>CM060595.1:36606960-37206960 GCA_030578255.1 Tiaroga cobitis | reverse complement strand
GAATGTGAATGTTTGGATATTAGTAAATGTTTGGATATTAGTAAATGTTTGAATTGGAGCCTTTTGACTCTGCCTCTCCTTCAACCTGCACCACACCAGTGACAGCCTCCAGGTGAGACCATGTTTAACGGTACAAGACATTAGAAAAATATGAGATACAGATGTGTCGGCACATTACGTTGCTGAAAATCATTTAGTAGCCTCTCCGTGCCTTGTTTTTGAATATATAAATCAAAATAATATAAAATACATTTCAGAGAACGTTTTTCTCAATATTTGCCACTGGCCAAATAGTATTTTTAATTGCTTTTAATTGTTTTATATTTTTAATGTAAACAGATAGGCTTTTTGTGCATCATTGATCATTATTTGAACAAAAAATAAATAAATTTCAGACCATGAGTTCTGCTATTATCATGCGCTAAGCAATCATGTAGTTAAAACATTAAAACACATCATGCCACAGGAAAAGTGTTTAAGAGTATATTTTTTGGGGGATCAGACATGGATTGCTCTGTGTTCGTTGTTCCACTCTAGTGAGTGTTTGCCAGATAATGAGATATCAGACAAAACCGCACACGGACGCACTCAAAGCTCTTCCGATTTTAATATATTGTTGCACATTGTTATTTTTGTCACAAATTTATGTCACATATTTTGGTTGTCTGGAGCCCTGCTGTGGTCTTTGTGATGTGCAGAAATAAGAAGGCATCTGTGGGCCGATTAGCCTGGTGTGTCCTCAGAGCTTTTCTCAAGAGATCCTCTGTGTTCTAAAAACACACAGATGTTGCTGAGCTAATGAGGGAGAGAAAGCAAGAGTGAAACATTATTCATGATACATAAACGTTGAGAACTGAAGGAAACTTATGAAGAAACAAAAACAAGCAAATCAACCAATATTTGAAAATATTCATCAAGTTAGTTAGACCAGATGCTTTTTATAGCCATTATTTTCTTCTTTTGTGTGCAGAATATAGCCATACTAGAACTACTGTAAGCTGGAGTAAAAGACACCTGTCAGGTCACATCCTCATTGGAAGCAATGCAAGCAACATTTTTACCATTTAGTGATAAATGTACATTTCTTTAAGAAATGTATACTTTATTTCTGCTTCTGAGATGCACGCACGCACACACACGCACACACACACACACACACACACACACACACACACACACACACACACACACACACACACACACACACACACACACACACACACAACAGTGTACACTCGTCTCTCTAGACCTAGATCTCCACAGAGGGGAAGAAGTGAGTTATGGATCAGCTATGTGACCATATAAGCTGTTTTATGACACCAACAAAGGGAAGGATAGGATCTGATGTATGAGTCATAAATTTGATATAGTGACACACAAAGACACAGAAACACACACATGCATACACTTATGCTGTCGCTGGAGAACAACCCCTCAAGCACGGGTCATAAATCAATGCACACACATCCACATCCTGCTGTTTCCTTAATTACTGCCTCTATTAACTGTTGTAATTAATCTATCATTATTTTACTCACACACAATAACTGCAACCTTCTCACCTCTGCAGAGATACAGATACCTCTTTCAGTATGTTATGTGTGTTTTGTATTATACGCATCGATGGTGGAAACAAATTTCCTCTCGAGGACAAATAAAATAAAATAAAATCAAATCAGATGGACTGTATCTACTCATTTACTAAGCTCATATCATTGCATAGAAATGGACTTTGAATAAATGTAGTGCCTCTACACAATTAAGAGAGTTGATAGGTTGATGAACTGAATGTGTGTCTGTTGAATAACGATTTTTTTTCAATTAATTGTACAGTCAGCAAAATGTCCAAGTATTTAAAAATGCCTGGAAGAAAGGGAAAGACAATGGAAAGGCAGAACGGACAGATTCAGCATCTTTTGTTAGTTCGGAAGGTGTTTCCAGAAGATGTTTCAGAGAAGTTATTGGAGTAAGTATAACAGGCACGATTTTGTCAATGCTTGAACAGTTCAATAAACAAAAAGATAATATTGAGTAACCTACATTTTAGGCACAATATTGGCAGTTGCATTGTCTGTTTCAGCTACATTTCATTCGAAAACAATTCCATATTTTTAAACGAATTCAGTGACTCATAGGGTGTGTCATTCATAGGCCCTGTCCCAAATGGCATACTTCACATGCACTTTTGGTCTTGTGGACTTACAATGGCTGCCGCGTGTGTGTGTCCGTTAAGTCCATGAGACCGTAGGGTGCATCTTGAGGCTTGTCCTTCCTAGTCCTGTCCTTCTAAGGCCTGGTTCCTTCTTGATTCCACTTCATCATTAAACGCTAGAATGAGATGGTCTAGTAAGTGCATATGGCTAAATCGTAAACGTTTCGCTCTAGCAGTTACAGGACGAAAATACAATTAAAATTAATGCAGGTTATGAGCAACAAACATCTGTATTCTGTAAAACAGGTCGCATATGTAGATTGACACAAGTTTTTTTTTTTTTTTTCATCTTTTCAGTAACACTGGGTTATTAAAATCAAATAATGTGACAGAGCAGGCTCCCGCACCACCTCCTCTTCGCCACCGGACTTTATCCATCGAACTCCAATTCCCATCATGCCTCATACCTGGGACTGATTGCACTCACACCTGCACCTCATTCACACACACCCATATAAGCCTCATTCACACACTCATTCAGTGTGAAGTTTTGATCTGCCCCGGCCATCATTTCTGAGCGTTATTCCCCCGAGTTTGATTCCTTTGTTTGATATTGGATTGTTTATCGTTGCTGACCCTTCTCTGCCTGCCCTGACCCCGGACTGTTTACTGGACTCTGATTCTCTCTGCCTGCCTTGACCCTTTGTCTGTTTACCTGGTTTGTCTCAGCCTTGCCTTCTCTGTTCTGTTTGCTGCTGTTGGACCCTGCCTGTTTTGATTATTCTAATAAACGCTGCAAATGGATCCTTCTGACTCCGCCTCTTCACAACAAATAAAATGGCAACAAAAAAAGAGAACCATTTTGGTTAGCAGCGAAAAAAAAAGGCCATAACTCTCCGTCAGTTTATACTGCTGTTACACTTGCTTACTTTCTGGATGCGATGAAACCAGTTTTCCTGTCTGTTCATGATGTTCTGCATAAAGCCTAATGTGGCAAAATTCTTTGTATCAAAGATCTTTATATTAAAGCTGCTGTAGGTAACTTTTGTAAAAAAAATATTTTTACATATTTGTTAAAACTGTCATTATGTCCTGACAGTAGAATATGAGACAGATAATCTGTGAAAAAATCAAGCTCCTCTGGCTCCTCCCAGTGGTCCTATTGCCATTTGCAGAAATACACGCTCCCGGCCAGAAACAACCAATCAGAGCCAGGAGGAATGTTTTAGCAGTGTCAATCATGCTCGTGTACGCACTGCTCACACCCCTCTCTTGCACAGCGCGAGCGCGTACCGTCGTTCAAACTCAAGATTGCTGGTGTGCTGCAGCTGTGCTTATGGTGGAGAAACAACCTAAACTGAGTGGCACCTGCTCATAAAACAAAGAGGTAAAAGGAAAAAGACCGATGACGATAAACAAGCGAAAAAGAAAGAATTAGACGGAGCCCATTGACTCGGTGTCAAAATTCTAGTCGCGTAACATGTAGATAAAATGTCACGCACTGCTAAGCAACAATTGAAACCTGCTAATTCACTGGCTTGTCATTTTGCTGAATTAATGTACTAGCAAACCTTATCTAGCATTACATATCGCTAGAATAATTACTTTCATACTGTAACATTAGTTACCGTTATATTAACGTTATCTTAGCTATTTATAACTTATAGAAAGAGTGCAACGTTATAAAGTTGTATTTATAAAATTGTATTGCAAAATAAGTAATGTATCAATGCATCAATGTAAAGCATATTGTTGATGTTTCGTCCCTATTAGTGAATGTGCCATATGTTTATCCGCCGTCATCGGTGGCCCTGCTTACTAGCCTGCGCGTTCACGGCAGGCTCCGCTGTGGGGGAGGAGCTCTGGGGGGAGGAGCTGTGGAGGACGAGCTGTGGAGGCAGGGCTGTAGCGCAGCAGAGAGCAAGGGGGTGGGACCTGTAAGTTGTGCTTGTTCAAATTTTCAGGCTAAGTCAACGTTTTCTCAAAACTCCCTACTGCAGCTTTAACTGACTTTCTATTAATGCAGTTGTAAAAATGGAAGTGCAAAAGTCCATTGAAGGCAAGTTGTACTGAACGCATGTGCAGTTTTATTAAAGTAAATCCCAAACTTGACCAGATGCAAAATAAACAAAGACTTTTTAAATCACAAAATAAAAGACATGAAACATAAATTTGAACCAAAACCCAAAACCAAACATGACAGCAATAAAGTGAATGACAATGGCCTTCGGTCTCCCAGTGGTTTACATTACGGACAGTTTTACATTATTTACATCATTTACAACATAACAAAATAAAACATAATGCCAAATCATTATTTTGTCTTGCATTACATATTGAAATTGGACGAGCTCACACTTGATTCATCCTTTAAAATCAGCCATTACCATTACTAGTTAGTTCCCATGATCTTCACTTTAGAATACGGATCCAAATGATTAGTAATTCCCATAGAAGTATGTAGTAACACTTGAGTCATTACTAGTTTGTTTCCATGATTTTTACAGTAGTTACCAATGAAAAGCCAATATAAAGTGTAGAATATTCTAATCACTCACAATATACACACACACACACACACACATATATATTTTTTTTGGGAGGTAGGTTAAATAATAAAATTACTGTATATGGCATTTGGGTGGCTGATGATCAATATGTTCCAGTACTCACTATGACTCTAGTGATTCAATGCCAGTCCAGAGGAATGCCGGAAAATTGGCCACAGGACAAGTAAGGTCCCGACAACTGCATTTAAAAATCCATTTCTTTAAAATTATTCAGTTGATAAATAGACACCATAGGCCAATTATTAACAGCTTTCCCAAATCATAAGTCTGCTACATGCTATTACATATTGATAATGCAAACAACCTCGTGTATTCGTTTACAGTAGCAGTTAAAATGTTAATGTAGCTAGTCATTTGTCCTGCATTGGTTATTGATTAGTTTTGCATGAATTATGAAACTTTTTCAGCATTTCTCTGGGAAGCATTAAACAAATAGTAGTTATTGATTAGTTAATAGTGAACTACCACTTTCATCTGTGTGCCATTACTTACTAGTTCGTTAATCAGAGTTTTTTGTTAGTTAATAACAGTTACTAGATTGTTAATATTGTGTTACTCATTGGTTCTTGTGTAGTTATTTATTAACAAAGGAACCGTATTCTAAAGTGTTGCCTTATTTTCTTATATTTTATTAGGGTCAATTCAGGATAATTGGAATATTTTTTCCCAGTCATCTCAATCGCAAAAAAATCGGAATTCAGCCCCAACTCTTTACTTTATAAATATATAGCCCGTTCTCATCCTTTGGCGTCATATAGGTGACGCTATATGACAAAACGTCGAAATACTACGCACATGGCACCCTTTAGCGTGAATATAACACGCGAACCCAAGGCGTCATAAAGTTGACTGGCATCCTTTAGCGTGAATATGAGACGCAGACCCTACAACACACCTAAACCTACCCATCACTTCGCGTGTTATATTCACGCTAAAGGGTGCCATGTGCGTAGTATTTCGACGTTTTGTCAGGCGTCACTTATATGACGCCAAAGGATGAGAATGCGTTGTAATAGCAGCGCCTCAATACCTGTTAATGGTAGCAGGCTGGAATTTATTAGTGGCAGTCGGTGGTCCGTGCTCTCACACCCTTTTAGCAGTGACCAGTGCAAGCTCTTTCTCACTTCTGATTTACGCTGAAGAACTGTCAAGGCACGAAAACGCAGCGGCAAGACACAGATTGTGATGCATGGTGAAACCAAGTGTTTGCCTAAGCTTACTGTCTAATAAAATAAGAAAGTAACAGTCTGCTTTTACTGAGAGAACATCTTTCCCACAGAAGCAGACAAATACATACAGTACTTTCAATGGCAAGCCCTGAAGGGACAAATACACATCAAACACATTCACAGGGAAAAGGCACTCCACAAACTGTGTCCTAATTCAGCCTATGACAACTGTTTTTGTTTACACTGTGCTCCTGCTCTTATTTCAGCGAGCTTCAAGTTGATTTGCTGCCAAAATCGGGTGGTGCAACACTTGACAGGGAAATTTCAGAGGCAGTTGTTTAATTTGTCACCCTTCCTCAATGCTTAATCGGTGAGTTAACAGACCCACAGACAGAGGAGGGCAAGATTTCAGCTGGTGTGACATTCTCTATCGTTATCAAGTCAGTGTGAAAATGTCACAATATAGCCTAATCTTATTCTTGAATTGAACGGAGAACCAATAAAACACATGCATTTAAACATACTTACAAATGTAAATGATTTAAAATAGTTTAAATCCAAATAAGTTAATTATAATTATCTTATCTTGTCATGCACCAAACATAAATCACATACCAAGAAAAAAAAAGTGAGGTCACATGTCCAAAATACTCTGTGTAAGTTAAGGAGCTTCTTTCATCAAGACTGTTTATCAAAATCAAACGGATCAATAACAGACACAGAGCTAAAACAGCTGTTTGTTTGTGAAAGAGGTCGAAAGCAAACACACACATCAGCTGGTAAAGCTCAGCGTTAGACAAATTGGATCATGGCCACAACCGTTTCTGGTGAGGAAGGGTCATATTGATTTTCTCTTCCCCATTTTCTGCTTTATTTTTAGTTTAATTTGTTTTAGTGCTTTTATTTCGTTCTCTACACAACGTTCATTTTCTTTTAGCTACTGGCCATATATAGCCTATACCTTTGTTAGCATTCCTGAATCTTTATTCAGCACTTTCGCGGACTGTTACTTTTAGATGTAATGTGCTACATAGTGTTAATAGGAATAAAAAGAACCAATTATGTTGCATTGGTAGATTTATGGAAAGTAATGCATAACTATTGTAATGGGTATACAGTTAAAGACCCAGAACCAGATATGAAGAATGAAGACCCGGAGTCAGAATTATAAAAAATTAAAGAAAAGTTTTACTGAAGATAGTTTGCAGTTTCATCAGCAGAAGTCAGCTTCAAGACTCACACAGGAGTTCGTAGGCCGCCTCGCTTACAGTTACAAAGATCACAGCAGTTATACCATTTCCAAGGTCTAAGCTACGTCATTGCTTACACGTTGAATGATTCTCATTGGCTAAGAAACATTAAGAGCCTAAACAATTTAACACATGTGAGGAGATAGGGGTGCCTATCGCCATTAGTAAAGATAGTTGTCGTCCACTCAATAGATTTAGGTCTGTGGTGGCCTCGCAGGGTAGAGAAGGGCGCCGGGTTGTCTGGTCCGAACGTCCAGAACCTACATAGAATGCAGAAATACACGCTCCCGGCCAGAAACAACCAATCAGAGCCAGGAGGAATGTTTTAGCAGTGTCAATCATGCTCGTGTACGCACTGCTCACACCCCTCTCTTGCACAGCGCGAGCGCGTACCGTCGTTCAAACTCAAGATTGCTGGTGTGCTGCAGCTGTGCTTATGGTGGAGAAACAACCTAAACTGAGTGGCACCTGCTCATAAAACAAAGAGGTAAAAGGAAAAAGACCGATGACGATAAACAAGCGAAAAAGAAAGAATTAGACGGAGCCCATTGACTCGGTGTCAAAATTCTAGTCGCGTAACATGTAGATAAAATGTCACGCACTGCTAAGCAACAATTGAAACCTGCTAATTCACTGGCTTGTCATTTTGCTGAATTAATGTACTAGCAAACCTTATCTAGCATTACATATCGCTAGAATAATTACTTTCATACTGTAACATTAGTTACCGTTATATTAACGTTATCTTAGCTATTTATAACTTATAGAAAGAGTGCAACGTTATAAAGTTGTATTTATAAAATTGTATTGCAAAATAAGTAATGTATCAATGCATCAATGTAAAGCATATTGTTGATGTTTCGTCCCTATTAGTGAATGTGCCATATGTTTATCCGCCGTCATCGGTGGCCCTGCTTACTAGCCTGCGCGTTCACGGCAGGCTCCGCTGTGGGGGAGGAGCTCTGGGGGGAGGAGCTGTGGAGGACGAGCTGTGGAGGCAGGGCTGTAGCGCAGCAGAGAGCAAGGGGGTGGGACCTGTAAGTTGTGCTTGTTCAAATTTTCAGGCTAAGTCAACGTTTTCTCAAAACTCCCTACTGCAGCTTTAACTGACTTTCTATTAATGCAGTTGTAAAAATAGAAGTGCAAAAGTCCATTGAAGGCAAGTTGTACTGAACGCATGTGCAGTTTTATTAAAGTAAATCCCAAACTTGACCAGATGCAAAATAAACAAAGACTTTTTAAATCACAAAATAAAAGACATGAAACATAAATTTGAACCAAAACCCAAAACCAAACATGACAGCAATAAAGTGAATGACAATGGCCTTCGGTCTCCCAGTGGTTTACATTACGGACAGTTTTACATTATTTACATCATTTACAACATAACAAAATAAAACATAATGCCAAATCATTATTTTGTCTTGCATTACATATTGAAATTGGACGAGCTCACACTTGATTCATCCTTTAAAATCAGCCATTACCATTACTAGTTAGTTCCCATGATCTTCACTTTAGAATACGGATCCAAATGATTAGTAATTCCCATAGAAGTATGTAGTAACACTTGAGTCATTACTAGTTTGTTTCCATGATTTTTACAGTAGTTACCAATGAAAAGCCAATATAAAGTGTAGAATATTCTAATCACTCACAATATACACACACACACACACACACATATATATTTTTTTTGGGAGGTAGGTTAAATAATAAAATTACTGTATATGGCATTTGGGTGGCTGATGATCAATATGTTCCAGTACTCACTATGACTCTAGTGATTCAATGCCAGTCCAGAGGAATGCCGGAAAATTGGCCACAGGACAAGTAAGGTCCCGACAACTGCATTTAAAAATCCATTTCTTTAAAATTATTCAGTTGATAAATAGACACCATAGGCCAATTATTAACAGCTTTCCCAAATCATAAGTCTGCTACATGCTATTACATATTGATAATGCAAACAACCTCGTGTATTCGTTTACAGTAGCAGTTAAAATGTTAATGTAGCTAGTCATTTGTCCTGCATTGGTTATTGATTAGTTTTGCATGAATTATGAAACTTTTTCAGCATTTCTCTGGGAAGCATTAAACAAATAGTAGTTATTGATTAGTTAATAGTGAACTACCACTTTCATCTGTGTGCCATTACTTACTAGTTCGTTAATCAGAGTTTTTTGTTAGTTAATAACAGTTACTAGATTGTTAATATTGTGTTACTCATTGGTTCTTGTGTAGTTATTTATTAACAAAGGAACCGTATTCTAAAGTGTTGCCTTATTTTCTTATATTTTATTAGGGTCAATTCAGGATAATTGGAATATTTTTTCCCAGTCATCTCAATCGCAAAAAAATCGGAATTCAGCCCCAACTCTTTACTTTATAAATATATAGCCCGTTCTCATCCTTTGGCGTCATATAGGTGACGCTATATGACAAAACGTCGAAATACTACGCACATGGCACCCTTTAGCGTGAATATAACACGCGAACCCAAGGCGTCATAAAGTTGACTGGCATCCTTTAGCGTGAATATGAGACGCAGACCCTACAACACACCTAAACCTACCCATCACTTCGCGTGTTATATTCACGCTAAAGGGTGCCATGTGCGTAGTATTTCGACGTTTTGTCAGGCGTCACTTATATGACGCCAAAGGATGAGAATGCGTTGTAATAGCAGCGCCTCAATACCTGTTAATGGTAGCAGGCTGGAATTTATTAGTGGCAGTCGGTGGTCCGTGCTCTCACACCCTTTTAGCAGTGACCAGTGCAAGCTCTTTCTCACTTCTGATTTACGCTGAAGAACTGTCAAGGCACGAAAACGCAGCGGCAAGACACAGATTGTGATGCATGGTGAAACCAAGTGTTTGCCTAAGCTTACTGTCTAATAAAATAAGAAAGTAACAGTCTGCTTTTACTGAGAGAACATCTTTCCCACAGAAGCAGACAAATACATACAGTACTTTCAATGGCAAGCCCTGAAGGGACAAATACACATCAAACACATTCACAGGGAAAAGGCACTCCACAAACTGTGTCCTAATTCAGCCTATGACAACTGTTTTTGTTTACACTGTGCTCCTGCTCTTATTTCAGCGAGCTTCAAGTTGATTTGCTGCCAAAATCGGGTGGTGCAACACTTGACAGGGAAATTTCAGAGGCAGTTGTTTAATTTGTCACCCTTCCTCAATGCTTAATCGGTGAGTTAACAGACCCACAGACAGAGGAGGGCAAGATTTCAGCTGGTGTGACATTCTCTATCGTTATCAAGTCAGTGTGAAAATGTCACAATATAGCCTAATCTTATTCTTGAATTGAACGGAGAACCAATAAAACACATGCATTTAAACATACTTACAAATGTAAATGATTTAAAATAGTTTAAATCCAAATAAGTTAATTATAATTATCTTATCTTGTCATGCACCAAACATAAATCACATACCAAGAAAAAAAAAGTGAGGTCACATGTCCAAAATACTCTGTGTAAGTTAAGGAGCTTCTTTCATCAAGACTGTTTATCAAAATCAAACGGATCAATAACAGACACAGAGCTAAAACAGCTGTTTGTTTGTGAAAGAGGTCGAAAGCAAACACACACATCAGCTGGTAAAGCTCAGCGTTAGACAAATTGGATCATGGCCACAACCGTTTCTGGTGAGGAAGGGTCATATTGATTTTCTCTTCCCCATTTTCTGCTTTATTTTTAGTTTAATTTGTTTTAGTGCTTTTATTTCGTTCTCTACACAACGTTCATTTTCTTTTAGCTACTGGCCATATATAGCCTATACCTTTGTTAGCATTCCTGAATCTTTATTCAGCACTTTCGCGGACTGTTACTTTTAGATGTAATGTGCTACATAGTGTTAATAGGAATAAAAAGAACCAATTATGTTGCATTGGTAGATTTATGGAAAGTAATGCATAACTATTGTAATGGGTATACAGTTAAAGACCCAGAACCAGATATGAAGAATGAAGACCCGGAGTCAGAATTATAAAAAATTAAAGAAAAGTTTTACTGAAGATAGTTTGCAGTTTCATCAGCAGAAGTCAGCTTCAAGACTCACACAGGAGTTCGTAGGCCGCCTCGCTTACAGTTACAAAGATCACAGCAGTTATACCATTTCCAAGGTCTAAGCTACGTCATTGCTTACACGTTGAATGATTCTCATTGGCTAAGAAACATTAAGAGCCTAAACAATTTAACACATGTGAGGAGATAGGGGTGCCTATCGCCATTAGTAAAGATAGTTGTCGTCCACTCAATAGATTTAGGTCTGTGGTGGCCTCGCAGGGTAGAGAAGGGCGCCGGGTTGTCTGGTCCGAACGTCCAGAACCTACATAGAATGTCATACGCACACACACAAATAACAGACACTAGCAAATAACAGCTCCCATCAAGGCTGAAGAGAGTCTGAGCTCCTTATTATCAGTTAAGTATACCAAAACATAATGCTAAAACATTCACTCGTTTGGGAGAAAAACAGATAACTGGCATTTACTCCCAAGGAAGGAAATATACTGGAAAGAATACACTTTAATACAACAATTAAAGTTCAATAGTAACGCTCAATATAGCTTGACCATCTGTCCAGCGAAGGATCATCTGTGTCCACGCTGCCTTTAGGACCCTATATCAACCTTTCTACTGATCCCAGAGAAAGAGACAAACGGCCTTGTGGGTTACATGGCCTTCGTGTCCTGCGTGTACTACGTGCAATCTCAAAGTAAGATTGGAATGCACCTAAAAGAAACTGGTTACTTCCATCACATGCATTTAAGAAAATATAATTTCACAAGCACAAAGAATATAAAAATGAGTATGAGATAATGAATATATTTGATTATTGATTTTTTATAAGGAAGTATATAAGCATCCAAAAGGATTTATGATTATAGATGTATTTGAAGAGGCAAGGGATTTTGACCAACCCTTCACTATGCATTCATGCAATTTTAATTATTATTTTAGCAGCCTAGAATTTTTTTTTTAATTTTACTTTTTTCTTTGCTTCAATCTTTTAACTTTTTTTATTAAAAAAAAATCAGTGTGGTCTTGTGAACTCCACTATATACCATGAAAAAAATGGCCTTTTTATATATATTTAATGTTGTACAGAGCCATATAGATTCAGGATTGAATCAATATGAAACTGAAATATCAGATTTACTTATCAGATATCAGATCATATCCCAAACTGAAGACTACTTTTAATCTGCTGTACTATTTAGACATAAACATGTTTATTTATAAACACAGTGCCTATCTGAAAATTAGTTTAGACATTTTCGGTGATGTGGCTCCAGGCCGTCATTGGCTGTTCAGTGCTCATGTACCATTCGAGAAAAGCTTTATTTCGGCCAGTCCTTCGGGAATTTGCCACTGGCTTTTATAGTGGTTAAACATGAGATAGGCCTATAATTAATTCTGGGTATATCAAATAGAAATATTGATTTATATTGATTCAATATTGAGAAATATTGGTCTTATTAATCTTTTAGCCTACTTGTTCCATTTGTCTAAGGGCAAAGTTAAGTTTCATAACTTTAGATTTATGTGTAACTTAAATCCTGTACTGTGCTTCTTTTGACTGAATTGCTTGCTTGTGTTTATTTCCTATTGTACAAACGTTATAATTAATTTAAATATTATTGGATTTATTTTATATAAATGTAGTTCCAAACGTATGTTCCTAAACAATCAGTCTTGTTAATCATCATTACGAGAATAAGCAGCATCGCGTCATCCCAGCAACATTTCTGGATCCCTCCTCCTCCTCATCTCCTCCTCTGTTTCTCTTATCTTCCTCTGCGCAGTATTATAGGGGAGTTTAGTTTAGTAGTCCTTTGAGAAGAGCAAGCCAAGTTTGTTTACCATTAACTATTAAGACTGAATGGGCAGGCAAACTATTGAAATAATATGCCTTGTTTGGTATTGAGAAAGGTTTGTTAGTGATTGTGATTTCGACTTCAGTGAAAGTAACATTATTATGTCATTAGTTGAGTAAATCATGTGTGAGTCAGTAGCAGACTTTTATATTGAAAGGGACTGAAACAAGGTGGTGTGTTCGACTAGAAGCGGTGCTGCACAGACAGATTGGTCTATGACATCAACATACTGCAGGAACGATTAGAGAGCAGACGCTCTCGCGGTTTGATGTCAACTCTAAAATATTAAACTGTGCTCCAGATTTCCCACTCTTCAAGCAAATGCATATTAAGTGAAAGGCATAAAACTGGAAATGTTTAAGGTCATAAACGTGTGATTCTAATTAGGCTTGAATGTGTCCGAAAGAATGCCTAAGTACCCTATAGTGAAAAAAAAAAAACGATACTTTATTGTATTTGAAATATATTCCCTTTTTCAATAGTACATTGCAAATCTACTAACAAAAATTTGACTATCTTTAAATATATATTAGAATCATGCTTTTACCTATTTTCACAATACAACTTATAACACACTTTAAAATAATTGTACTTTAGTATATTTTCTAAAAATATATTTTAGAAAAATATACTTGAAGTGAAAATTCAGTTTATTTTTTTAAAAGTGTATTTATTTGTATTTATATATATATATATATATATATATATATATATATATATATATATATATATACACTCAGCTAAAGGATTATTAGGAACACCATACTAATACTGTGTTTGACCCCCTTTCGCCTTCAGAACTGCCTTAATTCTACGTGGCATTGATTCAACAAGGTGCTGAAAGCATTCTTTAGAAATGTTGGCCCATATTGATAGGATAGCATCTTGCAGTTGATGGAGATTTGTGGGATCCACATCCAGGGCACGAAACTCCCGTTCCACCACATCCCAAAGCTGCTCTATTGGGTTGAGACCTGGTGACTGTGGGGGCCATTTTAGTACAGTGAACTCAATGTCATGTTCAAGAAACCAATTTGAAATGATTCGAGCTTTGTGACATGGTGCATTATCCTGCTGGAAGTAGTCATCAGAGGATGGGTACATGGTGGCCATAAAGGGATGGACATGGTCAGAAACAATGCTCAGGTAGGCCGTGGCATTTAAACGAAGCCCAATTGGCACTAAGGGGCCTAAAGTGTGCCAAGAAAACATCCCCCACACCATTACACCACCACCACCAGCCTGCACAGTGGTAACAAGGCATGATGGATCCATGTTCTCATTTTGTTAACGCCAAATTCCGACTCTACCATCTGAATGTCTCAACAGCAATCGAAACTCATCAGACCAGGCAACATTTTTCCAGTCTTCAACTGTCCAATTTTGGTGAGCTCTTGCAAATTGTAGCCTCTTTTTCCTATTTGTAGTGGAGATGAGTGGTAACCGGTGGGGTCTTCTGCTGTTGTAGCCCATCCGCCTCAAGGTTGTGCGTGTTGTGGCTTCACAAATGCTTTGCTGCATACCTCGGTTGTAACGAGTGGTTATTTCAGTCAAAGTTGCTCTTCTATCAGCTTGAACCAGTCGGCCCATTCTCCTCTGACCTCTAGCATCAACAAGGCATTTTCGCCCACAGGACTGCCAGATACTGGATGTTTTTCCCTTTTCACACCATTCTTTGTAAACCCTAGAAATGGTTGTGCGTGAAAATCCCAGTAACTGAGCAGATTGTGAAATACTCAGACCGGCCCGTCTGGCACCAACAACCATGCCACGCTCAAAATTGCTTAAATCACCTTTCTTTCCCATTCTGACATTCAGTTTGGAGTTCAGGAGATTGTCTTGACCAGGACCACACCCCTAAATGCATTGAAGCAACTGCCATGTGATTGGTTGATTAGATAATTGCATTAATGAGAAATTGAACAGGTGTTCCTAATAATCCTTTAGGTGAGTGTGTATATATATATATTATTTGTATTATATATATTTTAGGTATATTTTGACTAGTGCTGGGCCGTTATCGGCGTTAACGTGCTGCGTTAACGTGAGACTCTTATCGGGCGATAAAAAAAATATCGCCGTTAATCAAAGTTGTTTTGGGATCATAAATAGCTTTTTCGAATATCGTTATATTTTCGCGCAATTCTAATGTGTAGTAGGCTATGACGCCGCGCCTACTGTCACAGATCGCGCAGTAGGGTATTTTCCTGTCAGGGACACAAGGTGTACTTTTACTTTGTTACGTTGGGCGACGTTCCTCTCGTTACTTTATTTTAATGCAATACGTTGTTAAATGAGTTTATTCCAAGCGCGCTGTGTCCTTTGTATGGGCATGAGCGATGCTCATTTACAAATGAATCAGTCTTTTGAGTCGATTCTGTTCACAGACTTCATCAAACAAGTTGTCAGATGATCTGTCTAAATCGGTTCGCGAATCAGTTGATCTGTTCAGTTCCTCGCGCACTGAATCGTCTGAAGCGCTTTCAATTCACACTCGGAGTCGAAACAGGAAGATTTAAGAGCATCACGAGCGTTGGATGAAGTGGCCGATCTACAGTCTAGTCTAGTGAATGCAAATCTGCAAATGCATCATGTTTTTGCCAGCGATGAAGATCTTTATTAGTTGAACATCTTCGTAAGCTGTCTGTGAATGAATGATTCCACAGGACGATACATTCGATTTCATTTCATTCAGGTAATACATTGTGTGTGTATTGCGCGTGTATTGCGCAGTGGCATAATCACACGAATAGTTTACATTGATTGAAACTAATTTGTTTAAAAAATGAGGCTATTGCAGTAACAAGGCAGGTTCACATAAAATTCTTATGACATATGATGACATTATTTTTTGATCTAACGAGCATTGGCGATGCAAAAACGGACTGTCGTGCGTATTGTTTTTTTCTTCTTCCAATTAGCCTACTATGTTTAAAAAAAAGGACGAAAACATGTTACTTGTTCAATTAATAAACAGTTTGTTTGATGACAAATCGCTAAAGATGAAATCGGCCTCCCTTTCTGTCATTGCGTTTTTTTTTTTTTTTTTTTTTTTACGATATTCGGCTTTTGCTCCTCGATTGTCGAATGGCATTTTTGGCAGAAATGCACATCCCTACGCGAGGCAAACTATTCTCAAAGACTTACTTTTAGTCATTATTTGGGTAGCACACATATTCTGAATGCCTTCGGGAGAATTCAAATGAGCCATTTTAATCTAGATTAATCTAGATTAATTTCAATATTAATCTAGATTAATCTAGATTAAAAAAAATTAATCTATGCCCACCTCTAATTTTGACTGTGTGCTGGAAATGATCAATGTAACAATGCATTGAAAGTTTACTTTCAAAATACATTATAGTATAGGCCTACTATAGTATTATTGGGTAACACTTTACTTGAAGGGGTGTGCATAAGACTGCATGACTCCTTCATAATCATGACATGACACATGTCATGAATATGAAGGAGGTTTTATGCATGTTTATGACAACTGTCATTAAGTGTCATTCGCTCAATTATGACATTTTTTAATGCAAATATGACTTTGTTTGAGATGTCTTTGTTATGACACCTTGACATAAACCAATACATCATAACCTGTCATTGTCTTTATCATGCCAACTTGACTACTAAGACAACACAACCTGTCATAAATATGTCATAAAAATGACATAGCAGATTAATTATAAAACTTAAGAAACCACTTAGCTTTATGGGTTAACATTACATTAAACTGTCAGGTGGTTGGTTTTGACATTGGCTGTCATGAGGCCTGTCATGTCATGAGGCTCAGGACGTGAGCAGCACACATGGCACACACACTATTAAACACAACAGCAATACCATTTCAAGGACTCACCCTTCAGCCAAGTGAGTGTAGATGAAATCAAATCAAACTTGAAGCATTTTTGAATAATTTCTCTAAACACAAAAGTCACCGTTAGACACATGTAGTGCAATGTTCAGTGCAGTCCTGAATCTATCTTGCCCGTGTGAGTGGAGATAAGAGGACACACCAGCCCTCACCTTCATTTCAATGCTGAACTGGTTGCTAATTGATTCTCTCCACAATGTTTGTGCTCTAGTTACAGATGCTGCTCACCCAAACACATATTCACACACACGTACATGTTGTTTATCTTTATCATCATTAGCCTCATACCTTTTTTCGTTATTTGACCCCTGCGGTGACCAACAAGACAAAGCAAACACACCACACGCCGCTAAGAAATGAAAACATTACACCTTTTTCGCATGCAAACGCACGCAGACAGTGTTCTTGTGTATAACAGAAGGCTCTCTTTGGTTCGAGAGTAGAATGTGTGGTGATCGTGTGACTTAGCTGAGGGTTTTTAATAAAGCTTGTCAGGCTGCAATACGCCACTGGAATTAAGAATATGGGATTTTGGATATTCAGCTGTCTGATGCACCCTTGCACACACACTTCTATTCACTAAGAGTGGGAAGCATTTTTCGTTTCCGTTGTTTGTAGTCCCCAAGCAGCATTTTGGAGGATAAAACTGGCATCCAATGAGATTATGTAAACACAGATATACATGTTCTCATTTTTATTTACACACAATGAGAAATAGGAAATTAAATATTGCACTGTGCTGTACAGAGAAAGAAAAACAACAGCCGTCAAAAGACAGGAAAAATTAAATATGCAAAAATAAAAGGGGAGGGAGATAAAAGGACAAAAGTGTGTGTTTTGTGCGCCTAAACACTGTGCTTAAACCTCCCACGTCTCTAAATGAATCCATCAGCAAAGTCATTAACAATCATTACCACAGTAATTAAATATACCAGTCGGAGATTTGATTGAGTCCCACGTCTCATAATTACTTTTCAGCTTCAGAACTGTATTCAAGCAGGAGCAGCTGAGATGTATGGAGACACAGCTAATTGAACTAATTATGCAAGGAGACTGAACTTCCACTGGAACTGGACTGGACTGGAGTATTCAGAAGGAGAGGAGAAGAGAGGACACTTAATGAAACAGTGGACAGAGATTGACAGAAACAAAAGTGGGTGGAGCATGTGCTCATGACAATGATCATGTAAGAGCTTTTGTTTAAGTCTCCCTTACAAAAAAGTTTATTCAAGTGTGCTAATTAATATACTTATTTTAAACTAAAAAATAAGAATGTATACTTTCAGTCTACTTTTTATGTACTTCTAAGATATATCTTTAAAATTACACTCAAGTATAATTGACTTATACTGACAGAAAAGTCTAAGGGGCAGATTTACTAAACAGGGCAAATTAGCATAAGAGCACAATTTCATAACAGCACTTATGGGAGTGGAAAGTTCTGCGCATGATCTACTGACGACGCGCAAATTAAAGAACACAGACGGAGTCAGATCATTGCCGTAATGACCAACGCAATCTACCAGGTATAGCATCTGGTTTAAGACGTGCTTTTTTGGGGCGGTAATTAATGACGCAAACACCAGTACCGTAGTAAATCACCTTGTGTGATTCATTTAAATACTCTCCTCCCATAAATTTTGCACCTGAAAGGGAAACTCCTACAAATGCATAGGACCTATGCAATATGGTCAGCCGCAAAAATAACTGTGTCCACACCTTTTCAGCGTTTCCTGACAGTAGTTTTTTAACGTCAAAAGAGGGTTTGCACTGGCAAAAGCTGTTAGTAAATCTGGCCTTAAGTATATTTGGCCTATACGGATACTCAATCTTTTGATCGAGATATACTTAAAAGTATAATTAAGTATTCTAAGTATACTTGGCTTGTAGTTGTGTTTACTCTTTTGATGGAGTAGTCTATTACTTTTTCACATAGTTTTACATGCTATCTGTAATGCCACACCAGCAGAGGGAGCCCTCTCCTGAATATTGACTGTGTACCGCTCCCTCTGCTTCTACTTTCATTTCCTGTTTAGATTGTATTTCAGAAGAGTTTGTGTGTTTGCACATTGCGAAGTATTGCCAGTTCGTCTGCCTTACCAAGCGATACCTTTGTTCTCTGCCTTCTGACCTTGTGTATGATTCTGCCTGTTTATCTGATTCACGCCCTTTGGATTACCCTTCTGTTCTGGTTGCCTGTTTTTTGGACTGATGACTGTGTTTGGACCTTTTGCCTGTTTCCTCATCTCTGCCTTTTGGATTACCCTTGTGTATGTCGCTAGATCGGACTGCTATTGTGATTTTGACCTATTGCCTGGCTTAATATTCCTTTCACTACAACCTGCTGCTAATAAACACCCGCAAATGGATTCTAATGCTGCCTCAGCCTCGTCTTTACACTATCTTATAAACTTACAATGTTTTAAAATATTGATTTATAAAGAAAACAGATGTGTTCCTAATTCTGAGTATGTACATTTTTTGTGTAGTCCACTGCTAGTGTAGACAGGAATTTTTCTTCAAATCTGACAAATTTACGTTCTTATGACATAACACTGTTGACAGATTGACAGATTTTTCCGGCTATCCATGTTTTTACCATTCACGCATCTTCTGAAAGAGTACAGAATCTCTGATCAAAATACAAGTGAAGAAGCAGAAACAAGCGAGAAGCATTGCTTACGCACATGTAGCTAAAGCGATCATCAAACAGCATATAAATCAAAACTGGCTAACGTTGCCGAATGAAATGTCGAACACACAAAGAGGTATAGAATTGTACACGCTTTGGGGGTTTTGATGCAAGAAACCTACACCATCTATGTTTTGATCACTGTTGTGAATATGATCCAGACGAAGTCTTTGATAAAAATGTGATTTTCAAAATGCTGAAATGAACCACCCACATTCTTCTGTTGATAAACAAGACTCTGATCTTTCTTTCAACAAAATATTCCCTGGGCCATGGAAATTTTGTGAAAATGACCAAAATGCTGGCGCTGGTGGTGAAAGAGTTAATGTACAGTTAAAGGTATATTTCAAGTATAAAAATGAATACCTAAATAGGAACATAGTCGTACTTTTATAAGTGCAAAGAACATAGTAAACTATAAGTACTGTATGATGTTAAGTTCACTTAAAGAAAATTTGCAAGTATACTCTCAGTAAACTATTAGTTTAGTACTTTTATATTGTGAGTATACTTCAAAGTGTTCTTTCATAAACTAAAAAAATGTGCTACAAGTATTTAACTAGTAAACTATCAGAATACCTATAGGTTAACTTGTAATAAAGTTTCGGTACAATCAAAAAACTTAGTTGGTGTGTACTCAGTTTACTACTGTTACACTTAAAAGTACACGTTTATACAATAAAAAAGTGGGCCAATCTAGTCCCAATTAGTATTGAAATACTAGACTTACAAGTACCGTACATTGATATTATTATACTTACTACTTAAAGCTGCAGTCCGTAGCTTTTTTGGGGTTAAAAATGATCCAAAATACATATTTGAGAAAATACATAACCAGCAAGTGTTCAAAACTATCTGCTTGCCTTAGCTCGATTAAAAATGGTAAGCTTGTAATAATGTTTTTAATTCCAATGGTACTGGTGGATTTCCGCGGGAGATTCGAGCATGTCTTTGCGTCTTTACGTCACATCTGTACACACAAAGAAGGTGTTTTGGCTAGTATAAGCTATATTGCGTGTGAGGATGTTGGAGGTGGAGATTTATAGCCTTTTCTCACAGCATTTGATATATTTAAACTTATCAATTTGATGGCGGATCCAGAAAGGTTCAAACGACAATCACCAGTGACAACTAGAGACTCACCCGTTGTTAAATGCAAAAGACTTTGTTCGGACTTCAGAGTGGCTACAGAAAAAAAGAGATTGCAACCGGCCCATGCGAAAACAATGATAAATATCAGAAGGACATTACATGTAGTCACGCAATGCTGACGTTGTTCACATTAACAATTTGAGAACAAAGTATAATTTGCACGGTTTTGCGTATGCTTATTAGATTTAATCAGCACAATTTACTGCAATGTCAGAACCAGAACAAAAGTGGATGTTACTGTAAGGAATCACCGGAGGCAGTCAGGTCCAATTTGCAACGTTTATTAAGGAAGAGTAGTCAACAGGGAAATGGTCAGACACTGGCAAGTAAGACAACAAAGAACAGGCTCACACTTGGTCAAAATCCAGGCGAGGGTCAGGGCTGGCAGCGAGCTGAAGAGAATCCAGGGACAAAGTAGAGGGTAAAGAGGCAGGCAGCAGACAACGGAAGAATCAGATCAGCGGAGGTCAAAACACAGGCAGGCAGAATACATGAATTAAACGCTCAGAATGTTCACAGAGGAAACAAGACTTCGCACTGTTTGTGATGTGAATGGGGCTCATATGCAGGTAGATAACAGGGTGCAGGTGCGTGAGCAATCAGTGATGACAGGTGTATGAGTAATCAGTCCAGGAATGATGTGTGAGGAAGTCAATACTCAGGTTATGGTGCCCTCTGGTGGCCAGTGAGGGATGTCGTGGGATCTGATATTGTGACAGAGGCCCTCCCCTGCGAGCGACTCCTGGCGCAAGGATGTTGACGAGGTCTATCACGGGGTCGGGGAGCAGGTTTGTTGGGATGATTGTGATGAAACTCTGCGATGAGAGTGGGGTCCAGAATGTCCATGGCATTGACCCAGGAGCGTTCTTCGGGACCGAATCCCTCCCAGTCGACTAGGTATTGGAGCATCCTGCTCCGGCGCCTCGAGTCCAGTAGTTGGTGTACTCGATAAGCCTCCTCGCCCTCTATCAAGATGGGTGGTGGATTCGGTTCTCTCCTCCCTCAGTGGGGTCGGTGGCGGGTTTGAGTAGTGAAACATGGAAGGTGGGAGCAATACGGAAAGGATTAGGCAGAGCCAGGCGGTAGGATACTGGAGTGATTTGTCGAAGGATTTTGAAAGGACCCACGCACCTTGGACTGAGTTTTTTGCAGGGGAGTTGGAGGCGAAGGTCTCGAGCAGACAGCCACACCCATTGTCCTGGTTGGTATTCTGAACCGGCTCGACGGCGGTGATCAGCCTGTCTCTTGAAGCGGCGGACTGCTTGTTGGAGGT
The DNA here is from genome assembly GCA_030578255.1 of Tiaroga cobitis. NCBI lineage: Eukaryota > Metazoa > Chordata > Actinopteri > Cypriniformes > Leuciscidae > Tiaroga > Tiaroga cobitis. Next base: position 37,184,921 of record CM060595.1, on the reverse strand, counting down.
GTGTGTGTGCTTGGTCCCACGTTTCCTCACTGCGTCGTAACCAGTCGTCTACGGCGGGAACATTTGTGGGTTCCCCAGACCAAGGATATAGAGGTGGTTGGAAGCCCAGGATACATTGGAAAGGAATCAAACCAGTGGAGTGCTTTTGTAGGGAGTTCTGGGCGTATTCCGCCCAGATCAACTATCGACACAAATCCTCTTGGTGATGATGACAGTAGGTCCGGAGGAATCTAATGATATCTTGATTGAGACGTTCTGCCTGCCCGTTGGCTTGAGGGTGGTATCCGGACGTGAGGCTCACGTTGACTTGAAGGGCTTTGAAGAAGGCCGACCAGACTCGTTAGGTGAATTGAGGTCCTCTGTCGGAGACGATATCCTCGGGTAGACCATACAACCTGAATACCCAGTTGCAGAGATGTTCTGCTGTTTGCAATGCTGTGGGAAGTTTGGTTAGGGGAATAAGTCGGCAGGCTTTGGAGAACCTGTCTACCACGGTGAGGTTGGTGGTATAGCCGTCGGAGGCGGGTAAGTCCATAATGAAGTCAACAGCTATGTGGGACCAGGGACGTTGAGGTATGGGCAGAGGACGGAGTAACCCAGCGGGTAACAGACGAGATGATTTCTGGGTGTTGCAGACCTGGCATCGATGAATAAACCTGGTGGTGTCTTGGGTTAAGGTTTGCCACCAGTAGCGGTTCTGGAGAAGTTGAATAGTGGCTGTAATCCCTGGATGACCAGAACTGGGAAGAGCATGCACATGCTCTAGGACCCGGCTACGAAGTGTCTCGGGGACAAAGATTTTGTGAGGCGCACAGGCAAGGGGAGCTTCCGTTTGAGCAGTGGCCTGCTCCAGCTCGGCCTCGAGATCCCACTGAATGGGACCGACTACAAGGTCGGGACTAAGGATGGTTTCAGGAGCTTGGGTGGTTGGTTCTGGTTCATACAATCGGGATAGGGCATTGGCCTTAGTGTTCTTAGACCCTGGACGGTAGGTGACCGTGAATTGAAAGCGGGTGAAGAAGGTGGACCAGCGGGCTTGACGGGGGTTTAACCTCTTGGCAGTGCGGAGGTATTCCAGGTTCTTGTGATCAGTGAGTACAGTGAAGGGAGTAGTGGCTCCCTCTAGCCAATGTCGCCATTCCTTGAAGGCAGCCCTCATGGCCAGAAGTTCGCGGTCTCCTACGTCATAGTTTCTTTCAGCAGCGTTGAGTTTTCTAGAGCACAGGGATATAGTTTAGGTGGAGACCCCTGTCGTTGGGACAATCCAGCGCCCAGACCAGTATTTGAAGCATCCACTTCCACCACAAAGGGTAGATCAGGGTTGTGATGGTGCAAGATTGGAGCAGACGTGAAGAGTTGTTTTAACTGATTAAAGGCACGGGTGGCTGACTCATTCCAGGGAAGACGTGATGTGTTTTTCTTGATCAGAGATGTCAGAGGGTTTGCCACAATGCTGAAGTTACGGATGAAGCGGCGATAGAAGTTGGCAAACCCGAGGAAGCGTTGTAGCTCCTTTAAAGTAGTGGGTCGTGGCCATCTTAGAACAGCTCGAACTTTACTCTCATCCATGGCAACGCCCTCAGGGCTGATGATGTATCCTAAGAACGTGGTAGAGGTCTGATGGAACTCACACTTCTCGATCTTGGCATAAAGTTGGTGTTGAATAAGGCGTTCAAGGACCGCTCGAACGTGTTGAATATGGTCCTTCAGGGTATTGGAATAAATCAAGATATCGTCAATGTAGACGATGACTGTTCGATGGAGCATATCCCGAAAGATGTCGTTGATGAATGATTGGAACACGGCAGGACTGTTGGACAGCCCGAATGGCATGACCTGATATTCGTAGTGCCCTGTGCATGTGGAGAAGGCTGTTTTCCACTCGTCTCCCTCGCGAATGCGGGTGAGGTTGTAGGCACAGCGGAGGTCGAGCTTGGTGTAGAATTTGGCTGTGCGGAGTAGTTCCAGGGCTGCTGGTACCAGAGGGAGTGGGTAGTGGAATTTGATGGTCTGGTCATTGAGAGCCCGATAGTCAATACAGGGTCGGAGACCGCCGTCCTTTTTCTTGACAAAGAAGAAGCCCGCTGATGCTGGAGATGTTGAAGGACGGATGAAGCCTTTTGAGAGTTCCTCTTCTATATATTTTCTCATGGCCTCAGTCTCAGGTTGGGACAGAGGGAAGAATACGGCCTTTGGGATGCGTGGAGCCTGGAATCAGATCGATGGCACAGTCGCTGTTGCGATGCGGAGGAAGTTTGGAGGCCTTCACCTTGCTGAAGGCTACGGCCAGGTCTTGGTATTCGACTGGAAGGTGAACTGAATCAGGTTTCTCCTGGGGAACATGGATGTTTCGAACGGGTAGAGGAGTCACAGAGGCAAGACAGGTGGATTAACAGGACTTACTCCAGTGGATGATTTGACCAGTTCCCCATCGAATATGCGGATCGTGCTTGCGGAGCCAGGGTAGACCCAGAATGACCGGTGTGTAAGAGGTTAGTAGAACATAAAACTGAATGGTTTCAGTGTGAAGAGCTCCTGTCCGCATTTGAATGTGCTGGGTGATATGGGTTACTCGACCTGAGCCTAGTGGTCTTCCATCGATGGCCTCGACTGTGAGACAAGAGTAACAATGGGTTATTGCAATGTTGTTTCGTTGAACAAAGTCTTGTGACAAAGTTCCCGGCGGCACCGGAGTCAATCAAGGCATGGGTGATAATTTGACGGTCATTTATCGTGAGTACAAGAGACACAGATATGCAGGAGTCAGGGTTAGGAGTATCAGCAGGGAAACTCACCGGTCGTAGATTTCTCAGTGGAGGACGAATGGGACAGTTGATGCGGAAATGACCCGCCTCGCCACAGTACAGACACAGATTTTGACTCCTCCGCCGTTCTTTTTCTTCCAGAGTTAGGCGAGAAGTGTTAATCTGCATGGATTCGACTTGGTCAGCAGATGAGTGGGTAGTGAGTCTGGTCGGAACCACAGGGCGTGAGGTAAATACAGGACGATGATTCATACGGCGAGATCGCATGAGGTTGTCGATCTGGATAGCCAAGTGAATAAACTGGTCCAGTTCTCTCCCCTCATCACGGCAGGCCAATTCTGCTTGTAATTCATGACTCAACCATCTTCGGAACATCACCTTTAACGAGTTGTTGGTCCAATCCGTTTGTACGGCGAGGGTTCTAAAAGTGAGCGCATAATCAGCGGCAGTGGAACGACCCTGAGTGAGTTCAAGAAGTCTGTCACCTGCTCCTTTGCCCTCTTTGGAGTGTTCGAAAACCTCTCGAAACTGATGGAGGAATGCTTCGAAGGTGGGAAAAGCTGTGCCATCCGCTCGCCATACTGCTTTAATCCAGTCTAGGGCTCTTCCTGTTAATAGAGAACAGACATAGGCAATCTTACTGGTTTCAGTGGGGTAGAATATGGGTTGCTGGACCATAACGAGTGTGCATTGCAGAATAAAGCCCTTGCATCTTCCTGGGTCTCCATCAAATTTCTCAGGAAGTGCGAGGCGAGGGTTCGCACTCGCTGAGGATTGGGCTTCAGCTGGTTGTGGTATTGGTTGCGGAGATGGATTGTGAGCGGGATTTTGCATGGTTTGAATACCTTTAACTAATTCCTCAGTTACCGTTGTGAGACGGTTGAGTTGATGGTGATGAGTGGCGAGTTGATCCGCTTGGGCAGCGGAAGCTGCGGTGAATTCAGACATCGTTGCTGAACCTTGTTGTGGCGAAGTCTTCTGTAAGGAATCACCGGAGGCAGTCAGCTCCAATTTGCAACGTTTATTAACCCTCTGAGGTCGGCTATCGCTCCGGCGCGATTGTCTCGCTTTTTTTCTTATCAGTGCCAAAGAGACTCAAAATAATCTGTTGATTTTGATCTTAAATATAAGTGGTATACATCAATCGATCATGTTAAGTGTCTATTATTTTTCTGTATACTCACAATAAAAACAAAGTGTTGTGCTTTTCGACAAATAAAGAAAAATAAACATGATGCAAGTTCTGCCTTCTCTCTGTCGGTGAAGTCCATTCTGAAACGCGTCCTAAGATTAACTATAACTCCGCAAATACTTGTCATACAGGCACGAGAGATTTTTCTTTATGAAGCTTGAATTCTCTTCTTTTCAATGAAGTAATTTATATAAAAAACAAATATTCTCTGTTTATGTAATCTGTATGAAAAGAGAGTGATTTCAGTATTTTTTTCCCCAGCTCATTACACTTCATTACGCGTTAATCTGACACGCCCACGGAGGACGCGCGCTATTCAAACGCAAATGTTGAGGCAAGCCATGACAATGCCCACATCAGCCGTTCCACCGCGGCGGTAAAATGTGTGGTGTATTTGCTGCCTTTTACCGCTAAGAGGCGCTACAATCATAGACTCTGAAAAGTGTTCGTTTATTCTCTCTATTGCGTAATCTGCTGCCGCGCATTCAGGGCGATTGAAAGCTGGTAGCATATGAATTCAAGTGAAACGTAGTTAAAATAATTAATAATCACAATGCTGAAATTAATTTAAACTACATCAATGAATCTTTCGAACAGCATACAGACGGTAGCTCAGTGGTTAACGCAACAACTCGAGATTCAAGGAGCTTCAACCGACCCGAGATCGAATCTCAGTGTAGCATACATGTTTTTAACCGATGTTGGCCGACAGCGTTTATATTTTACCACCTTGATGCTTAAATAGGTAACTGTTTATAACTGTTTACTTATTTAAAGTCAAGAGTTTTGTTTAATTATCATTACAACATACATTTGCTACATTCCTGTAGAACCGCAGCCACTGCACAAACGACAAAAACTGATGAAGGAAGATTGTCAGCCGATTGCATCAGAAAATGAAACTGAAGAAGCTCGTCTTTAGTCTGCTAAATTATTGTGTAATGTAAAAGAACACTTAAATTACTTAAGTTTGAAACCAAGTTCGAACATTTCAAGGTTTAAATAAAGTGTCGGGACAGTTTTTTTTTTTTTTTTTTTTTAAACAGGATTGCATCGAGTTTAGAGTTTATTTCTTTTGCGATGCAAAATAAGAAACAATAGGCTAATCTTATTCTTGCTGCATTTTAAATTTGTATTGCCAAAGAAATTACAGCTAAATTAAACAATTAAAACAGTACAAAACGAAAATTGTCCAAAGCAACATAGCCTAATTAAATTAAAAACATGCGTTTTTCTTTGCCTCTCTCGCGCTGGATCTCTTTTTAGCAAGTTTATTTAGTCTCCCTCGCTGCGCCCGCCGGGTCTCTCTCGAAATTAAACATTTAAAAACATGTAAAAACACATCATACAGCTGATAATACTGTATATGTCGCTGCGTGTCAGCCATACAAATCACGAAAAAAATATTTAGCCTTTAATTGTTGCTTCAAAGACACAGCATGCCTTGTTGAATTCACCTTACAATAACTTCAATTGAAATTTTGTGTGAAAAAAAACTTTAAATAGGCTACAATTAAATAAACTACAATATTTCTAATTTAATAAGATGGGGCCTACATTTGGGGCCGACACTCTCCATATGAAAGAGGAACATTAACACCTTTGTCCAGCAACTGTCCCTCCAACCCCCCACAGGCTATCGGAGTCTGAGGCTGACTTAACACAAAGAGAAGTCGCAATTCACACTTAAATCGCTATTCTAGACAGTGTTGATAATGAAGGAATTAAATGATTTAAGTTACATGTAGACTAGTGATATTTCTGTCATAAAAGTTTATTACTAAATATTTCATTATTTCAATAATTGATGAAATAAAACTGGTTTGGGCCTGCCTTTTCCAAGCAAAACTAAATATAATCTGAAAAAACGCATGTTAATGTGTTGTCATGAACAAAAAACTCAATATTATTCTACAGGGATCTTTGGATCCTTAACCAGGCATGCAATTAATTAAGTTTTTTTTTTTTTGTAGCTATTATTCAAATAAATATCGAACCACGGTGCTTATAAATATATATATATTTATGTATTTATTGTCCTTGCATTCTTTCTTGTGTGACACACAAGAAAGCCACTGTTGCCTTGGCTTTTGGCTTGCTTAGTTGGGGACATTTAATATTCAATAATATTATTGATCTGCCTTACTTAAGGTGGACGTTGACGCAATATCTTTTAGAAACAAACTTTGTTATATTGTTTTCATGTTATCACTGTGAAGCGCTCTGATACAATCTGTATTGTAAAAAGCGCTATATAAATAAAGGTGACTTGACTTGACTTGACTTGACACCCCTGAATGAAAGGCTCATTATTATGCAGGGTCATTGTCTGCTCAGGTGAGAACCACTTAATTATTCATGATAGGGGTTGGGCCGTTCACGCCCATCCGCATATTGCCTTTGCAAACAAAAAAATGTTTTTCACAATTTAAAACAATCTATTGTTTTATGTGAATGATTAGACAGGATGATTTTCAGATCATTTTGATGCCTAAACTCTAGGCGACAAGATCCATTAGTCAAAACTCTTGTGGACACATATTTAGTGTGTGTTTTGTGGCCTTATTTCAGAAACTTTATTTTTTTGTTTTTTCAATAACCATGCATAAACAATATTCTCTCAAAAATACAAACATGTACAAACATGTTGCTAACATATTATGGTAGCCCTGTTTGTGCTAAATAGAGTGTAATTACACCAGTGCCATTAATATGTTTCTAAGCAACTGAAAAAAGCACAAATGTCAGGGCATGTCAAAACATCTCAAGGACCCCAAAAACACCTCAGACCTCAGAGGGTTAAGGAAGAGTAGTCAACAGGGAAATGGTCAGACACTGGCAAGAAAGACAACGAAGAACAGGCTCACACTTGGTCAAAATCCAGGCGAGGGTCAGGGCTGGCAGCGAGCTGAAGAGAATCCAGGGACAAAGTAGAGGGTAAAGAGGCAGGCAGCAGACAACAGAAGAATCATATCAGCAGAGGTCAAAACACAGGCAGGCAGAATACATGAATTAAACGCTCAGAATGTTCACAGAGGAAACAAGACTTCGCACTGTTTGTGATGTGAATGGGGCTTATATGCAGGTAGATAACAGGGTGCAGATGCGTGAGCAATCAGTGATGACAGGTGTATGAGTAATCTGTTCCACTGACATTCTGAGGTAAATTTTGAATCGCTCGTGATAATTTCGCAACTCCTTGATAAGTTGCTCTCCTTCCATTCGGCAAAATCTCAGTATTGGATTGACCCAATATTTCCTCTTTCTTTTTCTCTGTTTAAGAAGAGAGCTGTAAAATCATCCTCACTGCTTGACGAATCCGTTTTGTATTTTTTGCATTTTTTTAAGCAAAGGTTTAATAAATACGCATCGGACTCAGTGTGCAAGGTTTCTGTGCGTGACGAATTTTTAGGCTGACGAACACGAAAAAACGCATACGAAAATTTCGTACTCAGTGTGCAGTGGCCTGTAGTTGGGGCTCCTTTTGCCTGAATTACTGCAGCAATGCGGCGTAGCATGGAGTCGATCAGTCTGTGGCACTGCTCAGGTGTTATGAGAGCCCAGGTTGCTCTGATAGTGGCCTTCAGCTCTTCTGCATTGTTGGGTCTGGCGTATCGCATCTTCCTCTTCACAATACCCCATAGATTTTCTATAGGGTTTAGGTCAGGCGAGTTTGCTTTTTGCGAGTTTGCTACACTGTGTGCAGCTGCCAAGTCCTGCCGGAAAATGAAATCTGCATCTCCATAAAGTTGGTCAGCAGCAGGAAGCATGAAGTACTCTAACACTTCCTGGTAGACGGCTGCGTTGACCTTGGACCTCAGAAAACACAGTGGCCCAACACCAGCAGATGACATGGCACCCCAAACCATCACTGACTGTGGAAACTTTACACTGGACTTCAAGCAACGTGGATTCTGTGCTTCTCTCTTCCTCCAGACTCTGGGACCTTGATTTCAAAAGGAAATGCAAAATTTACTTTCATCAGAGAACATAACTTTGGACCACTCAGCAGTAGTCCAGTCCTTTTTGTCTTTAGCCCAGGTGAGACGCTTCTGACGCTGTGTCTTGTTCAAGAGTGTCTTGACACAAGGAATGCGGCAGCTGAAACCCATGTCTTGCATACGTCTGTGCATGGAGGTTCTTGAAGCATTGACTCCAGCACACGTCCACTCTTGGTGAATCTCCCCCACATTTTTGAATGGGTTTTGTTTCACAATCCTCTCCAGGGTGCGGTTATCCCTATTGCTTGTACACTTTTTTCTGCCACATCTTTTCCTTCCCTTGGCCTCTCTATTAATGTGCTTGGACACAGAGCTCTGTGAACAGCCAGCCTTCTTTAGCAATGACCTTTTGTGTCTTGCCCTCCTTGTGCAAGATGTCAGTGGTCGTCTTTTGGACAGCTGTCAAGTCAGCAGTCTTCCCCATGATTGTGTAGCCAACAAAACTAGACAGAGACCATTTACAGGCCTTTGCAGGTGTTTTGAGTTAATTAGCTGATTAGAGTGTGACACCAGGTGTCTTCAATATTGAACCTTTTCACAATACAGATACTGATTTTGGGGTTTTCATTAGTTGTCAGTTATAGTCATCAACATTAAAAGGAGTGAACACTTGAAATATATCAGTCTGTGTGTAATGAATTAATATAATATCCAAATTTCACTTTTTGAATGGAATTACTGAAATCAACATTTTGATGATATTCTAATTATATGAACAGCACCTGTAGGTCTTGCAAAATGGTAGCTAGGGTACTCTCTTTGGTTGCTAGGGAGTGGCTTGGCAGCTGCCAATCATGAAACTCCAAAGGCTGCTTTTCACTAATGATATAAACCAACTCCCATGTCTCTGTGACATTCAGAATGGAAGATATACCTCTTTGGATTTTGGTTGCTAAGGTGCTCAACAATGGTTGCTAGGGAGGGGCTAGGAAGTGTTCAGGTAATTCATGATTGAATGTTTGCTGCCCCGGGTAAAACGAGACCACCCTCATGTTTCTATGACACTTCTATCCAGAGATATCCCTTTTATCTCTTTCAATGGAAGTCAATGGAACTTGTTGCTAAGGTGCTGTAAATGGTTGCTAGGGCGTGGCTTAATAGCTTCACAATGATCCTGAGAGACTAATTGATCGTCTGAGTAAAATTATCCCGCCCCCTTGTCTCTATGACACTGTGATCCAAAGCTATGTTCAATACAAAATCCCTATGCAATGTGTATGACGGCCCAAACACCATAGTAAGTCAATGGGGCAACTTTGGGCAGCTCCTGCCCCCCAGGGGTGCAACTTTTACCCCATTGTGAGGTATGTTCTTACAGAGCCTGCCAGCCTCTTCAAATGTGGTAAACCAAACGTTTCTGTGAAATCCTCGCTCGGAGCTATGAATCGTCAAAGTTTGTTGCAATGTTAAGTCCCTGGGGCCCCTGGGGCAAACATCGTACCCCCGATCGCTTATAAAAGTCATAGCACACCATTCCCAAATAATCCGCACGATTTGATGGCTCATTCGTGGCTCTGTGACAAAAGATGCGGGAGGAGTTGCACGTCAAACTTTTGGCGGACTAAAAAAAGGAATAGTAATAGTTGGCAATGGCGGCCATCTTGAAAATCGGCCGCCATATTGAATTTTTGAGTGGCCAACGCCTTTTTCCAAAATAGTGGCCCTTAGAGAGTATCTGTGCCAAATTTCATGCTTCTATACCAAAGATTTTTACTAATCTGCTGCACCAAAACAACTACATTATTCCCTAAAGAAACTACGGTAACACTTTAGAATACTGTATCTTACTAACTAATAAGGAATTATTGAAGAACTAGTAGGCAATTCTTCATTAACTACTTCTTCACTGCTGTTAACTACTAAGGAAGATGTGTTAACTAATCAGTATGTAATAGAATTTTATGATTGTGTTAAGTTACAGTTACACTGTTAAAAATTTATTGTAATTTTACAGGAAATTCCTGGCAACTAATTGCCGTAAATTTACAGCAAATAATATACAGGATTTTTACTGTTTACTGTTACAATAAAGTACTGTATTTATACAGCAGTGCTACTGTGATTATGGTCGCATTATTACAGTAAAATGTTGTAATCAATTACAATTTACTGTATATTTACTGCAACTCAGTTGCCAGGAATTTCCTGTAATTTTACAGGACAGAATTACAATTTAATATTGTAATTCAATATATCCTGTTCTTTGTGAATACTACAATAAAATGCCATAATTTACCGTATTAGCAAATAAAAACACAACAATAGTATCTTTTCTGTTTTATTAAACTAATATTAACAACCACATATTACAAAAGTATACACTTTTTTTCATACACAAAAATAAAGTTTTGTGTCACAGACGAAGCTCACTTCCAGACATCCATACAGCAGATCATCAGGGGGAACATGGTGATATGGAACTTGAACTGGGGAAGTTGTTCAGTACTTAGCCCATCAACTCAAAGTCCAGGAGTTTTCTAAGAAGGGTGCAAACAGGTGCGTTAAGCCCGTGTCTCTTCTCTGCTTTACTGCCAGTCTGGGAGTTGATTCCACAAAAAGCTCTGAAAGAGAGGAAAAAAAGTTCAAAGTTTTCATATCTGTTAAATAATGTAAAAAAAAAACCTAAGTAACCTATTCCTATACTTGCTCATAAAAGAAAATGACTAATGTATTTAACATTCACAACCTTTAGAATTACATTGGCTTTTACATTGTTTTTCTTAAATATATGTCATTATACATGTATTGTATATTGTATGTCACTTTGGACAAAAGCATCTGCTAAATACCTTAACCATACTTAAAAAAACATAATTTAATGAATTAATGAAAGTCGTAATGTTAAAATTGCTGTCCGTCAAACTCTTCTGTTTACACATAAATGTCCTGCAGGGGAATACCAACTCTAGGTAGAACAGAGACTTAAAGGGATAGTTCACCCAAAAATGAAATTTCTGTCAGTTATTACACTCCCTCATGTTGTTCAACCCCGTAAGACTTTCGTTCATCTTTGGAACAAATTAAGATATTTTTTGATTATCTGAGAGCTGGATCACTCCTCCATTGGCTTTTATTAAAATTGAAACTGGCCGGCCCAGAAAAGTTAGTAAAAACATCATTAGAATAGTCTGAGTGACTACAGTGGTTCAACCTTAAAGGAACACTCCGACTTTTTGGGACTTTAGCCTATTCACCTTATCCCCCAGAGTTAGATAAGTCCATACATACCTTTTTCATCTCCGTGCGTGCTATAAGTCTGTTTGACGCACCCACCGCTAGCCTAGCTTAGCACAAAGACTGGATGTAAATGGTTGCAGCTAGCATACTAATCCAAATAAGTGACAAAATAACGCAAACATTTTCCTATTTACATGTTGTGATTTGTATAGTCACAGAGTGTACAAAAAACTAAGTCACATGAGACACAGACATATTTTAACCGTATACATTTTGGGAACTATATTCTCTGAAGGCGAAGCACTGCTACTTGGGCGGAGTGATAACCGCAGCACCTGAGACGTGCCGTGGTGAGGAGCAGAGAGTTCGTCTCAGGTGCTGCGGTTATCACTCCGCCCAAGTAGCAGTGCTTCGCCTTCAGAGAATATAGTTCCCAGTATTTATACGGTTAAAATATGTCTGTGTCTCATGTGACTTAGTTTTTTGTACACTCTGTGACTATACAAATCACAACATGTAAATAGGAAAATGTTTGCGTTATTTTGTCACTTATTTGGATTAGTATGCTAGCTGCAACCATTTACATCCAGTCTTTGTGCTAAGCTAGGCTAGCGGTGGGTGCGTCAAACAGACTTATAGCACGCACGGAGATGAAAAAGGTATGTATGGACTTATCTAACTCTGGGGGATAAGGTGAATAGGCTAAAGTCCCAAAAAGTCGGAGTGTTCCTTTAAGTTTATCAAGCGACGAGAATACTTTATACGCAAAAAAAATAAAACAACAACTTTATTCAACTATTAATTTCCTCCGTATGGGCTTCCGAGTTTACAATGCTCATTTCGGTGAACCCTTTTGTTGCTCAACACTCTTTTCGGTGAGGATTTTCAGCGCGAGGGATATTTGTTCACGTGACACTGAAATCGAACGCTACTTCAGTGATCCATGCATCTCTGTAATCCAGGACCCTCAACTATGATGGAAGGTAAATGAGAATCGGTTTACAAAGCTGAGCATCATTGTCCAGTGGCACTTAGCTGTTCCTGCGACGTCTGTTCCAACGGAGCGCGTTTTTTCCACTGCCGGGCAATTGTGAATAAACTCCGATCACGCCTCTCACCTGAGCACGTAGTAGACCAACTTATCTTTTTGAACAACACTATGTAGGCTGTAGCCTATGTTTAAAGGTCGTTTCAGTCATTTTAGGCCCAAAAAAGGCCGAAACATAAATGATCACATTCATCTAATCTTTCCTAACGATCCGCTAGCTGCCCGCCCGCTAGCTGAGTGGTGGTTGTACCCATTTGTTTTGTGTGCAGATATCAGAGCGTAGGCTGCCTACAGAGACGTGGTTTTTGGACGGCATGCTTATGGGGCGGGCAGCTAGCGGATCGTTAGGAAAAATTAGGTGAATGTGATCATTTATGTTTCGGCCTGAAATGACTGATACAACCTTTAAGTTTCATCAGTCGTGGTAAATAGGCCTATACAGGATGTTTTTTTTTTTGTGTGTTTGTTTTGATAAATGATTTTGTCTGTTTTATTTACCAATAGCTGTTTGTTACATTTGTTAAATGAAAAAGCTGTTCATTTTTGTTGTATAATAAGAACAGTTGAAATAGGCTGCTGAAGTAGCCTAACAATGAAGAGAATAGGGGTGTGCGATATTACGGTTTTTGATCGTGGACGATTAAAATGTCTCCACGATCTGCTTTTGAAGAAATATCGTAGTATCGTGCATTTTATCAGTTGCAGTTCTGGCGCCGAGCTCCGTCTCAACATACAACAAATGTTAACGCAGAGGAACGGCACACTGCAGTTCACAGAAGTTCATTATTTGCATTTGCTTTAAAGCCTTGCTGGTTAAACATGTAATTCACTGCTGATGCGCTGTTCTGACGTGTGCTTTCTGAGCGCATACACCCGAAGCACACGGGCACTAAAAGCCTGTCTAACAGCGTCTGTTTACTGGACTACGTTATAAGTTATCTTTCGAGTCTTATTGCGCTAATATTGTCAAATACACACAAGGTTTACATAAACAAAGTTGGTTATGTCTAAAGTGAAAGCAAACAGAAAAAAATGAGAGAAAATCTGCTTGTCAAATGAGTGTATATTAGACGCGTCGCGTGCAGCTCTTAAAGCGACAGTAGCCAGTTAGTAAACAAGCTGCCTCTTGTCCTTAAAGAGATAGTTCACCCAAAAATAAAAATTCTGTCATTATTTACTCACTCTAATGTTGTTCCAAACCTGTATTAATTTCTTTCTTCTGTTGAAAATAAAAGTTATTTGGAAGAATGTGGCTAACCAAACAGTTGCTGGTCCCCATTGACTTCCATAGTAGGAAAACATATACTATGGAAGTCACTGGAGTACAGCAACTGTTTGGTTACCCACATTCTTCCAAATAACTTTTATTTTCAACAGAAGAAAGAAACTTATTCGGGTTTAAAACAACTTAAGAGAGTAAATGATGACAATTAAAATGTTTGGGAGAACTATCCCTTTAATGTTAATAAAACAACAAAACACAGAGGAAATCACTCACTGCTCTTGACTGAGAACTTTAGTAGTAGCTTTAATAATAATCAATGTATAATTTATACAGTGAAGTCTATGTTGTGTTTTATTTTCGTATTTGTTCATTTAGCCTAATTACTTTCTTCAACGCTACTGTTAAATACCCCTACTGTAGCTGGAAAAAATAAAGCACTTTTTATTTCATTTGTATATTAAGTTGTGTATGCTTAATGTGTATCTTTGTTCCTAATTCTTAATAACAAAGAAAATAATGATAAAGATTTTTATCTTCGCCACTTTGGCCTAAATGTCTGCCATTCTTTTTTCGTTTGTTACCAATAAGGCTTTTTTTTTAAATAGGGACATTAGTTTGGCTGTAATGCTCAGTCACTTGCAAAATAGTAAAACCAACATGAAAAAGAATCGTGATAAAATCGTTAATCGTGATTTTCCTGAAAAAAATCGTGATATGATATTTTTGTCATATCGCCCACCCCTAGAAGAGAATGTTTTATTTACTGTTGAATAAAGTAGCCTAAAAGTATTGTGTGTGCTAATTTTTTGATGATGAACCATCAATCATGTGTTGGTCAGTAATTTAAGTCCGTTCTACTCTGACTAAAGTGTAATTTTAGCCAATATACTGTAAAATAACATTGTTTTATCAGAAAGTGCTAATGTAATCCAAAATATTGCTAAAATATTAAATTAATATAATTGTCTCTATGACGGACACGCCCCGCCACCTCCCTTTGAACAAGCCCCGCCCCCAAATAAGCCCCTCCCCGAGTAATCGAGTACTCGTTTTTAAATAGTAAAACCAACATGAAAAAGAATCGTTATAAAATCGTGAATAGTGATTTTTCTGAAAACCCTACGTTTTGATCCCACAGCTGTTCACGACTCCCCCCAAGGTTTGTGTCAATTTCTAATTCGCATAACAGAGTTGATGGAAAAGCTCTCCAATAAGAGGATTTTTATGGAAAATTTTTATGAATGCGTTTAAAAAATATATTTTTTAATTGGTTGGAAACCTGTCTATTGAAATCAACGCATAAAATATATCATAGAGCCTAACAATACTGGACAAAAAGATCATGGGGCGTTATGAGAATGATGGATCTATTTTCTTTATTAGTGTGTAAACAGTTTAAACATACCTTTGTATAAATTCAAGAGTCCCTGAAGCGTCTTTAGGGTACTGCATGTTAAACACGTAGTAAGCAGCGAAGGTTGCAGCCACTCCATTCAAAAGATTGTTGTGGGGCCCCATCACAATCGTCCCTTCCATGGACATCATCCACTTGTCTGCACTTAGTGTCTCTCCTGAAATACATTAACACAATATGATAACTAAAAGAGCTACTACACTACTTCCGACATCATAGTTGTACTGCAAGTTGCACTTTGAATGCAAGAAGACTACGTATGGCAACTTGGCTGGAAGCTAGAATTTTACTTTGTGTTAAATATGGAAATTTTTTCTACACAAACTCTTCGCTTCAGAAGGCCTTTATTAGGCGTGTGGAGTAATTTTATGATGGATGGATGCACTTTTTTGAGCTTCAAACTAATGGTTGAAATTCACTGCCATTATAAAGCTCAAGTGTCAGGTTTTTGTTTTGTTTTATATAACTCAGAGTGTATTTGTATGAAAGAAGTCAGTCATACACATAGGATGGGTTGAAGGCAAGTAAATTATGGGGTCATTTTCCTTTAAAAGTAAAATACTCCTTTAACAAAGTAGGGAGAATATACCTTGCACAATTAAGCAAGGTGTGCTGGGTAGGGTCTCTCTCTGGATGTCAGCAGCTGTGGCAGAGGGCTAGGGAATACACATTTTTTAAACATTACAAAATGTTTTACCAAATACACAACAAATACCAATTAAAAATCTATTATTATTTTAATATTCCATACAGTCTGCAAGGCAGTCACATATAATTTGAGACAAGCAAAATGGTCTACTCAACACAGAAGGAAAGAAATAGCTAACGTTTTTAATATATGCATGCTACGAAGTCTAAAACAGTAAAACGATGTTAGCCAGTCAACAGATTAACAACTCCCTATAGCGGTTCAGACTGTCTATGGAATATTAGAATAATTTGGAATAGATAGTCTGTGTGGAGACCATATTGCCAACAGAATGGTATTGCAGGAGCAATTTACAAAATACCTGTTGGAAGAGAGAACAAGCAAGTGTGTGTGTGTGTGTGTGTGTGTGAGCACACAAGTTATACTCACATCAGCCTTATGAAAGATGCCATTCTCTTTAAAGTGGGCAAGTAGGCAAAGTAGAATGCAGATGGCCTTGCTGCCATTCTGTTCTTCATATGCATCCAAGACTTCACCCACACTTGTTGTCTTGTGTTGTTTGAAGTACTCAATTATAGTCCTGCTTCTTTGCTCAATGGCTGCTGGTAGCTTCTCCAGGATGGAAATACCAGTCAGCTCACTGAAGTGAGAGAACAGGCCCTTCAGGGAAAACAGAAATGGCCAGTCGTCCTTTATTTTGGATATGCTGGGTGAAGGATCAGCATTGAGATCACGGCGCTGGAGAATGTAAGTATTTTCATGCCATCTCTGGAGCCCTCCTCTCTCCACTCCTGCCATACCAACTTGGGCATACAGCTGCAGCATTTGCTTTTTCATCTCTTGTAAGCTTTCTTCTGTTTCCCCAGCTGGGAGTTCCTTGGGTTGCCACCGAACACAACCATATTGGTCCATGGGACCTCTTTCCTGCCTCCTCTCTCCTGGAATAGAGAGCCTTTTCTGTCTGAGCCTTGCCATGGTGTTATTTCTATTTACATGCTCGATTCTAGTTTTGAGTTGCTGTAGAAGAGAAGCTGCAGCTACATTATCATCACCATTCACATCACCAAAGCATTGGGGGTACTTCCGAACTATATCATTGGCGACCTGCGCACAGATCCCCCTTTTTGGGTTAGCATTGTGCGCTCTCATTTGATCAACAAGACTTCTAACCATTGCTCTTCTCGCTGCTGGATTTGGTCTAGTTGAATTTGTGATAGCTGACTGTACTTCTGAAGGCATCTTCTCCCAGTTTATTTTAAAATTCACAGGCCATGGTGTGTGTGCTGATGGCAGACATCGTCCTCTGGCGTTGAATGTGCTGGGCGTACCTGGGCAACACAGGTTTGACGAGGTTTGTGGACTTCCCAGAGGAGTAAGGGCAGAGGAGGGATCTGGACTTCCTGGGGGAGACAGGGCTGAAGAGGAATCTGCATAAAATATTTTGATCATTAGAACCCTATGATCCAGACACACTAATGACCTTGAAACAAACCCTAACCCTTGAATCAAAAACATTTACATTCATTTTTTTTTTGCACCATTTTCCATGCCGCTAGTCTGAACTTGCAGGAGAAAGTGAAATCTATATTACAATTGTAGCTCCATTATGCTATTTCTAGCTAGAAAAAAACTTGCAAAACAAGTGAAAATTTTAAAGACAACCCTAAAGACGAAATATAAAAATTGTATGCAATTATTTACATAGAATGGAGAAAATATCTTCAAAGACTGGCTGGACTTCACTCTTATGTCAATAAACATGTCCCTCTCCCACAATATTTTATTGAATAGGTAACATAACTTAACCACTTTTTATTCTTTAAGTATAACTGAATCTCCCTCTACTGGATACATTAACAGAACCTTTACCTTTTGGTTTAAAGGCACAAATGAGCCTTCTGCACTGGATTGGACGGAGGTAGATCAGAAGATCATCTTCCTTCAAATAGTAGAGGTCCTCTCTGCTCTGCACACCAAGGCTGTCCAGGCCTGTCATCAAGGATGCTAAAGTATCTGGGGGGAGCCCTGGAAGAGCAGCCAGGACAGCCTTGCTGATCTCCTCTGATGCATCAATCATTGTCTTAGTATGTTTCTGCAAAGGAGTGATGGAGAGAGATTATTGGCATATCACACATCTCATAGGCTGGCAAAGGATAATAATCAAGCAGATCATCATGCCTCACACAAACAAACTTCTCTTGGACTGTCCCTAATACGCAATAGACACCAATGTCGCTCAACTTCACAAACAAATATTTTTCTGAGATGAAAGACACAGAGCCATGGTGAACAATGACCAGTTCTATCTTGCCGACCTCCAATTCTTCTTCAGTTTTCCCCAACAAGATATACATGCCCTTTTTGTATGAAGTGCCCTTCACTGTCACTGCATGAGATGCTACTGTATCTTTAAAGTCCAAATTCAAACCAACAACAGCCTCTCTGATATTGTCCCTGTAGTCATTTACATAGAATGCTGTGCCCTGATCAAATAACACACTTGGCTGGAACATTTCGCCTGCACTCAAATAGGCTTGAAAGAGCTGGTGTCGCTCGGCAACCGTCTTGCAGATGTTTTTGAAATTGTGTAACTTTCTAGCACATCTCTTGAAGAAAGAGTGCTTACTCTCAAACCTGAGAGTCCAAAGGCGAATTAGGGGGCCAAACTCGGCAATGAGCTGTGGATAATGAAGCAGATAGTGGTGTTTGGGCTTCAGGGGCTTACCAGGAAAGCGCTGGCTTCGAAAGTATATGTAATCCTCAATAAGTATTTTAAGGTAAGCAACCTGATCTGTTGTGATTGCTGGTGCACAAATGAGTTCTACAATTTCTCTAAGCTGCAGCACAAGTTGCCAAACAGCATTGTCACATGGATTCTTAATTCTATCTCCCACCAGGAGGGGTAGCAAGCGAAGGAAACACCAGTTCTGGGCTGCATGTCCAGTAAGTTTAATGCTACCTGGTGAAACATCAGCTGGTTTGTCGTAGGCATCATTCCCCTGATACTTGAACTGATCTATGCACCTGTTGAGATGTAGATAACTGAACTGTTTATCCTCAACTAAATAACCAATAAACAAAGCAAGGTCACTCGAAACAATGCCTTCAAATAGGTCATGTCCAAGACATGGGGGTAGCCCAGGCTGGCAAACATGAAAGAAGGATAGTTGATTAAAAGGAGAATCTGACTTAATGCCGCACTCTGAATTTCTGCCACTGGTGCCCAATTCCTGCAGATGATTTTGATAGGACTGTTCTGTTCGTGTGTTGCCACACAATAGTGGAGAGTTCTGAAAAGTAGCTCTTTCTACATCACAGTATCTGCAGAAGTAATGGCTCTTACTGAAGTTCTCAACAAAACCGCCGATACTGTGAGACCCTAAATTGTCACCTGAGATAGCACACAGTCGACCTTTGACAATTTGCCCATCACCTATCACAATACCAGTCTCCTCAAGAGCTTTCAGGTCTTTTATGAGAGGCTGAAATACCTTGTCTATCCCAAAATATTTAAAGGCCTGCTCGTTGCACAAGAGAACAAGTTGCATTTGATCTGTAGTGGATCTGTTATGAGGAAAAATATCTGTCAGAGTTAGATAAACTGCTATAATCTTATGTTTCTTTCTTGAAGAGCCAAGTGGATTGACAACTTCGAATGCATCCTGATAGAGTATCAGACCAAGCGAGGATGGCTCCATTTTAAGTAAAGGGTTGCACTTAGCTGCCTTCCCATCATTAATGTCCTGGAAAAGACCCTCTGATGATGTTTGGGAATGTGTTGCTGCATACTGTTCTTGAATTGACTTGCTTTTAAAAAGTGTAGCCAATGTTTCTTGAACAGGTACATACTGGGCAAACGATTCCCTACCTTTATCGTTGTTACCTAAGAACAGAGGTACAGGCTCAACATAATTATAATGTTTTTTAAAAGCGGTCTTTCTTTTCTGGTCCGTGCTCAAAGGCCCACTGTTACAGGCAGTGAGGAGGTCTTCTTTTCTGAGTTCCACCATAATGTTATTGATTGTGGCCTCTGGGACTCCAAGGAGAGTTAGTTTGTCACTTAAGTTATTAAGCAAATTTGTCAGACTGATATCATGGACATCTTGATATCCCTCAATAATAGTCTGTATTGTCGTAGCAGGCAACAGTAGTTTAGCCTGAAGTTTAAGATAGAAGAGTGTGATATTTTGCAGAAAGAGGGCTTCATCAACAGCAAGAGTCTCTTCTGGCTCATCATCAGAATGATCAGAGGGTGCACACGGAGTAACAGATTCTGTGGCAACGCACCTTTCTACATTACAGGGATCTACATGCACAATACTCTCATTTTTGTGTTTCCTAGAAATATGAGATGCAAAACTCGACACAATAGTGAAATTGCTATTACATCCTCTAAATGGACATTGAACCTGTAATCCTTCATGCAAGTGTGACCTCAGATGACAAACTAAAGATGAAGACGACTCACACCTTATATCACAAAAGTCACATTGTATAGGAGTATCACATAATGGTAGCTGACTGTTCCTCAAAGGACCATTTGCTTTGTGGTCTCTGTACATGTGAGCTTTAAGAGCAGTAAGTTTAAAGTATGTTCTTGGGCATTCTGGCAGACCACACTGATATACGAAATTAATCAATAACTAATGAATTCTGTCATACCTCCTGAAGAACTACAATTAATTATCTATTAATTAAGGTTCAAGAAAAATAACTATGAAGTAACTACTAATGAACAGTCATACACAGTAGTCACTACAATAATCCAGTTTTTTTTTTTTTTAGCATTGTAGTGGTGGAAGAAGTACACAAATCAAGTGCTTGAGTAAAAGTACAGATACCCCAATACATTTTTTCTCCAGTAAAATTATAATTAGGCCATTGTCATAATTATCTTAGTAAAAATACAAAGGTAATTAATTTTTAAAGTACTTAAAAAGTAAAAAGCATATTATTATACTTAGTTCTTATACATTTTAAACTTATTTGGCACCATTCAAGTTCCGGCAATATCGCGGTGGTCTACATTTTACAGTAATTTGGTGATGCAAGAGCACGGGCAGTTGCATCCTCTTCTGGAGAGTTCTCAGCGCCGCC
Organism: Tiaroga cobitis; assembly: GCA_030578255.1. Classification (NCBI taxonomy): domain Eukaryota; kingdom Metazoa; phylum Chordata; class Actinopteri; order Cypriniformes; family Leuciscidae; genus Tiaroga; species Tiaroga cobitis. Next base: position 37,164,353 of record CM060595.1, on the reverse strand, counting down.
GATTTGGTGCATTTCTTCTGCGAAATACAGGTTTGTGTACGTTTTATTTAATCTATAAAATCATAACTGTGCTGTAAATCATTTTATTTTATGCAAGGCAACATACAAGGACGCGAGGTCAGTTAGCCTATAGCTGAGTCTGTCTTTTTTGCCTGATGGAAACGCCTGATCCCTTGCATAAAACAAATTATTTTATTCATAAAGATAGTAAATCTATTTACATCAGATGTTAAAATATGTTCTTAGAGCTGTGCACTGTTTGTTTATGGGCAGGTTATGGAGTCAGTCACAGCATATTTCGGCTATGAGTGAAATGCAGGGCGGCGGTCTGAAGTTAAAGCAGTTTCCCTGCTGAACACGAGCCCAGCTCCCGCAAGAGATCCAGCACCACTACCGTGGAAACTAGACCAGTTGATTACTTGAATTAATTTTAAAGGTTTAACTTTTGATTTTAAAATGTTTGTTAAACGAGTTTAAATGGAGGCAATATACATGTTAAAACAAAATATAATCTGAAATAAAGGAAGATATCATGTAGCTTAAACGAGTCATTGTAGTGTATTTTACAAAGGTTATAGATGATAATAGTATTTTTTTACAGTAAGTTTTATTTGAGTCAAAAGTATGTGGTAATTCTTTATTAATTACTAATGGGTTCCCTATATTTTCACTTTAGAATACTGTTTCAGGTTATAAGTAATTCCTGAAGAATTATCTAATAATTCTTTATTAATTACTAATAAGTTCCCTATATTTTCACTTTAGAATACCGTTTCAGGTTATAAGTAGCCTAATTCCTGGATAGTTATTTGATAATTATGTATTAATTACTAATGGGTTCCCTATTTTTTTCACTTTATAGAATACTGTTCCAGGTTATAAGTAATTCCTGAATAATTGTCTAGTAATTCTTTTTTAATTACTAATAAGTTCCCTATATTTTCACTTTAGAATACTGTTTCAGGTTATAAGTAATTCCTGAATAATTATCTAGTAATTCTTTATTAATTACTAATAAGTTCCCTATATTTTCACTTTAGAATATGGTTTCAGGTTATAAGTAGCCTAATTCCTGGATAGTTATTTGATAATTATGTATTAATTACTAATGGGTTCCCTGTATTTTTACTTTAGAATACTGTTCCAGGTTATAAATAATTCCTGAAGAATTATCTAATATTTCTTTATTAATTACTAATAAGTTCCCTATATTTTCAGTTCCCCTCAGTTGTTGCCTCAAATACATGAATTTACTCAATGGCATTCTATGCTGAGGAAAACAGACACACACAGTACTGTATATAAAATATAAAAACTAATCTGAGGTGAGTTTTGTATGACTGTTCATTAGTTACTTCTTAGTTATTTTTCTTAACCCTTAATTAGTAGATAATTAGTAGTAGTTCTTCAGGAGGTATGACAGAATTCATTAGTTATTGATTAACTAACTGTAACTTAACACAATCATAAAATTCTATTACGAAACTTCTTGAAACTGAACTTGATAATGCTAAAAAGGAATTTAATGTAACATCAGACTCTAAAATACTTGAAAGAATATCTAATCTTAGGACCTCCCTGGATCTGTTGTTAACACAAAAACCTAATACAAATTTTTTATTTTCTAAGCAGAAATTGTATGAGCACGGTAACAAACCCAGTAAATATCTTGGTCAGTTGACTAAGATTAGGCTAAAACAACAATTAATTACCTCTGTGTTGGACACATCTGGCAAACAACATTTTGATAATCCTTCAATTAATAATGTGTTCAGGGAATTTTATTCGGATTTATACAAATCTGAGCAATGTGTTGATGGTGCAGAACGAATGTATTCCTTTTTTAACAATTTACCCTTGAAAACTCTCCCACAAGCTTATAGGGACCTTCTTGATGCCCCAGTTAGTAGAGAAGAGGCTATGCAAGCACTTCAGAGTCTCCAGGCCAGCAAAGCACCGGGCCCGAATGGCATAAGTTCTGAATTATATAAGGAATTCCATTATGTCCTGTTGGATCCCCTTCTTGAGATGTTAAACCACTCTTTTGAATTAGGATTGCTGCCCGATTCGCTAAGAGACGCTGATATCTCGTTGATTTTAAAAAAAGGGAAAGATCCAGAGGATTGCGGATCTTACAGGCCGATAGCTCTGCTCAATTCTGATTTGAAACTGTTATCCAAAATACTTGCACTCAGATTAGAGCAAGTATTGCCAATATTAGTCTGTGAGGACCAGACTGGTTTCATTAAAGGAAGGAGTTCTAGCCACAATGTCAGAAGGCTTTTAAACATAATTAATATCTCACAGAATCAAAAACTTGACACTTTAGTTATTTCATTAGATGCCGAAAAGGCTTTTGATCGTGTTGAGTGGCCCTACTTATTTTATACTTTGCAGAAATTTGGGTTTGGGGACAAGTTCTTGAGGTGGGTGCAGCTGCTCTATAATAAACCTTCATCTGCCGTCTTCACTAATGGCATCAGATCTAAAACATTTCTTCTGGGTAGGGGTACCAGGCAGGGCTGCCCACTTTCGCCATTATTGTTTGCCCTTGCCGTTGAGCCCTTGGCAGAAGCCATAAGACATGATTCATTGATTAAAGGGGTTACAATAGATGACAGACAACACAAGATTTCACTCTATGCAGACGATATTCTGCTATTTTTGTCGGATGCTAATACATCAGTTCCACGACTGGTTGATGTTATACACTTCTTTGGATAATTTTCTGGTTATAAGATTAATTTGACAAAATCTGTTGCTTTACCATTGGGCAGTCTCACCTCGGAAACACAAATGCTCTCCTCTTTCCCTGTTAAATATTCCATGTCAGGCTTTACTTACCTAGGTCTTCATATAACCACAACATTCCAACATATATTTAAAAGTAACTTTGCTCCTCTTTTAAAAAAAAATCATAATGATTTGCAGAGGTGGAATGCTCTTCCCGTATCTTTTCTGGGAAGAATTACTATAATCAAAATGAACATTTTTCCTCGTTTAATATACCCTTTAATGATGCTGCCTATTTTACTTTCTAGTAAGGTTATTAAGGAGCTTAATGGATGGCTTTCTCGTTTTATATGGAGTAAAAGGAAACCAAAACTGAAAATGAGCAAACTACAGCTCCCTAGTCATAAGGGTGGTCTAGATGTTCCTGATATCAGATTGTATCAGCTGGCGTGTCAGCTTCGTTTTGTGGCGGACTGGTTGAAGAATGATCCAGATTCTATTTGGCTTGATCTTGAAGCCTCACAATCTCTGTGCCCTCTTCAGAATCTTTTGTTTGTTGTCAATCCTAAAAAGTTAAAAGTTCTATATGATAGCCCAATCATACGGAACACTCTTAAAGCTTGGGGACAGTCGCGCAAGCTAGAGGGTAGGTATAATCTGACATCAGCCCTTACACCAATTCAAAATAATCCAGATTTTCCTCCTGGTACTGATGACTCTGGGTTTAACCTCTGGAATTCTTTAGGTATTGTGAGGCTGAAAGATTTATTTGAGGGTTCGTCTCTTCTATCTTTTGAACAGTTGTCTGCTAAATTTAATCTGCCAAGACATCATTTCTTTAGGTACTTGCAGCTAAGAGACTTCATTGGAAAAAAGACCACTTTGAGTACTGATAATTCTAGGACTGAAATTGAGAAAATACTACAAGAAGACACGAGACAAAAAAAAAATATATCTCATATTTATGTTACACTAAGTCTGACTCTCCCAGGTGACACAGATAATCTTAGACAGATGTGGGAAAATGATTTTGTAGTAAATATCTCAAGAGAGGATTGGGATTTAGTCTGGGATCATGCTAAAAGAATATCAGTGTGTAACAGAGCACGTGCTATTCAATTCAAAATAATACGTCGGCTACATATCACCCCTTATATTAGAAATGAAATGGACCCCAAACTTTCCCCCAATTGCTCAAAATGTAAAATTTCAGTTGGTAATTATATTCACTGTATTTGGTCTTGTCCTAAAATTCAGTTGTTTTGGAAGAAAATCGCAGACCACATTGGCAATATTCTGGGAGTGATAATTGATGTTGATCCTTGTTCATTTATTCTAGGTCTGCCGGCTGGTATTGTTTTGAATAAATATCATGAAAGACTTTTTAGTATTTTAACTTTTGCTGCAAGAAAGAACATTTTGATGTTTTGGATAAGTGAAAAAAGTCCTTCAATTCAACATGACATCATGACTTTTGCGTAAACAGACACGCCACTTTCAAGTCAAGTGGCGTGTTATCTATACGCATTTTGAGATATCCGCGTGTATGCGTGTATGTCTACGCCGTTAAATGTCCAAGTGATTCCGCGTGTATGTACACGCCATTAAATTTCCGAGCGAAACGAAGCAAAATGTAGATCTACATCTGGGGAGCGATATTTTTTTCCCTAGGATGGTAGGGGAAGACTCATAAATGCTATTAACCCCAGTGACGGGTAGGTTTAGGGACGGGGTGGAGGTAGGTCATATATTTATATATACAGTAATAACGTTGAGTCAACTGCGTTCATAAACACGCTGAAAAGCGATTGTGCGTGTTGATAGCACGCCAAAAATGGAAATACGAATTGGCGTGTCATACACACGCAATTTTATGAGATCAGTCTGTTCAATTAAAAAATGGCATAACCTTGTAAAAGAGCTCATCCCAATGGAATTTTTAACATGTATATCACATTCTTCAACAGATGTATTCAATCGGATATGGACAGCCTATTTGGACTATGTTTCTCTCACTTTGGACGATTGCTTACATTTTTCTTGAAAGCTGTTGTGTTGGCTCAAAACAAGAAGCCTATTCCTGTGAATGTTTATGTATCTTCCATTGTAACCTATCTTTTTATTTTATTTCATTGCGAATTGATTTGAGAATTGTGCTTTTAAAGTCTGCCCGAACTGTTGTCTTTTTTTCTTTTTTTTTTTTTTTTGTGTTGTTTGTTCTGTTGGAACAAAACTAACAAAACTTCAATAAAAAAAATATATATATAAAATTCTATTACATACTGATTAGTTAACACATCTTCCTTAGTAGTTAACAGCAGTGAAGAAGTAGTTAATGAAGAATTACCTACTAGTTCTTCAATAATTCCTTATTAGTTATGTAGTAAGTAAGATACAGTATTATAAAGTGTTACCGAAACTACATATATACTACATTCCGTGACAAAATAACAGTAGTATTTGTAGAATTATAGTGGGTTAGCTTGAAGATCGCTGTGAGAAATGTTGCCAGTATAGATCCGTATGTATATATATATATATATATATATATATATATATATATATATATATATATATATATATATATATATATATATATATATATATATATTAAATGTGTGTGTGTGTGTGTGTCTGTGATTTACTTCATGACTTTATTTAACATTATATTTCATATATGTATTAATCATGTACGACATGAATGACATTTGCACCTTTATTATTCTCATGGATGGTGGATTGATGACTCATTTCTGACACATTTAATATTAGAACATTTTGTTCATTGTTATCAAAGTTTCCCTGTTAAAAATAGTGCTAAACTGTCAGAGCCATAGCCTTGTGGGCAGTGCTCTGACATATGGTGTGCCTTAGACAACCTGAGTTTGAGTCCCGACTCAAGGTCCTTTTATGATCCTGTTCTCTGCTTTCTGTCTGTATCATACTGTCCTGCCAAAATAAAAGTATAAAAAAAACAAAAATATACCTTAAAAAGTATTGGTCAGTCAGGAAAGCAGAAATCCTTCCAAAATATTGCAGGAAAACAAGCTTTGAATCCTCAGTATCTCAAACAATTAACTCGGTTAGGCCCCATGTTTGGCCCTATGGATCATAAAATAAACTCTCTCAACTCAATAGTTTATTTAATTTGTCTATTAACAATGACATGCACACATTTTCTGAAAGTCAATGCCACCAAAGTGTCATTTCCACAATATCTAAAATGATGGTTTAAAACTGGCAATGATACATACATTTATTATAGATTTTCATAGTTAAAGATCGAAAGTCTAGGTCTAGGAGAAAGCCACAAATTGTCACGGTAGACGCATTCTCTGTTCCTTCTAGTCTTGTGTTTATGTTGTTGTATGAATGCCCGTGTGTAATGGGCGTGAGTGTATGACATCACCTGATCCGCTCCAGCTGATCATCATCACTTCACCAGCTGTAATCACTCTCACCAAGCTATTTATACTTACCGCTGTTCTATCATCCTTGTCAGATCGTTGTTTGATGTCGTCTGTGTTGGTGTACGGTGTCCAGTTCCTGCCTTGTGTTCCTGTTCTTCGTCGTCGTCGTCAAGGAGTGTCAACTGTCTTCACCGTCATCTCATCACCGCACTCACGGATCCTGACCATCTGAGTCCCTGCGTCACTATTATCATCTGCTTGCACTGCCAACCTTATTATTCATTAAAAACTGTTACTTGCATCTTGCTTCCTGTCGTTCATAAAGGAGTATGACAGAACGATCTGACCCGGAAATGGAAGCAGCGAGTGCAGCGCCAAGATCAATGGAGGAGTTTATCCACCACAGTATCCGGAGAATGGATTCCCAGCAGAGAGAGATCAGTGACACGGGTTGCGCAGTGCAAGCCTTGGTGACGCAGGTGTCCGAGCTCACCCAGCAGATCCAACGCCTACAGGGTCCCACTGCGCTTTGGGGAACGGTGGTGTGGGAGAATCAGAATCCATGTTGCGCCTCGTTCCAGACCCTCGCCGCCGAGATGAGAAAGGTGTTCGACCGGGCTGTCGCGGGGAGAGAGGCAGCCAGAACATTAGCGGAGCTGAAACAAGGTGCTGGATCAGTCGCCGATTTTTCGATTGAGTTTCGGACCTTGGCGGCGGAGTGCGGCTGGAACGAGGAGGCGCAGTGGGATATGTTCCTGCATGGGCTGGCTGACCACGTCCAAAAGGAGATCTACGCCCTGGATCTACCCACCACACTGAACGGACTTATTGATCTAGCTCTGCGGGTGGACGCTCGGTTGGCTAGGGTTGAGCGCCGAGTTCCGTCCACCCGTACCTTCGGAGGAGTTGACGTTCCACGATCTAGCGGCAGGGACGTGGTCAGCCCCGTCTACGATCCCGAGCCCATGCAGGTGGGTCGAGCTCGGCTTTCCCGGGAGGAGAGGGAGAGGCGGAGGTCCCAGGGCCTTTGCCTGTATTGTGGAGGAGCGGGACATTATGCGTACAACTGCCCGGTAAAAGGTCAAGCCCGATAGTAAACTTGAGGCTACTATCGGGTGGGATCTCCGCCAGGAAGACCTCATCATCGATTACATCTACCTCCACGCTCCTTCCGGTAAGACTAAGATGGTCAGTCCACCAGCACAACTGTCAAGCACTTCTGGATTCTGGGGCTGAAGGTAATTTTATGGACCACACTTTTGCACAGAAATTTCAGATTCCCCTCAGACCACTCACTCACAGGATCGCAGTTCACGCACTAAATGGACAAGAACTTCCCACCATTTCCCTTACCACTGAAGACATTACCCTCATCACCTCCGGCAACCATTCTGAGACTATTTCATTCTATATCATGGATTCACCTCTAGCACCTGTCGTCCTTGGACACCCTTGGCTCATCCGACACAACCCCCGAGTGGACTGGCATCATAGATCAGTTCTGGAGTGGAGCAAGGAGTGTCATAAGTCCTGTCTCGTGTCTGCTTGTTCGTCTGTGCCTGTTTCTGTTTTTCAGGAGGAAACATGGGATCTGTCTAACGTGCCCGCGGAGTATCTGGACCTGAAGGAGGTGTTCAGTAAGTCTCGTGCTGCTTCTCTTCCTCCGCATCGTCCCTATGACTGTGCTATAGATTTACTGCCAGGTAAGTCTCCGCCTAAGGGCAAGTTATATTCACTTTCTATTCCAGAAAGGGAGGCTATGGAGAAATATATTTCTGATTCTCTAGCAACCAAGTTCATTCGCCCTTCCTCTTCTCCAGCGGGGGCGGGGTTCTTTTTTGTAGGGAAGAACGACGGTTCTCTGCGACCTTGTATTGATTACCGAGGGTTGAATAACATCACGGTAAAGAATACTTATCCTTTGCCGTTGATGTCTTCAGCCTTCGAGAGGTTGCAGGGAGCGTCTATCTTTACAAAATTGGATTTACGTAATGCTTATCATTTGGTTCGCATTAGGGAGAGGGATGCATGGAAAACTACATTTAACACCCCCAGGGGGCATTTTGAATATTTGGTCATGCCTTTCGGGCTGTCCAACTCCCCGGCAGTTTTCCAGGCACTGGTCAATGACGTGTTGCGAGATATGATCGATCAGTTCATATATGTCTACCTGGATGACATATTGATTTTTTCTTCTTCTCTCCAGGAACATGTGCAACACGTCCGGCGAGTGCTTCAGAGGTTGCTAGAGAATGGGCTTTTTGTCAAGGCGGAGAAATGCGATTTTCATGCACAGTCGGTCCCTTTCCTAGGGTACATCGTCTCGTCTGAGGGAATGCGGATGGACCCTGAGAAGATCAAGGATGTGGTAGATTGGCCAAGCCCAGATTCTCGCAAGGCCCTGCAGAGGTTTCTGGGATTCGCCAATTTCTCTCGGCGTTTTATTCGCAATTTTAGCCAACTAGTCGCACCTCTGACTGCCTTGACCTCCCCCAGGACTACGTTCAGGTGGTCAGACACAGCTGAGGCTGTGTTCTCTAAACTGAAAGGCCGCTTTGTTTCAGCCCCCATCCTTGTCGCCCCTGATTCCTCACGTCAGTTCGTGGTGGAGGTCGACGCGTCAGAGGTGGGAGTAGGCGCAGTGTTGTCCCAACGCTCTTCCACAGACGACAGGATGCATCCCTGCGCGTTTTTATCTCACCGTTTATCTCCAGCCGAACGTAATTACGACATTGGTAACAGAGAATTGTTGGCAGTTAAGTTAGCGTTGGAGGAATGGCGCCACTGGTTAGAAGGGTCGGGGGTACCTTTTATCGTCTGGACTGATCACAAGAACTTAGAATACATTAGAACCGCCAAAAGATTGAACTCCAGGCAGGCTCGGTGGGCATTATTTTTCGGTCGCTTTGATTTTTCTGTCTTACCGCCCGGGTTCCAAGAACATCAAACCCGATTCATTATCTCGCATATTTGATTTTTCCGAACGCCCGTATACTCCCGAGTGCATTTTGCCCGAAACGCTATTCGTTTCTACACTCTCATGGGAGGTCGAATCGAGGGTCAAGAAGGCCTTAGAAGGGGGAACGCCTCCGCCCGGTTGCCCACCGAATCGCTTGTTTGTGCCGGAGGGATTACAGTCTGACGTGATTCAGTGGGGTCATAGCTCCAAAGTGGCTTGCCATCCAGGAGTAAATCGTACTAGTTTTTTAGTCAAGCAACGATTCTGGTGGCCACTTATGGCTCGTGACATTCACGATTTTGTTTTGGCCTGCTCGGTTTGTGCCACTGGTAAGACTTCTAATCGACCTCCAGACGGGTTACTTCAGCCGCTGTCGGTTCCTTCGAGACCCTGGTCCCACATCGCTCTAGATTTTGTCACCGCCCTCCCACCCTCTCAGGGTAACACCATCGTTTTGACTGTAGTGGACCGGTTCTCGAAGGCAGCCCATTTTATTCCCTTACCCAAATTGCCGTCAGCTAAGGAGACAGCGGTAACGGTTGTAGATCACGTCTTTCGTTTACATGGCCTTCCGATGGACGTGGTCTCCGACAGGAGACCCCAGTTTGTGTCCAAATTTTGGCGAGAGTTTTGCAGATTACTGGGGGCGACGGTTAGTCTCTCCTCTGGGTTTCACCCCCAGAGCAATGGCCAAACCGAGAGGGCCAACCAGGATTTGGAGAGAGTGTTGCGATGTTTGGTTTCCAAGAATCCTTCCTCTTGGAGTCAACAATTGTCTATGGTGGAGTACGCCCACAACACGTTGCCAGTGTCAGCTACGGGCCTATCTCCGTTTGAATGTAGCGTAGGGTACCAGCCACCAATTTTTCCCAGTCTGGAATCCGAGGTTGCGGTTCCCTCCGCTCACGCCTTCGTTCAGAGGTGTCACCGCACTTGGACTAGAGCCCGTGAGACTCTACTCCAGGTGGGGGCGCGCACCAAGGCCAAGGCCGATCGCCACAGGTCAAAGCCTCCCGTATACGTCGTTGGTCAAAAAGTGTGGATTTCAACCAGAAACATTCCTCTCCGCACCGTCTCTAATAAACTTGCTCCTAAATTTATTGGCCCGTTTACTGTCACCAAGATCATTAGTCCGGTGGCAGTCCGCCTCAAGTTACCTCCCGCGTACAGTAGGATCCATTCCGCCTTTCATGTATCAAAGATCAAGCCCGTGTTCCATTCTCACATTAATCCGCTTGCCCCGGTTCCTCCCCCACCGCGACTCGTAGATGGGGAGACCACCTATTCGGTTAACCGTATTCTGGACTCTAAGCGGAGGGGACGCGGATTTCAGTACTTGGTGGACTGGGAAGGTTACGGCCCGGAGGAGAGAAGTTGAGTGCCTGCTAGAGACATACTGGATCACTCCCTTATCGATGATTACAATCAGCAGGTAAATGAGTCTGGGAACGCCAGGAGGCGTTCTTAGGAGGAGGGGTACTGTCACGGTAGACGCATTCTCTGTTCTTCTAGTCTTGAGTTTATGTTGTTGTATGAATGCACGTGTGTAATGGGCGTGAGTGTATGACATCACCTGATCCGCTCCAGCTGATCATCATCACTTCACCAGCTGTAATCACTCTCACCAAGCTATTTATACTTACCGCTGTTCTATCATCCTTGTCAGATCGTTGTTTGATGTCGTCTGTGTTGGTGTACGGTGTCCAGTTCCTGCCTTGTGTTCCTGTTCTTCGTTGTCGTCGTCAAGGAGTGTCAACTGTCTTCACCGTCATCTCATCACCGCACTTCTCACGGATCCTGACCATCTGAGTCCCTGCGTCACTATTATCATCTGCTTGCACTGCCAACCTTATTATTCATTAAAAACTGTTACTTGCATCTTGCTTCCTGTCGTTCATAAAGGAGTATGACACAAATATTACAATAAAAGACATGAAAAGTAGGGCAAAAATTATATGACCTTCATTTTACAAAAAAGAGAAAAAGAAACCTATTGAAATATGTTGTAATAAAAACCAACCCCTGTGACATAAAAGTGCATAAAGTTGAAGAAATAGTTTGATTCTACCAAAAATATCCCATGATGTTTGTCATGCTTTTCCATCCGGTGACATTCAGAACAGTCTATTTGGGGAATACAATGTGTGTGCAGTGACTTGACTATCAATTGTCAAAATAGCCTAACTTCACAGACCACCGGTCACCCTCTAACTGAACAACTCAATGATTAGATTAACACTTTACTTGGTGTTACTTCTAATATCATAAAAATAGGTATTAGTATAATACCCTATCTAAAAGCCTTTATATCACATGTCCTCTTCAACACCTTTATCTGGTTGTTAAACATGACTAGCAGTGCTACATAAAATCTGTAGGCCTATGCAATAGCATTAAATCCAGTCTCAGATATGGTCTTGTAGCTCTCCATTTGATTATAATTGTCCATATTTGTTCTCAATATTATTGAAGGTGCCGCATAATCACATTAGCTTGGTATTTAAAACATCAAGAAGAAGGATTTTCTGGTTGTACTTTAGTAAAACCATTTATGCTAGCCTAATGTGATTTATAAACATGGATTATTCTCAAGGATGCATATTAGTAAATGGATAATATACTATCTTACACACACAAAGGTAATTAGCAAAGAACATCCATAAGCTCTGTGTAAGTGTAAGGCAGAAATTAATTAACACAAAAAATAAGTATTAAAACTTAATTTACTCTGCTTAATGAAGACAGCTTACTAATACAATAAAACATGATTTCATGGAGCTTTAAATAGCTATGAGTTTGGAACTGAATGAATGAAATTAAAGAAACTTTAGCAGAAATACAGCAGATGATCAAAAACAGACACAACCAAAACAATCAATTACTTTGTAATTGTTGCACAACATCCAACACCCAATCAGTTTGTATACACTTCAGCTGTAACACTATTTAACCTTCTGCAAAGGTGACACTGGGTAAAAGGGTAATGCAGAAAGAAAGCAAAAACTGTGTACAAGGCACATTTATGAAGGAAACGGGCAGGAAGGTGTGCTGGCTTGTGTATTTTTGTCACATATTTGCTACAAGTGAATTGGGTGAGGGTTAGGCTCTTGAAGGAAGAATCATGTGTTGATGAAATGCTTTTGTGATGCTTTTGTGTGTGAAGAGCTGTCTATTGCCAGTATTTTTTCCTGTCAGCTCTGCAGAACCACTTGCAAAAAAAAAAAAAAAATAAGTAAAAAATAAAATATTAATCTGAAACACTTTCACTGTGATAGCCGAAGCCTTCCAATAGTGTGAACTTCCAATTCACTGCCTAAAAGGTCAAAACAAATGAACAATCTTTTGCCAGGGTTCCTCCATACTCAGATTCAAAAGAATGTTCGCTATAATCACTAATATTTTCTGTTATTCACCATGTTTGCATAGGGCACTTTAAATTGATCATTAGTAACAGTTATGATATTTATAATGTAAAAAAAAACCTAAAACAGTATTTTTTATTGAAACAATATTTCACAGTATTACAGTTTTTACTGTACACTCAAAAAAATAACTCTTTGAATGAACATAAAAAAATCATGGAAAGGATTTCCATATGATTAACTTGCTTCATTATGCAATTCTGTTATTCCAATTTAATGTACTTACGTTGGGTCAACTTAATGTATTAAGGTTGATTCAACTTATTTACTATGGTTGGGCACAGCTTAATTTAATATTGTCAGGGAATTTAAAAAGGCTCCCTGATATGATTCAGGTATTCAAATTCATATATTCATTCATCCAGTGCAATATCATTTATTTTAGTGACCATTAATACATTTCTAGACGACCGCCAACTATTGGCTATCAATGGCACTTTTTAGCATCTTAAATGATAAGATTTCCATGCTTTATCAATCTAAGCATCTGCTGTGAGTATTGCTGAAACAGTTTTCAACCTAACCAAATGCTCCACTCTTCTCCACAATGGTAACCCACTGTAATTTAAATGGTACTAATAATTGCAATGTAATTGAACATTAAACACAATTACGCACTATCAAGTCTTCCCCCTTTCTAATTTTCTAAAAAACAAAACAAAAAAAAAAACATAAAATAACACTTCATTTTAACATTTATTCTCTCTTAATTCAACCATATGCAAAGCTTGCTGGGAACTAACAAGCACCGCCCAGTTTCAGTTAATGCAACACAAATCAATCATGTAATCCAGCACAACCGGATTAAGTAAACTTAAATGTTACATATTTAAGCAGATTGAACACAATCAAATTAAGTTCGGGCAAAATGGCAGTTGGCTCGCACTATACTGCCACCCTCTGGATGTAGGAATTTTTTACTTAACATAAATGGTTTGTGTTTAGGCAACGCGTTATGATTTTGTACTGTTAAGTTGAGACATAATTACGTGGACCTTAATAGAAAAAAAAACATTTCAAGTCAAAAAGCACATTTATTATAAGTAAACTAAATATAAATATATTATGTAAAGTGCACAACCTTCCTCGTTCATTGAGTGTATTTTGATCAAATAAATGGAGTCATAGTGAGCATAGACTTTCAAACAAACACACAGACACACACACACACACACACACTCTCTCTCTCATATCTATATTTTGCAAGGCTAAAGGGCTATTGTTGTCTTTTCTTTTGTATCAAAGACTGTGATTTTCTGGCATCAAATTGAGCTCAGTAACAACAGTCATGATTTTCTGCACTGACTGACTCACCATGAATAAAGAGCTTTATGAAAATGTGTCCATAATTACCCTGTTTCTCTCCAGGTGTCCTTCTCAGTTCATCTGTGTTTTTACATGTTTAATAATTCCTGTCGTAGAAACAGCTTTATTTTCATGTAAATGTAAAAGCGCTATATATACAGTGGGGTCCAAATGTTTGAGACCACTAATGCAAATGCCTCATGTTTTGCATCTTTCTAATGAAATACATTGTTTCCTCATACACATTTTATCATCAGCATAACAATTTAATTAAAAGCAGATTTTTTTTCACATGAGTTCTAGAATGTGTTATTTGGTTGTTCTTCATCTTTAATTACAGCAGCACACAAGCTTCATGCACTTTACACATTTGTGTAAAATCTGATGATAATGTTCTCCATCTTGATTTTGGAACTTTTGTTTTTATTTCAGATTTTGAATTCTAGAGTAATCTTAATCTCAGAATTGTGCAACTCAATGTATAATTTTCGAGCCAATGACAGTGTCAATCTTAACAGTTTGGCTTGTTGTTCACGAACACATACAATCACAGTTTGTCTTTAGGTTCTGGTGAAGACAAGCGTCCATTATTGTGAAATAATATGGAAATGTGCATATAACAGGTTTCAAAGAAATACATAATGCTATGGAATAAGTGAATTTTCATGTTAATATCTGAGAGAGAGCTGTCTGCCAAAACCCCACAAGAGAAAGAGAGGGGGAGGGAGGGAGAGAATAAATAGCTAACTCTGGTGTAAAAAGGGGCTAAATGAAGTTACGGACATCCAACAAACTTTGCAACAAAGTTAGTCACATAGCAGGACAGCATTCTTATCATCATATTATACCTGTGTAGGACTGACCTTTACTATAACAGTTAGTTCTGGTCTTCTTATTTGATTGGCTGAACAGCATTCCAAGAGGAGTGCTGGGACTTTTCACCTTTTATATCACTTCTCTTGTCTGTGTTACTGCCAGCGCAGTCTCATCCCAAGACGTCAACCAACTGACGCTTTTGACCATACGTCAACATCCGACGTTTTAGGGTACCCTTTAACGTCAGTTAGATGACGCTATCTAATCCTAACCCTACCCCAGACCTAAACCTACCCGCGTCATCTAACTGACGTTAAAGGTAAAGCGTCAGTTGGATGACGCCCCAGGATCGTCATCTAACTGACGTTAAAGGGTACCCTAAAACGTCGGATGTTGACGTATGGTCAAAAGCGTCAGTTAGTTGACGTCTTGGGATGAGACTGTGTTATTACTGCAGGTTATACAGTTACACCATTAGGTGGCAACGAGTGAGTTTTTATACGCGAGTCATTGAATCATTTACTACAACAAAACAGATTTATTCAGGAATGAAACACTGCTACTGTGTGTTAATCAGAGTTGCACAGCAATACAATTATTTTTTTAATTGGTTTGGAATATACACTGAACAAAATATAAACGCAACACTTTTGTTTTTGCCCCCATTTTTCATGAGCTGAACTCAAAGATCTAATAATTTTTCTATGTACTATGTACTTTTCTAAGACTTTTTTTCTGTGTTAGTGAGCACTTCTCCTTTGCCGAGATAATCCATCCACCTCACAGGTGTGGCATATCAAGATGCTGATTAGACAGCATGATTGCCCCATGGCCCCATGTTGCTAGGATATGTACACAATTCCTGGCAGCTGAAAACATCCCAGTTCTTGCATACTCACCAGACATGTCACCCATTGAGCATGTTTGGGATGCTCTGGATCAGCGTATACGACAGCGTGTTCCAGGTCCTGCCAATATCCAGCAACTTTGCACAACCATTGAAGAGGAGTGGACCAGCATTCCACAGGCCACAATCAACAACCTGATCAACTCTATGCGAAGGAGAAGTGTTGCACTGCGTGAGGCAAATGGTGGTCACATCAGATACTGACTGGTTTTCAGACCCACCCGGACCCCCCCAATACAGTAAAACTGCACATTTTTGAGTGGCCTTTTATTGTGGCCAGCCTAAGGCACACCTGTGCAATAATCATACTGTCTAATCAGCATCTTGATATGCCACACCTGTGAGGTGGATGGTTTATCTCGGCAAAGGAGAAGTGCTCACTAACACAGATTTAGACAGATTTGTGAACAATATTTGAGAGAAATAGGCCTTTTGTGTACATAGAAAAAGTCTTAGATCTTTGAGTTCAGCTCATGAAAAATGGGGGCAAAAAAACAAAACGTTTATATATATTTACATAATGTGATATTTTTAGGTATTTTGCTTGAAGTGAAAACCAACTTGTGTACCTGTCTAGTCTGTGTAGATTTTATAAAGTGCAACAATTTTTTTTCATCTTATGAGTCAACATTTTGCAATTTACAAACACACGAACGCCACACATTGTCTCCATGTGTTGATTTAACACAGCACCTCAATAAACCGAAATCCCATGTGCTTTTGAGAGCCTAAAGCTCTGCAAACACCATTAACACTAAGCAAACCTATAAGAAAAATATCATCCTCTGAAACACACACTTCAGTCAATAGCTCTGGGTCCACGGAGACAAGGAACTCATTTTGCCACATAGTGACTGAGGAGTCTACATCAATAGTCATTTTCTTAATAAATAATGAAATGATTGTTGATATAGATACTGTTTTTGAGGACCTATAATCTCAAACACCAGGACTCTTTCTCTTGGTTTTTCTGGCAAACAAAAGCACATTTGTTGATATGGGAACCAAAGTCTGTGCTGTGGAATGCTGTTGGTGTTGATGGGAGACCATTTGTCCCTGTGGTGCTGAATTTCTTTATTCACTCCCCGACTCCCGCTTCCAACTATCCTCTTACATCTCTCTCTCTCTCTCTCTCTGCACTTAAGACTGGCCATTTTATTTTTTACAATAACAAAATACATGAATAATCTCACTCATCCAAAATCTCAGAATTAACCAGTAGCGGAGTGCAGCCTTACGGAGAGACTCGGGAAGAGGTTGCAACTTTTAGACTGTACTTGGACGTTTCTGAATGGTACATTTGTGATGTGATCTGGGAAAACCCGTCAGATGTCGCGCTGGTACGTTTTCAGTAAAGTCTAAAAATAAGTAAAAAATTAGGTTTTCATTAAATTGTTATTCTATAACATCTTGTCTATCATCTCTAAATATATCTTGGCAAAATTCACTAGTTTAGTGCAGATAAATAGCGATTTATTTATAGTGGCAAGCTGAAAAGACATGGGCCCTATCTTACATCTGGCACAATGCAGCGCCAAGTGCAACGCAAGTGTTTCATTTTTACGTCCTGCGCGGCTGCGCCACGTTGTTTAATTAGCAAATGCATTAGCGCCCATTCGTGCTGGTCTGAAAACAAGGTGTGTTCTGGTGCAGTGTTTGTGCATTGCTATTTTGAGGCAATGCTGAAATGCCAACTGAAACCTGGTCTAAAGTCAATGGCGCAATATATATATATTTTTTTTTTGTTATTTAAAGAGCGCTAGTAATGTGCTCCTATAGGCGGGTCCACAACACGCGTACACTGCTTATTACACACACAGGGACGTACAGCAGCACACAAACATGCAAGATGTTCAAAATAAAAGGATTACAATGTAAAAGATTATTATTGTGTACATAAAGATATGGTGGAATCCGGCTTGTCCCGTAGATGGTCTGCTTGCGCACTTTAACCTTGCGCACGAGCAGTTCTGTTTGCGCTTTGGAGACGAGTTCAGTCTTTCCGCTATCCAATTCCGTCATGTAAATAGCAAATCTGCCATGGCACGGGCGCAACTGGCATTTAAAGGAAATGGGAGATGAGACTCTGATTGGTTTAACGCACGTAAATCCCAAAACACGCCCATTACTCATTAAGAGAATAGGGACAAACCTTTTAGACCACCTGGCACACCGACCATTTTTCCCGTCGTTAAACTAAGTGGATTCGGACACGCCCTAAGTGAATTTGCGCCCTACGCTTTAGACCATGTGCTTAGATCCTTAAAATAGGACCTGTTTCTTTCTCTTTAAGAACATGCATGTCGGCGGAGGTGAAAAAAAAAAGAAAGAAAAATCGCCCACAGCTTTGCTTGTCTTAAAGCTACAAAGACAGTGTGAGATGCGGAGCGGAGCACAAGAGAACAACGGAGTAGCTGAAGTAGCTGCTCGCTTAAAAGATCTTGCTCGCCTCTCAATCGACAAATTTCAAAACGGTTTTCACAGAATGAATTTTGAGTTCGTAAGCTTTTGAATGATACCTAATCTATGATGATTACTAAAATATGTGATATGAAAAAAGGCAATAAAAAAAGAGTGCCAATCGTCCCGCTATAAGGACGTGACAGTTAATTAAACCTGTTTTTCTCAAAATTCCATTCCTTAAAATCATAGCGATCAGCCGAACTCAGATAAACTTAACGTTTGTTACCGACAAACGATGAAAGAAATAAAAACAGATTTGGAAAGGGCTAGAAACTAGCTTTAATGTAGTATCAAACTGTAATAAGTACAATTTCACCATGTGATGGGTTTTCCCAGATCGCATCACATTTATGTAGTTGTTGTGGAGTTACATTGATTCATCTCATCGACTTGCATGTACCGTCATGTTTAACTTTTACACAAGTTGACACAGTTCCCTTTCGTAGTCACTCCGAGTTACGTCGGATGACGAAGAATGGGGGTTTCGCCAGAAAGCCTATCATCTTCGAGTATTATAAAACGAGCCTATGGCAATGAAATGCCATGGGTCTGCGGAATTTGCATAGCGTATCTCCGCCCCACCGCGTGGGTATTTAAGGAGAGACACCTGCAACAGCCGATCATGTTTTCGCTTCGCCAAGAGCATCTCTTCACTCCACAAGCCAAAATCCTGAGTTTCAGTGACATCTTCTCTTCGAGACGAGCGAGCTCTCCGGTGTTGGTGTGACGGCGGTACCAGCGAGTGCACATTGCCTGCGATCTGAGCAGTGATCTGCCGGTCTGTGTGTTTTCTCCCTGGTCGCTTCAGCATCGCGGAGTTTTTCCTCTCTAATAGAGCTGCATGTGGCACGTCTTTTTAAAGATGTCTCGCCCGTGTTCTTCTGGGTGCAGTCGATATTTATCTTCCTTTGATGGGCACAATCGGTGCTTTGCGTGTCTGGGCTTAGAGCACGCTAAAGCAGCGCTTGTGGATGACTCATGTTCCTTCTGTGAGAACATGACCATCGCAACACTGAGGTCGAGACTCAATGATCTAATTCGAGAGAGAGTCCCCTCATCCACACCCCAATCTACCCCCTCCACGAGAGGTGGTACTTCGGAGATTTCCACGACGCGCACGCGCGAGAACTTAACTGAAGTAGTTGAAGGAGATCGCAATTCTCGCGCATGCGTCGTGGAAATCTCTTGAAGTCTCGTTTAGGCCTACAAGGAAGAAAACGAATAGTCGAATAAAATCGTTATTTTTGTTAGTTTTTTCGCACAAAAAGTATTCTCGTCGCTTGATAAACTTATAGTTGAGCCACTGTTGCGACATGGAATATTTAAACATTTTCTTTAATGACTTTCTGTGCCGTCAAGTTTCATTCCCTTAGGCAGCCTATGGAGGAGTGATCAACCTCTCAGATTTAATCATAAATATCTTCATTTGTGTTCCGAAGACGAACGAAGGCCTTACGGGGTTGGTACAGCATGGGGGTGAGTAATTAATGACTTAATTTTCATTTTTGGGTGAACTAACCCTTTAAATACCCACGCGGTGGGGCGGAGATACGCTATGCAAATTCCACAGACCCATGGCATTTCATTGCCATAGGCTCATTTTATAATACTCGAAGATGATAGGCTTTCTGGCGAAACCCCCATTCTGCTATCTCTTTGATATTTTAAGTGCTCACAAGCACCCTCCATGCAGATTTTCCATATGTGATGCTTATTTACTAAAAGGAGACACAAATGAATGACAGTATAATAATGATATGATCTAAACCTGACAGCAATCAATCATGCAGTCAAGCACCCATGCCGGCATTACACATCACAAGCTCACGAAGATGAATGAACAGGTGCACTAACATTTACCCTTTGTTTTCATTCACTTCCATTTGTAGATGCCGTCGCTGTGCTGGTAACGAGGCAGACTCGCTTCACTCTTCAGTTCTTCCTCTACCAACTGTGAAAAGCCTACAATGTTCCAGCGTTTTAGCTCACGTCCTTTAGGACCTCAGAAACTGACACACATAAATGTGTAACAGAATGAATGAGATTTAGAGCATTCAAGAGTGTAATACAGAGGGATGGAGGGCACCCAACAGAGCAGAAAGAATGAATGAGTGAGTATTTAGCTTACTATTTAGTCTTTAGCTGGTGCTTTTAACCAAAGCAATTATAACCAGTGGCATCTCTGGCTTTTTATTTCTAGTAGGATACAATCGATCAGTTGACTAACTCATCATGATATCCTGCACAAATAACACTATAGATAATTCATATTAAGCAAACATTTAAGTTGTATTAAACAATGACATTATTCACATTGGCCAAAAGTGGTTCATATTATCTCATAACTCATGAACAAAAGTATAACAACAATCACAACGTAAATGCATTTAGATGACTCAGCAGTGAAATGCACTAGAAATTGCAGTTGATTGTTTATTTGTGCAAACTTGGCAATGATATTCCTATTGAGATCTGGAAGTTCATGTATGGATTCATTTTCATTTGAAATCATAGGATGTTTAACCGGTCTCTACCCATGGTATTTTATTTAACAATTGTATTTCTTTTGTTTCATATTAAGCACTTTACCATGTTTACATGCACAATACTCTTAATTAAAATGCATTTAAATAAATCAATAGACAGTCAGTAACAGCCTCATATTTAAAAATATGAGGCTAAAAAATATTTTTTAAAATGGCCGACATTTCCCAATTCATCGTTTATCTGCTATTGGTAAGGGTATGAATGAGAAGAAGAAAGAAGCAACTATTGAAATGTACAGTAATAAATGACAGAAATGTTCCTAATGTTTCCTTATTCTTATGATTATTTATATTCATATATTTAATGAAGAAATTATTCTTGAGCACCAAATCAGCATTAGAATGATTTGATAATTCTATTGATAATTCAATGTTAGGCTGCATAGATTAGGTCAGCCGGAACTGGGAACACTTCCCTTAAATCTTGAGGTACTCGTTACATCATAAGAAGAATGGCATCTACGCTAGTGTCTTTGTTTATCCCGAGGTTTTCCCGCAGCCTGCCGGATCTAGGCCGTATCCAGATCTGACGAAGGAGATCCGCCTGGACCCGATGACAATGCAGTGCTGAAGTGTCAACTATCCTCTCCCTATGGAGGATCCCTTTCCCACTCTACAGATAAAGCCTTGTGAATTTCGGTTCGCGTACCCCGAAGTGATAAAATAAAACAAAATTCTGTATCAAAATTTATAGGCAAGACAAGTAGTTTTTTTAGGCATGGGTTGTATGGAATTTACAAACCTGAGCACATATTTTCAAAAGCACATAACTATAGAATCCATTCTGAATGAGCATGTGAACGCCGTCAGCGTTAATCACAGGTTTGCGTTTAAAGTCTGATCATTTCGACGGAGGTGAATCAATCAAAATTAACTTTAGCTGGAAATAACATTATTCAAGAACCGCTATAAAGCCAAAACAATCTCTGTTACCTTAAAATATGTTTATCTCTGTAAAGCTGCTTTGAAACAATCCATTGTTAAAAGCGCTATATAAATGAAGATGACTTTGTCACGTGTCTGTCCTGTCTTGTATTGCACTTGGGTGTCTTTGTTATGTTGGGCCATGTGCTCTCGTTATTGTTTGATCCCTCCCCCTTGTTACCTGATTAGTGTTTGAGTTCTTCCACCTGTTCCCTCTTGATTTGTTCCCTTTTTAAGTCTCCTCTTGTTTGCAGTCTTTGTCAGGAGTTCAGGTGGAGCTCGGGAGAGGAAAATGGCGGCGGAAGGGAGGAAAGTGTGGGGAGAAACATTGGATGACGACAATGAACAAGAAATGGATTATCAGGAAGTAAGGTATAATAAAAGGAAGAAAAAGAGCAGCATGGGTGATGGATCTGATTGTGAACGAACAATTAATAAAGTAAAACAAACGAGAAGTGAAGCTGATAAAGAAAATGAAAGAGAAATCAAAGTCTTAATTACTTTTGCCAAGCAGTCAGAACAACAAACTCATCCTGTTAAATTATCAAAAGCAATTGAGAAAGAGATAGGGGTAGTGAAAGCTGTAGCTTATCTAAACAATGGAAGAATAATGATTAAATGTAAGGATGAAAAGCAAAAACAAAAAATTCTGAAAATGAAAACACTGGCAGGAGGAAAGATATCATGCACATAAATAGGTAATGGAATCAGAGGGGTTATCTCAGGAGTACCTCTTAATGTAAGTGTGGATGATATTAAAGGAAATCTAAGTGGAGGCACAGTTATCTCTACTAGAAGACTGCAGATGTGGAAAGACAACAAAAGATGTGAAAGTCTGAGTGTGATGATTCTGTTTGAAGGGAGTAATTTGCCCACAAGAGTGAAGCTAGGATTTGTTAGCTTATTGGTGCGAGAGTTCATACCTCCACCTTTGAGATGCTTCAAGTGCCAACGGATGGGACATACTGCAAATTTTTGTAAAGGGAGAATGCGGTGTGTAAAGTGTGGGGGAGAACATGAATATGACAAGTGTGAAGAGGGGATAGTGATTAAATGCTGTAACTGTGGCGGTGGACATAGCGCAGCATACGCACGATGTCCTGTACAACAAGAAGCCCGCGAAGTTCAAAAAATAAAAACTGTGCAAAATTTAACATACGCAGAAGCTATGCGTAAGGTAAAAGACAAAAGTAAAGCTGAACCGAAGGTAAATAATGTGCCAGGAAAAAGGATGGAATCATATTCTCAGAGAGAAGTGAATCATGAGAGGAATGAGCCAGATCTGCATATCACAGTAAACAAAATTGACTTTGTGGCATTCATTTGTGCGGTGGTGAATGGCACTTCACAAGTGGAAAAGCGATCTGACAAATTAAGGATTATCGTAGGATGTGCTAATAAATTTCTCAAGTTAACAGGAGTTTCAGCAGAGGAGGTGCATGGGATTTTGAAAGCGGAGGAAGGAATTGCTGCCATGGATATGACTCAGAGTAATAATCCTTAGCTGGACGATGTCTTTCCTACTACTACATTGGAATGCTAGGAGTTTATTAGCAAATGGTCAAGAATTTAAAAAACATATATCAGAAATGGAAAAGGCACCAGACATCATATGCATTCAAGAGACATGGTTAAACAATTCTTTGGACTTTAAGATCAATGGATATGTAGTAGAGAGGAAAGACAGAGTAACTGGAAGAGAGGGCGGGTGTGCAACATTTATTAAAGAAGATATAATATATAAGAGAATAAACACAAGTAATAATGTAGAATGTGTAAGTATAGAAGTTACGGGGAGGTATGAAGGAATTAGAATTTCAAACTTTTATAACCCATGCAAAGAAATAAATAATAGTATTCTAGAAGATGTGATGGGTGAGTCACAGGGTAAAGTTATTATATGTGGGGATTTTAATGCACATAATGGTCTATGGGGTAGTAAGGGTACAGACAATAACGGGTTAGTTGTAGATGAATTTACAGAAGAACACTCATTAGTATGTTTGAATGATGGGAAATCAACAAGAATGGATATCGTTAAAGGCGGCTTGTCATGTTTGGATCTCACAGTAACATCAGCTGCATTGGCAGGTAAGTGCACTTGGAGTGTACAAGAGGATAATTTGGGCAGTGATCACTGGCCTATAGTCTGTGAGATTCAGAGTGCAGTACAAAAGCACAGTTTTAACCAGTGTGCAAGGTGGGGATTTAAACAGGCAAAATGGAAGGAGTTTTGTGTGTTGTGTGAAGAAAATTTCAAAAATATGAAGATGGAAGGGAATATTGAGGAGAGATATAAAAAAGTAGTTAAATTAAGTGAAAGTGAAGTGAAAAGTGAAATTATTTTAGCAGCGAACCTATCTATACCATTAATAAGAGGCAATGGAAAAAGAAAGAAAAATGTCCCATGGTGGTCTGAAGAATGCACAGTGGCAATTAAAGAAAGGAATAAGGCATTCCGGGTTTTAAAAAGGTTAATAACTCAAGATACAGTAATAGATTATCAGAAAAAAAGGGCAGCTGCAAGAAGGGTAATTAAAAGCGCAAAGAGAAAAGCATGGAAGGAGTTCTGTAACACAATTGGGAGAGAGACTGGAATGCATGTGGTATGGAAAATAAGGAAAATGAATGGTATTAATACTCATAAACAAGTTCCTGTAATTGAGGAAGATGGAAAGGTGGCCAGAAGGGATAAAGAAAAGATAGAAATATTGGCCAAAACATTTGCTAAAGTCCATAGTATTGAAAACTTGAGTGATGCGTTTTTAAAAAGACAAGAGTTAAATAAAATGTATGAGAATGTTTGTAAGAAAAAACAAGAAGTTGATAGTAACATGGATGATGATTTTAATCTATTTGAGCTAAAAATTGCTATTAGTAATTCAAAGGATACAACACCAGGGAGAGACGTGATAAGCTATAGTATGTTAAAAAACTTACCGGACGTAGCCATTAAAGTAATACTGGATGTATATAACCAGATATGGAAGGAAGGCACCTTACCCAAAGAGTGGAAAAATGCAATAGTGATACCAGTTGCAAAACCAGGTAAAGATACAACAAAATCAAGTAGTTATACTGCCCTACAAAGCAAAAAGGCAGTAACTACGCAGAGTGTAGAACAGAGAAAAATGACTTTAAAGTTATCCTGTCATCCAGCCTAAGTAGTTGAAGGTAGATTATTGGACATGTGGCTGTTTTGTGACTTTATATTAGCTTATTCTTTGTACATATCAATCCTCATATTTAATTTGATATTTTACCCCTATTTTGCAGTTACTGTATTCTTGCTTTGTATTACTTACCAAAAATGTGGCACCAAACCATGGAAAAAGGCAGTAACTACAGATTCTGCAAAGACTATTTCGCCACAACTTGGGCTCTGGGTGTGTTAGATACACTGTATTTGAAATAATTGGAACCATTTGGACAAAAATTTTTTTTCAACATTTTTGTGTTGTGAAACTAGTGTTGCGGAGCGGGTGTGTTACGGATACGTGGTGTAAATTTTTAGTAATCAAAAATCATGACTAATTAATTGAAATCATGAAACTTTTATTATAAACTATTATTAAACTAATACAATATTTAAAAAATATTCTATGAATATTACAAATAAAATATATTAAAATTCTAATATATTATTAATTAGCCTACATTTCTTTTAATCATATGAAATTAAACAAACATTTTTTGTCAAACAACATGCTGCACAATGAGTTTTACTGTTAAAATTAAAACATTGAATAAAAATTTTGTTTTAATCTTAATTTATTTGTATTAGTGTTAGTATTATTATTACATTGAGACGTTTCTAAATTCTACTGTACAACAGTAATAGGCCTATATTTCTGTCAAGTTAAACCGAACTTTTATTTTGACGGGTTGCCGTGAAGACCTTTGTTTCTGTGTTTATGACATGACGATAGTTTTTCTCAAATGAAGCGGTTAAATGCTCACAAAGTGACTTTAAGAGCGGATCTAGAGTCTGGAGAGTAAGTTCATGCAGTCGTGTCCTCATATGCAAAAAACAGCTCGAGCGTCACATGTGCTTCAGCGCGCGCGTGTGTGTGTGTGTTAAATGAAACTGCGCGTCGACTGCCCCATTTATTCACAGAACATGTAGGATTTGTATTTAAATTGTACTATTATTGCGGTTTAATATTCACACAGTAGTCTATCACGATTTAATTTCAAGTGTACTGAACTGCTATATCGCGAAAATCATAGTAACCGCTAAACTACATGGAGCTCTTGCACCCTTTTTTTCTTTCTGGAATATTTTTTTCATTCTTTCAGGGGAGGGGGGTAGTTTGGTAGGGGAACAATTTGGGGAAGTTAGAAGGGTGAAATCGCAAATGTTAAAATCGTCCCGTGAGGATGCCCGAAAATCAGCTGTGTGTTCACCATGGCAACAGTAACTACACTGCGCAGAAACACGGTTATTTTTTGTTAGGTAAAACATAACAAGAACACAGTAATGGATGTTACTGTACTCTTGCTTTGTTTCACTAGGGCTTTTTGCAGTTACTGTACAAACGACTACCATTTTTCTCCAAAACGACACAAATTTGAGATAAGATGTTTTGTCACATAACAAAGGATGCCTTGAATGTCATGAAAATGATAATAACTCATATTTGACAAAAAATGCAGTTACTGCCTTTTTGCTTTGTAGGGCAGTATAGGCCAATTGCTCTTACATCTACATTATGTAAGGTGATTAAATTATTTTCTGGAGAAAACTGAGATTTTATCATCAGCTCAAAGTGGGTTTAGGAGGAAAAGATCTACAATGGATGCTTTGTTATTATTTGAAAGTGAGGTTAAAAAAGCTTTAACAATGAAAGAATTTCTTGTTGCTGTTTTCTTCGATATTGAAAAGGCATATGACACTTTATGGAGGGAGGGACTATTAATTAAGTTAGATAAAATAGGAGTAGGGGGGTGAATGTACAACTGGATATTGGATTTCTTGTTTAAGCATACATTTCAGGTTAGAATAGGGGAAGAAATCTCAACAATGCATGATATTCTGAATGGGACTCCTCAAGGAAGTGTAATCAGTCCAATTTTATTTAACATAATGATTAATGATATTTATGAAAGAGTTAAACCAAGTATTGGGAAGGCACTGTATGCAGATGGTGGTGCAGTGTGGAAAAGAGGTAGGAACTTAGGGAATGTAGTCAAAGGAATACAAGAATCAATAAACAAAGTTGAAAGGTGGTCAGTGGAATGGGGTCTAAAGTTTTCAGTATTAAAGACTCAATATATGGTTTTTACTAAGAAAAGAAAAATGGAACAATTGACTTTGAAATTATATGGTCAATTATTAGAAAGAGTGACAGAATTTAAATACCTTGGACTAATATTTGATGAAAAATTAACATGGAATAGACATATTAAGAAAATTGAGAACAAGTGCAAAAGAGTAATAAATTGCATGACTTTAATAGCCAAATATGAGTGGGGAGCAAGGAAAAGTGCACTACTACATGTATATCAAGCCTTAATACGGTCTAGTTTAGATTATGGGTGTGCAGTGTATGGTGGTGCAGCAAAATCAGAGCTAAAGAAGTTGGACAACGTACAGGCTAGGGCACTTAGAATCTGTTGTGGAGCTATAAGATCAACCCCTCTAGATGCCATCAGGGTTGAAATGGGGGAGATGCCACTAGATTTAAGAAGGGAAAAGCTTACAATGATGTACTGGGTTAATTTGCAGGGTTGTAGTAAGAGTCATTGTACACAAGTCATTTTAAATGATTGTTGGGAATATAAGAAGAATAATGGGAATAGTTTTGGATGGAAGTATAAACAATGGGTTAAGGAATGTGGTCTGGAAAATGTAGTAATTTGTCCCAATATGCCATTAAAAGGGGTATCAGTGTGGAATATTCCTGAACCTAATGTTGAAATGAGACTGCTGGAGGATCGGGAGAAAGCAGAAGGAAGATATACTAATAGTTATGAAATCAATGGTTTTATGAGAGAAAATTTTTATTCTTGTATACAGATCTATACAGATGGATCTAAAGACCCAGTCGAACAAAAAGTTGGAGGAGGAGTATATATTCCAAAATTTGAGACAAAAATAAGTTTAAGCTTGAGTGATAAAATGTCTGTATATTCAGCAGAACTAACAGCTATAATAGTAGGACTGCAGTGGTTAGAGCAGACTAAGCCAAATAGGATAGCGACTGTAATTTGCTCAGATTCTGCATCAGCACTTAAAAGTATATTGTCAACAAAAACTGACAGAGAAGACCTGATAGTAGAAATTTATACATTATTATATAGGCTGAACATAGAGGGTACACTGTAAAAAATGATCGTGATTTTAACGGTAAAACACTGTAAAAATGCTACAGTGAAAAACTGTTAATTGGTTAACAGAAAGTTTCCTTATTATATACGGTAAATAACTGTGATGTATATAATGGTACATTTAATTACATTTTACTGTAAAATACCGTTAAATTTACAGTTTTTGGAAGTGAAAAAGAACAAGTCAATGTATAATTTACAGTGAAAAAATGTAAATTGACATTCCCACAATTCCCTGCGTGACACTTCACGTTTGATGTATTTTGTTTTTAAATCACTGTTTCTTCATAATTTTCTTAGTTTTTTCTAATCAGTTATGTACATTAGGGTTTTATGTTACATTTAATGTTGTTAAATTAATGCTTATTTCATTTTTTAAATTTCAACATGTTACCATGATGGTGTTTAATGTTTGTGTGAATGACACTGTGCAGCTTCTGTAAATTAGTATTAACTCTCTTGTGGATGAGCTGCTTAAGATGAGCTTTGGTTGACCATTTGACTCTCATCACTGCTGTGATTGTTGGCTGTCAGAGTATTACAATGGGAAAAAACAGATATTAATACTTCAAAAAGTCAGTATATTAACATTATATCAGATAATGAAATACGGTTTATCGCTGTAAAATAATATACGGTTAAAAGTTGTAAAACCTAAAACGCTGCTACCGTATTTTTAACAGGAAAACTCTGGTAACCACAGCTGCCAGGGTTTTCCTGTAAATTTAACGTTTTTTTTTTTACAGTGTATAATTGTATACTTTTGTTGGGTGCCGGCACATATTGGGATAGTAGGAAATGAAATAGCGGATAAATTAGCAAAAGAAGCGTTAAGGAAAGACTTGGTAGATATAAAGATATCTTTAGGAAGAAATGAAGTTAGATCAATAATTAATAGAGAAATAATAAGAATATGGCAACAAAGATGGGAAAGTAGCAGTACAGGTAGGTGGTATTATAGTATTGTAAAATTAGTAGGGAAAAAAGAATCGTGCTATGGAAGACATAGAAAGGAAGAGATAATGATTTCTAGATTAAGGATGGGTCATACAGGGTTAAAATCAACACTGGCATTAATGGGAAAGCATGGAAATGGTATGTGTGATGAATGTGGTATTATTGAAACAGTAGAACATGTGTTTTTTAAGTAAATATGAAGAACAGCGTAGGGGTCTTTTTAGTAATATAAAGAACAGGCCAGTGAGTATCATGGACCTATTGGGAAAGGGTTTGAGTGAAAGACAGAGGTTTAAGGACGTGGTAACATTTTTAGAGCTTACAGGGCTAGATCACAGGATCTAGAGCTGAGGAGAAAGAGCAAGCTCAGATCATCCTGGAGGTTGAGGAGCTCGTGTGGAAGCTGGAGGAGCTGAACACGCAGCGTCAGCTGAAGCTCGGGCTCTGATACTCTGGAATGGTAAAGTTTTTTTTTTTATTTTTTTAAATCAGATCCATTACTCAAGTGCGCAAGGTATACAGTAGGTGGCGTGAGTAGGTGTAATACTCCAAAGGAGTGAACGGACATAAAACGAAAAGAAGAAGAAGAAGAAGAAGAAGCAGAAGAAGAAGAAGTCTTTGTCAGATCTTTGTCATATGCTTTCCCAGTTTCAGTGTGATGGTGTTCGTGTTCAGAGTCAGTGTTTGTTCTTCAAGTTCAGTTTTGTTTAATGTCTCATTTATTGTGTTTTCCCCCTTGTGGGTTTTTGCTTTGTGTTTTGTTTTCTTTTGTTAATAAATCATCCATTGCTGCACTTGAGTCCTCCTCTCCACTTTTTGTAACTGTAACGTGACAGACTTGACTTGACTTGATTTCTGAAGGATCATGTGACACTGAAGACTAGAGTAATGATGCTGAAAATCAGCTTTACCATCACAGAAATAAATTGCAGTTTAAAACAGTTATTTTAAATTGTACAAATATTTCACAATATTACAGTTTTTATTGTGTTATATCAAATGAATGCAGTCTTGATGACCATAAGAGACTTTTTCAAAATATTTCCCTAAACTTTTAAATGGGAAAGTATATGCTGTATAGCCTATAGTTTGCACATATTTGTTCAAGTGAACTGATAACCATATGCAATACATTAACCATTAGACCATCTGCCCAGTGTAGAGACGCCACTACTTATTACATGCCATCTTTCTGAATTAATTTTGGGTTAAGTGCCATGTTCACGCCCCTTTGAGTTTGAACCTACAACCTTTCAATTACCACCCCAGTTCACTAGGCTACAATACAGCCCAATAATAATAACAGTTGTGTGAGCTATTATTAAAAAAATGCTGTTCAAATGCAAGTAATCCTACACTTGGTCTGTGTGTCACACATCTGCTTATTAACAGGTCTGCATATTTTCACAGTCACACAGCGAATGTTCAGCTAATGACAAGAAAAGTGCATCAGTGGGGTGATGAAAAGAAAGGAGGAGGAGGATTGAAAAAAGTCATGATGGACACATTCCTCTCGTTAAAGGAAAACGAAGTGAGCGCAAGCAAGTGAGAGAGATGGGATTGTGACAGGGGAGATGAAGGGGGGATGTCACCCCAGGAACATCAAACCCGGCCGTGACAGCTGGAGACGGATGCTCAAATAGCAGTCGTGTCACACGCACACACACAAATGTATACACTTCTCTTTTCCTCTAAAAAGTGCAAGGAAGGTGAAGTCTCAGACATCTTTATGTGCGTTTTTTTTTCCTCAAACTGTTGTACCTGGTGCAGCAGATGATCACATGACAGCATTTGATGCCACATGGAGATAAATCTGTCCTGATTTAAATTTTCTGTAATTAATTTGTGTGGAACAATTTTCATCATTACACTTTATTTTCATTTTAGTTAGTTTTTGATGAAAATATCAAAATTTAGTCAACATATTTTTTTTTCGCATGAGCGCCGCGACGTCAGTGGTAGGGGAGAGCGGGGCACAACCTAACACATTTTGGTTTTGGCTCAATTATTTAAAAAATAATTAAGTTAGATTCATCTTTTTTTTACACAAGCAACATACACATCTCTGCTACATATGAACACTTAAAGTTTTTTTCTAGGAGCTTCCATTTTCGTACAGTTGCACTGAAAGTGACAGAAGTGCAAATGTTACAACCTACCCCATATGCGGGGATAATTGTAACAGACAGAGGGATTAGTTGTAACACTTGTGTGTAACACACATAATTCAGTACTATTTTATCTGTATAGTTTGACATTGTTTGTGCATATGTATAGATAGATATCCATACATCCATCCTTCATCCAATCATCCTTCTATTATGGATCAATATCATGGATAGAGACATAGAAAAGGGCTGCACAGTTTTGCAAGCAATACATAAATAAATAAATAAAATCATCAAAATTTGTAATTGCAATTGAATTACATTTATGTGTGGCAGCTGCATGTAAAATTATTATTATTGATAATAATAACAGTAATAATAATAAAAACTTAATAAAAAAATTTAATAAAAAAATTAAAGGGTTTATTGCATTAAAACCAGGCTATATTTAAAAAAAAAAAAGAAACAAGTGATCAATGCATAGTAAACTAAAAAAAAAAAAAAAAAAAATTCCAACATTGTTTGTGAAAGTCCAACAAAGTTAAATATATAAATAAATACTCAAACCTAGAAGTTGTGTGGCTCCCTGTTTTCATTTGATTATCATTGTACACTTGGTGGCTTGTTTGTAACACTGTGCTACAACTAACCCCGCTGTGTAAAACACATTTTAAGCCTAGCTAACAGTTGCTAGGATTTGCTGACATGTTTCAAAACGGTGCTATGTTTTAGCCAACAAGACAGTTATTAAGGCAATATAAAGTTAGATTTGGTGACGTACACACCCAACTCAGAAACCGAAAAAAACCTATGATGAAAAAATTTACTTGCATGGTGTCAAAACACTCTTTGTCCAGCATCTTCATGAAATCTTATCAAAACTTTCCGCAAATTCGCGGGAGACCGTCTTCTGGCAGCGAGAGAAAAAGAGTGGAAACGCAACCGGCTTGATCCCGACTAACTATGTAAAAGGTCCGTGTTACATTTAACCCCGCGTTAGGTTGTGCCCCGCGCTCCCCTAAACACCGAAATGTGTAGTCTTGAACAAGAGACAACATGGAGCGCGGGAGAGAGACATGCATTTGATTGGTCTCACACGCCACACCGCCGATTTCTCACGCTGAAGTGTCAACCTGGTCGGTCAAATGCCTGAAAGATGAGTTTATCTATAGATCTACCTGTTGAGCCACTCGTGATCGACTAGTTATACCCAGTGGTGGAAAGAGTACTGACAAATTGTACTTAAGTAAAAGTGTTGCTACTTAAGTAATAATTTACTTGAGTACAAGTAGAAGTACTGAAAAATAATATGACTCAAGTAAGAGTAAATAAGTAGTTTGCTTAAAAACTACTCAAGTAACTACGTTACAAAGTACTTTAGTATTTTTCTATTTTTACCCAAAATGGGAAGATGATAGCGAAATGGAGCGCTAAACACTCTCATGTCATCTCTTTGATTCATACTGAAGGCCTAGTACTGATGCATAGAAGTATTAAACTTAACCATTTCAGGAAATGCCTTAATGTAGCCTATGTAATAACATGCAAATAGTGATGTTTTGACTGATGAAACATGAAGACAAAAACATTATAGCTATAATATATCTGTGTTTATCAAACTATTAGGTATTTTCAAAAGAATGATGTATGTCTGTAAAGGGATAGTTCACCCAAAAATGAAAATTAGCCCACGATTTACTCTCCCTCAAGTCACCTTAGAAGATATGGCTTTCTGCTTTCAGTCGAATACAATCAGAGTTGTATTAAAAAAAGGCCTGGCTCTTCCAAACTTTATAATGGCAGTGAATGACTGGAGAAAATTTGAAGCCCAAAAAAGTGCATCCATCCATGATAAAAGTACTCCACATATACTGTAGACTACTAGCTTTCTCTGTTGTCAAGAGCAATTTTTTTTATTACTAATTTTGAAAAGTCCAGGTAAGATCATTTGAATGTTTTGATTTGAATCATTCATAATTGAAAGCAAAGAAGGTTAATTGAGAGGTCTGATAAAAAAAAAAAAAGGTATGAAAAACAATAAAACAGTATGAATAAAAAATTCCCAGTAAAAAAAAATATATACAAATTAAATGGGGTAACTTATGGTTAACATGTTAAATTAAATGATCTTTTTTTCGTTGTAGCCTACCGAAAATGTGCTGGGAGGAGCCCACTGTTGCTATAGGAATGAACTACACTTTTACTTGCATCTGATTAACATAAATCATGCGATCTTATTTCACTGTTTTTCCAGCTTTGTACAAAGTTTGCTTCGTATATTTAGTTTAACTGTATTGTTAAACAGGGCGAGCTTTACAATTAATTGAACTGTGTGCATGTATTTTAGACACTTACATTGATCTTGCTCCGTCCATGCAGAACTGCGTCCATGTTATGAGCCCAGCTTTTTTATTTACTTCAACTGCTCAGTGCTCTGGTATTATCAATGGTATGACCCATTTCAGTAGTTGCCATAATTAAATATGAGCAGAATACTCATTTACATTCACTGAAATATTGAAACGTTAGCGCTACTGATTCAAAACACGAGCGCCAGTGATTGAATGTCAAACTCAAAGCGCGGTTTGAACGCCCCGCCCCCCAGTCGAACTGGAGGTTTTGATTGGTTTTGCACCCGAGTCAGACCTGTCTGTTATTGGCTGAACTGCTTCAGATATGTCTGTTATTGGCAAGGGGGTAATCCATCAGCCGGAAGTTGAAGCCTCGCGGGAGCCGCCATTGTAGCAGAACTTCACCTGCTGTTAGCATCCCATTGACTCCCATTCATTTTGGCGTCACTTTGACAGCGAATAACTTTACATCTGAGGCATCCAAAGGCTTAATTTGTCGATTATTTATTTCTAAAGAAACACGACAATGTATAAAATGCTCCATTACTTTGTATCTTACGTTACGACCCCGTAGAAGCCGTTTTTGTAAAAATAGGCTAAAGATTGCGTCATAACCACGGGACTTTCTGTCGCACAATAGAGACATTACCGTATAGACAGGAGGAGAAGCTCGCGGCAATCTTTTACTGTCTATGAGGCAATCGGGGGGACATGAAGGCACAAAGTCAAGGTAGAAGCCCATAAATAGAGAGTCCATAAAAGCAACGGGACAAAATATTTCAACAACGTTTTTGAGGAATTAGGTGATTCAGATTTGTCTTGGCACAGCTACTAGAAGATTTTCAACTGTCAGACTGTCGTCACGCTCAGTTTGAGCCTGCGCAGTCGCTCAGACATCAGATAGGAAGTGCAAAAATCGGGCTTCAAGTCTTCTCCGTTGAAATCAATGGGGTCGCTGTGTCCATTTCTTTTACTGTCTATGGTTATTGGCTGAAGCCCAGGGCTCCACCGCAGTAGTTTGAAAAGTGTCTGTCAAATGTCAGCTTGCCCTGTTGCTCCGTCGGCACCTTTGTCAAAGTACTTTGTACTTTTTATGAAAAACAAATGTAGAGAAGTTGAATACTTTATTTTTATTTTACTCAAGTAAGAGTAAAAGTACCACAATTTAATAATACTCAAGAAAGTAGAAAAAAAATAAAAAATCTACTCAAGTACTGTAACGAAAGTATTTGTAATTAGTTACTTTCCACCACTGGTTATACCGCAAATTAGTTAAAATCTCCCGGAATCCCGGGAGCGTGCATGCGAGACAGAGACCGTGTAGCCCGTGCGCACGCCAGCGAGGGAGAGCGAGCGAGAGACCTTGCGTGTGCAGAGAGCATCCTGATCTAGAAACAGGACCCCCGTTGGAGAATGTCAAAATGCTACCTCAAATCTGAGCAAGCACCTAGCAAGCCGGCACAGGAATGTGAAACTTACTGAAAAAAAACCTGAACCCCCAACTGACATGACATGGCTGTTTTGGTAAACTCATTTTTACTCCTCTATGCAGTTTACTGTTAAAAGACGTAGGCTAAGCGTTAATAATTTGGAATACAGTCAGGTGTATTTTATTTACATCTATTCAAATGAAGGATTTTAGAAAACATATATTTATTTTATATGCTGGAATATGCAGAAATATAAGTTAACAGAAGAATGACTTTCTTTATTTCATTAAAATATGGTGGAATGTGCAGAAAATAGGTTTAAATGTTGAACAATTTTTCTTCAAGTCTGAGACTGTTGCATTTAATTAAATTTGTGCTTGATGCAATGTGCATAAAGTTAAAGTATTTAAACTAATAAAAACAGTTTAAAAAAAAGAGAGTGTTCTAGATGATGGAATATGCAGAAAGAATAGAATTAGGCTGAAAGGTCTATTGCTTTATAGCGTATTCAGGTCGTGCATCATGTTTTTGAAAAGTAACTTAGTAAAGTAACTAGTAAAGGAACTAATTACTTTTGAAAATAAGTAATCAGTAAAGTAACTGGATTACTTTATTGGAGAAGTAATCAGTAATCAGTAACTAATTACTATATCCAATTACTATATAACTTGACCAACACTGCTCACAACTACAGCGAGCACGATTAATGAGTCAAAAAGTTACTGTGTTTGTCTGCACATACAGTAGATATGCTCACACACATAAGCATACAGGAACTAAGGACATTTAGTTTCTAAAACCTGCCCTAGAGGTCACTTCAATCATTTTCGAACCAGTTCTTTTTTTTTTTTTGTCCTTAATGACATCATTCTCCAGGAATCAACGAACAACGGAACAAACACTTAAAACTCATTGCACCTAATCTGGATTCTCTGTTCATGCCCCAAGAGTCCTCCAGGAATGTTACAACACTGAGATGCCGGTCTCGCATTGTCAGACATTTGTATAAACTGCAAATGGTCTGACCACACTTCTTCCACTTGGTCGGTTCCACTCTTACCTGCCACAATTTTTGCTTTTCCAAAGGTAATAAGTACTGATTATTTAACAGACATCAGAACTCAGAACATTAAAATGATTGGGGTGGGTAAGATTGTGTTTTTGAAAGAAACATATATATATTTTTTTTTTTGCATTTATTTAATCAACAATAATATTGTGAAATATTATTACAATTTGAAATAGCGGTTTCTATTTGAATATATTTTAAAATGTAACTTATTCCTGTGATGGCAAAGCTGATTTTTCAGCATCATTACTCCAGTCCTCAGAGTCACATGATCCTCCAGAAATCATTCTAACTGATATGGTGCTCAAGAATAATTTCTTCATTATTATATGAATATATATATAATCTTTATTATAAATCTTGAGAACAGTTGCACTGCTTATTGAAACCATGATTTTCAGGATACGTTGAATATAAAGTTCAAAGAACAACATTTATTTGAAATAGAAATCTTTTGTTACATAACTTTTGTAACATGTCTTTACTGCCACTTTTATCAATTTAATGCATCATTGTGGAATAAAAGTATTCTTAAAACGTGTTTATCCTTAACTCTGGAAGCTGTTTAAACCCAGCCAAGCAATATTTTTTTTATGTATTATATTTACATGCATCACCATTGTATTATTATTATTACCATTTTGATTATTCAGTTTGATAGTAATCATTTTGAATGTGTGAACGAACGTTTGTTAATAACTCCAATAAATTGTTGTAAATATTTGAAATGGCTCAAATCATGCAGTGGATTTATTATTGGCTGTACTTAATCAAACTAATAATTCTGACGTACCTGGAAAAGCAAAAGCAAGTGAATAGGGAGTTCTGAGGAGAAAAAGAAAGACTAGGAGGGGGTGAAAGGTGTCAGAAGTGGGTTCTTAGAAACATAACTATACATTTATAATGATAATTCCCATTTAATGAATATAACTAATGAATATAACTAAACACATTCATGAATAAACATCCTTGAGGGATCTCAAGATTGTGGCAAATGCGTCTTAAGCTTACAAATGTGACTGTTTTAAAGGTATTTAGATTCACCAATGCCTAATTACTTATCTTTCTGTCTTATTTTCTCTGGAAATGAGAATTTGTCAAAGTGAGAGAAAGTGAGTATGAGAGGTAGAGGGAGAGGTTAATACATAAAATGTACACGAACAAAAATCCTTTTCGAATGTGCTTACCATGATTGACTTCATTTACCTCTACCATAGAGACAGCTAGCAGGTAAATTCGAAGCGGATGAAGCCGACACTCAATCTAAAATAATAATAATAATAATAAATCTGTCTCTTCCTCACTCCCTCTACAAGGTGGTATTGATTGTTATGCTAATGTAGGTTCCCTCATGCACATGTCTGCAAGACATAAAAGAAGCTGCCAAGGCAATAAAATCGCTTTAATTTTCCTTTGACATTTCCCTTCCTCTCACCACCCCAACAGCAAAATCACAGATTCATATGCCAGAGCGAGGCAGCAATCAGATGGAAGCTTCCACACCCGCAACCTCCTAAACTGGAGTAAAACTACAATAAAACTGAATTCAGTGTGAACATGAAAAGGTCATGAGAGAAACGAGGAGACACTGGGAAATGATTTGTTGTCTTTGCTACCGTATAGCTAATTCATGTAGCTTTGATTTATAATCTTTAGTTTATATAGAAGTGTATGAGTGTGTGCGCTCATTGTATACATTTATTTACAGTATTTTCATGTTTGAGTGATGCATCTGTTCCTTCATGAATGCTGGATCACAACAAACTATGTGGTATGTCAGGGAGAAAACATGCATATCTTGCAAGAACAAAGAACTCTGTTGTCTTGTCATGTGTTTTTGACATGCGGCTCATGCAGTTAACACACCCTATTTCATCTAAATTGCTGTCTATATATATATATATATATATATATATATATATATATATATATATATATATATAACTAATAACTAATATTTTTATATCAATATACATATATATGCTGGGATACAATTATGTTTCCAAAAACAGGGTTGATGATGATAAGCAATTTGACATTACAAGCCTTTCGCTCAAGGTCACAGAAGTGCTTCTTAGAAAGAGAATTAAATGCTGATATATAATTTTTTTATGCAATATTGCGGTTTTTATTATAAATGATTTATCTATGCACACCATTATTTTTTTTTTAATTCATGTGCCCTTGTAATCTTGATTTAAAGGTCCCCTGACATGAAATTTTCACTTTATGAGGTTTTTACCATTAATATTAGTTCCCCTATTCTGTATTTGGTCCCCTCATGTCTAGAATTTTCAATCGGTGTAAACCGAGCTTTGGATATTTTTCTCTTCTCTGCAGCTCAGACGCGCTGATCTTGAATCTCCCCCGTATGACGTCATACGGGAGAAAGGTTACCTCCCCCTTCTCTGCTTTGCCCGCCTGGAGAATTTGGCCTGCCCATGAGAAAATGAGCTAGGAAGTACGAACCATAGATATCCATAATAAAGGATAGATGTCTCGTCCGCGCTGCTGGCCAATGGAGCTCGACGTCCGCACCTGGCGGCCATCTTGTCACAGGCAGCTCGCTCACTCGTAACATTGTGTTTTAATGGTGCATGTACTTTTTAAATAACCATAACTTGCTCAATTTTCTACCGATTTTCAAATGGTTTGGTTTGTTATAAACGGCAGAGATGTAATTATGACACTGCACACTTATGAATAATAAGTGTATCAATAAATAATCATCCAGAAATATAGCCACGTTAATAACGTTTGTAAGAAACCAAATCGTTTGTAAATTCGTCAAGATTTCAACGAGATAAGAGTATTTGTGTTCGTGCTGATCACTCATCTTACAATCAGGGCATGCCAGAAAGCTTACCTGTGACAAGATGGCCGCCGGTGATGACGATAGAGACTCCGCCATGAGACATCTAGCCTTATCTATATAATACAGATGACATCTAGATAATAGCTTCGATGTAATTTGCCTTACTGAAACCTGGCTTAAACCAAATGAGTATTTCGGTCTAAATGAGTCTAGCCCACCAGGATATTGTTATAAGCATGAGCCCCGTCTGATCGGTCGTGGTGGCGGTGTTGCAACAATCTATAAAGATATTCTTAATGTTACTCAGAAAACAGGTCACAGGTTTAATTCGTTTGAAGTACTTGTGCTAAATGTTACGCTCTTAGATGTAAGAAAGAAATCCCTATATCTCTAGCCTTGGCTATCGTATATAGACCTCCAGGGCCATATGCTGAATTCCCAAAAGAGTTTGCAGACTTTCTCTCAGATCTATTGGTCAATACCGATAAAGCAATAATTGTTGGATATTTTAACATACACGTAGATAACACAAATGATGCGTTAGGGACTGCATTTGCAGATTTATTAAACTCCTTTGGGGTCAAGCAAAACGTCAGTGGTCCCACTCATCGTCTAAATCATACACTAGATTTAATTATATCATATGGAACCAATCCAACTGATATAGATATTATACCGCAAAGTGACGATCTCACTGATCATTACATGGTAACTTGCATAATACGTACTGCTGAAATTTGTCATGTTGCGCCACGTTATAGACCAGGCAGAACAATCGTTCAACCACTATAGATAGATTCTCAAATAGCTTACCTGATCTATCTCAGCTGCTCAGCGAACCCAAACAAACAGATGAACTAGAGGAAATGACTAGCAGTCTGAGCACCATTTTCTCTAGTACATTAGATATTGTTGCACCAATTAGATCAAAAAAGGTTAGAGAGAAAACTAAAGCACCATGGTACAACAGTGCTACGCATGTTATCAAGAGAAAAACTCGTAACCTAGAGCGTAAATGGAAACAAACTAATTTAGAGGTCTTTAGAATCGCGTGGAAAGACAGTATGTCAAGTTATAAAAAGGCTCTAAAAACAGCCAGGGCTGAGCATCTCCCCAAACTAATAGAAAATCACCAAAATAATCCATGGTTTTTATTTAACACAGTGGCTAGACTAACAAATAAACAGACATCACCAGAGCAAAATATTCCGTTACACTATAGTAGTACTTCAATGAGAAAATACAGAGCTGGCCTCGATGTCTGATGATAAATCGATCGAGCTAACGTTACCAAGCAACAATTTCTGATGTGTAGGCTAATTGTTCAAGTTCAGACAGGTAATCTTTCTCTCAAAATCGTTCAATACTGTTTATGACTTATCAGTAAGTCAAGCCAGTGTCTAAAATATCAACTTCACATCGTTTCTTTTAGTAGGATGAAAATAATCTTATTTAAATTGTGAAAAAATTATATATACAGAAAGCGATCAAAGAATAATCTTTCCACACAGCGCAAGTTTATCTGGACAACTCGTCATGAAATCAAAGACGCACGTTACACTGCACAACGATGCTCTTACTGTATGTACATCGTGTTTGCATTGGTGAAAGCATTAGAGAGAGTGCAGAAACTGCGTTGCAATGATAAGATCTTCATTCTCGCGATCAACAGACTGTCATCTGCTTGCTCAATGCTCATCACGGCAACATTTTATGTGATGGGAATAGATCTAAATACTTTAAAAAGTTTTCATGATTCGTTAATCTCGATCGCTGTAATAGTTAAAAGGTATAAGCTGTAGTAAAAGTATTCGAGAGAGTTTCACATGTAATACGTAGCTATTTCATATGCAAGCATGTCAGCCAATCACAGCAGTGGGCGGTTACACTGAATCCCACAGCAGACGCGTACGCCCCTTCAAACAGAGCGTTCAAATCAGAGGCTAAAATCTTGCTGGGAAAAATGCCTTTTATTTCTAAATTATGACTATTTTTGATCTAAAAAACATAACATTATAAGGGCAACCCAGGAAACATTATAAAATAATAAAATAACCCCATGTCAGGGGACCTTTAAAATAAATACACCCCCCCCCCCCTTTAAATGACCTCTTCTCTGATGACCTGTTTACTGGTGCGAGGGCAGGACAATCTGTCACTCAAATCAGATTGGAGCAATAGCAAACCCTAGCAGAAGCCATTTCACTCAGATAGGCTATATACTGTATGTCACAATAGGGAAGAAAAGACAACTTCTGTTTCATGCTGACTTTAAAGATCATCCTTTATACTTAAAGTCCCCCTGTAGTCAATCATTTTGTCCCTGTGATTTTTTTTAAATTATTATTCATGCCTTAAAATAGCTTGAATGTAATTATATATATATCTAAGTCTATACCCTTTCTTTAGTATACACGGATTCATGAATATGCAAATTAGCCCCGCCACCACTCACTCATAACCTGGCTTCTCTTGAGACTCCCCTGCTTTGCAACATAGTAATTATGATATGCTAAAGCCCGCCACCCCCCACGTTGACGTGATTGGATACAAAGTTGTTTTTGACGTAAGAAATACCAGTGATTTCAAACCGTGTTTTTGATATTTTTTTGGTCTTTTTTCACTGCAGTTTAAGGAGAAAATACTAAGCAATGGTGATGACATGAATTTGCACATTGTTTCTATTAAAGGGATAGTTCACCCAAAAATGAAAATTACCCCATGATTTACTCACCCTCAAGCCTTCCTAGGTGTAGGACATTCTTCTTTCAGACTAATACAATCGGAGTTATATTAAAAAAAATGTCCTGGCTCTTGCAAGCTTTGTAATGGCAGGGAATGTTTTGAAGTCCATCAAAGTGCATCCATCCATGATAAAAGTGCTCCACGTGGCACTGGGGGGTTAATAATGGCTTTCTGAAGTGAAGCGATGTGTTCATGAGTAAATCATGAGGTAATTTTCATTTTATAAACAACATTAAAAACTTGATTTTCACCAAAGGGGGGTCATTAGATAAAGTGATAAAAAGGGGACTTTAACTTGTTCTTGAAGAGATAACTTCTTAAAAGAATATCAAAGTTTATTTGATTTATGTAACAGTTCGTTTATTTAAATGGAACAAATTATGGTAACAGTGTTGACACACAAGACTTTACTTTGTAAATATCATCTTTGTAAATATCCTAAACTAAACTAATAAAAAAAATAGAGGAAAAACAAAAGCAAAACACCAGCATTTCAATACATTTTTCTTTCATCCAATTTGCTAATACAGCATTTGATGGTCTAGGTTACCCTCCTTTGCGCTGTTAAGGAAAGATGGCCATTAGCCGGTTACAGTTTTATTACTCATCTGTGCTGGTGTCTTCCCTGGGGAACTGCCATTATTGCGGCAAAAATGGGACCAACACATTCAGCAGTGAACTCACACGCAATCCCATGTGCTGCTCTCCATCATTCCCATTCACACATGCCATGCAGTCATCTTTCTCCATCTCTCACTGTACAGTAGCTCACTCAAAACACAAACACACACACACACACACACACACACAGAGACCCAGCAATGCACACACAGAAACACACATAATTTTAAAGCTGGAAAATGGGAACAGGATGTTCTTTGGCAGTTGCCAATTGCTTTAAACCACACATAACGATTTAGCCAGACATTTTTTTATACTTATTTATAGAGCAAAGGTTTGAGGAAATGTGTCCATAGGGAGCAATCACAAACCCTGAGTCTATGTGAAAAGTGTAATGTGTCAAGAGCAAATGCCCTGTAAGTATTACAAACAGCTGGAGAGGACGATGGAAAGATTTCCTACTGGAAATGAAGAAATGTACGAATGCACAGAAAAGACGCACAGGATATCTATCGTAAAATCCATGCAGTGCCATTGCAGAAATCAGTTTATTTATATGTTATTTATTGTTTTTTTATATATATATCTGCACACAATATGAAGAGCCAATGTCATACACAGAAGTAACAATTCACTTTTCTTCTTTATAAGTATATTTTCTGTTTTATTCACACACACACACACGCACACACACACACACACACACACACACACACACACACACACACACACACTCTCATAGAGACCCTTAATTACAAATTATTTCAAATTTTTATCTGTCCAGTTATAATGTGCACTCTACTTGCCCTTTGTTGACTTAGTTTCATGACATTGTTACATCATTTAACATCTATTTCCTTTTATCAGTCTTTTAGCTTTTGTTCAGGGGATCATTACCATGGCAACGCTCTGGAGAAATGTTATTGACAAATGAAAAGGCACAATGGTTAACTTTGAAACAAATGATGACAGAAAAAAGGGGCTGATTGCAACGTAATTCCACAGAATGAGAGGTGGGTGGGGGGGAATCAGAGTTGTACAATTGAAAATACACAAAGGAAAAACAAACGGACAGAGGTAACTTTGTAATTAAAGTGGTGCAAACTTCGAGGAGTCTCTAGAGATAAGGACGAGCACTCACTCATATCCATTGAAGAGTCTTGACAACATCCTGTAATGCTGCTTTTACAGTCATCTTCCCACATATTTTCCAGAGTAATGTGCTCATTATTCGTTGTTGTAGATTTAATGGATTTTAACTGCACTTTTGTCAGACCAGAATTTAAAACAAGTCCATTCAAGAGACTTCAGTCCCACACAACAGGCCATTCAATCCCAGTCACATGACTACAGGCATTTTCAAGCCATTTCAAGGATCTTTACCGTACATTGTTTCATTTGTGTGCTTTTGTCAATTTCCCATAAGAAAACATTTCACATGCGCTAAAAGTCTCTAAAACATACACATTGTACATGAAATCTACACATCTTAAAGCTCTTGGTACATTTATAAAGTAAAAATCAAAATCGCAAAATTCAAAATGAATAAATCAGTGTTCATATTTGCACAAGTTCATTCACAAATCAGCCTGAAAACTTTTGTATTTATACATAAAAAACATCAAACAGTGGAGGGAATAAAAGTTGTGTTAGTGTGTTAATCATGTTAAATATCTAAATCTTTCTTTTCTGATTTCAAAATTACACAATTTAAATAAAGTACAAAGTACAGCCATTATCATGATAATGTTGATTTGTTTTATTTAAAAAAAGCATAATTAGGTTGAGAAAGAGATGAATTGTGAAACAAAAGCCAGAGAAAATGAAAAAGTCAGAAAAGAGCAAAGAAGAGAGAACAATGAGCAGAGTAATTGTATTAAATGACACGTTGACCTTTTCCACTTCCACAGGGGACCAAAGAAAACAAACTGAAGGAGTGAGGGAAGAGCAGAGAAAGAACAAATGAGAAGAAGACCGGGAGGGAAAAAAGAAAGGGCGAGAGATGAAGGGGGGTGCTTGAGGTACACGAGGGGAAAGGAGCACACTATTCATGTTTAAGATGTCTGACCTTTAGAAAGTGAGTTGAAGAGAGAGACGGCAGTGAATGTGCTGATATACATGTTAGCGTTCACACATAAAAGACGGCAGGGTGGCTTGTTTAAATTAGCGTTTTGACACGGGTTCTGAAGGCATGCGTGAACAAATGACGTGTGCGTGAGTGCTAAGTAAACACACTCAACAGATCTCGTCGGACCGATAAAGAGATTCCCGAGAATGCTGAGACAGAAACGCACGCTCGGAAAGAAGACGAGACAATATCACATTTCCTTTTTATCTCATTCACACACACATAAACAGCCTCCATCTGCCTATGTGCGAGATGAAGAGCCTTGCTGATGATCACTTGGCAATGGCGATCAGACAAAATGGCCAATATGCTCGCTAATGGCCTGTCAGACAGATGAGAGATGAACTCCCACCGAATTCTTTGCACTCCTCTCCTCCCAGACCACCTCTCTCTCTCATTTCCCTCCCATCTTCCACACTTTCTTCTTTTATACTAACCCCCTTCTTCAAGCATGAAAACTTAGCAGAGATTTGGTCTTGGCGTGTGTTCGGCGTAGAATGTATTCGGGAACCATTCCAACATTTCATTGTTGTACTTGTTATTTCTCCAACCAGTGGCAACATAATTATACTCTTGATTCAGTGTCATTTTTATCAGAACCGAAGTATGACACTGAAGAGTAGTTGAGTCATTGCAGGAGTGAGCTGAGATCTGACAGCTGGGGTGTGAAGAAACTTCAAGGCCTGATGATGAAGAGATTGTCACATGAAGGGCAGGACTTATAGCACAGCCACACGACATTGTGACTTTTCAGCCAAATTAATAAACAGGACAACAGAAAGCTCTCTTCCAGATCAGCAACAACAACTGTTCTTGTTGTTTTCCACATAGTACGTGCCATATTTAAGTCTTTTAAACATTTATTTAAATTTTTTTTCACTTCTTCACATTTAAATATTACTTTTTGCACGTTTACTTGCTCTCTCGCTCTTCGCGTGTTAGTC
Organism: Tiaroga cobitis; assembly: GCA_030578255.1. NCBI lineage: Eukaryota > Metazoa > Chordata > Actinopteri > Cypriniformes > Leuciscidae > Tiaroga > Tiaroga cobitis. Next base: position 37,119,370 of record CM060595.1, on the reverse strand, counting down.
GAATCTTCATTTCTGTGAATTTGAGCGAGTACTGCCACCCGGTCCAGGACGACCACTCGATCCCGTCGGCGTAAGAGGTGTGCTGTCCGCGCAGGTATTGGCCATTCAGGTTGGAGGTGTGGCAGTTGCGGTACCACCAGGCGCCATGGTAGAACGAAGCGCAGTTGTTCTCTGAATGATCGTTGTCTCTGTCTTTCGTTGTGAACTTCATTCCATTATGCTTTAGCAACGAATCTCCTGTATATATCGGCACATGTAAAAAAGAAGGGAAAAGAGGAGAAAGATAATTAAACTTCTGTTCAATAGTTTGAAGTCAGTAAGGGTGTACTCACACTAGGCGTTCTGAACCGTGCCCAAGCACGTTTGACCCCCAATGTCTGGTTCGTTTGACTAGTGTGATCGCTCCGTACCGTGCCTGGGTGCGGTTTGCTGAACCGTCCCTGGCCCACTTGGAAGAGGTGGGCCAGAGCATAGTTCAGTTGGGCTCGGGCATGGTATGCATTTAGTGGGGTGGCTAACCGCTCGGAAGTACGGAACATCAACTACTTTTGTATGCGCTACTGTCATCATTGCGACAGCAAACACACTAACCTCCTTCTTCAAGCATGAAAACTTTGAAAAATTTGGTCTTTTTTTTATCATGGTTTCCACAAAAATATTAAGCAGCACAACTGTTTTCAAGATTGATAATAATAAGAAATATTGTCTATTTAAGTTGCAACAGAGCTGACTTGTGTTATTCTCGAAATAACGCTGTGAAACTCATCACAGAAAGCCATTTCACACAAACGACTCCAGACACCCAGGAACAAGAGACAAGTTAGCATTGAAGGGTTGGGGTCGGAATCCCTTGCCTCTTCAATTTAACTATATGTATATCCTTTTTTATGATTACATTATTACTATAATAAGTACTAATCAAATTATATAATCATTCCTATATGCCATAAAGTGATTCACATATGGGTTTTTATTCATGCATCTCTTTCATGAATGTTGGTTGAATGCATATCTTTCATGAAGGTCTTATGATGTCTGTGACTAATCTTCTGTGGCCCTGAGCCAGAACAGTGTGTTGAGCCTAAAGAGAACTTCATCATATGATTAGGTTTCTCTTCTGACCCCATTAACGGGGGTAACAGCATAAAAAAGCAAACTCCTCTGCCCAGTTAAAGGCATTTTCAGCATTTTATCTTATTTTGATGTGATTTATGCATATAGAGTTCTCTCTCATGATTTCCCCCCTTTCTCTCTTTCTATCCTCATCCTTCAAGACATCTTTTTGCATCCCTTAAAAAAAGTAGTGATGACTCACTCTGTGTTGAATCATTTTGTTAGTCTCATCAGTGACTTTTTGATAATCCTCTTTCAAGAACTCATGCACAAACACATGGGTACAGGTGGTACTCCATAATTAGATGTTAGGTGTAGACAAATGTGTTGTGCTGTTTTTCTAAAAGTGGTTTCAAATAGTTTGGTGGAATGAGACCAGTGGCGGCTCCTGCAAAATCTCTCAGGGGGGGCAAATGTTTGGATGATTGATAAGGATAAGGTCCACCCATGCAATGGATAAATTAACAGCTTAAGCATGTAAAGGCAACTTCACTACTTTAAGATTGTGTCGCAGACCTGACAAAATAAATACATTTATTTTAGTTATAAAATAATTTATTTATTATAATATAAATATAGAGATACAAGGTTTCCATCCCGACAGCAACAATGTATCAGGCAGAATCCATATTGTATTATCTCCCTATTTTTTCAAAAATTAATGCTATTGGTCACCCTTTACATCTGTCAATGTGTTTTACAAATATTTTACCAATGGAAAGCATTAAAAGAGCTTGGAAATTATTTTGGGAAAAAAAAAGGTTTTCTTTCGTTTCCTGAAAAGTAACAGTTTTGGACATACAAGATTGTGTTGGTGTTCGAATGGAAATGTACAAATTTCAAAGTAAAATGCTAGGAGTAAAAAAGACTGCTACCATCCTTTCCTCAACTGATTGTAAAAACAAAGTGAGATTTTTCAACACTCGAGTATTAAAATGTTCAGCAATACCTCTTTAGACAGCCTCCGCTTGTCTTCTTCTCCCAAGGCCCGCCTAGATTTTGTTGTTCCTGTTGCTACTTGCTCCTGCTCAATGTATGCTGATTACTACGACGGGCTGACTGGTATTTATTTTAATGACACGATAAATGACTGCGTTATGACTGCGTTTGCCATGACGTTGTTCAAGTTCAGCTGGCCTCAACGCGCGAGTCGCGAGATCCCTATCCCAACAGTTTCTCAAGCTCTCGCTCTCATTCTTTTTTATTTTTATTTTTTTTAATCACATTTGATAAAGATATTATTGTAGTGTTTCATTTTTTCTTGTTATTCAAATTCAAATTGTTTTTAAATATTATTTGTCACTTAATCTTAAAGATTTACATTTACATTTATTCATTTAGCTGACGCTTTTATCCAAAGCGACTTACAATTGCTATGATGTCAGAGGTCGCACGCCTCTGGAGCAACTAGGGGTTAAGTGTCTTGCTCAGGGACACATTGGTGTCTCACAGTGGATTCGAACCCGGGTCTCTTACACCAAAGGCATCACCACCCAAAGATATTTAATAGTGTATGTTTGTTCCCACCAATCGCTGCACAAGTTAAGGATACGTATGATGACGTAAGCACGTTAGTGCGAGCCCTCCCGGAACCCATAGAGAATGCATTGCAGTGCCTCCAGTTCGAAAAAAAACATCTTTGAATGGAAGTCTATGGGAACACTCGGGGCGATTCTCAGCCAGAGTGAAATCGCCCAAAAAGAGGCGGTACTCCACAGAACGTGACATGACGCTGATTGGACTATAGTGACGGCTAGCGTAACTCTGTTGTTGAATGAGATTGTGAATGTGATTGAAAAAATTGGTGGTGCGTCGCCCAATCGCCCTAATGAAGAAACCGCCCCTGAATGAGACACACTCAAAGCTGTCTGGAACATGGAGCTGAACAACTAGTAGATTGGCTCTTGACATCAGAAGTGGACACATAGTACATATGGACACTTACTTCCTGTAATATAAAGGCAACTTCTCTAGTGTAGATATTTATATATATATATACAGTAAAGACCCATTTCTATCAAATAGTCATTGATACGGTAAAGGAATTATTAATTATAATTAATTAAGTTCATTGGCTTTTATATTGTCATTGTACTAAAGTCAAACAATACTATAATATCCACAGTTAAGATGTATACTACCATTCCAAAGAAAACATTCACTTTCTAATGTTTTTGAACGAAGTCTCTTGTGCTCACCAAGGCTGAATTTATTTGATAAAAAACAGTAAAAACTACGGTGGCCGAGAGAGCTCAATGCTCAATGCAACCGAAGAAAACACATGCAAATTGAAAAACACAAATTAAGAAAACATCTTCATCAGTTTTACAACACATGGGCGCTCCAAATACTCACAACACAACCAAATACAGAAACGCACTGCAAATAGAACAGAACACAACGGAAATGTTTCCAGGGGACCCCAGTAGGTGACGAACACGGCTGGGACGTGCTTATAGCTCAAAGTCTATTTGCAAAACATACAGAGATGACATGTTTATGACATATAACTTTGTATAGCATACAATATATTCAATTTCATCAGAATACAAATGAGAAAAGAAGAGTTAATGATGACCTAATAAAAAATAAAAAAAACTACAAAAGATAGAGAAAAAGAACATGAGGGTAAGATTTTAATCCATACATCAGTTACACAAATTTTGTCATGTTATGTTTAAATAAGTTTCAAAAGAAATGTTAATGAAGGGTGAAAAAAAAGAGACGGCAAGTTTTAAAGTTGAGACAATCACACACATATATAATGCATATTTTAAAAACAATTTTGTATTAAATGTATATTTATTTGCAACAGTTATGTTAACAGCAATAATAAGAAATTTCTGTCGTGAAAACACCTATGCACTTGATGGACACCGTGCTGTGTTATCATGGGAACATCCCAGGTGAAAATAATGAGGAAATTACATTGTCTTTCTTTGCTCCCTTCACCAAGTGTGTTCCAAACGGCTACATAATGGCACACACGTCCCTGCTCACTCCAAAGTCCCCACTTCAAGGGCTCTGCCCTTCGAAGGGGGTAGGGCATATGGATGCTCACAAGCAGTAAGCACGTCCCAGCCGTGTTCGTCACTTATTGGGGTCCTCTGGAAACATTGCTGATGTGTTCTGTTCCCTTTCGTTGTCACTCCGAGTTCCGTCGGATGACGACGAATGGGGGTTTCGCTTAGAAAGCCTATCCGCTTCGAGTAATACAAAACGAGCCAATGGCAAAGAAATGCCATGGGTCTGCAGAATTTGCATGGAGCAGCTCCGCCCCACCTCGTGGGTATAAAGGGCGGAAATTCCAGCAAAGCAGTATGTTTTCGCTTCGGAGCCAAGAGTATCTCTTCACTCCACAGCCATTTCTGACTTCACTCTACGAGACGAGCCACTCTCTCCGGTGTTGGTGTGACGGCGATCTGCAGCGAGTTCACATTGCCTGCTGATCTGTGCAGTGATCTGCCAATGAGTGTGTTTCTCCCTGCTCGCTTCAACATCGCAGAGTTTCTTCCTCCTCTCACAAAAGAGCTCGCACACTGCACGTCTTTTTAAAGACGGCTCGCCCGTGCATTTCTGGTTGCGGTCAACTCATTTCCGATTTTGATGGGCACGTTCTCTGCTCTGCGTGCTTGGGCTTCATCACGCTAGAGCAGCGTTTGTGGATGACTCACGTTCTCCCCGCGGGAACGAGATCATCGCGTCATTACGGTCGAGACTCAATGATCTCATTAGAGAGAGAGTCCCCTCATCCACACCCCGATCTAACACTCTCCACGTGAGGTGCTACTTCGGCTGGTGGCCAGGGTGACCTGAGGGTGTGTGTGTGGAACAAATCCGCCGACTGTTTGTCCGTGGACCACGCCCCCCTCTTCAGTGACGCAACCTACGAGTGTTCAGGGGATTCCCCGGGTCTATTTTCGGATGCCCCGCGGGTTTCCCTTGACGCTCCAGAATCGGATCTGTTGTCCATCGCAGCATCACAGGGTGGGCTAGAATTTTCAGGAAGTGAAGATTTGACAGTGCTGCCACTTTCGGGTGTGCATATGGCATATGTCGAGTCAGATCCTGAGATGACGGCCATGCTTTCCCGGGCGATTGGTTTTTGGGTGTGGCCGCTGACTCCTGTCAGCGTCCACTCCAATACCTTTTTTCCCGGATGTGCATCAGGAGATCTCGAAATCCTCGAAGACCCCCATGTCTTCCAGCGATCCCTTGTTGATCTCCTTCGCCCTTCCTTCCCTCGACGGGGCCGCTGCCCATGGGTACACTGGGGTCCCCCGGTTGAACGCTCTGTTGCGATGCTACTGTGTCCTCAGAGTGCTTCCTCTCGGCGCGATCCTAAGCACCCGTCCTAGCCTGTAGTTTTTCGTCTACACTTGTGGCGAATTCCTATAGCGCTACAGGACAGGCAGCCGCCTCACTGCATGCCATGGCCATTCTGCTGGTCTACCAGACCCAGATGCTCACGGACATGCACGAGGGCGGGACTGACCCAGGGCTCTTCAATGAGCTACGCGCCGCCACTGACCTTGCTCCCAGAGCGACGAAAGTGGCCGTACGTTCCCTGGGTCAGGTGATGTACACCATTCTGTGGCTGAAGCTGTCCGATGTGCAGAATGTCGGGCGGACCCATCTGCTTGACACCCCCATATCCCAGGTCGGCCTCTTCGGCGGTGCGGTTGAGGGCTTTGCCCAACAGTTCTCAACCGCCCACGAGCAGACTGAGGCTTATTCTGCCCCGACGGCCCCGCCGTCCGAGCTGATCCCTCAGTCTGCCCACCGCCGAAGGCGCCCTCCAGCCCTCACCCGGGCTGGCTCTGGATGCCGCAGGGGGACGCCACAGCCCTCTCCAGCCCCGCCCCCCGCTATACGCTGGGTTAAGCGGCACTCTTGAGATGGGCTCCTCAGAGATGGGACTCAGTTCTTTCCAGGAGCTGGTAGCAGGGCCACTCCTTTCCTTGGTGGAGGGCCGGGGAAGAATCCTTATTCAGAAAGAACTGACTTCCCCATTTCTGAGCACACAGAGTTCTCGGACGACACGGTGCACCGCCCCCGGGCTGTGCACCCCTCGTCCTCCTCGTTCCCAGAGCCGGATGACAGTGCGCACCGTCCCCGGACCGTGCCGCTCTCATCCTCCTCTGTCGCCAGACACCTGGTAGAGCAGACCCCCGTGGAACGTTCGTCCTTCCCTGGTCTCCTCTGTCAGGACGCGGTCTATGACTGTGCCCCCACACCGGGCCGCTATGCCGTCCACGTCCGGGCCAGTCATACCGCCCCGCTGCCCCACCGACGGGAAGTCTGTGGTTCGCGTGACCCTGCTGGTACAGTTCTTGGGAGCCTGGCTAGAGCTTCCCAACCTGTCATGCTGGGTCGCACGAACGATCAGGCTCGGCTACGCGATTCAGTTTGCGCGGTCTCCTCCCCGCGCAGGGGAGTCCGCTCCACTATGGTCGGTGGCAATGCCCCTATCATGAGAGCGGAGGTTGCTACCCTGCTGGCGAAGGGTGCGATCGAGACTGTCCCTCCAGCCGAAATGAGGTCCGGCTTCTACAGCCCGTACTTCATTGTCCCCAAGAAAACTGGTGGGTTACGGCCAATCATGGATCTGCGCGTGCTGAACCGCGCCCTTCACAGGCTGCCGTTCAATATGCTCACCGCCAAACGCGTTTTCGAATGTGTGCGGCACCAGGATTGGTTTGCAGCGATCGACCTGAAGGACGCCTACTTTCATGTCTCCATTCTCCCTCGACACAGACCGTTTCTTCGGTTTGCTTTCGAGGGGCAGGCATATCAGTACGCAGTTCTCCCTTTCGGGCTAGCCCTGTCTCCTCACGTCTTCACGAAGGTCGTCGAGGCAGCCCTTGTTCCCCTCCGGGAACACGGGGTTCGCATCCTGAACTATATCGACGACTGGCTGATTCTAGCTCACTCTCGAGATCAGCTCTGCGAACACAGGGACTTGGTGCTCCGCCATGTAGCCCGTCTGGGCCTTCGGGTCAACTGGGAGAAGAGCAAACTTTGCCCCGTGCAGAGGATCTCTTTTCTCGGTAGGGAGATCGACTCAGTCGCCATGTCCGCGCAGCTTACGAGCGAGCGCGCACAATCACTGCTGACTTGCCTGAGACAGTTCGAGGGCAAGAGTGCGGTTCCACTGAAACTTTTTCAGAGGCTCCTGGGGCATATGGCATCTGCAGCCGTGGCAACGGCGCTCGGATTGCTTCATATGAGACCGCTTCAGCTGTGGCTTCGAGACCGAGTCCAGAGGTGGGCATGGCATCACGGCACCTTCCGAGTACCAGTTACTCTGACCTGCCGTCAGACCTTCACCCCGTGGTCGAACCTCAGTTTTCTACGGGCCGGAGTGCCTCTGGAACGAGCTTCGCGGCATGTTGTTGTAACGACAGATGCCACTGCCACGGGCTGGGGCGCCATGTGCAACGGACGTGCTGCCGTGGGCTCCTGGACAGGACCCCACCGCTAATGGCACGTCAATTGCCTCGAGTTGCTGGCTGTACAGCTCGCCCTGCGCCGCTTCCGAGCCATGCTCAGGGGCCAGCATGTACTAGTCCGTTCAGACAATACCGCGACTGTAGCGTACATCAACCATCAGGGTGGTCTGCGCTCCCGCCGTATGTCGCAACTCGCCCGCCACCTCCTCCTATGGAGTCAGAAGCATCTGAGGTCGCTTCGTGCCATTTATATCCCCGGAGCTCTGAACTGTGCAGCCGACGAGCTTTCACGGCTTCAGCCCTCCCTGGAGAATAGCGACTCCATCCCCAGTCGGTTCAGCTGATTTGGGACCAGATCGGGGACGCACAGATAAATCTGTTTGCCTCTCACGACTCGACCCATTGCGCCCAGTTTTATTCCCTGACCGAGGGCACGCTCGGCACGGATGCTCTGGCGCACAGCTGGCCGCGGGGGCGCAAATATGCGTTTCCCCCAGTGAGCCTTCTCGCGCAGACCCTGCGCAAGGTCAGGGAGGACGAGGAGCAGGTCATTTTGGTCGCGCCGTACTGGCCCACCAGGACCTGGTTCCCCGAACTTGTACTCCTCGTGACAGCACCTCCTTGCCGATTCCTCTGAGGAAGGACCTCCTTTCTCAGGGACGGGGCACCCTATGGCACCCTCGTCCCGATCTTTGGAACCTCCACGTGTGGCTCCTGGACAGGACGAGGTAGGTTTGAGTACCCTACCACCAGCGGTGGTGGCTACCATCACTTCCGCTAGAGCTTCGTCCACGAGACATCTCTACGCGTTGAAGTGGAACCTCTTCGTCACCTGGTGTTCTTCTCACAGAGAAGACCCGCGGAGATGTTCGATTGGTGTTGTGCTTTCCTTTCTTCAAGATGGGTTGGAGCGAAGGCTGTCTCCCTCCACCCTCAAGGTCTATGTCGCCGCTATTGCCGCACAGCACGACCTTATAGAAGGTAAGTCCGTAGGGAAGCACGACCTGATCGTCAGGTTCCTGAGAGGAGTGAGGAGACTGAATCCTCCTCGCTCTCCTCTCGTACCCTCTTGGGACCTCGCAGTGGTGCTAACTGCCCTGCGGAGTGCTCCCTTCGAGCCTTTGCAGTCGGTTGAGCTTAACTTCCTGTCAATGAAGACAGCGCTTCTGACTGCATTGGCCTCCATCAAGAGGGTAGGGGACCTGCACGCATTCTCCGTTGACGAAGCGTGCCTGGAGTTCGGGCCGGCTTACTCTCACGTGATCCTGAGACCCCGGCCTGGATATGTGCCCAAGGTTCCTACCACTCCCTTTCGGGACCAGGTGGTGAACCTGCAAGCGCTGCCCCCGGAGGAGGCAGACCCAGCCTTGGCACTGCTCTGTCCAGTACGTGCTCTCCGCATCTATGTAGACAGAACGCAGTGTTTCAGGACCTCGGACCAGCTCTTTGTCTGTTATGGTGGGAAACTGAAGGGAAAGGCTCTCTCCAAGCAAAGGTTGTCTCACTGGATAGTGGACGGCATTGCTTTGACTTACCAACAGCAAGGTCGACCGTGCCCTCCTTGGTGTGACTGCCCACTCCACCCGGAGTGTGGCGTCCTCTTGGGCTCTAGCGCATGGCGCCTCGCTAACAGACATCTGCAGAGCTGCAGGCTGGGCGACACCTAACACATTCGCCAGATTTTACAATCTCCGAGTGGAGCCAGTCTCCTTCCATGTACTGTCTTTTTCAAGCTAACATGGGACCCGTTAGGTGTCTTCGCTTGCTCGCCATTCCACTCCACGGACTGGATACGTGCGATATTCTCCTCAGGTGAGCTTCCCCGAAAGCCCTGAGTTCCTCCAGCACTCCTGATGCTGGCGCCAGTGTCTCTTGCCTGCGCGTCGGCTAGGTGCCTCCCGTGTGCATGGTACCTCCTCTGAGCTACCCCCACATGTGTATTTCCACTGTAAGCCTCTTTGAACATGTGTCTTTCCCTTGGAAAGCCACCTTGCCACCCCTGGGGTTGAAATATTCCACCTGCGGCTGGACACCCCAGTGATTCCCCATATGCATCCCTCGGGTCATATGTGTATTTTCTAAGTCCCCCCCTCTGGGTTGGCAGTAATTGCATATTCCCTTAAAAACCTTGGGATATGCTCCCCAGTGTACCTTGGTATTCCTGTGCTAATAGGAGTCCTTCGTCCGTGCTGTCTCACGACAGGGATCTCAGATTACGCAGGGCACTGGAAGACAGCCGAGAAGGTGGCGTGATTAGACTGGTATCCCCATTCGTCGTCATCCGACGGAACTCGGAGTGACAACGAAAGGGAACGTCTCGGTTACAGATGTAACCCTCGTTCCCTGAGTAGGGAACGGAGACGTTCCGTCTTCCTGCCACTTTCCGCTGTACCGCGGGGATCGCCTGAGCTCAGTCTTGGCTCCTCAGCAAGGAAACATACTGCTTTGCTGGAATTTCCGCCCTTTATACCCACGAGGTGGGGCGGAGCTGCTCCATGCAAATTCTGCAGACCCATGGCATTTCTTTGCCATTGGCTCATTTTGTATTACTCGAAGCGGATAGGCTTTCTAAGCGAAACCCCCATTCGCCGTCATCCGACGGAACGTCTCCGTTCCCTACTCAGGGAACGAGGGTTACATCCGTAACCGAGACGTTCTATTTACAGCGCGTTTCTGTATTTCGTTGTATTGTGAACTTTTGCAGCACGTTTTTGTATTTGGTTGTGTTGTGAACTTTTGCAGCGCATTTTTGTATTTGGTTGTGTTGTGAGTATTTGGAGCACACAATATGGTGTAAAACTGATGAAGATGTTTAATTTGCGTGCATTTTTCTATTTGCATGTGTTTTCTTCAGTTGCAGTGCGTTGAGCTCTCTCGGCCACCGTAAAAAACAGTAATATTTTGAAATGTGTATTATTACTGTTTAAAATAAGGGTTTTGTATTTGAATATATTTGTAAATGTAATTTATTCCTGTGATGGCAAAGCTTATTATCGGTGGAAACCGTGATTTTCTTTTTCAAGATTCTTTGATGAATCGCACATTCAAAAGAACAGCATTTATTTGGAATATAAATCTTTTGTAACATTATAAATATATTTTCTGTCCCTTTTGATCAACTGAATGCATCCTTGCTGAACGAAAGTATTAATTTCTTTAAAATAAAAAATGAAAAATCTTAAAACTTGATGAACCAAAAAATAAACATTTTAGTTTATTACAAGTATAGTGCTTTTCACAAGTTCCAGAGAAAAGCTGAAATCAACAATGGTAAGGATAATCTCCCTACAAAGATACAACACAAATAATAATGGAATTAGGTATGTTGCAAGGAAAGTGAGATAATAAAACAGAACTAAAACATTTTTTTCCACAAAACAATTTTAACATTTTATATATAAATATATATGGTAACACTTTACAGTAAGGTTTCATTTGTTAACATTAGTTAATGTATTAACTAACATGAACTAACCATGAGCAACACATTTGTTAATGTATTTGTTCATCTTATATATGAACAATACAGTTGTTCATTGTTTGTTCATGTTAGTTCACAGTGCATTAACTAACGTTAACAAATACAACTTTTGATTTTAATAATGTATTAGTAAATGCTGAAATTAATATTAACAAAGATGAATTAATGCTGTAGAAGTGCAGTTCATTATTAGTTCATGTTAACTAATGTAGTTAACTAATGTTAACTAATGAACACCTGTTCAATTTCTCATTAATGCAATTATCTAATCAACCAATCACATGGCAGTTGCTTCAATACATTTAGGGGTGTGGTCCTGGTCAAGACAATCTCCTGAACTCCAAACTGAATGTCAGAATGGGAAAGAAAGGTGATTTAAGCAATTTTGAGCGTGGCATGGTTGTTGGTGCCAGACGGGCCAGTCTGAGTATTTCACAATCTGCTCAGTTACTGGGATTTTCACGCACAACCATTTCTAGGGTTTACAAAGAGTGGTGTGAAAAGGGAAAAACATCCTGTATGCAGTAGTCCTGTGGGAGAAAATGCCTTGTTGATGCTAGAGGTCAGAGGAAAATGGGCATACTTATTCAAGCTGATAGAAGAGCAACTTTGACTGAAATAACCACTCGTTACAACCGAGGTATGCAGCAAAGCATTTGTGAAGCCACAACACGACACAACCTTGAGGCGGATGGGCTACAACAGCAGAAGACCCCACCGGGTACCACTCATCTCCACTACAAATAGGAAAAAGAGGCTACAATTTGCAAGAGCTCACCAAAATTGGACAGTTGAAGACTGGAAAAATGTTGCCTAGTCTGATGAGTCTCGATTTCTGTTGAGACATTCAGATGGTAAAGTCAGAATTTGGCGTAAACAGAATGAGAACATGGATCCATCATGCCTTGTTACCACTGTGCAGGCTGGTGGTGGTGGTGTAATGGTGTGGGCGATGTTTTCTTGGCACACTTTAGGCCCCTTAGTGCCAATTGGGCATCATTTAAATGCCACGGCCTACCTGATCATTGTTTCTGACCATGTCCATCCCTTTATGGCCACCATCTACCCATCCTCTGATGGCTACTTCCAGCAGGATAATGCACCATGTCACAAAGCTCGAATCATTTCAAATTGGTTTCTTGAACATGACAATGAGTTAACTGTACTAAAATGGCCCCCACAGTCACCAGATCTCAACCCAATAGAGCATCTTTGGGATGTGGTGGAACGGGAGCTTCGTGCCCTGGATGTGCATCCCACAAATCTCCATCAACTGCAAATCCATCAACTATCAATATGGGCCAACATTTCTAAAGAATGCTTTCAGCACATTGTTGAATCAATGCCACGTAAAATTAAGGCAGTTCTGAAGGCGAAATGGGGTCAAACACAGTATTAGTATGGTGTTCCTAAGAATCCTTTAGGTGAGTGTATATATATGTATATATATATATATATATATATATATATATATATGTCACAAACTGCTCTGAGACACGAAGGTTGAGATCCAAATGCAGCTTTAATAAAGGGGCAATCCAGACACGTAATCCAAAATACAGGCAATAGGTCAAAACACAGGTAGGCAGTCCAAACAAACAAACAAGGGTCAGAGGCAAAATAGTAATCCACGGAACAGGCAAAAAATCCCAAAACCAAGAGACATGAAACCAGGGAAAATGCTCGGAAATGCAGTGCAAAAACATACAAAACGTCTCAGGTTACGTATGTAACCCTGGTTCCCTGAGAGGGAACGAGATGCTGTGTTTGAGACGCGGTGGGAACGCTCTGCGTGATTACGTCGTGAAGCACATGTAAAATCAGTCCAATGGAAGCCCGAAACGTCATAGGCGGGTGACGTCATAGACCAGGAAACTATAAAGCACCCCTGAATTCAGGCCGCGCCAGCTTCTGAAAAAACCTGAAGCAAGTCGATCAGGGCAAGCAGGAAGTATAGCAGGCAAACGCAGCGTCTCGTTCCGTCCCAGGGAACCAGGGTTACATACGTAACCTCAGACGTTCCCTTTTAAGGGAACTTCGAGCTGCGTTTGAGACGCGGTGGGAACCCCATACCCACTATGCCATAGTGACAAATGCCCGTTCTGTGTGAAGTCCTTGCGCACACTAAGAAGCAAGCAACCTTGCCCCTGGAGTGGAGAGGTCAAGGTCATAAAACCTGACAAGTGTATGTGGAGAGGACCAACCTGCCGCATTACAGATATCAAGAAGGGAAACACCCGAAATTAAGGCCGTAGAGGCCGCCATACTCCTTGTAGAATGGGCCCGTACAGCCATAGGTGAAGGCTGACCAGCCGCTACATAAGCCAATGATATAGCCTCAACTATCAATTTGCTCATTACCTGTTTATATGCAGGGCACCCTCTCTTGAGTGACCCAAAGCAGACAAACAATTGTTCAGACTTACGCCACAGGGCAGCTCTGTGAACGTAGGCATCTAATGCCCGAACTGGACATAACAGGTTCAGTCGTTCCTGATCTGGGGTATTAAAAGGTGGAGGATAAAAGGCCTGCAGCATTATTGGGCCCCCAACATTAACTGGGACCTTAGTAATATAACCCGGTCTAGGGTAGAGAAATGCCTTCATCATACCAGGTGCAAATTCCAGACATGAAGGAGCAACCGACAGGGCATGCAAATCTCCAAATCTCTTGATAGACGAAATAGCAAGGAGAAATAAAGTTTTTAGAGTGAGGAATTTCTCTGAAACCTCTTCAATGGGCTTGAAAGGAGCCAAAGCTAGACCCTCAAGTACAATGGCCAAATCCCAAGCCGGTGCTCTAGAGTGCAGTGCAGGTCTCAACCTCAGTGTACCACGGAGAAAACGAGTAATAAGTGGATCTCTCCCAATAGAAGTACCCCCCGAGGGGTGTGGTTGGCAGATATGGCCGCCACGTAAACCTCTAGGGTAGAAGGAGATAACCTAGCAGAGAAACGGTCTTGCAAGAAATCAAGAACTGAACCAACAGGGTAGTTAACAGGATCTAAATAACGTTCACCACACCAGGTGGAGAATAATTTCCCTTTCAATGCATATAGTTTTCTCGTGGAAGGAGCTCTGGATTGGAGAATGGTCTCAACGACCTCAGTTGAGAGACCGGATTCTATGAGCCGGGCCCCCTCAGAGGCCGAGCCCACAGTATCCAAACCCAAAATGAGGGTGAACTCCCGGGAGCAAAGATATCGGGAAATGCGTACCGGTGTAGCGTCAACCACACCTAATACATCACATCCAGTCCAAGCGGAGCTGGATGTGTGAGGGAGAACCAAATAGAGCAATGCGTTGTACAAACGATGTGAAAGGTCGACTTGACTTTAGTTTGACCAAAGTTCTCCCTAAGAAGCTCCACCACCTCGGGGTGAAGTCTCCAATCCCTGGGCCTCAGCCCCTGCCTCAACAGGATATCTGCTCTGATATACGAGACCATCAGTGTGTTGTCCGCCATTCACCAATCGACCACTCATAAACGCCCCCACTTGTGAGGGAAGCATCCGTCGATAGCAATATGCGTTGACAAGAAGCCCCCAACATTGGGCTTGGGCGAGGAACCAAGGTTCTTCCACATGACCGAGGCACGAAGGCATAGTCTCAGAAGAGCCAGAGCTGCACCCACGCATACTGTAAAGGTGTGGGGTAATAAACCTAGGCTGAATGGAAAAACCCGATAATGGTATGCTTCGCCCCCGAAAGCAAACCTCAGGAACCTCCCTCATCCTCTTTCGGAAACATGAAGTAATGGCTGTCTGCTGGGAGGAGGAACCCCTTCTACAGCTCCTTTTGCAGAAGTGACAGTACTTCCTGCTCCATAACCAAAGCCTGCTCGGGGTCCACCAATGAGAGGAGGACCCCTAGAAATCTGGGCGGACAGATTCAGTGGTGTATAAAGTATAAAAATATAAAAGTATAAAATATAAACTTACTTAATAAACCGTAATGTTTTTATTACCTTAGAATTATACATTTATATCTACATAACCGCAGGAATCCCCTTCTATGAAGGTCGACATATTGTGACGTCATGTTTCTACCGTAGCCGAACGCGCACAAACAGCGCTACAGAGCGCGTTTCGTCACTACCTTGAAAGAGAAGCCGCAGAAACCTAGAAGCTAGCCATAAACACTGTGAGTAGTGACTTGTCAGTGGTGTAAAATATGTAGTTGGATTGTTTCATGTAACTTAGTTCTCCCTCGCTGTGTTATGGCTTTGCTATGTGGGGATAAATGTGCTGGTTACGTTTGTGAGACAGCTGATTAGTACTCTTGTCATTGACCATAAAACAGTAACGTTACAGGAATCACCAACCCGTCGATCTTGGAAGCATTTTAAGTCGATCGCGAAGAGTTTTCAAAATCAGAGAAAAAAAGCCTATTGTGTGTAGTAAATGGTGTCTAGGGGAAGCGGAGGCGCGAGCGCTGTTATAATCATGTCATTTTTGCCGCGCGCACCTTTGGGCTCATGTGGACGTGTCGAGTATAAACAAGGCTTTACGCTTTAACCAGCTCAGCCACAGTAACAGCTCATATTAGCCAGCTAAACTTTTACTAGCAGCTACCCTGTTAGAAAAATATATAGTTGCCTAGTTTAATGTGGTTCTTCTCCCTCGCTGTATTATGGGTTTAGACAATCAGCTGATTACTATTATTATATTATAGACCCTTGATCCTCACCTGACTATGGCTCTGAAAACGTTATCCATGATGTGGTTTATAATGGACTGTGGTACAGATACAGTGACAATGTTACACACTCTTGGCTTACTCTGGCTATTCTCTGCTGTCTCAGACGACGATATGTTTGTTCCGTTTTAGCCACCGTAGCTTCTTCGAAAGGGAGGGGTGAGCAGTGGGCTGAGCCCTTAGTGCAAACTCGCAACCGAACCGCTAGATGCCGCTAAAAATCACACACTACACCTTTAATAAATACACCCTCCAGGGTGCTTAATCTGAGCTCTCCTTGTCGCGTGATACTTCCGCCCGTCACAATATATATATATATATATATATATATATATATATATATATATATATATATATATATATATATATATATATATATATATATATATATATATATATTTATTTATTTATTTATTTATTTATTTTTATTTTTATTTTTATTTTTTTATTTCACTGATCCCTCCTGTACTCATATTTAATTATTAGACATTGTTATACTATACAGAAAATCTCCCCACAACCCAGTTTTAAAACCCTTGGTGTAAAACACACTGGCATAAAGCACATAGTGGCATTATGAATTATTATCTTTTCAAACCATTTCCAAAATATTCCACCGATATTCATTGCCTATTCTGTACACAGAGAGTGAAAGCATGCAATTAACTGATTACACCCTCACCCATAATTTGTATTTTAGTAAATGGGACTGAATGACCTACAGTGGTACAGTACATACAGCAGTTAAGCATGCATATCTCTGAATGAGAATGGCGTGAATGTGCTACATATTTGTTATTTTAAGAACTATAGAATATTTGTATCTTGTAGCTTCTCTTTGTTTCTGCCACTCTGCCAGGCAAGTGTCTCGAGATCCAAAATACTTTCAGACCTAAATCTAAAGAATCAGCAAGTCAGTGGGGCAAGAGCATTAAAAGGGTCAACTTGTGGATCAATGACAAGTCGTCTTCTCCCGAGAAGTGACTTGTACTGTCAGTTTTATCTGATGGCAAAAGGCATTTGGTGTTGTTGGCCAACAGAAACAAACCTTCCCTATTTCCACGTCTGAAAAGGAAATTTGGAAAGCCATCCTGCCTGCTGTCCACTTCACTGGATTTTTTTTTTTGGCAGAAGGGAAGGGTGGTGATGTGTCTGTTGCCCTATAAACTGTTTCTGTCAGTTCAACATGAACAGAGAACACATTCCAAACAAAAGCTAGAACACAGTATTCCATGGAGATAGGAGACAGGAAGAAAAAGAAAGTGTACCAGGATGAGTACAATAGAGGTAAATGTCAGGTGGTATTTCTAAATCTCTCTGGGATTCGTTCAGAACCATTTTATTTTTAACCTTTCATCCAGCCTAAAATACAGTGGATGATCCACAGAAGAGGAAAATGCTTCCAGAATGAAAGCGCTAAACCTTAATTTCTCTTCTCTAAAAGCTCATGACCTTGAAGATCTGCAATCTTCTGTTCCACAATCAGTTTTACTCAATAACGTCAAAGACAATACATCGAGAAACTGATCCCAGACCGGGGCTCAATTTCCCTATGGAAACGCACGTCATTCAAGCTTGACAGATTTTGTCTGCAGCGATAGGAATAAGCCATTAGTCACACTCGGGGCACACAAGCCTACAGAAAATGCTTGTATTGCTGCCGATGACATTTCTGCATTAAGAGTGTTATACCCAGACATGTCCTTGCAAACTCTCTGATGTGGTCACCTGCTCTTGGGAATCACTTTTGATTTGTCAAGGGGATATTATCATCTCAAAAAGCCTTCAGGTGATGTGGTAATACCTTGCTAGACTCTCTAAAAAGGCTCTGTATAAATGTGCAACTTGCATTAACATATTGTAGGTGTGCAAACTTAAACTTGGCGCTCACATGCCGGCATGAATAAGGAGTCACCTTGACACGGTCTGTATTTTGAGACGTATTAGGCCCCGCCAGGCCGGTCTAGAGCACAACTGCCTGTCAAAATTCAATGCAAATGATCAAAATAAAACTCTCAACACTGTGATTAGGGAGACCTGTCAGGCAGCAAACAGGAAAACCAGCAGCTCAAGGGCATGAATACTGCCCAGCAGAGACCACCTGCTCACTTGACACCAGCACTACAGACACGATCCAATTCGAGCCCGAATATATACATGCTGTCCAGACAGGAGATCTCTCACCTCTCTCTTTTACGCTCTCTCCTATGTGTATTTTCTTCAGCTTCTGCCCTTGAGTTCAAACTCAGAATGCTCTTTCTATTTCTGTTTATCCTGCTGCTCACTTGTTTCTTACCAGACTCTGAGGAGTTTTCCAAGTCAATGATAGTTATCGACTGTAAGGTATTTCGTTTTCTGGATGTTTGTGTGTGTAATTGTGAGGACTGGGTAATACAGTACCAATTTTTCTGATTAATAATGATAATGATTGTTAAAATATTTTTTACTCAAACGCTGCATTAAAAATGACTTGAGATGTGAATGAGTTTGCAGTCTGTTTTGAATGTGATGGAATAAAAAGACTGTATCACAAAAGAATGACAATAAATGTCTTTCTATTGAGTGTACTAGCAGACTGCATGTAAAAACAACATTTAATGTGACCAGTGTGGTCCGATTCACAAACAAATGATACTTATAGGTGGGTTCTTCTCAGTGAATAAACAACATAGAGTGTGACCAGTATAGTCTAGATCAAAATCAGATGACTTTTATGAGCAGTTTGTTTTAGTGAAATCAAAAAGACACATTGTGACAAGTCTAATCTTATTCATGAAATCACTCAAGTGAGTAGGTTCAAATCGATGAGTTTTTCAAATGTAATCAATTCTGAATCAAATCAAGAGCTTGTGATTTGTGAATCAGAATCAAATTGTATTAACAAATCCGTATTGATACCCAGTCTTAGTGGTTGTTTATGTGGCGATTTGCAGAGGAAGCGTGATATATGCTATGCTTGCAGCTGATAAGTGACTAAAGAGTGTATAAGTGCAATGATTATTCTGTCAATGCCATCAAGCACTGAAATGGACCAATTATCTGAATGAATAAGCAATTATTACTGTTGACAGAGATTTAATCTTGCTAACTGATTTGCATACCGGGTCCAGTTAGTTGAATATTAAGCATGTGATTTAAACAAGGCATTCTAATTGCACAGTATTGAAGATACTGACCCAGGGTCTGTAGCTTTATGTATTTAATGTGTAAATATGTATGTGTACCTGCAGTGCCGGTGTAATCAGCAATGGTGAGGGGGTAACCATCATCCTCAGGATCAACAGAAAACAGTCCGACTCCAAAAACACCATACTGCGCAAAAGCTGTGCTGTTCTCAAAGTCTTCAAGATCTATGCGCAATTCGTAGTTTCCTTGGATAGAGAGAGCATGGATCTGTTTCAAACCTGATGAGAGAAAGAGAGAAAGACCAATTAAATTTTAGATTATTTTTACTCATAGAAAGTGTAATTGGATAATGAAGGTAACATGAATTAGGGCAGTGAATCAAGTAAAGTTAATTAATTGCACAGATTTCTGTAATTATATAAAATATATTTACACATCGAATCCCCAACTAAATGTAGAATAAGTAGTATATTTTAGTGGTAATAATTGTATATTTTGTAGTAGCCATATTCAAAATAATATTTGTCAAGTATTATCAAGTACTGACAGGGATATATTGCCAATACCAGTACCATTCTTAAATATTTTTTTTTTAATGTTTTTGAAGATAAAATGGCACAATGATTCATCAACATATTTTAATACTTCTAACATTTCGTAGCAAACTGCAAATTATCCGACTACTGTTTTGTTTATCCTTTACAACAATTACAGAATCAATCTAATAATTTAAATAAACTTACAAGAATCATTGCATAAACCCATTATAATAAAATTCTCATTTAGCTTTGCCTTTATTTATGAGAAATAACTCTAGATGATGTTGTCTGTCATTACTCTTTCTGCTCTACTTTTTAAATTAGGGATATCAGTTAATTTTGTTTCACTTCAAATCTTTTCTAACTGTTTATTTGTTAAATGGGCCATGTCATAAAATTACTAGTGAAACATTATGGGCCATATTTACTAAACAGGGCAAATTAGCATGAGAGCACAATTCCAAAAAAAACACTTAAGGAACTGGAAAGTTTTGAGTGTGATCTACTGACGATGCAGAAATTAAAGAACACATCTGTAACGTCCCTTAGAGCAGTTACTATGGTTTCAAGTTGTAGCACCACTACCATGCTCCAGGGGGCTCTCCAGACTCTGGAGATGATGACTTGGCTGCGCTGCCTCCCTCTGGGAGACCAGCGTTGCCCGAGCTGGATCCAGAGATGGCAGCTATGCTAAAGAAGGCCGCCGAGGCGGTAGGGCTCGAATGGAACCCTCCACCGTGTCCCGAACCGTTTCGGTTGGATGATTGGTTTATCGGAGCGGGCCGGTCTGGTTCTCAGCCCGCCGCTCTGGTACCTTTCTTTCCTGAAGTGCATGAGGAATTGACGAGGGCATGGATGGCACCTTTATCTGCAGTGGAGCGGTCTGTTACGATGCAACTGTGTCCGGCGACCACTACCTCATGGAAGGGGGATCCTCATCTCCCTTCTAAGGCCTGTAAGTTCTCATCCATTCTCACGGGCAGGGCTTACAAAGCCTGTGGGAAAGTTGCTTCCTCTCTGCATGCCATGACGTTGCTTCAGGTCCATCAGGCCCAGGCACTCATGAATATGCACGAGAGTAGCCCAGACCGTGAGCTCGTGGATGAGCTCACACTGCAACTGACCTCGCCCTCCGGGGTACGAAGGTTGCAGCTTGCACGGTTGGTCTGGCGATGTCCACTCTGGTG
This sequence comes from Tiaroga cobitis, assembly GCA_030578255.1. Lineage (NCBI taxonomy): Eukaryota > Metazoa > Chordata > Actinopteri > Cypriniformes > Leuciscidae > Tiaroga > Tiaroga cobitis. Next base: position 37,098,774 of record CM060595.1, on the reverse strand, counting down.
GTCCAGGAACGCCATCTCTGGCTCAACCTGGTGGACATGAGAGAAGCGGACAAGGTTCGGTTCCTGGACTCTCCCATTTCCCAGACGCAGTTGAGAACTTTGCCCAGCAGTTCTCGGCCGCCCAGAAGCAGACGGAGGCCATCCGGCCAGGGCTGGACTGGCCATCAGGCATACCGGGCATTTTCCCGGTGGGCCGACGTGCTTTGTGGGCCGATACATCTCATACTTAAAAAAAAAGAATTATTTTTTGTCTGAACGGCCCATAAAACACGCACATCGGCGAGTGCGTTTAGTTTTTCTTGATTGGGGCGCTGGGATCTTTGTGCCGATGTAATGCATTGAACTAAAAAGTCAGCATATGTTTTTTTTTTGTTTTTTCTCACAGACCGGCACATGTAACGCGTAGATCAGCGGCCCATTGGTTATTTTCTTGATTGACACTGGGCTGGTCCAATCACATCTTTAAACACCTCCCCCTTTGAACTCTCAGTGACCGAGCAGTGTCAGTGTGTATCTGTCAAAATAGTCAGCGCGATGGAGAAGAAACGCAAGGAATATGCAGAGAAATAGCGTGAAAAAAAAAAAAACTTCAAAGGCCCTTCAAGTGGCTGATGAGGATAGTGAGTAGGATAAGGAGAGAAATAAGTGAGTGCAGAGAACTGTGGTAAGCAGAACTAGGCTACTTTCAGAACACTTAGGCTATATAGGAACCCACTACCCAGTTACGCATTATTTCCACATCTGCATATTTGACGATTACGCATTTTATTAGAATTGTAATGAGACGAGTTTGTAAACCATGTTTTTCGCCAAAATAAAAGCTCGATGTCGTTTCCATCAAAATAAAAGATCATGTGCTTATCTCTTTCAAGTATAGAAATTAGTACGAAACTAATTATGAAAGTTGCTTTTATTTTTCAGTGCATTTGTTTTTCAACATATGGCTATTTCTGCCATGGGATTAATATTATAACTATTATTATGTAGTAGTGTTATGTAGACAGACACTATATTACAACTAAAAGAGTTTTTCTTTGTTCAATTTGCACACTGAATATAAGTTGGAGCTCTTTATTTTGAACTCTCAAAGTGCACCAGATTGATGAATTTAACATTAAAAAGCACAGAATTTTCTTACGGGGGAGCTTGCCCCCCAAACCCCCCTAGAGGGAGAGAGGTGCACTCACCACAGATTTCCCAAAACCGGTATTGCTATCCCAATGCAGCTTATAGCTTGTTTTAGGATTCATCACTGTGGAGTATAGTTCAACTTAGCAGTTATTTCATCTGTTAACTCTTACTCACTCCTATTCACTTATTACATGGCATTAGTGGTTTTAATAGGAATTGGTATACATATTCAAGGGCGTGCAAAGTTCGGTTGTGTTTATGATCATATGTAGTGGGCCAGTCTGGGCCAAAATGCCCGGGCTGATTTTTTGGACCAGTCCAGCCCTGCATCCGGCACATCCTGCCCCGACGACCTGCTGCTTCCTCCACCCGTTCGTCGGTGGCAGATCCTCCGCCTGCTCGTCGCCGAGGTCGCCCGCCTGCAGCCGCCTTTGCTCCCGCTGGACCATCGCAGCAGCCTCCACCTAGGTCTCAGCGCGAAGCCGGCAGCAGAAGGGGCACACCGCCCGCTTCAGGCGCAGCCAAGCCAGGTGGCAAGCGACAGCGAAAGCGTTGAACCTGAGGCGAGCCACCCAGGGATGGAGGAAAAGCTCTTGGAGATGGTCACCGGCCACTCCCTTCACTCGTAAGAAGATCGAGTGAAGTTTTTGTTTTTGTGTGTGTGTTGTTCCGCCGTCGGTTCCCATAAAAGTGGAGCCAGCGGTAAATACATTTTCAAAGCTTCTTACGCATCCCCTGCCACTTGTGGAGTCGGGTAAGTGCAGCACTGCACACTCAGACCCTCCTTCGGGCCGCCTCCGGGCCTCTCGAGTTGGGTCCCTGTTCTCCACCTCGTTGCCCCACCTCGCAACGTCTGTGGTCTCTCTGGTCCCTGGTACGGTGTGTGTAAGCCTGAAGTGCTTCCTACCGCTCCACTTGGCCCTGAGTTGACCAGCAGACTAGGCTTGCGATACATTTCGCTTGGCTTCCACCCTGGCTCAGTGATACTCTTCACACCTAGGTGTTGAGCTAAATGCTCCTAGAATTAGTGATATTTATCACACCTACGTGTTGAGCGCTGCTCCTGTCCTGTGTGCGCATGTCACAGTCCTACTGGCGAAGGAAGCGATGTAGCCTCTTCCTCAGCCGATATGAAGACTGGTTTCTTTATCCGTACTTCATTGTACCCTAGATATGTGGTGGGTCATGGCCACCTTGGACCTGTGTCAATTGAAATTGCTAAATGACTAAATGTAAATTGAAATTGGCCCTATTTCGACCTGAAGGACAGTACTTCAGATCTCTATCCTTCCACTCCACAGACCATTCTGCGTTCTTGCGTTCGAAGGTACGAAGTATCAGTACAAGTCCTACCCTTCGAGTGCTCCATAGCCAGTTGGGTCTTCAGGTCAACTGGGAGAGAGTAATCTTGCACACGGGCTGAGTATCTCTTTTTCAGTTCAGGAGATGGACTCGGTTCAACACGTCTCTTCAAGAAGAGTGTGTTAGGCTAGTGCTAGAAGTGAGAAAGGCTCCCACTGAATTTTCTTTCAGAGGCTCCTGGGGCATATGGCAGATGCAGCCGCTTGGCTTCCTCCAAATGAAGACCGCTTCAGCACTAGTTTTATGATCAAGTCCCGAGGTGACCGTGGCAGAGCGGCACGCCCTGTGGGATGAAAGATCAGCCCGGCCTGCCGCCTAACTCAGACATGTTCAGACCGTCAGGTCCACTAACACCGACTGAGGGCCCATGTACAAAGGGCATGCTTTAATGGAGGCCTGGGCGACCTCCGACTGCATTGGTATTCGTTAAATCGAGTTGATAGTTCACCTCGCTTTGAGCCACCGCTGTTCAGCGAGCTGGTACTGGTCTGAAAAGACAATATTGCGACCGTTGCGCTAAGCTTCCCTCGCATGTCACAACTCGCCCGTCACCTCCTCCTTGGAGTCAGAAGCTTCTGAGGTTGCTTCATTCCACTATAAATTCTTCCAGCCTGCTCAATCGTGCCGCCTACGAGCCTCACGACAGCTATGGCCAGGGAGAGTGGAGACTCCATCCCCTGGCGGTCCTGCTGGGCAGGAACACTTTGGGGCCGCACAGTTACATCTGTTGCCTCTCCGGACTCGTCCCTCTGCCAGTTGTGTTTCTGTCTGAGCGGACATCCCTTGGACAGACACTGGCTCTCAGTTGACCCCGGGGCCCCGCAGAAATGCGTTCCCCAATGAGCTTTCTAAAAAAAGCGGCTATGCGATTCATTATCGCTTGGGGCTGCTCAAGTTCAGTGATTTTCATCACACTCAGGTGTTGAGCAGAAATGCTCCTGAAGCTCAGTGAATTTCTTCACACTCAAGTGTTGAGCAGAGATGCTCCTGAAGCTCAGTGATCTTCACATCTAGTGTTGAGCAGTGCTCCTGTTTGAGTGCGCATGTCGCTTGCACCTACTGTGCTAAGTCAGGAGTAGAACAGGTCTTGATAGTTGCCCCTTATTGGCCCAACCAGACCTAGTTCCCTCGACAGCCTTCCTGACTTCCCCTGAATACTTTCAGGGACAGGGCTTGATAGCACCCGCGTTCAAAACTGGACGGGGAGGTTCAGGTGGCTACCACAAGGATATGTGGTAGTGACCATCACTTCTGTAAGCACTCCCTTAAGATAGGCAGTTGTGCTTCGCTAGTTATAAGTGGAACCTATTCGTTGAATGAGTCTTCTCTCCGTGAGGAGATCCTGAGAGTGTTCGGTCATTTCAGTGCTCTCTTCCCTGCAAGTTGGGTTGGAGTAGGCTGTTCCTTCACCCTCAATATGATACAAACATCATATGCAGAAACATGGGAAGCACATCCTGATCGTCAGGTTCCTGAGGGAGCAAGGGTCATCCCTGTGCCCCTCTTTATCCTCTTGGGCCTATCTCTGGTGCTACTGCACTGCAGAGCCCGCCCCTGAGCCACTGCAGGCAGTGAATTAAAAATTATGTTTTTAAACAGTTCTCCTGCTCGCATGGTCTCTTCTAGAGGCTAGGGACTTGCTCGCTTTCGGTCAACGACTTATGCCTGGAATTCGAGCCGGCTAACTCTCACTTGCTGAGACCCCGGCCTGGATATCAAAGTCAAAGTATCTTTATTTGTCTCCAGAGGAGAAATTAGTTTTGGATATAAAGAGATTGCTGCAAACAGATTACAACAGAGACAAAACACAGGTATAGAGTTAAAACAGTCAAAAGACAAAGGTACATAGAACAGTAAGGCTACTCAAAGAGTTGAACAAATAGCAAATCACCATTTTCTAACATCTGCTTGTGCAAAAGTAACATCATATCATGTCCATACGTAATATTCAATCACAGATATCACGGATGTGCAATACAGGGTAAAAACAATTAAGAGACAAAAAGTACATAAAACATTTAGGCTACTCAAAGAGCTGTGCAAATAGCAAATCACCATTATCTAAAATCTGCTTGTGCAAGTAATATCATTTCATGTCCATACACAATATTCAATCACAGATATCACGGATGTGCAATACAGGATTAAAACAATTAATAGACAAAAAGTACATAAAACATTTAGGCTACTCAGAGAGCTGTGCAAATAGCAAACCACCATTATCTCAAATCTACATGTATGGACATGACATGATATTACTTTTGCACATGTAGATTTGAGATAATGGTGGTTTGCTATTTGCACAGCTCTCTGAGTAGCCTAAATGTTTTATGTACTTTTTATCTATTAATTGTTTTAATCCTGTATTGCACATCAGTGATATCTGTGATTGAATATTATGCATGAACATGACATGATATTACTTTTGCACATGACATTCAATCACAGATAAACAATACATTAATAAATTCATGGTCACGCGTTCATCGCTGATCATTTATGAGCTTAATTGAGAGAGGAACAAATGAGTGCCTGTACCTCTTTCCTGAGCTCAATAGCTCAAACTCTGAAAAAAAACACATTAGAGTTGTCAGATATAATGATTTTAGCCTTCCTGATCATTGTCTGGTCAAAAAGCTCCTGCGGGTTGAGGGGTGCCGGTGTACCCATAATTTTACCTGCCGTCTTGACCAGATTTAAAATCTGAGTTTTTGTTTTGACTGTCAAATTTTCAAACCAGCTGGTGATACCATACCGAAGAATGGACTCTATTGTTGCTCTGTAAAAGATTAGCATAATATTTTTACAGACCCCAAACACTCTAAGTCTGCGCAAAAAATAAAGGCGCTGATGAGTTCTGGTACAGACATCTGTAACGTGTGCGCCAGCTCAGGTCATTATCAATAGACACTCCTAGATATTTAAAGGATGTCACCTGCCTAATGTCCTGACCATGGATGGTCACAGGGCTCTGATCTCCAACTGATTTGGGGTCTACTAACATTTCCACAGTTTTGCTTGTGTTGATATGAAGTTGATGTGAATCACACCAATTGACAAACTTGTCCACAGCAACTTGGTGGATGTTCATGTTGCTTTCTTTAGTAAGTAAACTGAGAAGGACAGTATCATCTGAGAATTTTACTATATATTGGTTCGGCTCAGAGCTAATACAATCATTAGTATACAATGTAAACAGGAGAGGTGAGCTAACACACCCTTGGGGGGCGCTAGTGCTGCACACCGCTAGATCACACAAAGAGGAGTGAAACTTCACCTGCTGTGGCCTGCTTGACAAGAAAGAGTGATACCATCTAATTAAAAAAGGATTTACTTTTAACTGAGTTAATTTCTTAAGAAGGATATCTACCTGGATTGAATTAAAAGCAGAGCTAAAATCAACAAAAAGCAGTCTAGCATATGCAACAGGGCTTTCAAGGTGCTTCAACGTTAGGTGAGTTATTGTTGATATAGCATCACTTGTACTACGTTTTTTTGTATAAGCGAATTGATATTTATCTCAATTATTTTCCACAACTGTATGGAGTTTCTCTATCATAAGCCTCTCTAAAGATTTAAAAACATTTGAAGTAATGGCCACTGGCCGATAGTCATTATTCTCCTGGGGAGATGCCTTTTTGGGTACTGGAATAATGATAGATTTTTTCCAGAGGTTTGGTACTGTACATGTATCTATAGAAAGCTGAAATAATTTATGCCAAGCAGTTGACAGTTCTTCTGCAAAAGTTCTTAAAAAGAATGCAGACAGGTTGTCAGGGCCTGTTGCTTTAGTTGTCTGTATATTTTTAAACACCTTAATAACAGTGTGTGGTTCAATTACAATTCTATCCAAGTCAACATTACAAAATACATTCTCTAGCACTGCAGCACATTCCCTGGTATTGAATTAAAACGCATATAAAAACTATTCAATTCGTTTGCTCTTGCAATTTCATTGTGTGCAAACAGAGGCTTCTTATTAATGTCAATATTAGTCATTTTCCTGATAGAGTCCCAAAGTGTCTTTGTGTTTGAATCTAACAGCTCTTTTTCTGCCCGCTCCTTGTACTGCTGCCGAGCTGCTCTCATTTGCAGATTAAGGTCTTTTTGTGCAGCTCGGACTTCTGCTTTGTTCCCAGATCTGAAAGCTAGTTTCTTCCTGTTAATACATTCCTTAATGCCCTTTGTAATATAGGGTTTGTTATTGGGATACCGTTTAACCTTTTTCTGGGGTATGACAGAATCGATACAGAAAGAAATGTAGGCTGTAATAGATTCAGTAACACTGTCAATATCTGCATCCTTAAAAAAGATATTCCAGTCTGTGCAGAGGAAGCATCCCTTCAGCTCCTCTGTTTTGTCACGAGACCATACTTTCACAGACTGGAGTTCCGGTTTGCTGGACTTAAAAACTGTGCGATATGTGGGTAGCAGCTGGATAACATTATGATCAGAGTTATTCAAAGGGGGTCTGGCTCTGGCTGTGTAAGCATCCTTGACATTGCCATAGCATTTATCAAGTATACTGTTATTTCTAGTGGTATACTTAACATATTGATAAAATCCAGGTAATGTTTTGTCCAAGCTGAAATGGTTAAATCGCCAAGTATCAGCATGGGAGCATCAGGTTTGTTCTGTAGATGGCGATGGACACAGTCTGTGATTACCTTAGCTGCCATGCTGGCGTTCCCACTTGGAGGAACGTACACAACGCACACAAATATGTTGGTAAATTCTCTACGCAGATAATGTGGCCGCAAGGTAACACGTAACAGCTCCAGATTGGGGTTGCATATTTTGTCTCTCACAGCAAAATTACGACACCAACTGTCCTTAATATACATACACACCCCCTCCCCCCCCCCATATCTTGCCCGAGTTTGCATCTCTGTCTAACCGTAGGTGGGAGAAACCCTCAATTTGAATAAAGTTGTCTGGCACCTCGTCGCTAAACCAGGTTTTTGTAAAAGCCATTAAACCGGACTCACGGTATTCGTAGCAGGCTCCAACCTGCTGACGCAGTTCGTCCTGTTTGGTTTTTTTAAGGATCGTGGATTGCAGAGAAGCATTGGTGGTAGCGGTAGCTTGGCAGCTCTTCTGATGCGCTGTCTAAGGCCGCCTCTCCTACCTCGTTTCCTGGCCTTCCTGCCTCGACGGAGGCCCGGTCCATGATGTTGACGTAAATCCACAGGCACCTCGTGTAGCAGATCAGGTGACGGTAGCACTCCGCTGTCCCGCAGTCCCAGCAGCTCGGCCCGGCTGTACATTAGGAGGCCGCTGCCGCTGGTTAACCTCTTAGCGGAGCTCTGGACGACTTGCGAAACAGGATTAGCCATGCTAATGCTTGCGGTGCCATTCTCCTCTGATTCATTTTGCACACACGCAGCTTACAGTTCGAAGAACAAATGGTATCCAGCAAATTTGCACACTGAGTCCGCCAGTACAAAATATAAAAAATGAACATAACAGACGACATAAAAAACAAACAAAAATGCAGCAAGAGCCCTCCTCTATGTCGCCAGCAGAGCAGCGCCATAGTCACCCTCGTGCGCAAAGTACCAGAGCATATGTGCCCAAGGTGCTTACCTCTCCCTAAGAGGGAACAGGAGGTGAGCCTGCAAGCTCTGCCCCGGAGGAGGCTGTTTCCAAGCGAGGTTGGCCCACTGAAATGTGGCTGCCTTCATATTGGTGAAATTCCCGAGATGCACATGTCCACTCAGGTGGTGATCTCCTCTTAAATGAGTGTGTGCTCCCGCCTAGGCGTTCACACAGAGTGCTTCGCTGACAGATATTCTAGAGTTGGGGGCTGGGCGACAACTTAGTCGAACCGTTGCTTCCCGTGAGCTCCCTTCACGTGAAGCCAGTTTCACGGTAAGCCCGGTTAGTTGTGTCGGCTTGCTGCGCCATTCCCCTCCTATGGACTGGATACGTGCACAAATCTTTGCTCCAGTTGAGCCCCTTATTAGCCGAACCCTGTCGAGTTCCTCCATACCCTTCGGCAACGGATGTTGCGGAACGTCCGAAGCCAGGCCTATCACTCGTATGCACTGGTGGAACCTGTGTTAGGCTGGGTCAATATGCAGTGATCCCTACGGTAATCCTATATGTGTATTCTTCCACAGTACGGCTCCCTGCGGCGTGCCCGTGTCTTCCCTTGGCAGAGCTTGCTCTGCCGTCACTGTCTGGTTGAGTCGCCCCCTGTTGTAGGCTGGAGCCACCCCAGTGACATTCCATATGTTGTACTGCCCGGTCATTCGCCCAGTTCATATGTGTATTTATCATATATGTATGTTACCTCCCTTCGGGCAGGATGTGGCTTCCACAGCGTCACTTCCTTCTTTGTTCAGGGAATGTTTCCCAGTGGTCCTCTAGGAACAGCAGTGACTTCCCTGGCCTAAGCCCTGTCCCTTCCCCGCCTTAATTGCGGGGGGATCTGGAGGCTTTTGTCTAGGCACTGGAAGGTGGCAGCATTAGATGGCGTTTTAATAGGGATCCCAATCAGTCGACACGTCGACTACGTCAAATGTGAGCGACCGAAAGGGAACATCTCTGTTAAGTACGTAACCCTCGTTCCCCGAAGGAGGGAACGGAGACGTAGTCCCGTCGCCACTATTGCTGGACCACCGCTGACTCAGAGTTACGCTCGGCTCCTCAGCGAAAAACAACTAGTGCGTGCATCCACTTCAGTATTTATACCCGCGCCGCGGGGGCGGAGTGTGTGATGCATTTCACAAACGTCAATTCATTGGCTCGTTTTAATAGTACTCTTAGATTACAGGCTCTCGACTACGTCTCCGTTCCCTCCTTCAGGGAACGAGGGTTACATACGTAACCGAGACGTTTTAAGCACATCCAAGTAAGTGTTTTGTTAATTTTGTGGTGTTAACATTTATTTTTGGTGGGTTATGTATTATTTCGGTCATTTCCTGTGATTATGTTTGGTGCTAATGTTAGCCTGTATGTTTCTATTTAGAAGGACTTCTTGTACATCCCTCATCCACTATGTTTATCTTTCTTATTCTACTGGGTTGAGACATCGTCCATCCTATGCTGTACTCTTTCGTATTACTGAGTTATGCCAATATTGGATAAATTTAATCAACTGATAACAGGGATGTTTGAGTGCTGCAAGGACACCGTTATTGCAACGTACCCTAAACTGAAGCCTGAATGGATTGAAGCTAGAATTTGAAATTATCTAATGGACTGTTTGCTCCTTTCTTGTTTAACAAGCACCATTCTCAAAGACCTCTAAAGGAAAGCCATTTCTTGGACAATAACCAGATAAGCTTGGTTTCTTATATCTTTATTCACCATGACAACAAAGAAAACATACATGCAGCTATCTTCATATGGTGACTCTGTTTTGTGTGGAATATTTGATATAAACACTTCTGCAACTTGTCAGGCGTTGTGCAGGATGCAGAAGACGAGGACGAAAGGAACTCAATTTAGATGCTTTATTTACACATTTAGCTTACAGAGATGAAGGGAAACATTCCAGGACTTCAGTTCACACAACTAAACAAAGACGACGACCAACAAAGACAAACTGAACTAAAGCAAACTAAATACAGAGACAAATGAACCATAATGATGTGAAGACAGGTGACACAGAAGATGATAACAAGGGACAGGCTGGTAAGTGAGGGAGTGAATACAGGTGTGGAGACGAGGAGGATACTGGGAAGTGTAGTGAAGAGACAAGGACAGACTGGTGCAGACGAAGACTGTGACACAACTACTTCTGTGCTTGGACTTATGGTTTGAGTGTTTCTGAGTCTGGTTGAATCCATTATAGTTAAGAGAGTCCTCCCTTATAAATTTATGTGTGATACGCCCTTATGAGAGTTCTCAGTTGGACGGTTACACAGCAATCAAGAGGAGCGCAAATGAGCGTCTGGTTTAAGACATGCTTTTTTTGGGCGGTAAATAATGGCAAAAATACCAGTAAATTGGCTAGCGCAAACCTTAGAACGATTCATTTAAATACTCTCTCCCAACTTTTGCTTCTGTAAGGAAAACTCCTACAAATGCATACAATAAGGTCAGCCGCAACAATAACTGTCCATGCCTTTTCAGTACAGCACAGGAAGTGTGGAAAAAATATATTATTATAGTCTCAGACAGCGGAAAAACAAAGGCTGCATAAATTATGTTAATTATATTTAACGTTACACAGCCGATATTAAATCACAAAAAATGTAATTTCTTTCCCTCATCCCTAGAATAAATGTGTAGTTTGTTCTCACTCTCTGTGGCTTGCATTATAAAACAATGTAATAAAACACTGAAATGCTCAAACATCTATTATTATGCAGAGCAAATGCATACTTTAAAAATTCATACACGACTACTCTGCATTAAAGCTGCATGTCTTAGGGGAGATTCTCTCTTTTTATATTTTGTTGTTTTTGCATCACATTTCCAGCACTAGACCCAAAAGCACCTGATAGGAAAAGTCTTGCAGCACCATCCTCACATATAAACACTGAGCAGAATTATCAAAATTAATTTGACATGTATGGCACAGTGTAACTACAAATATATGAGTATACACACAACGAAAGGGACAAAATTGATAAAGAAAAGCAGAATGAATGAAAAATGAGGGAAACAGCAGCTTCGAGGCTGGCTTCTATGAGTGCATACAAAACTTGAGCCTTTTTTGCCTTATGCAAAATAAATAAATAAAATGATTCATTTTTAAAAAGAGGAAAAGAAACCTGCTACTTTCACATGCAATTTACATAAATTTAATTCAGGCTTAATTAAAACCCTTGAGATTCTCCCTCGTTTGGAATAATTAAACATTAGGAGTATTTTATGCCCCTCTTGCTTTTCTACCAAAAAAAGGGCCAACAGGCGAGTCTGTGCGCATACAACTCAGGTGTGCCTGAACTTTCAATTAAACATTATTGCGAAGACATTTCAAACGTAAGAACTAAGCTGCATTTTGTTTTGAATTATCATACTGATTGCTCAATTTTCTGGTATGCTGAAAATCAGCCGTTATTACAAAAACATCGAGCCAGGTCTAAAGACAGGGAATTTTTTTAAAAGAGACCAAATAAATGGTCTCTTTTTTAAAAACTGAAATGGCCTACCACACCACAGCAGCACAACTGAAAATTATTCGATTCATTGATTGATTAATCTGTTGAAAAAATAATCGGTAGTTCCAGCATGATGTCATTTATGCATTTTTACCATACAAAATCATTAGAAACTGTAAAAAAATAAATGATCAAACAATTTTTTAAGTAATTTAAATGACTTAAACATCCAAGTTGATTGTACTTAAAAAATTAAGGCAGCAACTTTTTTTTGTTTTTTTTCAGTGGATGAAAAGCATGATAGTGGTCATTACAATCTCTAAGAAAACAGTCTCCTGCATGAACACTTCACAATAGCAGACTAAATACATAATGTGTTAGACTTTTCATAAATACAGTAAGTTTAAATGTATCCTGTAATGGTGTGGTTCAAATCAAATGAAGAATGTCAAATTCCAAGAATTAGTCTTTTAATATTAAACCAAAATACTTAGGATATCATACAAACAAGCAGAAGTACTGAAAGTGGAATTCGGATACTTTTAAGTTGTTGCACCGGGTACAAATATTTTCTGTGGGTTGATTTCCACCCCCGTGAGTACGATTTTGACGCTCCAAATCATAGACATAATAAATACATAGACGCCCTATTGGCCGCTTTGGAACATTGCTGCGATACGTCAACACGTCCACCATTTTGCGGAGGGCAAGACTGCGCTGTAATCAAATGCAAGTAAACGGTAAGCTGCTAGTTTTGTTGGATAAAAAAAAAAAAAACGTGGTTTGTACGTGGTGTACAAAAAGTTACATCTCTAAGTTATTTAAAATCTCGATAGTTAGACTTATAAAATACATATTTTTTTTTAATAAGGAATTGTCTAAGCTCAGGCTTGTCATGTATCTGGCTTTTTATTATTGGATAAGATTTGTGAAGACCCCAATACTGTGATATAATTTAATTTTCACATTAAATTAAATACAGTTTTCTTAGTGTGGAAAAAGCATTCCCTTTCAAAGGAACTTCGAGCTGCGTCAAACGCTGTGGGAACGCCCCTGCGTTGTGCGTCATGAAGCACGTATGGAATCAGCCCAATGGAGAGATGAAACGTCATAGGCGGGTGACGTCATCGACCAGGAAACTATAAAGCACCCCAAAAACACAAGCGCATTAGCTTCTGTGCCTTCAGTCGCCCTACATGTGAATCTGTCCCTGTGTGATATTGTCTGTCTTTACATACTCTGCACCACACAAACAATTTATATTATATATATTGAGAGAATGGCGGACGAACAACAGTTTAAGAAGTGTGTTTCTCCCTGCTCGCGCTATCTAATGGGCGGGGATACACACGATCTTTGCGTTGTTTGTTTGGGAGTCCAGCATGCCTAGTCAGCTCTCGAGGGGGCTGACTGTGAGCATTGCGAGCATCTGCCGTTAAGGACGCTCTGCTCCCGCCGGGTGCTCTTTGACGAGAGCGGGTCGGTGCGTGCTCCCCGCGGTTCGGGTCCTGCTTCTGCCGAGGCAGAGCGGCGGCGCTTATCGTGGGGATCGCAGATGGATTTCTCAGCGGGGGTTGAGACGGGCTCTGCCTTATCTCTCCCTTCACCTGTGAGATCCAGTGCCTCAGTCCCGGGTTAGGAAGCACGCGCTGCGGTTTCTTCCGCTCGGGCTGAGGCACCAACACTGCAACTATCCAGTTCTGAGGATCTGGATGTTGTTAGTGTTGAGGGAGATGTGGAGGGTTCGCCACCCCACACTCCCGAAAGTGATGAGCTAATGGAGGTTTTGACAAGAGCTGTTGAAAAACTCAGTATCAAGTGGCCAGTGACTAGACAGGACTCTGTTTCTAAATCAAAATTAGATGAGAGATTTTTGCCGTCACGTGTGCAGCCTCCACGCTGGTGCCTGCCCTTTTTCCACGATTTGCCTCGTGTGGAAGAGACGCTTGCGAGCCATCTCTCCCCCGAAGCAGCATCATCCTTTAAGGCACCGGCATTACCCACCAAGCCTTTAAAAAACCCCACGGCTTTGGTGGGTAAAGCGTATTCGGCAGCAGGTCAGGCTGCGTCATGCCTACATACTATGTCAATCTTGCAGGCATACCAGGCTGATCTGCTAAGGGACGTGAGTGAGAGTGAGGAGGTCAGTACTGACGTAGTTCGTGAACTACGTCAGGCTGCTGATTTATCCCTGCGTGCCACCAGAGAATCGGCCAAGCTAGTGGGTCGTTCCATGGCAGCTCTGGTGGCCGCAGAAAGACATTTATGGCTAAATCAAACCAATATAAAAGAGAAAGAAAAGGCTTTTCTTTTAGACGCTCCTCTCTCTCCCCTGGGTTTGTGTGGTGATACAGTGAATTCGGTTATCGACAAATTCCAGGAATAGAAGAATCAAACGGCAGCTTTTAAGAAGTTTCTTCCCCTAAAAGTTCACGTCCCGGGGGCTGCTGGGCGGGAGCAGCCCCGGCCGTCTACGAGCTCATCACATAGAGCGCAGCAGAGGCAGAGTGTCGCGTCTTGTGCTCTTGACAGTTATATTGGCTAAGAAGGCTTGAGCTAAGAAGAAATCCTGACGCCAAGGCGTTCAGGATACTGAGGGTGGTCCCCACCGAGGCGGAAAGGTGTTCACCTATTTTTACGGTGCCCATTCCTCCTCGGTGCCCTCAGGGGCTCGTTCTGTCAACCCCGCCTTCATGCCGGGGCGCAGACGGTCCCAGCGAGCGCTTTCCCGAGGGACGCTCACTCCATCTGAGGAGGGTCTCAGAGCAGTCAGACCAGTTGTTCCCTGCCGGTGCGTCGTTACAGGGCGCTGCGTTTGCTGCTCAAGTTACACCAGAGGCCAGTCTCGAGAGACTGGTACCCTTAGTAGATTTTCTGGCAGAGTGGAAAAGCCTTCCAAAAATATCTCATTGGGTCCTGCAGACAGTAGAAAAGGGTTATGCTATCCAGTTCAGGTGTCGTCCACCAAAATTCAGAGGGGTTCTGCACACAGTGGTGGGCCCCGAGCAGGCTCTGATAATGGAACAGGAGGTGAAAACGCTCCTTCAAAAGGAGGCTATAGAACGGGTTCCTCCTCCCAGTTTGGAGTCAGGTTATTACAGCCGATATTTCATCGTTCCAAAGAAGGATGGGGGGTTGCGTCCAATTTTAGACCTGCACCTAATGAATCGCTCAGTAGGGAAGCTAAAATTCAAGATGCTCACTATCAAGCAGATGGTGTCTCAAATCAGATCAGAGGACTGGTTTGTCACGATAGATCTAAAGGACGCATACTTCCACATTTCCATCCTTCCACAACACAGGAAGTTCCTGAGGTTCGCCTTCGGGGACGAGGCATACCAGTACAGGGTTCTTCCGTTTGCCCTAGCCTTATCTCCCCGCACTTTCACGAAATGCATGGATGCAGCACTAGTGCCTCTGAGGCTTCAGGGCATTCGTATTCTCAATTATATCGACGATTGGTTGATTTTAGCTCAGACGGAGCAGATGGCGGTTCGGCATCGAGATGTCGTCCTCGCTCATATCAGAAAGTTGGGGCTGAGGCTGAACGCAAAGAAAAGTCTATTATCTCCTTCCCAGAAGACCACTTTTCTGGGTGTCGTTTGGGATTCAGTCTCGATGCTGGCGCAACTCTCTCCGACCCGCATCGCTTCGATTCTCTCAGCTGTGAAACAAGTAAAGCTAGCCCAGCTACTAACTGTGAAGCAGTTTCAGAGACTGTTGGGTCTGATGGCAGCAGCGTCCAACGTTATCCCTTGCGGCCTGTTGTACATGAGACCGCTACAGTGGTGGCCCAGGGCCAAGGGATTCTCCTCGAGGGGAAATCCGCTCCACACGATCAAAGTCACGCGTTGCTGCCTTCGTGCTCTGGTCATGTGGAGAGAAACTTGGTTCCTATCCAAAGGTCCTGTGCTGGGGGCTCTTTGTCGTCGCATAACGCTAACGACGGATGCTTCCCTCACAGGGTGGGGGGCGGTCATGAGTGGTCGTCCAGCCCAAGGTCTGTGGCAGGACCATCATCTATCGTGGCATATAAATTGTCTAGAGATGTTGGCTGTGTTTCAGGCTCTGAAACACTTCCTAGCAGACCTGAGAGGTCATCATGTGTTAGTTTAATCAGACAACACGTCGGTGGTCTCTTATTTAAATCATCAGGGGGGCCTGCGGTCTCACCGGCTTTACAAGGTGGCTCGCCAGATCCTCCTGTGGTCCCAAGGGAAGCTACTATCTCTGAGAGCAATGTATCTTCCTGGGTATTTGAAGGTGGTAGCAGACTCCCTGTCGAGGCAGGGGCCGAGGCCAGGCGAATGGAGACTCCACCCCGAGGTGGTGGAGCTCCTTTGGTTGAGTTTCGGTCACGCCGAGGTGGACCTATTCGCTTCCAAGGAGACCACGCATTGTCATCTGTGGTTCTCCATCAGTCATCCAGCCCCCCTGGCGTTGGACGCTATGGTGCAGCCGTGGCCGAGGTCACGTCTGTATGCCTTTCCCCCGATTGCTCTGTTACCAGGAGTTCTGGAGAGGCTCCGCTGGGACGGGGTCAGCCTACTACTAGTAGCCCCGTTCTGGCCGGCCCGAGTATGGTTTGCAGACCTGATTTCTCTCCTGGACGGCTCTCCTTTGGAGCTCCCGGTCAGGAAGGATCTACTCTCTCAGGCGGGCGGCACGATATTTCACCCCCGCCCAGAATTGTGGAAACTGTGGGCTTGGCCTCTGAGGGGGCCCAGCTCATAGACTCCGGTCTCTCAACCGAGGTTGTTGAGACCATTCTTCACTCCAGAGCTCCATCCACGAGGAAGCTTTATGCCTTGAAGTGGAAACTTTTCACTTCTTTGTGTGGAGAACACCTGCAGGACCCAGTTAACTGCCCAGTGGGTGCAGTGCTGGAATTCCTGCAGGAGCGCTTCTCCACAGGGTTATCCCCCTCCACACTAAAGGTGTATGTGGCGGCACTTGCTGCTTACCACATCCCTTTCAGTGGAGTTTCTCTAGGGAGACACCCGCTTATAACTCGTTTCCTCCGTGGCACTTTGAGGCTGAGGCCAGCAGTTCGAACGAGGGTGCCGACCTTGGATCTGGCCATTGTATTAGAAGGTCTGTCCCTAGCTCCTTTTGAACCTATCGAAGAAGTTCCTGAGAAGTTTCTCACTTTTAAAACTATCTTTCTACTTGCTATCTCCTCTCTAAAAATAATCGGAGATTTGCCGGCTCTGTCGGTTTCACCCTCGTGCCTGGAATTTTCGCCTGGCATGGTTAAAGCTTTTCTGCATCCTAGACCAGGGAACGTTTCCAAGGTCCCTACTAATGTCGTTAGACCTACGGTTCTGCAGGCTTTCTGTCCTCCTCCATTTATGTCATCGGACCAGGAGAAACTTAATTTACTCTGCCCTGTTAGGGCATTAGACACTTATGTCCACAGAGCTGCCCGGTGGAGGAAATCAGAACAACTATTTGTATGTTTCGGGCCACCCAGGAAAGGGTGTCCTGCGTCTAAACAGAGAATAAGCAAGTGGGTGGTCGAGGCTATCTCACTTGCTTATGAGTCGGCTGGCCAGCCTTCACCTTTGGCTGTTCGAGCCCACTCTACCAGGAGTATGGCTGCTTCCAAAGCTCTATTGTCGGGGGTTTCCCTGAGTGATGTTTGTGATGCGGCTGGATGGTCTTCACCGCATACTTTTATTAAGTTCTATGACCTAGACTTAAGCTCTACCCCTGGGGCACAGGTGCTCTCGTCCTCTGTGCGCTAGTTCTCACATGGCGGTCATTTGGTCCTATGGCGACGTGGGTATTCGCGTTACCACTGCGTTTGACGCAGCTCGAAGTTCCCTTGAAAGGGAACGTCTCGGTTACGTATGTAACCCTAGTTCCCTGATAGGGAACGAGACGCTGCGTCGTTCCGCCATACTCCCGGCACTCCCGTTAGCGCTTCCTTCAGGCCTATCAGAAGCTAATGCGCTTGTGTTTTTGGGGTGCTTTATAGTTTCCTGGTCGATGACGTCACCCGCCTATGACGTTTCATCTCTCCATTTGGCTGATTCCAAACGTGCTTCATGACGCAAAACGCAGGGGTGTTCCCACAGCATTTGACGCAGCGTCTCGTTCCCTACCAGGGAACTAGGTTTACATACGTAACCGAGACGTTTTCTGTGATTGACCCGATTTTAGCAATATCAAAGATAACTGATGGATCCTTTATGGTAATACATATGATATGGTACAACTACAATGCAATGCAAATATAGTAAATATAAGATAAAGTGAGAAGTAATAGTAAATTGTTTAGTCAATAAAATAAACAAACAGTAGGGTATATGGCAAACAAAATAGTAATGAATAGTATAATTATATAATATCACAAGTACATAATATAATAATACAAATATTGATAATAGCATATAGTTTATGTATAATACTATAATAATAGTAATGGAATAAGAAATATCAATTACAGTATATAGACAATAAAAAATTATAAGTTAAATAGTGACTGAATAGTACAATCATTTAACAGCATAGCTGTAATAGATTGATAATCGCAAGTGGTATAATAAGAACAGCAAATACAATGTAATATCAATTGCAGAATAATGTAGACAATATGAAAAAAATATGAAACATTATAATATTGATCATTAAACTGACATTTAACAAAAAGATATGTCATTTTATTTTATATAGGCCTACATACAGTGAAGAGAATGTATAAAATAATTTATACATTTTAAAATATTCCTACATAGGCTATATAAAAAAAAAATGACACAACCCTGTCTCTTTTTGTGAGACCAAAGATCGCCCGTTAGATATAGCCTACACAAGACGAATTATATCTCATGTTTAACCACTAGACTAGAGACATCAGAGCCAGCGGCAAACGCCAGAAGCACTAGCCGAGGTAAGGCTGTTCCAGGCGGGGTACATAAGCGCTGAACGCCCGGTGAAAGCCTGAATCAACTCAGAAAACATCAGATCAAATTTTTAAATAGGCGCTATCTTTATAAATAAACCACAGATTTGAGGGTTAAACAACTACATTGTCGACTGAAAAACGATTAAAACTACATTTCATGACACAATAACGGTAGTATTTTTAAATTTCGCGGCCTTTCTCCTCTGAACGTTACTATTACTACTTATATCATGACCAAATACAACCAGAAACAAATGTTCAGTCTTGCTTGTGAAAGATAATTCCCCGAGACCTGTTTTCAATTGTGTGGCGAATTGTACAGCCCCAAGCAGCACACGAAACAGACATTTTTCTCAATTCTCGTTATGAGAAGTATCAGAAAGTTGTCCTCCGCAATATGGCGTCGCCGTTGACGTACGCTCCAGCGGCCAATAGGGCGTCTATCATGTATTTATTATGTCTATGCTCCAAATCATCCCCCAGACGCACAAATCCAGTGGAGAATTCGGCCGCCCGATGGAGAAGAGCCGATTGGCTTTTTGGGCTACTTTTGTTGCACAGACCTGGCAACCCTACCGTAGTTCTTTCCCTGGGCCGCGAAGGATAGAACGAGGAACCAGCAGCAGCCAGGAGAAATGAAACCAAGAGGATGAGCTGATCGAGCTAATTAGGGAGGACATGAAGTTTCAGAGAGAAAGAGCAGGGAGAGAATGGACAGAGTGTTTTCTCATCTTGACAGATTGGTAGAGAAATAAACTTGTGGTTATGTGAATTAAAATGTGTAAATTAAACAATCGTATAGGCTACATTATTTTTATGTAAGCTATAATTTGTAAAATGAAACAAAAAATATTTCTGAGACGCTGGTAAAGCCTCTGCCAAAGGGAATCATCTGACTTGGATCAGTGCATATTTCCCCTGTTTACCAACATGTTTGCAGGGCTGACTCAGGTGTGGGCTGCCAGTCACTGAGATGTTCTCAGAAATAAGGATGAATAAAATAAATTAACTCACATACTCAAAAATCAAACCATAAAATATTTTAACAAGCAAAACTGTCCTAAGAGCTGAACTCTGCAGGACACCGGCCCTCCAGGACAGAAAGTTGCCTATCCCTGACTAGAAGACATATTTTTAGTGTTTCTATTAAATACTGTTCATATTTTTTTTAAAACAATATCTAATATCATAATCTAATATCCATGTGTAAAAAGTCAGTTCTTCATAAAAAGTACAATATTTGCCTCTGAGATGAGGTGGAGTTGAATAACAATCTAAAGTACTTCAAAATTATACTTTAATCCAGAGTAAATGTATGTTGTTACATTCCACTACTGGTTATTTGGCAAATAAAACTAACAAAATGTATTGTCACATTAACAAATTGTTGCTAGCTGTGTCCCGGGAGTTGTTCAATGGGACGGTTTGGTTTTGTCGTCTAGCAACTGGTGACAGCCGTTGTGACGAGTGACATTTGTACTGGATTTTATATATATATATATATATATATATATATATATATATATAGTTATAACTGCCTAAAAACAAAATGGGGTTGAAAACCTTTCTAAAAATGTTCACTATGGTCAATTTATGCACATAATAAAGTCTAAAGAGTATAAACTAGCCTATGTAAAATCAAATAATGTTACTGGAAACAAATAAGTCAACATATTTCTTTATTGTATTATTTTTTTTTTTCATTTTTATCATTAGATACATTAGATTACTCGATTAAAGTGAAACCCAGTTTACATTTAAAAGTCTAATCTGACAATTTCGTCTATGAGGCTGCAAAGGATCCCTTTGATGTATCCTGCATTCACGGGAAAAGAAGGACACATTTGCAGGCCACATTTTGAAGGACCCTTCGCAGGACCTTCGAATTGGGACAGCCTTCGTCGCGCCGCGATGACGCAATCGACTATACTTTCCCCTTTAAACGCGTCTCAATGCCTCCTTCGAAGGCCGCGTCGGCCTTTAGATACTGCTTTGGATGCGCCTAGCTTAATGAACACTGTACATTGTTCGGTTCCGGCTGAAGTAGAGCCCATGCAGCAGGGCAATTGGGTGACGGAAAGACGGCGCTATAGTCGTGGGACAAAACACCTCTCTTCTGTTCCGATTACAACATTAAACAGGTTCTCTCCACTCAGTGAAACACCCACTGAGAATCCTGTTGAATATGCCCTAGTTATTGGCGATTCTATTACACGGAACGTGAAAATAGAGACACCAGCCACCATAGTAACATGTTTGCCGGGAACCAGAGCGCCTGACATCAAAGTAAATTTAAAAGTGCAGGCTAATGCTAATTGTCAGTTCTCTAAGATTATTATTCACGTCGGCACACATGTTTGACTTCGCCAGTCGGAGATCATTAAAATAAATGTTAAAGAGGTGTGAACTCGCAAGTACGATGTCAGGCACTGTAATTTGCTCTGGCCCCCTTCCTGTTCGCAGGAGTGATGAGATAGTTAGTAGACTGCCCTCACTGAATGGCTTGGTGTCCAAAGTGGTGTCCGCAAAATAACATAGAATTCATAGAATTCATAGAATTCATGGACAATTGGAAACGTTTTGGGGCAGACCTGACCTGTTGAAAAGAGATGGTATTCATCCCTCCTGAGATGGTGCTGCTCTTCTCTCTAGTAATGTGGCACATAGTATTAGAGCTGAAACATGACAATCTGGGGCTCAGGTCAGGAAGCAGACAGACTGGCTAAACCGACCATCTGCTAACTGTCTCACGGCACCAAGGTCAGATAAATCCCATCACATAGAGCCTCTTTCACCTAGATATCATCACATAGAGACTGTGTCTGTTCCCCAAATTAGGAAATACAAAAATTTTCCAAACCCATCTATGGTTAAAAATGTAATTGATTTTCAACAAATAAAAAACAGATTTAATACAAATGAACACATGATAAAGCTTGGGTTGCTGAATATTCGATCCCTTATTTCAAAAGAACTTAGTGTTAATGATATGATTACAGACTATATAGTTGTGCTGTGTATGACAGAAACCTGTCTAAAACCAAACGATTACAATACTTTAAATGTGTCGACCCCCGATTACTGTTATAAACATGAACCTTGTCTGAAAGGCAAAGGGGGATGTGTTGCTGTAATTTATAGAAATATTTTAAAAATTACTAAGAAGTCTAGTTTCAAATATAATTATTTTGAAGTGTTGGTACTTAATGTAACAATATATAGTGTAAATGATGAATCACGTTTGAGATTTGTGCTGGCTACTATATACAGGCCAACAGGGAATCCGAAAGTCACTTCTGCAGCATTTCAGCTTGATTTGAGAAAAACTATCGTCATATCATAAAAACACACAGAGACAAAGGTCTACACAGCAACCCGTCAAAATAAAAGGCTGGTTTGACCTTTGAAGAAAGTTTTGCTTAAATCATTGTAATCAATGCAATTAAACCATCAAAATGTAATTTATTCAATACAATTTCCTAATCATTTATTGTCATGTGTGTTCTTGACTTAATGGACCTAACAGAAATATGTTTATAAGCAACTTAAAAAAGCACAAATGTCAGGGCATGTAAAAACATCTCAAGGACCCCAAAACACCTCAGACCCCAGAGGGTTAAACATTTTTGGTACGTATCCTAGTGACAAAGATGAATGAACGATATTGAGAAGAGGATCTGTGACCTCTGGAAGCATCTCTTTCAATAGTTTAGTCTAACATACATGTTGTCGATTTAACGAGTTTAGAAAATTCTTCCTCTTCTATAGCAATGAATGAATCGATTTTTTCCTTGGGGAGACTACAATGCACTCCCTGATGCGATGCTATAGTAGACGGTTGAATAGTTATAATTGTCTCCCTGATATTATCAATCGTATAAGAGAAGAAGGTCATAAAGTCATTACTGTTGTGCTGCTTGGAAACTTCTGGAATTGAAGCTTTATTTTTCGTTAGTTTAGCAACTGTTTCAAATAAATACCTAGGGTTTTGTTTATTTTCTACTTATAGGGTTGAAAAATAACCAGATCTAGCAGCTTTTAAGGCCTAGCTGTATGCAATCGAACTCTCCTTCCATGAAATGCGAAATACCTCTAGTTTAGTTTTCTTCCAGTTTCACTCCATTTTTCTGGCTGCTCTCTTAAGGGCCTGTGTGCTCGTTGTACCACGGCGTTGGAAAAGAGAGAGTTAAAAGTTTCTGTCGCAATACCGAGTTCTTCTAAGCTATCTAGGATGCTGAGATGATGAAACTGATCAGGAAGATTATTAATAAAGCAATCTTTAGTGGCAGAAGTGATAGGTCTAACATATTTGTAACACGGAGTCGGCTTTGCAGCCTTGGCTAAATGAAGTTTACACGAAACTAGATAATGACCTGAGATGTCATCGATCTGCTGAAGAATTTCAATAGCATCAACATTGTTTCCATGTGATAATATTAGTCTAGAGCATGATTACGACAATCCTGACACGTGTTGTCTAACTCCAATAGAGTTAAGAATATATTTAAATGCCAATCCCAATGCATCTTTTTCATTATCTACATGTATATTAAAATCACCAACAATTAGGACTTTATCTGCAGCCAGTACATCTCTGATAGATCTCTGATAGAAAGTCAGCAAATTCTTTAATAAAGAATTAAAGATAATAATAAAGAACATTTATAGAATTATATAAATGTTTTCCGCATCGCAGGAATGACATATTGTCCTATGGTTGCCAACCGCCTTAAAAAAACATGAAGAAGTCATCGTCACTTATTCAGGATCAGTGATACTTAGCAGTTGTATTTCCGATTTGACGTTGGACTTTACAAATGCTTGGGAAAATGTAGCTTGTGTGTAGTGTGTGGACGCTACCGTACTACTTGATCAAAAAGAGAGCTTCGCTACTGAAAAGCTATTTGATTCAGAAAACAGCGAAACTACCACCACACTACTGAGAAATGTAGTTAAACTAGTAGCATCACTACTTGTAGCGACGCTACTGCCTAACACTGACATATATATATATATATATATATATATATATATATATATATATATATATATATATATATATATATATACATATACATACACACAAACACACACACATATATATATATATATATATATATATATATATATATATATATATATATATAAAATCAAAATATAAATGAAAGTCAAAAGCACATTTTTAGTCATACCTGGAAACAAATCTTGTTCAAATAGGTTATATGGGCCATTCTAAAGAATTGGTTCAAAGTTAGAGTTGGAAACATCTTGAAAAGAAAATTGTCTTTTTCCATAAATGTCTTTAACCCTCTGGGGTCTGAGGTGTTTTTGGGGCTTATGATATGTTCTGATATGCCCTTACATTTGTGCTTTTTTCAGTTATTTATAAACATGTTAATGGCAAAGGTGTAAATTCACTCTATATAGCACAAACTGGGCTACCATAATATCTAAGCAACATGTATGTACATGTTTGTATTTTTAAGAGAATAATGTTTATGCGTGGTTATTGAAAAAAAATAAAAATGAAAGTTGTTGAAATAAGGCCACAAAACACATATTGATTATTTCTTCACAAGACTTTTGAAAGTTGTATCACATAGCCTAGAATATTTGCTCCAAAACTATGTGAGAATCATCCTGACTACTCATTCAGATAAAACAATAAAGTATTTTTACATTTTTAATGACGTGTTTTGTGTCAGAAAGCTTTATGCGAGGAGGCGTGATCTCTCATTAACATGTATGCATTTCACACCTGATAAATACAAAGACCCTCACATAATGGCCCTATTAGGTGCTATCAGGCTATTTCATTATGAGGAGCCTTTCACAAAGAATGAGTAGATTTAAAAAAGAATGGCTTTTAGATTGTTTGGATTTATTTACAACACAACATAATCCAAAGATACACAACACAGGACAAAAAAGCACATTAGTAAACACACTGATCTAAAGACAGAGGCTTGAACAGTCACACAACTTTGTGCCATTGAAACATAGTACATACCTGTCATTTCCAAGGTGTTTGATTTTTTTATTTTACCATGTTCATGTACAGAGACTGTTGAATGTTGAAGTCAGCAGGACTCATCAGTGGCATCTCTCCCTGTAAAAAATAAAATAAAAAACACCTTTGAACATGCTGATATCAAGAGAAACTATATGGCTGCACGACTTTGGGCATGCAGTAGAAAAAATTGCGATTTAATATATATATATATATATATATATATATATATATATATATATATATATATATATATATATATATATATATATATATATATATATATATATATATATATATATACACACACAGTGCTTAGAATAAGTGAACACACCCATGCTAAAGTTGACTACCCTTCACAATATAGACATGGTTTTATTTCAGTTAGCCTAACTGAACATTTATACATAAATAATATATTGTATTTAGACAGTATCACATATTTTACCGGAGGCTGAAATATATTTCACTAAATCATTATAACCTAAGCAGTTATTCGCAAACAAAATAAATTACGCATAAGGCAGTATTTTAGCATGATAATCAGTGTCATAAACTAATCTCAAAACTGAGTGAAATATATGTAGTAGGCTAATATCACATTTAAAAAGTTTACACGAGCGTATAGGGATATTGTGACTGTGAGGTAATCTTTCCTATGTCAAAAGCTAGCCAAAACTAGGCAAAAATATAGTCTGAAAATTCATTTGAGCTCTATAATCAGAAAAGGAATTATATAACACTAAACAACTTACTCCGAACTTGTATCCTCGGCGGGGTCAATTCGTTCTTCAAAATGCAGCCGTTGGTCGTCCGAGTTTCAAATTCCTCTGAGGAAAAGGTGAATCCATCCTCGCCGTCCAGAATCATCTGAAGGGCTTCTTCAGGAGTAGCGTGCCATCCTCAAAACGCGATGAACTATCAGTGAATCTCATGAAGAATCTTTGTGTTTTTATGGCATTGATCGGGGGCGTGTGTGCGATCACCTAAACTATTTACATGTGAATAGCGCCGGGGGCGTGGCGGCCTCAACTCATTAAAAAAAATGAGGGGAGAAAGAAAAAGCTGGACCTCTCCTTGGTTTCAAACGGATTGCATAAACTGAGAATATTTGTTTTTTTATATAAATTACTTAATTTAAAAGAAGAGAATTCAAGCTTCATAAAGAAAAATCTCTCGTGCCTGTGTGAGAAGTAATCGCGGAGTTACAGTTAATCTTAGGACGCGTTTCAGAATGGACTTCACTGACAGAGAGAACGCACGCAGAACTCGCATCATGTTTGTTTTTCTTTATTTGGTGAAAAGCACAACATTTTGTTTTTATTGTGAGTATCCACAAAAAAAAAGAAACTTAACAGGATCTAATGATGTATAACACTTATATTTAAGATCAAAATCAACCGAGTATTTTGAGTCTCTTTTGCACTGATAAGAAAAAAAGCGAGCATATCATGCCGGCGTGATTGCCGACCCCAGAGGGTTAAAAAGTATTATTTTTTTAAAGTAGGCCAATACCTTTTATCATACATATTTCAAAGTTAAGGATTCATTATTTGTACATAGCTTGCATTGGAACAAGCACTATAACAGTTGATTAGTTTATTTTTGACAAAACATACTATATATTTAACATATGAGCAGAAACTGTCCAACAAAAGCTTATTTGATAATTATTACTTATTTCTATTTTATAGTAAAAACTTTATAGCCTAATCTATCCAAAACTAGTCAACGAAATGTTGTCATTACAGACACTATTCTATATCGCGATTAGAACAAATCTCAGTAGGCAATAGCAATATAGTTTGGATGTGTTCATGTAAAAATAACGTTTACTAATGTAGGAGCGAGAGTGAATGAACGCACAGATGCGATGTACAGCTGTAGTAAACAACATCGCGCATGCGTGTCTGTGCCATTCATTCATTCACACACAGACACGCAATTCCTATTTAAACAGTCTTTGTACAGTTTATAGACACTATTCAATAACGCGATTAGAACAAAGCACTTAAGAATAAATAACTTACTACATCAGCTGAATCTGTGCTCCTCGAAATGAAACTACCAGCACTTCTGAGGTAACTTTTCCAGGATTATTACGATAGTATCAGAGGTGTAGTGGTAAAAAAAGAGGTGGGTAAACTATAAATTCTGGTGGACCACGACGTGGTCACCCGGTAAGGTGGGCCACTGCCTACCTGATGACATTGCTAACACTGCTCGACATTAAGCCTTTTCACTTGTCCTTCGGACAAGTAAATCTGTCATTCACTTGTCTGAGTAAAAAAATAGCTCGTCCGGATTTTTTTTTTTTTTTGGTGTGTGTTAATTTATTCTGAAACAATATTCTCATTTATTCTGATTATTCTCATCAGTGTTCAATCAGCTTTGATATTTAAATCGGCATATTGTAATATCTGCACCTTTAAAGGGCATCCCCTCCCCCTATATTATTAAATGTATGCTTCATCTTTCATTTTAAATTCATAAATTTGGTCAATAAATTCAATTATTTAGAATAATAAGACACTATAGGGCTGTTACCCTAGGGGCTGATCAAATTAAATAATTTACACTGAAAAATTACAATTGTGTAAAATAATGTTATGAAATTGATTTAAATTTACATATAAGAAACATTGTAAAGAATGATACTACTTTTAAAAATAACACTAAACCGCCAGTAGGTGGCGGCAGGCGACCGTCTTAATGAGTGAGTCATTGATTAATTCATTCAAACAAACAAACGATTCGTTCAAACGGCTGATTCATTCAAGAATGAGACAGATGTTTATGAATGGGTCATTGAATCTTTGACTCAATCGATTCGGTCAAAATGCTGAATCATTCAGTAATGAAAACAGGTTGAGTGTTGAGTTCCTGTGAGATGCGCCGTGGTTCTGCTGTGATTTTTGTTTGGAACTATTTTCGCTGCTGAAACAGAACAAAAACAGCCAATATTCCATCTAAAATGTAAGTGACTTAATTTTAACTGTTTATTGAACTGTTGTAGGAAATGTCACATTTTCAATTATGATGGTGTTCAGGAAAAATAATTGAGGTTGCTTAACATATGTTAAAAATATAAAAACTCCACATTTAGATTTTTTATAGGCAGTATGTTGTTAACTGGTTAACTGAGTGTGTGTGTGTGCGCTCATTTGTGTAGATTTCTCCTCGAGAGGCTGCCCGAGCGTCAACAGCGCAACCTTACCGTCCGTCAGTAAAAGTCAACAACACTGACAGTAATGCAGCGCAATATGAAAGAGTTCGTCTTATTTTTAACAACCTATGAAACTAATAATGAACAATATGAAACTAAAACAACATAAGCTTAATTTAAAATGTCTTAGGAACTACGGCTATTTAGAGGTGGATAAACGCTATTTAGAGGTGGATAAACGCACTTTGGAGGTGGGTAAACGCTATTTCCGAATATTGGGAGGTGCGTAAACGGTGTTTACGTGCGTTTAGCCTCCACTACATCCCTGGATAGTATTATTCCTCACAGCGCGCAGCAAGACGAGGTAAAGTACAAGATTCTTATTAAACTGGATGTTTTATCCAGCTGATGTGGGCGTTGGCATGGTTTGCCTCAACATTTGCGTTTGAATAGTGCGCGCTCTACGTGGGCGTGTCACATTAACACGTAATAAACTATGATGAGCTGAAAGGAAAAAGACTGATATCTCTCTCTTTTCATACAGATTACATAAACTGAGATTATTTGTTTTTTATATAAATTACTTAATTTAACCCTTTGATGCGCAAGCTATGGATACCCCCTCTAATGCACAACATGGGTCTAAAAAGACCTGTATTCATTTCCTATGTTATTTCATGCATGGCTCTGCATTTTTTTTTTTTTTTTCACCTTTTGAAATCACTTTATTTGAGCATTTTATATTTCATGATCTATAAATTTCATGATTTATGAATATTCAACATATCTTGTTTTCAATTATCACAAATTCATATTTTAATATTTCCTAGGTTTTGTGTAAATACATCAAGTTTACACACATGGGTCTAAAATGACCCATCTATGCAAGCGTGATAAAACAAAAGAATAAAGAAAAGTTTTTGTTAAAATAACCATTGTCACAGTTGTTTAGAATCAACACATTTACTGTAACACTTGAAATATGTTTATTGGCCACTTTGTCACGCATAACACACATATAACCGATAACACTGAAATTGAACTGTAGTGTAGTGCAACTGTAGGGGGATCTCCCCACCACCAATGATCTCCCCACCACCAATGTGCAGCATCCACCCGGATGATGCGACAGCAGCCATAGTGCACCACACGACGGATTATGTGACCGATAGCATTGATTTATGACCATTTATAAAAATGTATATGGAGGTACTGCCCAGGTAAGGTTTCTGCCCAAAAGCGCCAATATATACTTGTATATATAACTTTCTATTGCAACTTTTATTTTGTTGACCTAGCTAACATTAGATAAAATAAAATATGTCGACCGCAAGCTAGCTAATAGTATTGGACATGTTTCTCTTTTGCACTAGTAATGGATTTCAAGGTCAAGGTAACCTTAGCCTAAACTAAGGTTTCTAATTTTAGGCTATATCTAGATGTCTTTCACAAAATATCAAATATTTTCTGTGACAAAAAATGTATTAAATAAAACTTACATGCATGAAATATACACAAGTAGCCGTGTTGAATTGTGAAATGTTTGGCAGGTGAATAGTGTTCTGCAGTAAATATATTTATACTATTTATAAATATCAAAGGTATATGGGTCATTTTTGACCCATGTGTGTAAAATTGATGTAGAAATACAAAAACCGTGTTTGTTTATAAAGTAAGAAAGGAAAAATAAAAATAATGATTTGTGGAAATCAAAAACAAGATATTTAATGAATACCTGGATTAATAAATGATAAAAATACATTTCTTTCAAATATTAAGCAAAGAAACATAAATACGGGTCTTTTTAGACCCATGTTGCGCATTAAAAGGGTAGTGAAACAAAAACAATTTTTATTCGAAAAGTAAGAAAGAAAATATTTAAATAAGGATTTGTAATGATCTAAAACGAGTTAATTGAGGAATAGCTGGAATACTGAATGATGAAATCAATTTCTTGCAAAGATATAGAAAATGAAAACTCAGTCGGGTCTATTTAGACCCATGTTGTGCATCAAAGGGTTAAAAGAAGAGAATTTCAGCTTCATAAAGAGAAATCTTTCGTGTCTCTGTGACAAGTATTGATTGAGTTACAGTTCATTTTCGGACGCGTTTCAGAATGGACTTCACTGACAGAGAGAAGGCAAAATTCGCATCATGTTTATTTTTCTTTACTTGACAAAAAGCACAACACGTTGTTTTTGTTGTGAGTATGCACAACAAAAATAGACACTTAACAGGATCGAATGATGTATAACACTTATATGTAAGATCAAAATCAGCAGAGTATTTTGAGTCTCTTTTGCACTTATAAGAAAAAAAGTGAGCTGGTATCGCCGGCGATACCGCCGACCCCAGAGGGTTAAGCTGGCTATGATTAAACCACTTGTTAAAAAAAATGCAACTTGATCGTACAGAACTGATCAATTATAGGCCGATCTCGAATCTACCTTTTCTGTCAAAGATACTAGAAAAGGCAGTATCCTCACAGTTATGTACATTTTTAGAAAGAAATGATATCTGCAAGGATTTTCAGTCAGGATTTAGACCGTACCATAGTACTGAGACAGCTCTCATCAGAGTCACAAATGATTTGCTCTTATCATTCTATAGTGGTTGTATCTCGCTATTGGTGTTACTCGATCTTAGCGCTGCATTTGATACTATTGACCACAACATTCTTTTAAATAGACTCAAAATTATGTTGGCATTAGTGTGTAGCGTGTAACATGTGTTTAGTGTGTCATACTAGCGTAACATTCAATATGGGCCAATTGATCAGAAGGAAGATGCGACTACTGGAGAGAGGAAGACAGCACAACAGGTGAGTGAACAATCAATACAAAGTATTGCTTCTGATTCAGTTTGGTCTTGTATTAGGAGAAAATACACTTTTACTCAAAATGTGTGAATCACAAAGATAAACTATTAAAATACAATAAATGACAATATTCACACTCTTCTTGTTTTTGGAAACAGCTTATGAATAATAAAATAAATAAAATAAATATCTGTGTCAGATTCCTTACAACACAACAAAATGAAAGAACAATAGATAATGCTTTCACACAAAGTATTGCAATCAATAGCTCAATTACCTCAGAATATAATCAAATGAACAATCAGTTTGATTCAATACACAGAATGAAATTCTGAACTTTCGCTTTCAGTTGCAAACGAATCACTTTCTCCTCAAAACTCAATAGTCTGTCCAATGTGAATCAGAGACTCAAGATTTGACAAATCAATTCAGTTAACCTGAGTTCATAACTCGAGTCGATGAGTTCAGAGAACTGTTGATTCTTTTAGAATGATTCAGGATCACAATCAATGTCTTTCGTTGAGAAATCAAAAAGGAAAAATAGAAAAAACAAGATGATCTCAATGAGTCCGAGTCCCAGTTGTCCAAAAGTAAAAGAAAGAATTTTCCTACCATTTTGATGGCTCAAAAACAGTTCAACAGAGAAAACAGTTCCATGGGTGGCTCGCCATATACAGTCTGCACCTCGTGCGTCCAGCACGAATCAGGGAACTCATCACAGAAGAACTTGAATCTCACAAAAAACCTAGCCTTGTAAAACACAAGGCAGAACAATAATTAATCTTCAATTCATACAATTTCATCGTCAAATCACATGCATGCACTTCAATCAACACATTAAACATAACACTTTAACCCCCTGGGGTCGGCTGTCGCGCCGGCACGATTGTCTCTTTTTTTCTTATCAGCGCAAAAGAGACTCAAAGAACTCTGTCGATTTTTGTTATACAGGCAAGTGTTACATCATTCAAAACTGTTAAATGTCTACTTTTATTTGTGTACACTAATAATAAAAACAAAATGTTTTTCGTAAAATAAAGAAAATAAACATGATGCGCGTTCTGTCGTCTCTCTCAATGTGAAGTTCATTCTCAAACGCGACAGAAAATGATCTTTAACTTAGCAAATACTTGCCACCCACACGTGAGAGTTATGTCTTTACAAAGCTTTAAGTCTCCATGTTTAAATGATGTAAATCATACCAAAAACAAATATTCTCTGTTTAAGTAATCCGTATGAAGCACCGACATGTACAGTATTTTCAGCCTGAACTCATTGACTCTAATGTGACCACGCCCACACGCGCGCGAGCTGTTCAAATTCAAATGATCCATGTGAAGGAACGCAAATGCCCTCATCACCTCTAAACAAAGAATCAGAGACTTCAGTCCTGCTCTGCTTTTCTCGAGTTTGAAAGCGTTTGGTCTGTGCACCTTGGATTTACCTCAGAAGAATTGGAAGAACACGATTTGATTATGAGAACGATTTTTAAGGTAAGACACATAATAAGCGTCTTATGGTTGTATATACTTTACATTGTACTAGTTAAACTGTTGCCAGACTAAAATGATATGAAATGAGATTGGAGTGAATATACATGTACACACAAGAATGTTTTTATCTTCGATAATTAAACACAGCATGATATAAAGTATGCTTATTCTTCAATGGTGAATATTATAATGTTTAGACCCGTGTTTACTGTTAAATACTGTGTTTGTGGATATCTGCTCAAACGTAGATATGTATAATGTAACAATAATGTTTCATAGTTTGGAGCGGCTCGATCGCTTCAGTAAATGTTCTCTGCACGCGCTGAGTTTGAGTCACTCTCACTGTGGGTTTGAAAAGCAAAACACGCCAAACATTAGGCTTCATGTTTTTCTCCAATCTCATTTCATAACGAATGGAAACGTTTGAAGTAACATGTGATAATCCATATATTTTTGTCTAGTGTGGTGTTACTGAAGTGTTCCTTTTTAACGATATATAGGCTGCCTGCTATCTATCTGTTATTATTTTATGCAGCCCTATACATATTCTATAACAATGCACAACAAACTTGGTGTTTTTATATACAGTATATTTAATAATAATTTTAACCAGAAAAATCTAAAATGTATTCCCAAAATCGTGCAGCCCTATAGTTTCTCTTGATATCAGCATGTTCACATGTGTTTATTTTTTTATTTTATTTTTTACAGGGACCAGATGCCCCACTGATGAGTCCTGCTGACTTCAACATTCACAGGAGACTCTGTACATGAACATGGTTAAGTGAAAAATCAAACACCTTGGAAATGACAGGTATGTACTATGTTTCAGGAATGGCACAAACTGTTCAACTGTTCAAATGTTGTGTGACTGTTCAAGCCTCTGTCTTTAGATTTGTCCTTTGTTGTGTATCTTTGGATTATGTTGTGTTGTAAATAAACCCAAACAACCTAAAAGACATTCTTTTTTAAATCTCATTCTTTTTGCAAGGCTCCTCATAATGATAGGGCCTGATAGCACCTAATAGGGCCATTAGGGGAGGGTCTTTGTCTTTCTCAGGTGTCAAACCCATCAATATTAATGAATGGTTAACGCCTCCCCGCATAAAGATTTCTTACACAAAACACGTCATACACATTTTAAAAGACTTTATTGTCTTATCTGAATGAGTAATCAGGATGATTTTCACATAGTTTTGAAGCAAATATTCTAGGCTATGTGATACAATTCAAAAGTATTGTGAAGAAATAATTAGTATGGGTTTCATGACCTTATTTCAGTGACAATGTTTTTTAGTTTTTTCACAAACCACGCATAAACGTCATTATCTCAAAACTAAAAACTTTTACATACATGCTGCTGAAATATTATTGTAGCAGAGTTTGTGCTGAATACAGTGTAATCAGACTCTAGCCATGAAAATGTCACAAGTATCAGAAAAAAACATAAATGTCAGAGCATGTCAGAACACCTCCAGGGCCAGGAAAACACATCAGACCCCAGAGGGTTAATAGTAGTAGTGGGAAGTTTGGATCATTTTACTGACTCGGATCTTTGAGTCTCGTTCAGCAAAATTAACGAATCTTTTTTCGAGTCATTTCGTTCATTTCAGCATATTATAATTAAAATGGCATGTTAAATATCCCAACACATCTAGTACTTACGAAAATGTTGATTACATTTGTAAAAAATAATAAAAATAAACTATAGGGTAATGCAGCCAAAGCCAAATTATAAGAAACCGAAATGTTTTATTAATTGATTAGTTGTTGGGTCTTAAGTTGAGGCTATTGCAGTCTGACCCTGTTAGTTCACCTCACCTCATGATCCGAGATGTTCTTTCCTTTGCAACTTCATATTTATCACGTTTGTTCTCCTCCTCTCGAGACGTTAGTTGTCGACTCGTCAGTGTCTGACTCTGATCTGTGCTGTCTGCTGGGCCGTGGCGTGTGTGATAGGCTACAGCAGGGCCGGCAAGAGAAATGATTAGTTCATCTTTCGAGTCTCAAGTTCGGGTTCGGACGGGTTAGAGTCTTTCGTTCTTCCTGTCAGTCCCATAGAGGCTATGCTGTCAGTATCGGAAAGAGTAATGATTAGTTCATTTTCTGAGTCATCGGGTTTGAGTCCTTTGTTCTTTGTTTTTTTAGGGAAGGACTACATGCCTGCGCACATATATTCAAATGTGCATTCCTATAGAATGAACTCTTAATAACGCATGTGCACGCCATCAGCGTTCTCACAGGCCCGTGTTTTTAAAGTGTGCGAAAAGAGAACTTAAGAGTTTTCTGTTAAAACGGTGTCGTGTTACCAGGCGTAAACCACTGTGAATCTCTCATTATTATGTATGCTTTTCACACCTGAGGAGGACAAAGACCCCTCCCATAATGGCCCTATTAAGGTGCTATCAGGCCCTATCATTAGGAGCCTTGCACAAAGAATGAGGAGAGCCTTAAAAAAGAATGGCTTTTTGATTGTTTAGATTTATTTACAACACAACATTATCCAAAGATACACAACAAATGACAAAAAAGCACATTATTGAACACACTGATCTTTAGATCACACACACTCTGTTCAACAGAGACCTTTGTGACATTCCTGAAACATAGTACATACCTGTCCATGTTCCATTTACCATGTTCATGTACAGACTACAGAGACTCATGTGAATGTCAGCAGGACTCAGTGGCTCAGTGGTCCCTGTAAAAAAAAAAAAACAACAGCAAACAAAAAAACAACTGTGAATGCTGATATCAAGAGAAAGGCTGCACAATTTTGGAATACATTTGAGATTTTTCTGGTTAAAATATCTTTTTACAATTTATAAAATACACACACACACACACACATATATAATGAACACCAGGTGTGTTGTGCAATGCATATAGCCAACGTGTATGGCTGCATAAAATAATAACAATAGTCTATAGCAGGCGGCCTGGTAACACTACACTAGAGAAAAATGTATTGATATGTTACCTCAAATGTTTACAATCGTTATGACGTTCTGACGTAAACCGTACACCTAATGTTTGGTGCGTTTTGCTTTTCCAACTCAGAGCGCGCGCAGAGAAAATTTACTGGATCGAGCAACTATGAAACATTATTGTTAACATATTATACATATCTAACGTTACGTTTGAGGAGATATCCACAAACACTGTATTTAACAGTAAACCCGGATCTAAACATTATAATATTCACCATAGTAGAGTAAACACTAGGCTACTAGCCTACTATATCATGCTGTGTTTTATTATCAAACATAAGAACAACCTTGTGTCTTACATGAATATAAATTTCGCATTGAAAGGTATGCCTGCCTGTCTATAGTTCATATTTCAACATGTTTCTGTCGATTTCATACATTTTAGTCTAGCAACAGCTTAACTGCAATTCAACAATAACACTAACTAATATTATTCATAATACATTTCTTACCTTACATCTTTCTTGTCTTCAAATCGCGATCTTCTTCTTCTTCTGAGGTAAGTTAAGTCCAATGTAAAATCACAGCGTGTTTTCCAACCTCGGCGAAAAGCATGGGACTGATGAAGTTTGCTGCTTTGTTTTTGAGGTAATGAGGGCGTTGCGTTCCTTCACGTGGATATTTGCATATCAATCTCTTTTGCGCGCGTGGGCGTGGTCGAATTAAAAATAATGAGCAAGCGTTTGAGAAACTGGAAATCTTGTTGGTTTTATACAAATTACTTAAACAGAGAATATTTGTTTTTGTTTTGAATCAGATAATTTAAAAGTACACACTTACATGTTTATAAAGATACATGGCTCATAAATGTGAGACGTGTATTCGCTGAGTTGTTTCAGTTTATAGACGTGCTCAAGAAAAAAAAAGTTCACCGAGACGGAGAGACAGAACGCATACCCCGTTTATTTTCTTTATTTTACAAAAGTACAATGGTTTGTTTTTATTGTAAGTGGACACATACAAAATAGACATCTCACAGATTCTTTTTTCATGTTTCTTTTTTCTGTATGACCATAAATGACGGAGTATTTTAAGTCTATGTTGCTGCTATGAGAAAAAAATCGAGCAAATCACGCCGGCGTGATTGCCGACCCCAGAGGGTTAACTAATGATCGTTGCGACGGAAGTGAATCAATTAAAACTAACTTTAGTTGGAAAATACCTTGTCATAAACCCAAAACAATCTCTGTTGCTTTAGTTTCCTGTTATCACTGTAAAGCAGCTTTGGAACAATCAACATTGTTAAAAGCGCTATATAAATGAAGATGACTTTAGAGTTGAAGAGACTTGAAGATGATCCTCCAGGTAGTCTCGGGTTCGGTACCCCAGTGCGCACCCGGGTCCACATGACAGCGTTCACATTAGCAATTTTTCATGCGAACCGTGCCCCATTCCGTACTAAACTGCCAGTGTGAAAGCACCCTAGGTCAACTAAGGGTGCTAAGGGTGCTAAAAAGGCCACATAAATCAAGGAAACAGTGGCGTATCCCACTTGCCTTAAAAGGTGAGAAAGGACTCAAACTCTCATGCTGGAACATCAGAACCATGCTAGACTCAGCTGACAACACTCGACCTGAGCGAGGATCTGCCTTAATTGCACACGAGCTCGCTAGGCTGGATGTTGACATCACAGCACTCAGCAATTCTGCCTTTTAGAGGAAGGAAGTCTAATGGAGCATAGCGCAGGTTACACCCTCTACTGGTCAGGCAAACCAGCGACAGAGAGACATCTTTCAGGTGTCGGCTTCATGATCAGAGACTCCATCGCTACCAAGCTTGCAAGCTTGCCAGCTGGCCACTCTGACCATATCATCTCAATGTGTCTACCACTTCATGACCAGCAACACGCCACACTGCTCAGTGCGTATGCCCCAACTCTCCAGGCAGATCCTACAGAAAAATATACATTTTACTCTGATCTACGTAGCCTTCTTCAAGATGTCCCAGCTGATGACAAGATTGTCATCCTTGGTGACTTCAACGTCAGAGGAGGCATAGACTCAGAAACCTGGAAAGGCGCACTTGGAAGGCATGGTGTGGGCAGCTGCAACGATAATGGATGCTTGTTACTTGAACTCTGCGCTGAACAGAAGCTTTCCATTACCAACACCATCTTCCAGCAGAAGGACAGTCTGAAGACAACCTGAATGCACCCTTGGTCAAAACACTGGTATCTCATAGATTACATCCTAGTGCGCCAGTGTGACCTAAAAGGGCATTTCCCTTCACACCAGGGAAATGCCCAGCACAGAGTGTCACACAGACCACCGCATTGTCCGCTGCAAAATTACATTCCACTTTAAGCCCAAACCAAGAAAAGGCGGCGCCCCGAGGAAGAAGCTCAAGGTCTTCAGCCTTCAGTCTGCCCCAGTCAGACCAGTTTTCCAGGAGAGCCTACGGTCTGGGCTAGAGGAACCCATCTGCCTAGCCGACTCGTCTCCGGCCCCAGAAGTGCTGTGGGACCACATCAAAACTGTTGTTCTGCAAACATCTGAAGATACCCTCGGATTCTCCACGAAGCAAAACAGGGATTGGTTCGATGAGAACAACTCCAGGAGCTGCTGTCAAAGAAAAGATCAGCTCACAAGGCCCACCTGGCCCAACCGTCCTGCCCACATAAAAAAGCAACCTTCCGCCTGGAATGTAGCACCCTCCAGCGTAAGCTTTGAAAGATTCAGAACGAGTGGTGGACCTACCTCGCAGTAAGAACTCAGCTTTGCGCTGATACTAGTGACTACAGGGGTTTCTACGAAGCTCGAAAAGTGGTATATGGTCCCTCGTACCAAATCATGAGCCCCCTGTGGAGTGCAGATGGAAAAAAACTGCTCTCCAAAAAGGACTCTATCCTGAAGCGTTGGTCTGAACACTTCTACACCCTTTTCAATGCTAGCTGCTCAGTCAATGAACCAGCGATTGACTGCATCCCACAACAACCAGTGAAAACTGAATTGGATGTGGCACCAACACTACAGGAGACTGAGGAAGCCATTAAACAGCCGAAGAGTGGAAAAGGCGCAGGAGTTGATGCCATCCCTCCTGAGGTATGGAAGATCAGAGGCCCAGCACTGCACACCAAACTCCATGAATTCTTCGTCTGCTGCTGGGAGCAGGGAAAACTCCCTCAAGACCTCTGTGAAGCAGTCATCATCACTCTGTACAAGAACAAAGGGGAGAAGTCAGACTGTTCCAATTATCGAGGCATAACACTTCTGGCCTTCGCCGGCAAAATCCTTGCAAGAGTTTTGTTGAATCAACTGGTACCCGCGATAGCAGAAGATCACCTTCCAGAGACACAGTGTGGCTTCAGAGCCAACCGGGGAACCACAGACAGTCCTGAGGCAGATAAAGGAGAAGTGCCGGGAACAAAACAAAGCGCTGTACGTCACCTTTGTGGATGTGACAAAAGCATTTGATACCGTGAGCAGGCAAGGACTTTGGAAAATTCTGGAAAAGCTAGGCTGCCCACCAAAGTTCCTCACCATGATCATTCAGCTTCATGAAGACCAGCTTGGACAAGTCAGACACAGCAACGACCTTTCGCAGCCCTTCCCTATTGC
The DNA here is from genome assembly GCA_030578255.1 of Tiaroga cobitis. Taxonomy (NCBI): domain Eukaryota; kingdom Metazoa; phylum Chordata; class Actinopteri; order Cypriniformes; family Leuciscidae; genus Tiaroga; species Tiaroga cobitis. The sequence goes on along the minus strand of CM060595.1, from coordinate 37,060,281 downwards.
AAACGGTGTAAAACAGGGCTGTGTTCTTGCTCCCAACCTGTTCACCAGCATGATGCTCCAGCAGACCACAGGACCTCGACAACGCTGATGGCGCATACATCTGTTTTCGTCTCGACGGGAGTGTGTTCAACCTGAGGTGTCTGCAGGCCCACACAAAGACCATGACTCAAAAAAGACACGAAGGTCAGTGTATACAAAGCTGTTGTGCTGACCACTCTCCTGTATGGCGCCTGGGTCCTGGGTCCTGGGTCACGTACCGTCATCACCTGAGACTCCTCGAGTGCTTCCATCAGCGCTGCCTCCGCACAATCCTCAGCATTCGTTGGAGTGAGTTCATCGCCAACACTGAAGTCCTCGAGTCAGCGGAGGTCACTAGCATTGAGGCTGTGGTCCTCAAGGTACAACTTCGCTGAGCAGGGCACATCTCCAGGATGGAGAACCATTGCCTACCTAAGATCGTGCTGTACGGGGAATTGTCCTCTGGCTACCAAAACATCGGGGCACCACGAAAACGGTACAAAGACTCCCTGAAGAAGTCCCACACTTCTTGCTGCATCGATCACCATCAGTGGGCAACACAAGCAGCTGATCGCGACTCCTGGCGGCGCACAGTCCATCAGGCCACCTCCCTCTTTGAAGATACCCGCAGGGCCAGTATGGAGGATAAAAGGAGAAGAAGGAAGAATCGTGTCCCCTTGTGGCAGCAGGACCTGCCTGTCCCGCATAGGCCTCGTCAGCCACCAGTGTGCCTGTAGAAAACATGTATTTCCTTCCTAAATCTTCGTTCGCGAAGCCAAGCCATGAAAAAAAAAAATATACAAGATTTTACAACTTATATGGGAATTGAAGCATACATTTGAATAATATATAATGAAAATTTAAATATAATATACCATAATAAATTAGATTCCCCCTAACCAAACTCTAACCTTAAAATAAGCTAAACAACATTTTTTTCCAACTGATGGCACCATCAAATGTCCCTAAAAGGAGATTTTTTTCATATTTATCTGACCTCTGGGGACACATTAGTCTTCAAGCTACAGCTAAGCATACACTCACACACACAGAGAAAGTAAGCATGATAGATCATATACAAGCTCTCTCTTCTACAGCGCACTTCCTGTGCCTTCTGCCAGATGCCCTGCTATTGTGAGATGGGCAGTCAACACCCGCGAATCCTGGGCACTTCCTATCTGCCAGTAAACATAAATAGACACTGATATATTGAGGCAGAAAGAGGATTGTATGTTAAGCACAAATTTAAGAGAGCAGCACAGTAAAACGCCTATGGGCACCGGCACTCACAGAGCACACCTGTGATAAATACCACTCTATAAATGACATATTCCAGCAATTATGCAGGGAAAAATTGGGTCAGAGCAATCCATAACGTTTCAAAGCTCCTCTGGGTTACTTTACACACAAACACACTCTCAACAAATACAGATATCATACTAAAACAGAAATACAAAACATCCCTTAGATGTTCATAATAAACGCATGTTAAATTGTTATGCATTTAAATAATGGTGCAACATTCCATCTTCTGCCAGCTAAACAGACAAAAGACTGTCTTCATTTTGATTAATGTGTTAATGTCTTCAATTTGCACCTAATTTGAGTGTTACAATTGTCTGACTCATTAACAATTCATACACAGACAGTGCACAGCCGTATTTCTCTTTTTGCCATGGTAAAAGGTTCAAATATTAATGATTTATTTGCTCAGATTTGAAAAGTATGTTGCGAGGGAAATGTTTCGAGAGGTTATAAATATCACCCAAGCCATTTTTCCACATTCACATGGTTTTACTCCAGGAAACAGAAACACCACTTGAATCATTACACTTTATCTTTTTCTCTTTCTGTCCTCTTTCAGTGACATTTCTGCGAGTTAAAATATTCATAATGCTTTTTATCTCCGTGTGACTCAGTGCAAAAGAAAAGTAAAGAAAGAAGAGGGGAAGGGAAAAGAGAACTCACAGAAAGTAACGTGAAGTGTGTGTTTGGTGGAGAAGAATGAACAGGAGGCATGAATAGTGTGATGGAGAGATGGAGGGCAGCGGAGAGGGCAGAAAGTGGAGGGGTGTCTTTGAACCCCTGTCTATATTCTCTCTCTCCCATTAAGACTAGATAAGAACGGAAAGGATCTCTCACTGACTTCAAAGGGAGAAACCCCCCAAAATGGATAAATCAAAACATGCTGATTATATTACACCATACATGATGTTTTAATATGTAAGATGATTAATAATGAATCACTCTTGAGTTGTTTTGTTGTTGTTGCAATAAGTAGTTTTGATGCTTGTTAAAAAGACAATCTCAATCTGAATGAATGAATGAATGAATGAATGAATGAATGAATGAATGAATGAATGAATGAATGAATGAATGAATGAATGACTACAATACCACTGCAATGTGGAGCATGGAAACTTTTTCAGATTAAAGTAAAGCCGTAGATAGAATATGGATTGGAAAATTAATTGAAAAATTAAGTAAAGATGGTCATTGAAAGTTAATGATTTTGTATTGTTAACAATGAAACCTAAACATAGTGTTGTTTTATTTATGTAATTTAGTTATGGTGTTGTTAGCCTCAATCAATAGTGTAGCTTTTACAGTATCCTTATGAGCAAAACTAGATGAAGACATTGAAATGGATACCCTGAGGTACACGAGTGAGCTCTGGATCAGTGTGGATGAGGTTTCATCACCTATTTCCACTGTGTTCTAGAATCCAGTTACAGAAGGAAAACCTAAGTTTGAAGAGCAACTCAGAGAAAGTGACACCTGAGGGGGAGGGGGGGGGGGGGGGGGGAGCAGCTATATAGTCTCTAACTCACTGCCTGTGCCTGACACATAGTATGTGTCACATGTGTGGAGATGTTCAAAAGCAGTGAGCAAAGCCAGAGAAACGACTCACCAATAGAGCTGTACGCAAAACTAAGTGTATCTAGGCAGAGTCAGAGACAGCAAGTCTGATTTGAGACGTTCTATGTCTTTCCGAACATTCCCAATGTAACTGTAGTAGTCATTATACAAAACAACCGAGGAAATTATTATTTTTTTCTGACTAGAAATGAAAATCCCCTGAACCAAATAAGATGTAGTCTTACATGACATGTTTCCTGACATGGTTTCAAGAGGTTGCCATGATATAAACCAGAAGAGTAAGTCAAAAAGAGAACATAATGCATATTTATAAGAATATCAATGTTATGAAACCGCAGCCTAACAGCAACTATGATGAAAGCTCAGCATATTTACACAGAATATGAGTCATTCATACAACTACATGGCTTATTCAATGTTCTTCATTACAACTGCATTTTGAAAGAGTTTTAAATACATCCCTGCTGAAAAAAAAAACAAACAAAACAAAAACAAAGCCTTAAAGGGATAGTTCATCACCAAATAACAATGATGACAGAATTTACTCACTCTTATGTCATTTCAAACCTGTTTGACTTTCTTTCTTCTTTGGACGTTCCTCAAAATATATTCTTTTGTGTTTCACAGATAATAGAAAACCTTAAAGGGTTCATATAATGCCATTTTTGTACAAGTTAACCCTTGTATGGTGTTCATATTTTTGTTATTCAGCCAGTGTTCGTGGGTCTGGGGGACCCGCTGCATTTTGGGGTTTTTAATTCAACACAATCAAACAATTTTATGTTAAAATACTCAACAGATGTTTACTTCATCCCAATTACAAGCAATATAAACAGCATATATGGTGAATATTTTTTCTTTACCTTTGTTAGATCACATTTAAGAATTAAAGTGCTACTCGTTTTTTTGTTTATTTTTTACTAAAATTACATAAAAAAAGAAAATCAATTATAATCAAGATATGAGTGGAAAAATTCAACAAATTTACAAATGAAGCAAGCTTTTTCATAACTATTGACTTTTATTTATTTGAACTTCATTAGAAGTTTAACCCATTCAGGTCAGTTTACACAACACAAGCTGAACACGTACAGTAGCCATGTCAGTCTAGATGACAGCCCCATTGAACACATTGCCTTTACATACCAGTCTGCCCGATGAAACTCACGTATGTCCAAAACGCTTACTTTTCAGGAAGTGAAAAAAATACCGTAATTTCACAGCAGTTGAACGTAGCGTTGTAATACTTGGTATGGCATCTTTAAATGTAACCATATTCTTGCCAGTGTAATGATATAATCCACATTTGACCAAAATCGAGTTTAAATGGACATACGTGCATATTTTACAGTAACGGTGGTCGATACGCGTTCTTCCGATCATTAATTAGAATGACCAAGTCGCGTTTCAGATAACAGATGAATAGGCTACGCTCAGTTTATTAAAGCGAGACACGGCAGGCAAAAACATCGTTTTTTTTTCTCCAGTCAGTTTTGAGATTTTGGGATATTTGTCTTCAATAACATGTCTTCTTTCAGACTTGTGGTGAAAAAAAGTCTGAAATACACATTTAGGTCTTTCTTTGACTACACTTTGTCTGTTTGCGTCTGTAGATTTCTCATAAATTCATCAAAAGTTGTCGTTATAAATCATCCCTCTGCTCCGTTATAATTTGATCAGTTTGACAAAAAAAAAAAGTATAAATCTTATCAATGAGACCAAGTTTATTTACATACTAGCAAGCAAGCTGATCTGTGAAGAACTAAGTAAGCCTGTGGACAATTACTTAATCTAGACCATTAACCGGTAAATAACAGTTGTGAATATATAATAAACTTGAGAACAGTTGTCAAAAACAAACGTTTGCTGATACTTTACCTCACAGTGTTAGCTATTCGGCTATCCAATGCTGAGCTTCCAGAGACGAACTTCCCGAGACCGGCGAGATGCCTCCACAGGGCGGGAGATACGCGGCGTGATTGACAGCTTTGACAGCAAATGGATATACGTGGAAATCAGATGACATGATTTCACAACTTTGCATTGGTCATTTAGATAATGTGAAGCATACTGTATACGGAAATGAACCTGGACATTCTATCCATCGAAAAATAAAAAAATCGGCAAAATGGACATACACGGTTTTCATCGGACAGCGACGCTATACAACACATGAGGGGCAGAGTTTTACTGTGTGTGTGTTACATATGTACTTCTTGCACTTGATCCATTTATATTGTGTTTTTCTGTCCATCTTGGGTCCACACACTTCGCAGCGCTTCTTTTTGTTGCTGCTGGCCGCAACCTAGAATAATGAAAAGATCAGGAATTTTACTAACACCTCTCTCTCTCGGTAACGCTTCCTTTTACAGTACAGTACTTACAGTGTACTTACCTAGAAAGTACTGGCTAATATGAGGTAAGTACATGGAACAGGGGTAGGTTTAGGGGTAGGTTCAGGGTTAGTACTAGTTGTTACCCAGTAATTGTAGTTCCTAAAATAAGTACATAGTATTTACATGGGTAACTGGACTGTAAAAGGAAGCGTTACCTCTCTCTCTCGCAAGGAGATACTATACTGCAACAGCATAACACACTTACTTCAGGCTCTGCAAATGGTAGTTCTGTAGGTCGGGTGGATGGGGCACCACCATTCTCCTCCTGAATCCTCCTTATGATGGCTGCAGACGCTGGGGTTCTTGGAACACGTTTTTCTAATGTACAAACTGTATAATCTACCCCCTACACAAACCCACAACCTACCAATCACAGAAAACATAATTATTTGAAAAAATAATTAATTGTATAATTTTTATTTTAATAAAAAATAAAAACGGGTCCAACAGACCCGAACACCATACAAGGGTTAATATGAATCTTTAGGGTCTAAATGAAAACTTTGTAATATACTTTTATTAAAAATTCTCATTAGTATTGTAAGAAAACACTAATTTTACCTGGTCAAAAACAGCTCTGTTTTCAGCACGCTGTTTCAGTGCATATGCCTTTATATGATAATGAGCTTTGCTCACCCCGCCTCTCTGTTCTATGGTGTGTTTTGACACAACGCACGTGGAGTGTTGCCTTGATAACAGTTGAGGGTATATTTTGGAAAAAGAATGGCAGCGGGAGTCTCTGAGGACACATCTGTGCAACTATAGCAATTTGAACCGGAGTCGGACCCGGAACAAGTTGACGGGCACAAAGCAGTTCGACAAATAAGGCTCGAACAGGACGTTTCTGAATGGTTGGTTAACGTAATGTCACTTTGATCTATTATTTGTATGTACTGGCAGGGTAGAGTAGTGAGATACGAACGCTATGTGTTTACTGATGTATAGGTTACCGTAAAATAATCAAATAATTCAAATAATAGCCCGGGCTTTTATTTTCCCAAATCGTCGAACTGCATCGGCTTGTATTTGAGAGAGGCGTCTATATGAGACAGGCCTTTATAATTTAGTGTTGAGATGTTCATTGAGTGTAGGCCTAAAGTAAAAATCTCAAAATGCTCCACGTGAAACTGCGGTCTTCCGACCTTTTACTATCGTGTCAATTGATTTCGATTAATATGCGCGAGGGAGAGAGAGCAGGACAGCGCTCGTGTTGTTTGAAGAAGTGAGAGTGCTCTCTGCTCGATATGCGCCCCGTCAAGCGCAGCAGTCATTCGCGGGACAAAAATTTGCTTTGGCGGCCGCCAAAAAGCGGACGATCTGATGGGTTTTAGAAGATTAAATACAACCCGAAACTAAAAAAACAGACCCGACCTCTATTTGAGACCGGCCTTTATTTACCCAAACCTGCAGCCACACCAGGCGTGTAAAAGAGACAGGCGTCTATTTGGGACTTGGCTATTATTTGAAGTTTTACGGTAGTTCGTTGACAGATTGATGTTACAGTTAATGGTCATAAACAACTTTTTTTCGCGATTTGCAAAAATTTATATAAAGGTTAATAAAACTTTACACTCACTTCGTCTGGAGGTGCAAGCAGGGACACGAATAGTTGGTACCGATTATTTTTTCAGGAGCAGCTTCTTAGCAAAACCAGCTCATAATGACCCTCGTTTATAAAGCAGTCTGGTGAGAAATGATTTGCGCAAACATGAAAGCATTGACGTTGATCATGGGGAATTTTCCCGAAAACAAAACTCAGCCACTGTGTCTTCAGCTGTTCGGATTTAGGAACATCAAAATGACTGCTGTGTTCATTATTACACCCAAGAACAGAACACCACAATCGCTTAGACGCCATTCTACTCCAGTGTATCAACAATGGTGGACTATGATGACAGCTCGCTCAGGTGTCTGTGTTGAAACGCTGCTGTCAATCAACAATCGTGGGAGGAGCGTCCGATTTGGTGACGTCACAAAATCGAACAGCTCAATTTGAGGGAGGGGAAAACATATAAGGAGATTAAAACAAAAACACTGGATGGATTTTTATCATTATATGATCGTTGTGTACAGGCACTGCCAACACACATTTCAGTACAATCAACTTGTAAAAGTGTATGTACCATTATATGACCCCTTTAAATGTTTGGAACAACATGGGTTGAGGGTGAGTAAATGAAGCTGGTTTAAGATGGTCCCCTGGTGTGGAAAAGCTGGCCTTTAGTCAGTCTGAGAAGTTCCCAAAACAGCTCTAAAACCAGCCAAAAGAACAAGGCCAGCAACCAAGCTTAGGCTGGTTTCAGATGCTTTTTTATTTTATTAAAATTTGTTTTTTGCATTGCTGTTGTTTAAATACAATTTAGACTAATTTAATAACGCTTTCAGCTACAGATTGATTGTTGTACTCTAAGCTCCACTTAACATATTTAAATATTTTCTGCAGACTTGTGCTGATTTTCTCCCACAAAAAGTGCTGAAAACATTACAATAATATGCAGATTTCCACCGAGAGTGATTGAAGAGCAAAACAAGACAATTAACAGAGATGATTATTACATTAATGGAGGCTATTAAGGAGAGAGAGAGAGAGAGAGAGAGAGAGAGAGAGAGAGAGAGAGAGAGAGAGAGAGAGAGAGAGAGAGAGAGAGAGAGAGAGAGAGAGAGAGAGAGAGAGAGAGAGAGAGAGAGAGAGAGAGAGAGAGAGAGAGAGAATGAGAAGGAGAAGGAGAAGGAGAAGGGGTTGGGGGTTTGAGGGGGGAAAAAAGCATTTCAAATGGTCAGAAATGACATGCAAGTAAATACAAATGCAATGTCATCTGTTCATAGAGCTTAGGTCGACTGGATTATGATTAATATTTTTATAACTCTAAGGTTTCAACGAGGTACTTACAGACACACACTTACACAACACATCTATATTTTGAGATCACTTTCACCTCTATGACACTGGACTGATATTAATGCACTCACTCAATTAAGACTCAACATCCTCCCTTCGTTCTCCACTTACTTTTTATGCGTATCATATTTCATAGCAATATTAAACTCAAATGACACCCATAGTCAGCCTGAGTTAGTGCATTATGGGAAGTGCACTAGTTGTCCTGCTCGAGATTGTGTGTCTGTGTGAGAAAGAATTATAGAGGTGCACTCATGACTCGCACAGAAAATGGATGCTCTTTGTTAGGGAGCTATAATTCATGGTGTTAGAATTGATCAGGGAGTGTGAGGATTTACAACCAGAAGGAAATAAATAAAAGAGTGCTGATAGTGACAGAAAGAGAACACAGAGTGAAATAGAAAAAAAAAGAAAGTGAATGTGTCTAAATAGCACATGATAATGATCTCTCATCTCCTCTGTCATGTCTTCTTTGTGAAGTGTGAATGACTTCTCCAGTGACGCTGACGATAGAGTCAGTTTAACTGATTTTTTTCTGATTAGATCCAATTTGGAGTGAATAAGACAATTTCCCTGGATAATGCGATCAATGACAGAGCTTACCTTAAATGTGCTCTGTTTCTCTGTTGCTCACTACTGATAAAAAATGTGTAGTCAATATGTTTTTTATTAAATAAATTAATACTTTTATTCAGAGAGAACACATTAAATTGATCAAAAAATGAATGAAGACATTTACTAAATGAATGAAAACTTTTTATTCATCAAATAATCCTAAACAATAGATCACGGTTTCCACAAAAATATTAAGCTGCAAAACTACTCTTAACATTGAAAATAATAATAAATGTTTCTTCAGTAGCAAATCAGCATATTAAAATGATTTCTGAAGAATCATGTGACACTGAAAACTGGAGTAATGATGCTGAAAATTCAGTTTTGTCATCACAGGAATAAGTTACATTTAAAAATACACTCACCTAAAAGATTAGTAGGAACACCTGTTTAATTTCTCATTAATGCAATTATCTAATCAACCAATCACATGGCAGTTGCTTCAATGCATTTAGGGGTGTGGTCCTGGTCAAGACAATCTCCTGAACTCCAAACTGAATGTCAGAATGGGAAAGAAGGGTGATTTAAGCAATTTTGAGCGTGGCATGGTTGTTGGTGCCAGACAGGCCGGTCTGAGTATTTCACAATCTGCTCAGTGTTACGCCTGCCTGTTTGCCCCTACTGGCTCTGCTACACAGTGCAGACGTTAGTTGGGCAACAGGTGTATGCAATCCCTAATTAACTCACCACAGGGTTAGTATAAAGACCTGTGACTAGGAGTGAGAGTTCTCTCACTTCTCTCCCAAATTATTTCTTTTGTATCTTTGTTTTCCCATATTTATTTTTAGTGCCAGATATTGTTTATTTAGTAACAACGCGCGTGTGATTATTATTTGTATTTATTTATTATTATTTAATATTTGTTGAGCTTGGTTTGACAATAAATTGGTTTATTGTAAAAGCATTTATTGTTTGCCTCTTTTATGTTGCGGTATATGAGCCAGCCGTAACATAAAAATGGGGCCTCGTCCGAGATTTTTGAGCGTTTGTTTTTGAGGGAGTATTTTATTGTCTCTTCAGGATTTATTGTAAGGATCGGCTTTCACTCCGGTTAGTTAGAGTGTTTCAGCTGGGCAGCTCGTGAGCGGTCCTTCCATCGGAACACTGTTTATTGTTTTGTTGATTTCGTTTTGTATTTTATTTGGAGTTTTGGAAGGAAATCCTGGGTGGGGGTACGCTTCTCGCGCAGGTGAACTCATTTGGAGAACGGTTGTTACGAGGTTCAGCGTTTCAAGTCGCCTCGAGCCCGGCAGTCCTTTGAAGACTAGTTAGGATAGTTTGTTTCAACAGGCAGGCATATCGGAGATGAAAAGCCAATGGAAATCCTGGTGAGTACTTTATATTTCTTCCTGGTGTTTGTTTAGTTTGATTATAAAGAGAGCATGTTTTCGCATGTGGTTATATGCTAAGTTCTTGTTATAACATGGAAATTGTTGATGTGACTTTAAGGTCTGGTTGATTAATTTGAATAATAAAAGTAGGATTTTTGTCTTGGACATATTAATTCACTTGATCTTTTTGAATTTCTAGTGTTATAGTGGATTGAGCTAGCCTGTGTAAAATGGTATGTCAATGAGTATTATTGAATAATCAATTGGGCTTAGGCTGTTTTCTGGCACTTTTGTTTTTGGGAGGCTTTATTAGAATTATTTTGGATTTGTTGTGGTCAATTAACTAATCTTCATTGTGTAAATTGTATGTTAGTCCAAAATGACTTCCATTCAGGGATTGAATGTAGAACTTTCTGAGAATTTTCTAGATAGGTGCACCAAAGAACAACTTTTAGAAATCTCAGAGATTCATGTAATCATTTTGACTGGAACTGATAAGAAGCGCAAGGAGGATTTGTTAAGAGCTGTTAAAACCCAGTTGATAGCCAAGGGAATTCTGGTTGTAGGAGATGAAGCTGGTCTTGGTAAGGCAGCATATCCACTGTTTGAAAGAGATTTAATGTCCATAGAGAAACAAACACAGTTTGAAACTGAGAGACCATCGTTTGAAGGTACTCAAGCATTAGAAGATAGGGAATGGGAAAAACGTTTTCAGTTAAAGAAATTAGAGCTTGAACAAGAGCGTGAGCGTACACAATATGAGCTGAAAAAGTTAGAGTATGCACGTGAGAGTGAACGTGAACATAGACAGTATGAGATGAGAAAGCTAGAACTTGAACTGGAAGCAAAAAAAGCTGAAGCTTCAAAGTCCATTCAGGTTGTGCATTCTTCCTTTGATGTTGGTACAAACATTAAGATGGTGCCCCCATTTTGTGAACGTGATGTAGACAAGTACTTTGCCCATTTTGAAAGAGTTGCCTCTTCTCTAAAATGGCCAGAAGAAGTCTGGACTTTGCTTTTGCAGTGTGTTCTGACGGAGAAGGCTCAGGAGGTGTTTTCTTCTCTTTCTGAAGAAGAGAGTGTAGATTTCAAACAAGTTAAAATAGCCATTTTGAGAGCGTATGAGTTAGTACTAGAGGCCTATCGCCAACGATTTCTTGGTTATAAAAAACCTGAAAGGCAAACATATGTTGAATTTGCTCGGGAAAAAGAAATTACGTTTACAAGGTGGTGTCAGTCTCAGAAAGTAGAAACCTTGAACCAGTTAAGGGAGTTATTCTTGTGGAAGAATTTGATATCTAAATGGAACGCTTTAAAGAAGTCTGCTAAGCCAGTTGGATTGGTTGGACTTGAACCGGTGGAGATTTATGCTCACCAACAGAATTCTGAGATTGGGAAGGGGATCTCAAAACAGGTAGATGTTGGAGATAATTATTCAGATTATGCTCCATTTATTACTAACGGCATGGCGTCTTTGCCAGGACAAAAGGGAGAAGTTTCTTTGAAGATCTTGAGAGACACTGGCGCTTCTCAGTCGTTTTTGCTAGAGGGAGTTCTCCCACTCTCAGGCCAGACTGCGACTGGGAGGGATGTATTAATTAGGGGGATAGAAATTACCTTCTTAAAAGTTCCCTTACACAAGGTACATCTTGCCTCTGATCTTGTAAATGGAGATGTGATTGTTGGAGTACGGTCTTCCCTTCCTGTGCCAGGGGTTTCTTTTATCCTGGGGAACGATCTTGCTCAGGGGAATGTCTGGGGAACATCAAAACCTGTACCATCTACTGTTGTAGTCTCCTCACCTATGTCTGCCGATGTTCCTGATTAATGTGGTCAAAAATGTCCCCACGTGTTTCCTTCCTGTGCTGTCACCCGAGCCAGAGGAAAACTTAAAGGCGACCGACTGTGTGAAGGTGAAGTTTCTTTACATCCTGAGGTAACTATTGAGAAAGGGCTACCTGTTCATTTGGAGGATGATGTAGATGGGTTTAGTTTTGTTCCCTCTAAACAGGTTGTTGGTGAGACAGTTGAAGGGGAACCACATGGTACGACCTTGGCAGATAACATCATTTCAGATTCTTCTGTTTTCTTTTCTGAGGAGTCTGTCTCTCGGGAGAAAGCAGTATCAGAGGATATTTTATCCTCTATTTTTCATGTTTCTAGAGAGGACTTGATTCAAGAACAGTTAGCTGATGTAACTCTTAAACCTTTGTTCTCAATGGTTTGTATCGACGGGGATATTGAGACTCAGCTACCCTCTTGCTACTTCCTGAAAGATGGAATGTTGCTTAGACGGTGGGTCAGTGAATCTGAACCCATTACTAAGGTTTATGTTCAAGTGGTAGTTCCTCTTAAATTTAGGCAGTCTGTGATTGGGTTAGCACATGATGGAGAGGCTGGAAATATGGGAGTGAGGAAAACATATGATCGATTGCAACGCAAGTTCTTCTGGCCTGGTTTAAAAAGAGACGTGGCAAAGTTTATTAGAACTTGTCATGTGTGCCAACTCACTGGTAAGCCAAACCAGAAAATCCCTGTGGCTCCTCTCCAACTTATTCCAGGTATATCAAAACCATTTGAGTATTTGCTGGTTGATTGTGTAGGTCCTTTACCTAGATCAAAGACTGGTCATCTGTATCTACTCACAGTTATGTGTTTATCTACCCGGTATCCAGCTGCATATCCTGTCAAGTCCATTACTACAAAATCTATTCTAAAAGCTTTAACCTCTTTCATGTCAACATTTGGCATTCCTAGAGTTATCCAGTCTGACCAGGGCTCTAACTTTATGAGCCGTCAGTTTGCTAAGGCCTTACGTCAGTTGAAAATCAGTCATAACATTTCCAGTGCATATCACCCTCAGAGTCAAGGGGCCCTCGAAAGATTTCATCAGACCCTGAAGTCATTGCTACGGTCATACTGTGTGGAGCTTGGTTCCGATTGGGAGGAGGGGCTGACTTGGTTGCTTATGGGAGTTAGAGAGCTGACTCAGTCAAGTCAAGTCATCTTCATTTATATAGCGCTTTTAACAATCGATTGTTTCAAAGCAGCTTTACAGAGATAAACATATAATTTAAGGTAACAGATTGTGTTGGTGTTATAGCGGTTCTTGAATAATGTTATTTCCAGCGAAAGTTAACTTTGATTGATTCACCTCCGTCGAAATGATCAGACTTTAAACGCAAACCTGTGATTAACGCTGACGGCGTTCACATGCTCATTCAGAATTGATTCTATAGTTATGTACTTTTGAAAATATGTGCGCAGGAGAGCATTGGAGAGCATTGGATTTAGTCCAAATGATCTGGTATTTGGTCATGAAGTTCGGGGTCCCACTGCGGTTTTAGCTGACAACTGGATTCCTTATGAACCCTCCCAAAATGTTTTGGACTTTGTGAGTGGTTTTCGATATCGGCTGCATGAGGCTCGAGCAATTGCTCAGAGGAAACTGGGGAAGTCACAGAGTAAGATGGAGAGGTTGTTTAACAAACGAGCAGTGGCTCGGAAATTTCAGGTTGGAGACCAAGTACTAGCTTTGTTGCCACTTGTAAGTAATCCTTTTCAAGCCCGTTTTGCAGGTCCTTATCCGGTCCTCAAATGCCTTTCTGGACAGAATTATCTTTTGAAAACCCCAGAACGACGCAAGGGAGTACAGGTTTGCCACATACATCTTTTGAAGCCTTATTTTCCTCTTGCATCTTCTGTGGGGTTAGTAACTACTGTGTCTGATGATTCTTCACATTTGAGTGGGGAGGGGACTTCCTTTTCAGAGAGTTCCTCCTTGAATTGTATGAGGGATGATTGAATTCACTTCCCTTCTCCAGGAGTTGTCGAAGGACGATTGAATAACTCTGAGATGTATTCAAAATTGTCCCATCATTCTCCCATCTATCTCCCTCTGAGAAAAGTGACATTCTTCAGTTAGTGGAGTCTTTTCCTCACTTGTTTTCTGATGTGCCTACTTGCACTACAGTGATTGAACATGACATTGATGTGGGTTCTGCTTCACCAATTAACCCTCTGAGGTCTAAGGGTTTTTGGGGTCCTTGAGGTGTTCTGACATGCTCTGACATTTGTGCTTTTTTCAGTTATTTATAAACATGTTAATGGCAAAGGTGTAAATTTACTCAATATAGCACAAACTGGGCTACCGTAATTTCTCAGCAACAATTATGAAACATGTTTGTATTTTTGAGAGAATATTGGTTATGCATGGTTATTGAAAAAACTAAAACTTAAAGTGTCTGAAATAAGGCCACAAAACACATACTAAATATGTGTCCACAAGACTTTTGACTAATGAGTGTTGTTGCCTAGAATTTTTGCTTCAAAATGATCTGAAAATCATCCTGCCTAATCATTTACACAAACACATACACTGATTTAAATTTTATTAGAGACCTTTGGTTTGGAAAGGCAATATGCGTGGAGGCGTGTTCACACCTGAGAAGACAAAGGCCGGATAATGTGCCGCATAATGAGCTGCATATTAATTAGCCCTTTCACACAGGTGTGTCACAGGAACCCAAAGAATGCAAGGACAAAAGAAATGATCTATATAGCCTATACATATTTTACAATTAGAAATTGTAACCAATTACAAATAGGTTACAATTACAACAACAATTACAATTTTAACAATATTTCAAGTGTATTTCTTTGTAAAAAGTATACATTTTATCATACGTATTAAAAAAAGGTAAGGATTCATGAATATTGGAACAAACACTATAATAACATCTTAGTTGATAATTCAATATACCTACTTTATTTTTGACAAAACATCATACTATAGTATATTTAACTATGAGCAGAAATTGGTGAACAAAAGCGTACCTATTTAATGTGACAGTAGTCTTTTTTTACAGTCAAAACTTTATAATCTATCCAAAACTAATCACAAAATCGTGTCTAAACATTGATATTTAGTCTGTAATATATTGTTTATGATATATTAGTATATACATGTGAATTTGCAGCTTGTTGCTTATACAGACATTTTATTTCAACATATTTCAGTCTATTTTTACTCATACAAACTATATTGCTATAGCCTACTAAGATGTGTTCATGTAAACATAACGTTTACTAATGTAGGTGCGAGAGTGAATGAACAAGGCGCACGCTTTGTTTACTACAGTTATACATATATGCCTATGCCGTTCACTAATTTTTTAGCCTACACACAGACACGCAATTCATATTTAAACAGTCTTTTTGCGGTTTACAGTCCGACACTTCAATATCACGACTAGAACAAAGCACTAGAATAAATGACTTACTACATCAGCTGGATCCGTTGCTCCTCGAAATGAAACTACCAGCACTTCTGGTACATTTTCCAGGGTTAGATATTCCTCACAGTGAAAGGATACGCTGTGTACACAGCTGTACAAGATACTTACTAAACACGATGTGTTTTATAATCCAGCTGGTGGGTGTTGGCATGTTTGAACGGCTTGTCTAAGATCATTTGCGTTTGAATAGCGCGCGCTCTCCGTGGGCGTGGCACATTAACGCGTAATTAGGTATAATGAGCTGGAAAGAAAAATACTGACATCTCTCTCTTTTCATACAGATTACATAAGCTGAGAATATTTGTTTTTTTTTATATAAATTAATTCATTTAAAAGAAGAGAGTTCAAGCTTCATTATGGAAAAACACTCGTGCCTGTATGACAAGTATTCGCGGAATTAAAAATAATCTTAGGACGCGTTTCAGAATGGACTTCACTGACAGAGAGAAGGCAGAACGCGCATCATGTTTGTTTTTCTTTATTTGGCGAAAAGCACAACACTTTGTTTTTTTTGTGAGTATCCACAAAAAAAATAGACACTTATCAGGATCTAATGATGTACAACACTTAATATGTAAGATCAAAATCAACAGAGTATTTTGAGTTTCTTTTGCACTGATAAGAAAAAAGCGAGACTATCGCGCCGGCGCGATAGCCGACCTCAGAGGGTTAAGCAACATGCGTATAGGGTAAACCCTGTGAAACGGGACTTGTTGAAAAAGGAGGGGACTTACTTATTAGATCACAACTTGGCTGAGCCCAGCTTTAGTGCCTGGAGTTCCCCCTGTCTTCTTGTGAATAAGCCTGACGGATCCTACAGATTTTGTACAGACTATCGTAAGCGTAATTCCATCACTAAGCCCGACTGCTATCCTTTACCCCGCATAGATGTTTGTGTGGATAGAGCGGGGTCTGCAACATTTGTGAGCAAATTTGATCTCTTAAAAGGGTACTGGCAGGTTCCACTAACTGTTAGAGCAAGGGAACTGTCTGCATTTGTGACACCTGATGACTTTCTTCAATACCGTGTTATGCCGTTTGGGGTTCGAAATGCTCCAGCCACCTTCCAACGCCTTATAAATAAGGTGTTGTCTGGATTATCCGACTGTGACGCTTATTTGGACGATGTGGTTCTGTACAGTTAATCTTGGTCGGATCACCTAGTCCAAATAAGGTAGTTATTTGTTTGTTTGACTGAGGCTTCGTTAACTTTAAATTTGGCAAGGTGCGAATTTGGGAAAGCTACTGTTACCTATTTAGGTAAAATAGTAGGAAATGGACATGTTCGCCCCATTGAAGCTAAGATTGAGTCCATCTGTGCTTTTCCAGTGCCTACAAATCGCAAGGAATTGCGTAGTGTTATGTCTGAATTCAGGTAATCAAGACAAGAAAGTTTCTTACTTCTTTAAGGTTTATTAAAACCCACAAACAATCCACACTGCCAAGCAGTTACATGATTAGGCAGCAGGTGCACTCACTTCCATTATTACTCTACACCTTTTATAGGTAACATCATGTGAACTACAGCGCCATCTCCTGACAAGTACATAAACACAACATTCCCCCTTTACTCAAAACTGTAAATTCCACCCAAAATACATAGTGCAATAGGCAAAACTTATACAATATCTACATCCAACTCAATTAGTTTAACAATATATTCTACATTCTGTAACAAGACATATTAGAACTAGAATTACTTTCTCATTCAGCACAAGGTAATCAATGTCTTTTGTACTAAGTGACATAATCATGTAACCAACGCGGAGGGCGTTTCACTCGTGATGAAGACTTTACAGGAACAGATGGAGAAGCAATTTGGTTAGGCAAGTTCACAAGTTCATCTTTAGGCAACACAGTAGAGGACGGAACAGACTGGACGGGCAAGGACACCAGTTCACTCTCAATGACATTTTCCATAGGTGCACAAGCTGGAGAGAGATGAGATGCATGCCAATTTTTCCCATCTGATAACTGGTAAGTGCATGGACCAAGTTGATGTACAATTTTCAAAGGCTTTGAGAATCTAGGATGTCCTTTTGGCACATGAACTGGAATTTTTATACGCACACAGTCTCCAGATTTGAACTCAGGAGTACAGGCTCTTCTTTTGAGGTCCGTGTATGCTTTCATCTTCTTTTGAGACAATGACACTTTCTGACTCACAGCAGGATCCTTACAAGTAATAGGAAGAGGGAGAACATTAAGACGAGTACGCATTTTCCTGCCACAGAGTAACTCAGAAGGAGACCGTCCAGTAACAGAATGGGTAGTAGCACGGTAAGTTTGAAGAAACTCTGTTACCATTGATTTCCATGGCTTTCCAGACAGAATAGCAGATTGAATAGCACTCTTCAGTACTCGATGGAATCGCTCAATAGCTCCATTTGCAGCTGGATGATACACTGATGTATGTATGTGTTGAATGTCTAGATCTTTCAGAAATGCTGCAAACTCCACTGACTTGAACTGACATCCATTGTCAGATACAATGTAATGGGGATTTCCAAATCTGCTGAAGACTGATGTCAAGAAGTTGATCACATTTTTACTTGTGATTGAAGAAGTGAATGCTACTTCTGGCCACTTACTATGATAGTCAATTAATGTCATAATGTACCGACAATCCCAAGTAGCGGTTTCAAATGGGCCAACAATGTCAACAGCCACTTTTTCCCATGGCATAGATGGAAAAGGTACAGGTTGTAAAGGTGCAGCACGGACAGTTGTAGTCTTGTCAGAAGACAAGCAAACCTCACAATTCTTGATCTGTTCATTAACCAAGCAGTCAATGCCAGGCCAACAGTAAAGTTCACAAATGCGCTGTTTCGTCCGCACTATTTCTTGATGACCCTCATGGGCCAGATTCACCAAAACACGTCGCAATGCAACAGGAACAACGAGACGTGACCCTCTAAACACATAGTCCTTCTGCACAGCAAGTTCATGACGTATTTGAAAATATGGACGTAGAACCACCTCCACAGCAGCTGATGAAGAAGGCCATCCACGATCAATCTGAGCAGGTAATGCAATCATTTCTGAGCATGATGCAGAGGCAAAAGCAAATTCAGTTGGAGACACAGCAGACATTTCAGAAGACAGAAATGCAACGAACTCTGGTTCAGTGTCAGAGAAATCCTTATCAGAAGCAAGCAAAGGTAGGCGTGAAAGATAATCAGCAACCTGATTTTGAGAGCCAGGATAATAATTCACCTCATAATTAAAACCCAGAAGTCGCTCTGCCCAACGCGCGATCCTCATTCCAGCGCGATCCTCATTCCAGCGCGATCTGTGCCTTTAGAGGAGAGGAGCACTGTCAAGGCCTGATGATCCGTACGTAGAAGAAATTTTCGACCCCAGAGGTAAGTTCTCCATTTTTCAACAGCCCAGACACATGCTAAAGCTTCCTTTTCAATCGTTGAATATTTACGTTCCGCAATCGACAATGTTCTTGAAGCAAATGCAACAATGCGCTCTGTGTTGTTTTCATGAATTTGAGAGAATACAGCACCTAGTCCATAATCTGATGCATCCGTCGAAACGACAGTGGGCAAGTTAGGGTCAAACAATGCCAAAGCAGGGCTTTGGAGTAACAACTCCTTTACAGTACTGAAACTCTTCTGAGCCTCATCTGACAAGCTGAACTCAGATCCTTGTCTGATGCAAGCACTCAATGGCTCTAATACTGTAGCGAAATTTGGAATGAATTTATTGTACCATGACAACAATCCAAGAAGGGAACGGAGCTGATGTGCATCTTTAGGAACAGGAGCATGAAGCAGTGCACTAAGATGATCCTCATCTGGGTGAATACCCTGTGCAGATACAGTATGACCAAGAAAGCGCAAACTGTTTTTTTTAAAGTGACATTTTGAATCATTCAACTGTAAGCCTGCATCTTGTATACGCTGAATAACCACTTTGAGCATTCGGTCATGTTCACTTTTTGTGTGTCCCCAGACAATGACATCATCCAAATAATTGGCTACATTTGGCAATCCTTTTAGTCAAGTCAAGTCAAGTCATCTTCATTTATATAGCGCTTTTAAAAATGGATTGTTTCAAAGCAGCTTTACAGAGATAAACATATAATTTAAGGTAACAGATTGTTTTGGCATTATAGCGTTTCTTGAATAATGTTATTTCCAGCTAAAGTTAACTTTGATTGATTCACCTCCGTCTGTCACAGTGTCTGGTTGTGTTTCCCTGGGTTATCACTAGAGGTCCTCGTTATCACGGTGTCCTTCACTATTGACTACAATTCCCAGCATTCTGTTCTGCCACTTATCTGATTATTGCACTCAGCTGTTTCCCGTCACCTTGTTAGTTCTGTGTGTATATATGCCCTGTCTGTGTTAGTGTTTGTTACGGAGTCCTTGTTTTTGTCCCCACACTTCCGTTCATGTATCTGCCTGTTTCTTGTTTGTTTCTGGATTGCCTTATTGGATTTTTGACCCTTGCCTGGACTGTTGTGAGTACGGATTACCCTATATTAAATACTGCTATTGGATCTTACGTCTCTAGTGTGTGTGTCGTGACAGAAGGACTCCGTCAATGCAAAGATCCAGCGGTATGGGGTTTCGTATCCTTCCCCCCAGAACGGCGAAGGAGAGGAGGGGAAGAGTTCAAAATTTAATGACCCTTCGACAGCAGGGCCAGACGGTGAGTTGTCTGGCTCAGAAGTTTTGGACTCTCTCTAGAGGTTTGGACTATAAGGATGCAACATTGAAAAACTTTTTTAATGTCTGTCTCGATGATCCATTGCCTGGGTGGGAGATGAAGGGGCTGGAGATACTGGATTTTTGGGGGTTTACCAGCTATTTAATTCATCGGAGCCAGTGGGATGTATCGGAGCCTCGCCATGCCGATGCCGCCCCGAGTCCGGTGGTCCCGAGTCCGGTGGTCCCGAGTCCGGTGGTCCCAGTTCCGGTGGTCCCAGTTCCGGTGGTCTCAGTTCCGGTGGTCCCGAATCCGGTGGTCCCGAGTCCGGGGGTCCCAGTTCCGGTGGTCCCAGTTCCGGTGGTCTCAGTTCCGGTGGTCCCGAATCCGGTGGTCCCGAGTCCGGTGGTCCCAGTTCCGGGGGTCCCGAGTCCGGTGGTCCCAGTTCCGGGGGTCCCAGTTCCAGTGGTCCCGAGTCCGGTGGTCCTGAGTCCGGTGGTCCCGAGGCCGGGGGTCCGGAGGCGGAGGAGGAGGAGAAAGGCCTTCTCAACGACTTGTCCGGTGACTCTTAACCCAGAGACCATTCCAGAGGTGACTGCCATCCTTGACGCGCCGCCCAGTCGCCCTGCTTTGCCGGCCCCGCCCGAGCTGCTCGCCTTGCCGGCCCCGCCCGAGCTGCTCGCCTTGCCGGCCCCGCCCGAGCTGCTCGCCTTGCCGGCCCCGCCCGAGCTGCTCACCTTGCCGGCCCCGCCCGAGCTGCTCGCCTTGCCGGCCCCACCCGAGCTGCTCGCCTTGCCGGCCCCGCCCGAGCTGCTCACCTTGCCGGCCCCGCCCGAGCTGCTCGCCTTGCCGGCCCCACCCGAGCTGCTCGCCTTGCCGGCCCCGCCCAAGCTGTTCGTCTTGCCGACTCCGCCAGTGTCTGTTCCTGAGCCGGAGCCGGTGTCTGTTCCCGAGCCGGTGGCTGTCCCTATACCGGTGTTGGTTCCTGAGCCTCCGCCGTGGCCGTCTGAGAGGTCTTCTCCATCGTGGCCGCCTGAGAGGTCTTCACCGCCGTGGCCGCCTGAGAGGTCTTCTCCGCCGTGGCCGCCCGAAGGATCGTCTCCGCCGTGGCCGCCCGAAGGGTCTTCTCCGCCGTGGCCGCCCGAAGGGTCTTCACCGCCCTGGCCGCCCGAGAGGTCTTCACCGCCCTGGCCGCCCGAGGGGTCTTCACCGCCCTGGCCGCCCGAGGGGTCTTCACCGCCCTGGCCGCCCGAAGGGTCTTCACCGCCCTGGCCGCCCGAGGGGTCTTCACCGCCCTGGCCGCCCGAGGGGTCTTCACCGCCCTGGCCGCCCGAGGGGTCTTCACCGCCCTGGCCGCCCGAGGGGTCTTCACCGCCCTGGCCGCCCGAGGGGTCTTCACCGCCCTGGCCGCCCGAGGGGTCTGCACCGCCCTGGCCGCCCGATGGACTTTGCGTCTCGCCCTGGCCTCCCGATGAACTTTGCGTTTCGCCCTGGCCTCCCGATGAACTGTGCTTCGCCCTGGCCGCCAGATGGACTTTGTGTTTCCCCCTGGATGCCGGTAGACTTTTTGTTTTGCCCTGGTCCCCGGTTAAACCCTCACCCCTTGTTCCTGTCTCCCTGCATGGTCCTGGCCCTCCCATCCCTCCCTCGGATCTTCCACGTTCCACCTTACTCTTGGACTCTTGTGTTGTCTTGTTTTCTGTCATGGAGCGTCTGGTAGCCGCTCCGTAGAGGGGAGGTTCTGTCACAGTGTCTGGTTGTGTTTCCCTGGGTTATCACTAGAGGTCCTCGTTATCACGGTGTCCTTCACTATTGACTACAATTCCCAGCATTCTGTTCTGCCACTTATCTGATTATTGCACTCAGCTGTTTCCCGTCACCTTGTTAGTTCTGTGTGTATATATGCCCTGTCTGTGTTAGTGTTTGTTACGGAGTCCTTGTTTTTGTCCCCACACTTCCGTTCATGTATCTGCCTGTTTCTTGTTTGTTTCTGGATTGCCTTATTGGATTTTTGACCCTTGCCTGGACTGTTGTGAGTACGGATTACCCTATATTAAATACTGCTATTGGATCTTACGTCTCTAGTGTGTGTGTCGTGACACCGTCGAAATGATCAGACTTTTAAACGCGAACCTGTGATTAACGCTGACGGCGTTCACATGCTCATTCAGAATTGATTCTATAGTTATGTGCTTTTTAAAATATGTGCACAGGTTTATAATTCATACAACCCAGCCTAAACAAACTACTTTTCTTGCCTATAAATTTTGATACAGAATTTTGTTTTATTTTATCACTTCGGGGTACGCGAGCCGGAATTCACAACGCTTTATCTGTAGAGTGGGAAAGGGATCCTCCATAGGGAGAGGATAGTGGACACTTCAGCACTGCATTGTCATCGGGTCCAGGCGGATCTCCTTCGTCAGATCTGGACACGGCCTGGATCCGTCAGGCTGCGGGAAAACCTCGGGATAAACAAAGACACTAATATTAGCGTAGATGCCATTCTTCTTATGATGTAGCGAGTACATCAAGATTTAAGGGAAGTGTTCCCAGTTTCGGCTGACCTAATCTATGCAGCC
Source organism: Tiaroga cobitis (assembly GCA_030578255.1). Lineage (NCBI taxonomy): Eukaryota > Metazoa > Chordata > Actinopteri > Cypriniformes > Leuciscidae > Tiaroga > Tiaroga cobitis. The sequence goes on along the minus strand of CM060595.1, from coordinate 37,037,601 downwards.
TAACATTGAATTTATAGAAGTCTATAGTGTGTTATGTGTATGCTAGGTCAAAGAGATGTGTTTTTAGTCTAGCTTTGAACTGACAGAGTGTGTCTGCTTCCCGGACAATGGTAGGAAGACTGTTCCAAAGTTTTGGTTTTAAATAGGAAAAGGATCTACCGCCTGCAGTCGATTTAGATATTCTAGGTATTATCAACTGGCCGGAATTTTGAGATCGCAATAGACGTGAAGGACTATAATACGTTAAGAGCTCGCTCAAGTACTGCGGAGCTAAACCATTTAGTGCTTTGTAGGTAATCAACAATATTTTAAAATTTATACGATGTTTAATAGGGAGCCAATGCAGTGTTGACAGAACCGGGCTAATATGGTCATATTTCCTGGTTCTGGTAAGAACTCGAGCTGCGGCGTTTTGAACTAGCTGTAGTTTATTTATTAAGCGTGCAGGGCAACCACCCAGTAGAGCATTACAATAATCTAGCCTTGAGGTCATGAACGCATGGACTAATTGTTCCGCATTTCCCAATGAGAGCATATGGCGTATTTTAGATATATTTTTAAGATGGAAAAATGCAGTTTTACAGATACTAGACACGTGGCTTTCAAAAGAAAGGTTGGTATCAAAGAGCACACCCAGGTTCCTAACCGACGACGAAGACTTGACAGAGCAGCCATCAAGTGTTAGACAGTATTCTGGGTTATTACGTGTGGAAGTTTTTTGTCCAATAATTAGAATCTCTGTCTTTTCAGAATTTAGTAGTAGGAAATTACTAGTCATCCAATTTTTTATATCAGCTATGCATTCCGTTAATTTTGTGAATTGGTAAGTTTCGTTGGGTTTTGAAGAAATATACAGCTGAGTATCATCGGCATAACAGTGAAAGCTAACTCCATGTTTCCTAATGATATCTCCTAATGGTAGCATGTACAGAGTGAACAGCAGCGGTCCTAGTACTGAGCCTTGTGGTACGCCATACTGAACTTGTGATCGATAAGACATCTCTTCATTTACTGCTACAAACTGATAACGGTCAGATAAGTATGATTTAAACCATGCTAGTGCAATTCCACTAATGCCCACATAGTTTTCTAGTCTATTTAAAAGAATGTTGTGGTCAATTGTGTCAAATGCAGCACTAAGATCGAGTAACACTAATAGAGAGATACAACCACGATCGGATGATAAGAGCAAATCATTTGTGACTCTAATGAGAGCGGTCTCAGTACTATGGTACGGTCTAAATCCGGACTGAAAATCCTCGCAGATATCATTTCTTTCTAGAAAGGAACACAGTTGTGAAGATACTGCTTTTTCTAATATCTTTGACAGAAAAGGCAGATTCGAGATCGGCCTGTATTTGACTAATTCTGTAGGATCAAGTTGTGTTTTTTTAACAAGCGGTTTTATCATAGCCAGTTTAAAGGTTTTGGTACGTATCCTAGAGTACAGTAGCAAGTAGTTTCTGAAACGCAGATGGAGCTGAAGCAAGGCCAAAAGGTACTCGACAGAATCTAAATAACCCTTCATGAGTGATGAACGCAGTCAGATCACGACTTTCTTCATGTAACAAAAGCTGGAAATAAGCATTCTCTAAATCAATTGTAGAAAAAACAGTTGCTCCACGCAGCATAGACATCATCTCATCAATATGGGGCAAAGGATAACTGTCCGCAACAACAGCTTTATTTGGTTCTCGCAGGTCTACACACATGCGAATTCCACCGGTCGTCTTCTGAACAACTACAATTGGAGAAATCCACGGTGATGCATCCACTCGTTCAATAACACCCAAGTCAAGAAGGTGTTGGAGTTCATCACTGACAGCATTTCGAACAGATAATGGCAACCGTCCAAGTTTCTGACGTACAGGTTTCACCACTGAAGAAGTCTTTACCTTATGCACAAATCCTTTTTTCCTAGCTTAGTAACAGGCACAGAAGCAGAAAGTCGCATTACAGGAGCTGAAGCCAATCCTGGAAGTATGGAAGAACCTTCAAATTTGAGATGCAACCCATTAATTAAATCCATTCCAAGAAGAGCAGTGCCACATTCAACTATAAAGATTGACGTATTACAGTTCATATTATCTCTGGTAACAGTAACAGGTATACAGCCAAGCACTGGTATTGGATCTCTTGAATACGTCACCAATTTAACAGAAGGAGGCAGCAAAGGGTCTTGTTTAAAGTGTTTTTCATACACAGATTTTGGCAGAATGGAAACGGAAGATCCCGAATCCACAATCAACTCCACAGGTACAGAAGCTGATGCAGTCATGATAGTAGTAGTACACTTAATCTTATTAGATACTGAATCATGCATGTAAAGAATCTGAAGCTCATGAAGTTCAATCTCATGTACAGAACGTGCTTGCTGTGAACGACACACTCTTGAAAAATGTCCCAACTTTTGACAATTATTGCACTTTACAGAAACTGCAGGACATCTGGAATCATTTGCAAGATGTTTTGTAGATCCACATCGATAACATGCACGAGCCAAGGAAGTAGCAATAGACATTAAAGGCACAGACAAAGGTTTCAAAGGTGATTGTCTTTTGTAACGATCAACAGCAGGCACACTTGTTGCTTGAATTGCTTGCAAAGGTACTGAAGTCTGATTTGAAAAAAGTTTAGCTTGTTCACCAGCAGCCTCCATTTGTGTAGCAATAGTAATAGCCTTGTTAAGAGTCAAATCAGTCTCTAATAACAGACGTTCTCTAACACGATGACTGTTTACATTCTCCACTAGTTGATCTCGCAACATTTTATCATTATTAGATGCAAACTCACATGTCGTGGCCAAGTCCCGAAGAGAAGCAACATACTGCAGGATTGTTTCCCCTGGTGCTTGAATACGTTTTCTGAATGCATGACGCTCAGCCACAACATTACTTCGGGGAATAAAGTGTAATTTCAAAGTCTCAATAGCATCCTCCATTGTTTCTCCTTGGTTTGGTAAAGTATAGAACAGTCTCTGACCTTCTGTTCCCAGGCAATGAAGAAACAAAGCTCGCTTTCTTGCAACTGGCCAGTCATCTCCTGATGCATTTACGACAAGCAAGTAATTCTCAAACATCTTTAACCAGACGCCACAAGGAATAGATGGCTCCCCCGGACATGGTAAGAATGGCGTAGGAAAAGCAGCAACAGCAGACCACTGTTACCCAACAGGCATTCGATGGAGCCAAAGCACTGTTGGCTAGTGCTCCTGTGCTTGTTGCACCAGATTTCTCACAACCTTTTTGTTTAGATGTCGATGCCAGCGATACTGGAGCCGGAGCTGTTCTCCTACAAAGAAGTCAGGATGGAGTAGAACATCCAGTCTGTTATTTTTCAAAAAAATTCAATGTCCATCAGCGAGTTTACTCTGTTGTGAAAAAGGAGACTCTTGCTCTTATTTTGGCCATCCAACATTTTGAAATCTATCTGGGATCATCTGCAAGTCCAATTGTGGTTTATACCGACCATAATCCTTTGGTGTTTTTACACAGAATGAAGGATCATAATCAGAGGTTAATGCGGTGGAGTCTCTTCTTACAACCATTTCCCCTTGACATTCAACACATCCGGGGTAGTGAAAATATCATCGCTGATGCTCTATCTCGTGCATGAGGATATATATTGTGTTGTTTTTTTTTCCCCTTTCTCCCTTCTCTTTCTATCCTGTTTCCTAGGGCCCAGGAAGCAGGAACTAAGTGGAGTGGGATCAATCGTGGAGAAGTTGTTGTTGTTGTTTTTTTCTTGTTTTGTTTTTTTGCATTCCTTAGAGGAATACATTTTGTGGGGGAGGTGTTACGCCTGCCTGTTTGCCCCTACTGGCTCTGCTACACAGTGCAGACGTTAGTTGGGCAACAGGTGCATGCAATCCCTAATTAACTCACCATAGGGGTTAGTATAAAGACCTGTGACTAGGAGTGAGAGTTCTCTCACTTCTCTCGCACATTATTTCTTTTGTATCTTTGTCTTCCCATATTTATTTTTAGTGCCAGATATTGTTTATTTAGTAATAAACAATATCTGAATAAACAATACCCCCTCCCCCCCTCCCCCTTTTTATTATTTAATATTTGTTTTGCTTGGTTTGACAATAAATTGGTTTATTGTTAAAGCATTTGTTGTTTGCCTCTTTTATGTTGCGGTATATGAGCCAGCCGTAACATCAGTTACTGGGATTTTCACGCACAACCATTTCTAGGGTTTACAAAGAATGGCGTGAAAAGGGAAAAACATCCAGTATGCGGCAGTCCTGTGGGCGAAAATGCCTTGTTGATGCTAGAGGTCAGAGGAGAATGGGCCGACTGATTCAAGCTGATAGAAGAGCAACTTTGACTGAAATAACCACTCGTTACAACCGAGATATGCGAGGTAAGCATTTGTGAAGCCACAACACGCACAACCTTGAGGCGGATGGGCTACAACAGCAGAAGAACCCCACCGGGTACCATTCATCTCCACTACAAATAGGAAAAAGAGGTTACAATTTGCAAGAGCTCACCAAAAATGGACAGTTGAAGACTGGAAAAATGTTGCCTAGTCTGATGAGTCTCGATTTCTGTTGAGACATTCAGATGGTAGAGTCAGAATTTGGTGTAAACAGAATGAGAACATGGATCCATCATGCCTTGTTACCACTGTGCAGGCTGGTGGTGTAATGGTGTGGGGGATGTTTTCTTGGCACATTTTAGGCCCCTTAGTGCCAATTGGGCATCGTTTAAATTCCACGACCTACCTGAGCATTGTTTCTGACCATGTCCATCCCTTTATGGCCACCATGTACCCATCCTCTGATGGCTACTTCCAGCAGGATAATGTACCATGTCACCAAGCTCGAATCATTTCAAATTGGTTTCTTGAACATGACAATGAGTTCACTGTACTAAAATGGCCCCACAGTCACCAGATCTCAACCCAATAGAGCAGCTTTGGGATGTGGTGGAACGGGAGCTTCGTGCCCTGGATGTGCATCCCACAAATCTCCATCAACTGCAAGATGCTATCTTATCAATATGGGCCAACATTTCTAAAGAATGCTTTCAGCACCTTGTTGAATCAATGCCACGTAGAATTAAGGCAGTTCCGAAGGCGAAAGGGGGTCAAACACAGTATTAGTATGGTGTTCCTAATAATCCTTTAGGTGAGTGTATAATAACAACAGAAAAGTTATTTTAAATTCTATTTCACAATACTAATTTTTACAGTATTTTGATCACATAAATGCAGCCTTGATGAGTCTTTCAAAAACATTAAAAATACTTTTCTGATTCCAAACTTTTGAATAGTAGTGTAACTGTTTTTAAATGAGTTGTGTAGTTAGACAACATTAGATTCCCAATTAGACTCCCGGAAGTTTTGAGTAAACTATCCCTTTAAGTATCTCTCTTTTCCCAGTGGGTATTGTTGGCTAGTCCCCACAGTTTAGACAAAACACACTGCAACAGTTTAATAGAGATTACTACAGTTTGGTATCACTGGCCCAGGTCAAAGAGTTTTTATAAACCATCTGACATTCAGGCTCCTGCCCTGCTTCAAGAGTGCTTAGCCTGGTTTTCAACTGCAGCAAAAAAGGCAGAATCTCTATCTTCACTTGAATTATTTTGGTCCAAAAGCTCTGACAATCTGAATTTAAATAGCGTTTTGACACATTAAAGCAACACTAAGTAAGATTTTTTACCTAAAAAATAATGTTTCCAAAATCATTTCAGTGGTTCATTAAATAACTGAAAAATACACACCTGGCTTACTGAGGCAGGAAAAACGTTAACAGAAACAACACTGCACCAGCTCACCTGCATGATTCATTTGAATATTAGATAGTTCTTGTGGTGAACGTTGTAAGAATGTTATATTTTGCCAACAAAGACCCATTTACTTTGACATGTTCATGATGTTTAATCTTTGAAGTTCTAAATGCAGCAAAATTTGGCTTGCACTCCTGCTTGCAAAGAAACTGAATGTCTTGTCCCATGTGACACGTCAGGCATGGTCCCACACTGGCTAAACACACTCTGGATCAGCCTGCTACAGTAGCCACGCCCCACACTCACACTATTGGTTGAGCTGGAAAAAGATTGACAGCAGACAGCATCTCTATGTTTTGATGGTGCCTCGGGGGCTCAATGTTTACACTTTTAGGGTAGATAAACACATGAATAGCATACTAATACTAGTCAATGAACAATACATTGGGCCAACATGGGAAAGAAAACTGTGCTTGTCAAGCCAGTATTGGATCCATAAAACCAGTGCAATTGAGGTACTGCAAAGCAATAAGCAGCAATACACATTTAACTCCAATCCTAAAAGAATGCATGCTGCTGCAGCAAAAAAATATAAAAAATAAATGTCAGCTTCTAAAAATTTGGTAGACCTGTACTTTTGAGCATACACGCAGTTTTCTAAGCTTGTTTCCGCCACAGAATAAAACATAAAAAAGGCAATTGCAACTTTTTTTTGCAGAATTCTGAGAAAGAAATCAGAATTGTGAGATGTGAACTCACAATTGTGATATTAAAAAGTCGCAATTATCTTTTAAAATGTGTTTTATTCCATGGCTGAAACAAGCTTCCATAGTTTTCTTTGGCAAAGATTGCAGCCCCAGACTGCAATGGGAAGGAAAGCTGTATTTTTCAAAACTTAACCACTGTATATAATAAAACTAGCCTTGTTTCACCCAAGAAGTGAAGCCTCACCATTACTCCCATGAGCCTTCAGTGGAAGTGTTTGATGACACAGAGGGTCAAGGGTAAGGAAGAAAATTTAAAGGGATAGTTCACTTTGAAATTAATTTTTGATATGTTTTAGCTTACCTCCAGTGCATCCAAGATGTAGGTGTCTTTGTTTCCACAGTATCTTCAATTTTGATAATTTTAGGTAAAACCGTTGTTGTCTGTCAGTCATACAATGGAGGTGAAGGGAGTCCAACTCAAAGAGCAGTCAAAATTAAACATTATTTAATGACTCGTAAATGTAAGTACACATTGATGCCCTAAGACACGAAACGAGTGTTTTTTGTGAGAAAACGAACAGTATTTATATCTTTTTTAGCTCGTGTAAGCATATCCATGTCCAAATGATCTGAGAGCAGGGCGCTTCGGTCTGCGCATGCGTACAGCGTTCGCCGGAATGCCCCGGAAGGGCTCCCTCGCGCGTGTTTACGTCACTCATTGTTTATGCAGAGATTTCGGAAGTTTTACCTTACACTGTGAAGATCAAAACATATTTAGATATACAGGATCGCAATGGAAGACGATTTCTATATACCAACAGACAACGTTGATTTTTTTTCACAACCTTATTTATTTGAACCTGAACCGGGGCATTCCGGCGAACGCTGTACGCATGCGCAGACCGAAGCGCCCTGCTCTCAGATCAGTTGGACATGGATATGCTTACACGAGCTAAAAAAGATATAAATACTGTTCGTTTTCTCACAAAAACCACTCGTTTCGTGTCTTAGGGCATCAATGTGTACTTACATTTACGAGTCATTAAATAATGTTTAATTTTGACTGCTCTTTGAGTTGGACCCCCTTCACCTCCATTGTATGACTGACAGACAACAACGGTTTTACCTAAAATTATCAAAATTGAAGATACTGTGGAAACAAAGACACCTACATCTTGGATGCACTAGAGGTAAGCTAAAACATATCAAAAATTAATTTCAAAGTGAACTATCCCTTTAAGTCATGAGGGAATTTGACTGGTTAAAAGGAACATGATGTAAGCTTTATCTAAATCTCAAGGGTAAACAATGTCCATGTGTGTGAGAAACAGACAGAGAAGCTGTACGCATACACTAGACTTCTTTTGTCCCTCTCTCAGCTTATTGGTAATAAGCAGAACAGGACACTATAGAAAGTGCAATGACTGCCATCCTGCAACGCATCATACAAACAGTGTGTGCGGAGAACCAGCTGTAAGTTCACACTTGACTAAACCAAACTGTACATTGATGTTAATCTACTTAACAGGGGAAAGACAATGAGAATCTTTTTCCATGTAAAAGTATACCCTGGAGTGCAAGTGCCTCACTTGGCCACACCAGTAGATGAGGGGTGGCATTGGCAACATTAGAAACTGTATCTTCATCCACGTACCCATGGCCCTGACTGATGCCACATGTATCTGTCATCCTGTATTCGTTGTACCAATTTATGACCTATGTGTTTGTGTGTGTGTTTGAGTTTTTATGTCCTTTAAATTCCCTGTACATCTCTCTTTCTCTCTCTCTCTCTCTGCACCTTAGCGGAGAACAACAACAAGCTAGTCCTATTACGTGAACAGAGGAACAAAAACACTCACGCAGACCAACACACACAATATGATTCTAGTTTAAACCTCTCTGCAGGTTAAGAGCTTGATTATAGAGCTTTGGCTGTCAAAAGCCATTTTGGCTTGCAAAAATGGTAACATGGCAATTTGGGCTTTCTTGTTGATTTGATTCCTGCTTGCTACATGGAGTGGAAGAAAAGCAGAGGGAAATAGTTGATGCTGTTCATCCAGTGATCATGTGGAGATAGATGTTTAGCACTCTAATTCAGTGCTTTTCAGTTTCTAGGATGGACCAACAAATAAATGCGTGTAAGGGACAATGCAGACAGACAGACAGACAGACAAGACAGACTATCTATCTATCTATCTATCTATCTATCTATCTATCTATCTATCTATCTATCTATCTATCTATCTATCTCTCCATATATATATATATATATAGATAGATAGATAGATAGATAGATAGATAGATAGATAGATAGACAGACAGACAGACAGACAGACAGACAGACAGACAGACAGATAGATAGATAGATAGATAGATAGATAGATAATTGGATGGATGGATGGACGGACGGATGGACAGTGAGTACCTGGTGCTGAATTAAACTGCAGTGTATCCAGGGGTGTGAAAACACCAAAGGGTGTAATTGCCTGTGTTTCTGTGCTTGAGAGGGCGTGCAGGTGTTGGCAGCTTTTTACACTAATCACAGTTTATGCTCACAGGCTTCCTCTCTTTCACATACACAGACACTACTTACCAAGCCAGTACTCTCCAGTGATTTTGCCAAATCCTTCTCTGTAGGAGTCCCACTCCCTGAAGAAGTTCACAGACCCATCCTCCCTGCGCTGGATCACCTGACACACACACAAAACATAACAGAATGATGCATAACCAATTAAATTAGAAAATGTGTGGTCAAAACCTTTTTTAGTGGGTTGCAGGGTAGATGATGTTTTTTTAATGACTGATCTTAATGTGGCTTCACACAAAGGAAAACGTTTTTGAATTAAGCAAAACTACTGTATGAATTCAATTGTAACGGTCACCAGCTGGAGTGCCCTTGAGAGACACCAGAGGGCACTCCACACCAAAACTCACAAACTACATTTCCCATAACTCACTGCCCGGACTCATCAGCACTCATCTCATTCACCTGTTTCTCATTATCTTGTTTAGTTCACACCATAAATACCTGTCCTGCGTCCCAATTCGCCTACTTATACTACGCCCTAAACGTATGTACTCTTTTTGTGAAGAAAAAGTACATACTTTTGAGTGTGTAGCAAAAGAGTAGGCAAGCTTTGGGACATACTACTTCGCCATCTTTAACGGACAGCTCTGTCGCGTACATCCTGTCACCGTAAACTGCCCTGTCAATCATCTCGTCACAGTTAAATTCCTCCATTCAATCTAATATAACTTCTTACCATTTCGGAGAGAATTGTTGTCGCACGTTCATCTGCCAGTCATGGGGCTTTCATGCCGAGACTCAACTCATGTGTTTGGAATTTGAATATAATAATGCATTTAAAAGTTAATGGCTAAACGTATCTTTGCCAAAGTCCACAATGCTGCAGATGCAATATAATGTGAACAACATTGAATAAATACATTTTCGTGAGGTTAGATACTGATCATTAATCACTCAAACCCCTTTATCTAAACCTCTCTACATAACCGTCGGACTCGCGCGTCCTCCATGTCTGTAGTTTTTGAACACTTTTCAGTTGTGTTTGTACTTCTAACCGAATCCTCGTCCAACGCGCGATGGGTTGTGGGCAATATCAGCCGTTAGAGTGCGCAACGATCTGCACTTCGGATTCTGACCGGATATAGTAGACCATCCGGGTCTCTTTGGAACACTCATTTCAACATACTACGATTTGGGACGTACTAATTCTATTTTCGAATACTATTTAGGACGGATAGTATGCGAATTGGGTGGCGCACTGGTGTTCACATTCACTTATTGCGAAGTCATGTTGTACTGTGTGTCTGCATTTCTGAGCGTTTTACCGTGTTTGTTTTTCTGTTTTCGACTTTGGATTGTTCTTGGACTCTGATTATTGCTGCCTGCCCTGACCTCTGCCTGTTTCTTGGATTCCCTCTGTGTTTTTCTCCATTGTCCTGTCTGCTGATTCTTGACCCTGCCTATACGACTATTCTTGAATAAAGCTGCATTTGGATCTTCATCTTCATGTCTCGGAGCAGTTCGTAACAGAAGACTTCACCACTTCTGCCGAGCCAGAGACGATTCACGTCACTTCTGCCGAGCCAGAGACGCTTCACGTCACTACTTCTGCCGAGCCAGAGACGCTTCACGTCACTACTTCTGCCGAGCCAGAGGCGCTTCACGTCACTACTTCTGCCGAGCCAGAGACGCTTCACGTCACTACTTCTGCCGAGCCAGAGACGCTTCACGTCACTACTTCTGCCGAGCCAGAGACGCTTCACGTCACTATTTCTGCCGAGCCAGAGACGCTTCACGTCACTTCTGCCGAGCCAGAGACGCTTCACGTCACTTCTACAGAGCCAGTGTCTACGGACAAGATGGCCGTCTCCGAGCCAGTGTCTACGGACAAGATGGCCGTCTCTGAGCCAGTGTCTACGGACAAGATGGCCGTCGTCACAGAGTCTGTTCCTGAGCCGGAGCCGGTGTCTGTTCCTGAGCCGGAGCCGGTGTCTGTTCCTGTGCCGAAGCCAGTGTCTGTTCCTGTGCCGAAGCCAGTGTCTGTTCCTGTGTCTGTTTCTGAGCAGGTATCAGTTCCTAATCCAGAGCCAGGGTCTGTTCCAGAGCAACCGATGACTGTTCCTGGGTGGATGCCTGCTCCTGTTCCGTGGCCGCCCGAAGGGAGGTCTCCTCCATGGCCGCCTGAGGGGAGGTCTCCGCCATGGTCACCCGAAGGGACGTTTCCGCCCTGGCCACCTGAAGGATTGTCTCCGCCGTGGCCGACTGAGGGGTCTTCACCACCGTGGCCGCCCGAGGGGTCCTCACCGCCGTGGCCGCCCGAGGGGTCTTCACCGCCGTGGTCGCCCGAAGGGTCGTCTCCTCCCTGGCCGCCTGTACTGCCTGATTTGCCCTGGTCGCCTGCTCCACCCTGGTCTTCTGTTCCTCTTCTGCTCCACGGACCTGGCCCTCCATCCCGCCCCCAGATCCGCCTCCGCTCCACCTCCCACCTTTTTTTTAAGCGTCTGGAAGCCGCTATTTGGGGGTGGGGGCTATGTAACGGTCACCAGCTGGAGTGCCCTTGAGAGACACCAGAGGGCACTTCACACCAAACGATCATGTTTCACTCACAAACTACATTTCCCATAACTCACTGCCCGGACTCATCAGCACTCATCTCATTCACCTGTTTCTCATTATCTTGTTTAGTTCACACCATAAATACCTGGTGTTCACATTCACTTATTGCGAAGTCATGTTGTACTGTGTCTGCATTTCTGAGCGTTTCCCGTGTTTGTTTTTCTGTTTTCGACTTTGGATTGTTCTTGGACTCTGATTATTGCTACCTGCCCTGACCTCTGCCTGTTTCTTGGATTCCCTCTGTGTATTCTCCTTTGTCCTGTCTGCTGATTCTTGACCCTGCCTATACGACTATTCTTGAATAAAGCTGCATTTGGATCTTCATCTTCATGTCTCGGAGCAGTTCGTAACATCAATGGTCTTCCTTGGAGTAAATCCGTGATAATTGTGGATGATTAAATCAAACTCTCTCAGTAGAGACTGATATGTCACCTGAACAAACATGATTATGGAACAGCTCAGCATCTGATCTTATAAGGATAATATTATTTAATGAGGTATGATATCTTGATCTAGTCAAAGGTGACTCAAAAGAGTAAGACTTAAAGAGCTTGTTATTAATTTGCGTATAGACACATCCACAACACATACTGTACAGTGGCAAAAGTTTGAGTATCTGTAATCCCTCTAGGTAAGTGGCATGTTTTCAAAACTAATAATTACTTTCATTTGATTGATGCACTGTTTTAAGGTGAGACACTACAGGTGAATAGGGTCATTTTTTTAACTACCACCATGAAACTTTCCCAGTTGATTACCCACATTAAGATGAGAAAAAAATTTATTAAAAGTGTTCTGTAATTTAATGTTTAAATATGCAAATTAAGCATTATCTAATTAAATATGCGCTAATTTGCATATAATGCAAATCTGAGTATTGGATAAAGCCAGGTTCAAAATTATTTTTTCATTGTGTTCACATATTAGATGGGAAAAAAAATTACAGAGGGATTTATGGATATCTACTTTTGTTATCCTGTAAACCAGATTATACTGTCAATAGCCTTAAAAAAATGATTTTCGCCATGTTTTTTGGAATAAAATGTTATAAATCAGCCAAAGAATAATATATTTACAAATCCCTCTGTAAATGTCTTCATAATATAACTAGGCACAAGACTGGAAAGTTTGGTGTATATAGATGCTACTGAGGTGGAAATTTCGGACTTGGAGTATGAGAGAAAAGTCATTTTGAGAAAAACGGCTTTGAAAGGGCCCCTATTATGCTATTTTAAAGTTTCCTAATGTTGTTGTGGAGTCTCCTACAACATGTTTACGTAAAAAAAAAAAAAAGTTTAATTTCCTTTCGTTTAATTCTCAAACGACTCATCAAATGAATCAATCCCTCTAAATCCCTCCCTTCCGCGAGCTACTCTGTTCTGATTGGCCAGACAGCTCGGTCTGTTGTGAATGGCCTACCGTGTACAGCGCGAGCGTCGAAAATAAAAACGCCCATTGCCATAACAACGTCAGCTCTGCTTGTCCCATAGACAGTAACAGAAATGGACACAGCGACCCCATAGACTTCAACGGAGAAATGTGAAGTAAATTAGAAGCACTCAGTTCCTGATTGCCAAGCGCACTGCGCAGGCTCAAACTGAGCTTGGCGACGTAGATGTGACGTGAGCAACCTGTCTCACAGTTGTACGTCTTCTAGTAGCTGTGCCCAGTGGAATCTGAATCATTCCCTTCCGAATCTTGCAGAGCCGGAGAGCGTGAGTATTAGCTGTCCATGAGCTAGCAGCAGGAGCAACTTTATGACTCTCTATGGGCTTCTCCCTTTATGCCTCCACGTCCCCCCGATTGCGTGCGAGCTTCTACTTCTGTCTATACGGTAATTTCTCTACTGTCCGACAGAGAGTCACGTGTTATGACGCAATCGTTAGCCTTTTTTTTACAAAAACTGCTTCTACGGAGCCATAACGTAAGATACAAGGTAATGGAGCCTTTTAGACATTGCCATGTTTCTTTAGAAATAAACAATGGACAAATGGAGTCTTTAAACGCCTCAGATGTAAAGTTATTCGCTGTCAAAGTGACGCCAAAATGAAGGGGAGTCAATGGAATGCTAACAGCAGGTGAAGGCTTGCTAGCCAATGGTGGAACCCGGGGACTTCAGTTTCCGGCTGATGGATTACCCCATTGGCTTGTCCTGAGGCTTCATACACGTAAACTAAACACAGTAACGAACAATGACGTCGATTTGACTATTTTAATGCGAGCGCGAGTCCGATGATGAAACACTGGAAGAGATAGATGTTCAACCTGAACCTCCATCACAAGGACAACTTGAGCACGACGTTTCACAGTGATACAATACTCAGTCAGTTTGAGGTAAGTTACTTTATAAGATGCTGCAACTGTAATTCCTCACCATCGGCATTAACAAGTGCATATCCATCAACAAAACCGATTATTTTGTACTAATTAACTAATTTACCGAGTATTTAGTAATACGTGGAAACTGTATCAATAACAGTGCATGTATGCAATGTACATTAGCCGAGTTCTAGAGTGAATGATTTGATGTAACATAAATGTTGGTAAAACAAATATTTCCTCAAAGTATTGAGAACGACAGACAATCTGCATTAATAGACAGTTTTAGGTAATAGTGGCCCACAGCTGATCAGCAGAAGTATTTCAGTAAGACAGTGATAACATGAGTTATAAATAAAAATTACTTTTCATTCATTTTCGTCTTCCTCTTTGAGCCATCCATGACAGTTGGTAACAGGCGAGACACGGCAGGCAAAAACATCGTTTTTTTTTTTAACTGGTCAATTTTGAGATTTTGGGATATTTGTCTTCAATAACATGTCTTTCAGACTTGTGGTGAAAAAAAGTCAGAAATACACATTTAGGTCTTTATTTTAGGACACTTTGTCTTTTTGCGTCTCTAGATCTCTCATAAATTCATCAAAAGTTGGCGTTCTAAATCATCCGGCTGCTCCGCGATCGCGATCTGCACCCTGTCATTACACTGTTAGAAAGTGCTCTCTCTCTCCGGTACACTGCTGTCCGATCCAAATATGGTAATTTCCTTTTTATCAGCAACCAATCCTGAAAGTAAAAGGGGCAAATGCGCAATCTCATTGGCTGATGCTAAATCTTTAAAGGGCCATTAGAGCAAACATTAGTATATTGCCCACCCACATATTGCATGTGCAGACACCACGGAAAACTTGAACTCAAACCAGCAGCTGATTCCTGTGGTTACTGGACAGCATCATGTCGAGAAGACGGCGCTGTGCTCTATAATGTGAAGGTAAAGCCAGTTTTTTTTTCACTGCCCAAGGACGAGCATGTGAAGAATCAGTGGTTAAAATTCATCTTTACCATGATATCACAGCAGTGTAATACTTAATTTTTGCTGTGTTCCCTTTATTTTACTGTGACTGCTTCTCAAATCTCAGATTTCAATGCAGGATCCTCAAACTGCTTGCTCTTGAAAGATGGTGTTCAAAAAACTTAGTTTTGAGTTTTATATTATGTAGGTCTCCTGCTAACTGGCTAACTCTAGATAGTCCAAAATGCATAAGAGGGTATAAAACTCAAGCAACACCAGGCAACTGAGGAGTGCACTGAACGAAACTAAATACAAAGGTAATTGAGTGACAAAATGATAAACACCTGTGCTGATTAAATGAATTACCATGACAACTGATAAGTGGCTGGAAAACTGACCAAAGGAACACAAGTGATTGAAAATGACAAACTAAAGTCCATGAAAATGAACGTCTCGGGTTACAACTGTAGAATCGACATATTGGGGAACGCCTTCAGCATGAAGCGTTTGAAACCTGTATGGAACTAGTCCAATCTTGATTGGTGTTGAGTCATGATGTCACCCGTGACGTCGCATGAGACGGTGATGCAGAAGCTATAAAAGGACACCGGAACATAACAGCGTCAGCTTCTGATTGGTGGAAGCAAGTCGTTCTCAGGAGCGCGAGAAGTGTGGCCGAGGGACGCAGCGTCTCGTTCCCTTCACACTTAACCCTCTGAGGTCGGCTATCGCGCCGGCACGATAGTCTCGCTTTTTTCTTATCAGTGCAAAAGAAACTCAAAATACTCTGTTGATTTTGATCTTACATATTAAGTGTTGTACATCATTAGATCCTGATAAGTGTCTATTTTTTTTGTGGATACTCACAAAAAAAACAAAGTGTTGTGCTTTTCGCCAAATAAAGAAAAACAAACATGATGCGCGTTCTGCCTTCTCTCTGTCAGTGAAGTCCATTTTGAAACGCGTCCTAAGATTAACTGTAATTCCGTGAATACTTGTCATACAGGCACGAGTGTTTTTCCATAATGAAGCTTGAACTCTCTTCTTTTAAATGAATTAATTTATATAAAAAAACAAATATTCTCAGATTATGTAATCTGTATGAAAAGAGAGAGATGTCAGTATTTTTCTTTCCAGCTCATTATACCTTATTACGCGTTAATGTGCCACGCCCACGGAGAGCGCGCGCTATTCAAACGCAAATGATCTTAGACAAGCCGTTCAAACATGCCAACACCCACCAGCTGGATTATAAAACACATCGTGTTTAGTAAGTATCTTGTACAGCTGTGTACACAGCGTATCCTTTCGCTGTGAGGAATAATACTATCTAACCCTGGAAAATGTACCAGAAGTGCTGGTAGTTTCATTTCGAGGAGCAACGGATCCAGCTGATGTAGTAAGTCATTTATTCTAGTGCTTTGTTCTAATCATGATATTGAATAGTGTCGGACTGTAAACCGCAAAAAGTCTGTTTAAATATGAATTGCGTGTCTGTGTGTAGGCTAAATGATGAGTGAGCGGCATAGGCGCGCGCGCTTTGTTTACTACAGTTATACAGCGCGTGTCTGTGCCTTGTTCATTCACTCTCGCACCTACATTAGTAAACCTTATGTTTACATGAACACATACAAACTATATTGCTATAGCCTACTAAGATGAGTAAAAATAGACTGAAATATGTTGAAATAAAATGTCTGTATAAGCAACAAGCTGCAAATTCACATGTATATACTAATATATCATACACAATATATTACAGACTAAATATGAATGTTTAGACACGATTTTGTGATTAGTTTTGGATAGATTATAAAGTTTTGACTGTAAAAAAAAAGACTACTGTCACATTAAATAGGTACGCTTTTGTTCACCAATTTCTGCTCATAGTTAAATATACTATAGTATGATGTTTTGTCAAAAATAAAGTAGGTATATTGAATTATAAACTAAGATGTTATTATAGTGTTTGTTCCAATATTCAAACTAATGAATCCTTACCTTTTTTAATACGTATGATAAAATGTATACTTTTTACAAAGAAATACACTTGAAATATTGTTAAAATTGTAATTGTTGTAATTGTAACCTATTTGTAATTGGTTACAATTTCTAATTGTAAAATATGTATAGGCTATATAGATCATTTATTTTGTCCTTGCATTCTTTGGGATCCTGTGACACACCTGTGTGAAAGGGCTAATTAATATGCAGCTCATTATGCGGCACATTATCCGGCCTTTGTCTTCTCAGGTGTGAACACGCCTCCACACATATTGCCTTTCCAAACAAAAGGTCTCTAATAAAATTTAAATCAGAGTATGTTTTTGTGTAAATGATTAGGCAGGATGATTTTCAGATCATTTTGAAGCAAAAATTCTAGGCAACAACACTGATTAGTCAAAAGTCTTGTGGACACATATTTAGTATGTGTTTTGTGGCCTTATTTCAGACACTTTAAGTTTTAGTTTTTTCAATAACCATGCATAACCAATATTCTCTCAAAAATACAAACATGTTTCATAATTGTTGCTGAGAAATTACGGTAGCCCAGTTTGTGCTATATTGAGTAAATTTACACCTTTGCCATTAACATGTTTATAAATAACTGAAAAAAGCACAAATGTCAGAGCATGTCAGAACACCTCAAGGACCCCAAAAACCCTTAGACCTCAGAGGGTTAAGGTCTATGTGGCGGCCATAGCTACCTTCCACACGCCTCTAGGGGTGGGCACCTTGGGGAGACACCCACTCATAGTACGTTTCCTTCATGGAGCTAGGAGGATGAGGTCTGTCGTCCAGTCCATAAGTTCCATTTTGTTCCATTCCATTTTAATGCATACAGTTTCCTCGTGGAGGGGGCTCTAGAGTTTAAGATGGTCTCAACAACCTCAGTTGAGAGACGAGCATTTACGAGATGGTCCCCCTCAGGGGCCAGACCCACGGCTTCCACAGCTCCGGCCGAGGGTGGAATATTGTGCCCTCGGCCTGAGAAAGAAGGTCCCTCCTGATCGGGATTTGTCACGGAGGGCCTGCTAGAAGCAGTGGCGCCTCCAGAAATTTTTCTTAGGGGTGGCCAGATGGGGCCACTTAAAATCTTGGGGTGGCACACCAAAACTATAAACCATAATTTCAGAATTGTATTCTACTGTTGTAGTAAACCGGCCAGTAGAAAACTATCAGAAAGACTTAAGGAAACTCATACTGATATACTTTGGTTTATTGTGTTATATTTAATGTTACTAATGATATTAGTAGGGCCCTACTAATATATATTATATATAATGATATATATAAGGGCCCTCGCCCCGCGGCAAATTTCCAGATACTTACATAATTGTGATGAATTTAATCCTTTTTAAGTTATTATTTTGCAGTGTAAGATTACAGTTAACACCTTTAAATATTACATAAATGTATTATGAATTTTTAATAAACTTAATGAGTGTATAAATCAGCAGCAAAAATCAATTCTTGAAAAAATCTGCACTGTAATTTTATAAAATCTAAATATGTTAATAAAAACAAATTACTTTTAGTTTTCTTATAAAATTCAATCAGGCAATCATACATTTCACAATTTTATATTTATATATGAATGTCAAGAATTCAGAAGTGCATATCCTACACTACAAAGAAATAATATGCAATTAAATTATGCTTATTTCAAATGTATTGAGCGGGCTAGGTATAACAAAATATATTGGCTTTTAATAATATTTCAGTGCGCAAACCCATGATAACATAAAAAACAGAGGCACGCAGCGTGTATGCGCATCGCGGGATTCGCGGGTGCAGAATGATGTACTCAAAGCAACATGGAGTCACAGTGTGCTGCGCTGCATAAGTGCGCATTTAAAAGTTCACGTCACAAAGCGAAGAAATGTCGAGCTCACAAATCCTAGTGCGATGTGTTCCTTTGTTTCACAGTTTTGAATTGCAGTTATTGTCCATTTGATGCCGATTCATAGTCCTTGTGATGGGTGTGATCTAGCAAGCACACGGTAGTGAGTCGATTAAAAACAGCAACAAACTCCAACAAAATAAAGTAATTTTATGCAAATCTACAGCCTTTTATCTAGAGATAATGCATTATAATGTGAATATATCATATTGGAGAGAGTTTTAACGTGCATCCAAGAGGCGCGCGCGCTGTTTGAATATGAATTGAGAATGATTGACAGCCGCAGAGGAGGGAAAACGAGTTTCCGTATACTTTAATGATGTAAATAGACTTCTGTCCCTCTAATTAAGCTATGGAATGACTTCAGATGACTTTGTCACCCAAACTGAAGTGAAAAAATCGGGAGGCGCCGAAAAGCGCACTGTTTGCATCCCTGCTTGTCAAAACGTGGCAAAGACACATCAAAAAGCTGCTGAAACAGTATACTGTAACCGTTTGGCACTTAAAAAGCACGTCACGAGTACGACACATAATTCCCCGTCTTCTTTTACTAAAGAACATGTTTGACTTATTTATGAAATGCATAACTGATGCTACTAAAATTTCTACTGGCCATTGGGGTGGCCAGTGGGGTGGCCAGGAGTCGGCCAGGGGTGGCCACGGCCACCCCTGGCCACCCCCTGGTGGCGCCATTGGCTAGAAGTGCCTTGCTGCCCGAAAACCATACTCGGGCCGGCCAGTACGTGACTACTAGGAGCAAGCTGATCCCGTACCGTCGGACCCTCTCTAGAACCCCTGGGAGCAGAGTGATCGGGGGAAAAGCATACAGACGCAGCCTCGGCCATGTCTGCACCATGGCATCCAGTCCCAGAGGAGCTGGATGCGTGAGGGAGAACCAGAGCGGACAGTGAGTGTTCTCGTGAGAGGCGAACAGATCCACTTCCGCCTGACCAATTTCCCTCCATATCAACTCCACCGTCTCGGGGTGGAGTCTCCATTCCCCGGGCCTCAGCCCCTGCCTCGAGAGGTTGTCTGCTCCCACATTCTTGTCCCCGGGAATAAACATTGCTCTGACTGAGAGAAGTTTGCCCTGGGACCACAGAATAACCAGTTGTGCCAATCTGCATAGAGGGCGCGATCTCAGGCCCCCCTGTCGATTTATATATGAGACCACAGACGTATTGTGTGCTCGAACTAGAACATGATGGCCTCTGAGGTCCGTAAGAAAATATCTGAGGGCCAGAATTACTGCCAACATCTCCAGGCAATTGATGTGCCATGAGAGATGATGGTCCTTCCAAAGACCCCTGGTGTAGCGGCCTTCCATGACCACACCCCAGTCTGTGAGGGATGCATCCGTGGTCCAAATTTTTCTCTGACACGATGCCTCCAACACAGGACCCTGGGACAGGAACCACGGTTTCTTACACATGACCAAAGAACGAAGGCATCTGCGCGTTACTTTGATTGTGCGAAATGGGTCCCCCCTCGGGGAAAACCCTCTGGTCCTGAGCCACCACTGCAGGGCCCTCATATGCAGCAGGCCAAAAGGAATCACGTTGGACACTGCTGCCAGGATACTCAGAACCCTTTGAAGTATTTGACAGTGATGGCCTGGCCTAGCTTGATACTCATTACTGTGGTCAAGATGGTGTTTATACGAGCAGGAGACAACTGTGCCCGCATCGTGACTGAGTCCCATACTACCCCCAGGAAAATAGTTCTCTGTAGAGGAATTCTCTAGAGGAACTCTTCTTGACATTGAGTCTTAATTCCAAGCACCTTAGATGAGGCAGAACAACATCTCGATGTTGAACCGCTTGCCCCCCAAAAGCGAACCTTAGAAACTTCCTGTGTTGGGGAAGGATGGCTATATGGAAGTACGCATCTTATAGATCTATCGTGACAAACCAGTCCTCGGACCTGATCTGATAATAGGTATTAGTTAGCATTTTGAACCTGTATCTCCTCAGAGACCGGTTCAATACCCTGAGGTGCATTATAGGATGTAACCCCCCATCCTTCTTGGGAACTATGAAGCACCGGCTGTAGAACCCGGCTTCCCTCTCTTGAGGAGGAACCTGCTCTATGGCTTCCTTTACTAAGAGCGACTGAACTTCCTGTTCCATGACCTGACCCTGCTCGGGGCTGACCAGCGTGTGCACAACCCCGCTGAACTTTGGTGGACGATACTCGAACTGAAAACTGTACCCCTTTTCCACTGTGCGCAGGACCCACTGAGATATATTTCGGTGACCTTTCCAGGTGTCTAGATAATCTACTAGGGGGACCAGTCTCTTGAGACTGACCTCTGGTGTTATATTTAGAATTTCGGTGACCTGAAGCAGTTGACTGGCAGGAGCTAACCGATTTAATTTTTCTGCAGGCCTCGTGACAGGAAGCGAACTTGGCAGGGCCGCAAGCTTTTCGGACGGACACCGCAATATGCGTTCGCTGAAAACCGATGCGTCACGAAGCACATTTAGCAGCGGGAAGCAAACATCAATTTCCTGAGGCTCCGCAACGTGCAATGCGTCAGGACCTCTTCGCCAAAGCCTTCCTCGCCTGAATGACAGTCCTCAGATCTGCCTTCGGCTTGGAGGACTTCGGCTGAGGGCAACACTCTCCTTCTGCTGCTCCAGGTGTGAGGAGCTGGCGGCTGCCTCGTAGGAGTGCCCCCTGGCAGAAGACCCACGAGATCTAGGACGACGGTGTGGGATAAGCTGTTTGAATGCGGCTGATTGTCGTTTCGTCTCCTGAAACCTCTTGACGACAGTGTTGACTGCGTCGCCGAAGAGGCCAGAAGACGAAAGTGGGGTATCGAGGAGGAAGGCCCTGTCCTTGTCTCCAATTCCAGACAAATTCAGCCACAAATGTCTCTCTGTAGCTACCAAAGCTGCAATGGAGTGGCCGATGACGTGGGCCATCTCCTTGGTAGCACGAACAGACAAGTCGACCACTCGACGCATCTCTTGGATGTCGTCGAGGGCGACCTCCCCGCTGTCGACGACCTCCCCGCTGTCGTCCACATCTTTGAGGAGGTCGGCCTGGTATGTCTGCAGAAGCCCCATTGTGTGCAGGCATGCACCAGCCCGACCTGCCACCATATATGCTTTCCCAACCAAGGCCGATGTTGTACGGCAGGGCTTGGAGGGAAGCGCCGGAGCTCTCAGGGACGATGCAGCATCGGGCGAGAGATGAGATGCAAATGTCTCTTCGACCCGTGGCATCGTCCCATAGCCCTTCTCTTTCGATCCCATTATCGAAGAATAAATATGAAAATTGGGGCTCGATAAACGTGAAGAGAAGGGCTTATCCCACGATCTCGACACCGCGGTGTGGAGATCGGAGAAAAATGGGAGGCTCGAGCCGAAGGCTGTGACTGAGCTTGCAGGAAGCGCTCATCAAGCAGAAGAAGCCACAGAGCGGGCTTCCGACCCGTGAGCGGGACCACGGGAGCTGGCCTCTGAATGTTGAGAAAGGGCAGAGGCAGTCTCAACATCATCAGCCAACTCACTCTGCGATCCCCATGAATGCAAGCGCCGCGCTGCCTCGACAGACGCGGGACCTGATCCACGGGGAGCGCGTGCCTGGCCTGATTTATCAAACAGGCTCAGGCGGGAGCGGAGCATCCTCAGGGGCATTAGATCACAGTTAGCACAGACAGCGCCCTCGAGCGCTGCCTGTGCATACTCCACTCCCAAACAAACAACACAAAGCGAGTGTGTCACCCTCGCTCAAATAGCGCGGGCAAGGGGACGCACACTGCCTGAATTGCTTGCTTTCCTTAGATGCCATAGTAGAATAATATATAACGTACAATTCAACACCAAATAAGACACACAGTTACACAGAACGCTTGCTGAAGAACAGAAGCTGACGCTGTTATGTTACGGAGTCCTTTTATAGCTTCCGCATCACCGTCACATGCGACGTCACGGGTGATGTCATGACGCAACACCAATCAAGATTGGACTAGTTCCATACAGGCTTCAGACGCATCACGCTGAAGGCGTTCCCCAATGTGTCGATCTCCACGCAGTCCGAGTTCCCTCGAAAGGGAAACTAAGATTGAGTGTCTGTGAAACCAACCAATTTGCAGCATACTCAGCATTACTGTAATTGTTAATTAATAACTGTATAACTGTAAAACTCTAGAATATACATTCTAGCTGTACATGGTAACCATTCACTGAAGATACAGAAATATACTGTGTATGACGCATTGTATTCATAGTACAACATCAGGTCAGGTGAATATGTAAGCAGGTGGACCTTGTTTTTTTTTTTTTTTAAATTCAGTAAAGAACTGAGACGGAGGGAACAGGGTTGATCCAGTACAGGATGACAGCTGTCAGTCATCTTAAAGGTTTCGCTCTCTCCCACATCACTCCTGCCCTGTAGCTGCCCTGGAGGCTCCTGGGAGATCAACCCTTCCTGCACTGAACTGAGGCAGACATTGCTGTCAAGGTTGAAATTACACATGCATCCACACTCGCATACAATCATGCTTGGGTGTTATCTTGCCTTTTTTTTCTACAGGTTTAAGGCAGGCAAGTACTGAAGGTCAAAGAGGCATTGACCATCACTGTCTAACAATTGTGGCAACAAAGGCCGAGAAAGTGAGAGAGAGTGAGACAAGGAGTATTTAAGGTGAAATCAGAATTGGACAACCCCAATCTCACTGCCCCTGTCACCTAACAGTTTTCAGGAATCAAGCAATCTCTCTCCAACACATATACATAAAGAAACAGCGGCTTTAATATGTAATGTAGAGGTTTTGCCCAAAAATGTTTATGGTTAGTTTGTACTTATTCACCAATGAGAACTGATCACATATTATTAGGGACAGTTCATCCAAAAATGAAAATTCTGTTATATTTTACTCACCCTTATGGCACTAAAAATGTTAAATGTGGACCTAAAAAAAATAATGATAAATGTTTCAGCTGTTTTTGTCCATACAATGAAAGTCACCAGAAATCTAAACTTTCCAGTTCCTAAAAGGACAGTTGAAATTAATTCCTAACGGCCTGACTAGTATATTAAAATCTTTGAAAGCGACCCAATCGCTTTAAATATGAACAGATCAAAAAGCCTTATTTACTTTCAATTAAAAAAATAAAATAAAAAATTGATGAATTCACAAATATATAGACTATGTCATTTATAGCTACATAAACCTCGAATGTCACTACGATTGATCATGTGACATGAGAAACAAATTAGGTTTGACTTTAGTTTGATGTTTATGTTGCCATATGTTATGTAGTTTGTGTAAATGTGCATTTAAATCTGTTCATCATGCAAAGGTATTGTGTTGCCTCAGAAGACATATAATATATAAGTTGGATCATATTAATTGCTTTCTATCTTTCTATCTTCTATATTTGTTACAGCTTAAAAGCTTTGGATTAATAATATGGACAAGAAATGTCTTTGAAACATTATAGATGGGTGAATCCTGTAGGACCATAAATGTAATTTCACACACAGCTATTAATATAAATAAAAATAATTCAAACATGAGGAAAATGTTTGTGGTTAAGGTGTAGTCTCTATCTATTCTTGCAGTAGGAAAAAAGAATAACCAAAATGTTCAATGAGTGGTTTCATGTCATTCGCACAATCAACAGACTTGATGTCACCGCATATAATATTAGCCTCTCCACACCCTGGTGTTTACAGTAATTGATCCGAAACCCTTACAGTGCAGTGATCTGTGAATCTCGCCCTGTGGTCTTTGTGTCATGACTGTGGCATTTCACCACAAATGACAAACTGCATCCAAAATGTCAGTCGCTGCAGACTCGAGTAATTAAAGATTCTCTTTTAATTAAAGTCACCACCGGAGGATTATGGCAGCTGAGGGCATCGTTGTGGTTCTTCAGTACAGAACCTTTGTGAAATTGATACCCTTTTCAATCATATGATAAAAAAGTGAAAATGATTTGTCCTCGCTCGAGAAGGGCTCTGTTGTGTTTGCTAATTGCAGGTTAATTATTAAGTGCTATTTGACATTTGATGTGTCACTTGGGTTATGCCTTTTACATTTCTCAGGGAATAAGATGAAGTATTAAGCATGCATTTTTAAAAGTTTGAATTTTATTCCTTTCATTAAATATTTAGAAGACCTAAATTGTCATTAAACAAACTTTCACTTCATGGTTAAAATTCTTCATTTGTGAGAGTTATTATTAAGTTTTAAATAATAGCTGTGTCCAATGGAACTTACATTTTGAGAATTGTCTTGGCCTTACATTTAGCCTAGGGATTCACCTGTCTTTAATAAAAATATGGGCTCTATTCGTATTGGGCTGTCTGTATGAGAGAGGAAAATTAAATAATTCATCAGTTTGAACCATTTGTCCTTACACCTCCATTTGTCTATGCTTCTCATCTCTATAGTTATTGTAGATTATTAATCAGTCTCATATGAATTGCAAGATTTCAACAGGTTTCAGTAGAAAATGCAGCTTACATACTGCATTGTACATGGGGATACTTTTATATGCAGTATTTATTTTAATTTTATATTTTTCCACTTTATATTCCTAATACAAGGCAACATCATTTCAACACAAAATCAATAAACATTTATTCTTTATTGGTAAGACTGGGGTTCTGAATCAAATTATTACGTTGATTTAAATAAGTGTTTTTTCCCCCCAACAATTTCACACAGCTACAAAGAGAAGGATTTTCATTAGTCATTGTAGAAGGTTTGTGTAGCACAATTTATTATGCACAAATTACTCTTGTGTATTTTTTTATTATTAATTAAAATAAATACAATTTTAAAGCCAGCTCAACATTTAAATTTGATCAATATGACTGGCTGTTTAGAATTAAGTTTTTCAACAGTTTTTCCATCATGTCATGAAATTTATGCATACAACTTTAATCTTGAGCTCACTGGTGTGCACTCTTTTATATTTAATACTAGTAATACATACTGAGAATATTATTTTTAAATGGCCATTTTGAATTCCCCATGGAACTGAATAAAGACCTTTGGTGATGTTTGAAAGCAAAAATGTTTGAAAACATCACCAAAGGTGTTTTGTTTGAAAGGAAAAGAACCACCATAGAGAAGGAAATTTTAAGGAAATGTCATATATAAGGAAATTTCAAACCAAATACCGTATTGTTCTGAATATAAGACAACCTTAGGCCACTCACATATCGCTGAAAAGACAGCAGTTTCTCCCTGAATTCGGAGGGCAAGCGCTAATCCATTAGTCCATTAGCTAATCCATTAGCCAAAGCGGCTGCTTCGAGAATATTGACAGGCAGGTACGTCAGTATGTAGCCGAAATAAGAAATGATGAGCCTCTCTGGTGGGTAAGTTCAGCATATCCAGTGCCTTCAGCTGGATGACGGCTCTGGTTATGGGCAGCCCCTCATTCCTTTTTCGGCAACGTACTGACACACTTGCCTGTCAGTTTCTTGGAAGTGGCAGCTTTTAAGACTGCAGTAAGCATGTATTTGACTGTTAGCTTTTTCAAGACTTTCTTTTTGGGCTCGCCATCTTCTAACATTACACTCTGACACACCATTTTTTGCTGCTTAATGAGATTTGTTTGATGACTCCGCTGCGTCTATCAGTCCTGGGGGAAACACTCGTTGACACGTATTTGGGGTGTATTATTGACACAAAGTTTAGACCCCGGATATAAGACAACCCCATTTTTTTCAGATGTATTTCCAAGAAAAAAAACATTGTCTTATATACGGAACAATACAATAGTTTTTCAAAGAACTATAGCACAAGTACAGTTATCAAACAAATTATTTCACAAAAGGAAGTTTAGTTAAATGAACAAATCAGTAGATATACATTATTCATTATTTCTGACTATCATATACATACATTAGTAGATGATGAACTAAATAATAATGTGATGAACTATACCTATGATCACTTTGCTAAGACACCTGTGTGATATTAAGGGAAACTGACTTTAGAGATGCACGAAAAATCACCTTAAGATTAGTTGGTTAAAAGTCATTGAACAATTGTCTCCGAAAAGTTATTCATGAAAAGCATTATTCTAGCATAATTAAAAGTTAATAAAATAACCTTTTGAAAAAGGAAAAATCAAATGGCTATTCAAAATGTCTATATTCAGCACTGCTGTTTCTCTCCCTAGGAGCTGAAGTCTTACAAAGCTTCACTGCAGAGTTCTTAAACAAGTGACAAAGAACCCTTGGTAGACAGCGAAGTAACAAAAGGCATCTGTCATTCATATGACAAACACTAGCACAATGAACATGAAGAGTGTTAGTGGGGGAGGTGTAATGGTGTAGGTGGTGTTCCTGTCTTGGGTCTTGGATGGCTAGCCGTCATTAAGAGATCAATGTGTCTGTTAATCTGTCAATGAGAAAGTCAATGCATCTGTCTCAAAGCAAATGTGTGCAGAGCGTCTCAGCTGAAGGAAGTCAACTGGCAGTTGCTTAAACACTGTTCATTTTATTGGTTTAACCCTTCACTGACTACAACAGAAGCAGCCATGGACATGATACATTGGCCCCAAAAAGTGTTTTGGACACTCAAGTTAAAGGTAGGGTAGGCTATTTGTTTTATAAACACTGTTTGAAACTCTATAAAAATCATAGAAGTGGTCTAAATATTTAAAAATGTACATTTGTCTTCTGTGGAAGCTAACAAATGTGTGTCCAATCATTGCATTCGGCCGAATTTTATTTATGTTCATTATTATTGTAATGTTATGTGCTTTGCGACATGAGTCACCAAACAGCTTTCTATTCATCTTGGCCCTTTAGCCACTAATGTCAATACTCAAGTGAGGAACCTTGGAGTAATTTTTTATTCTGAGCTGAAATTTGACAAACAAATCAATGCCGTGGTTAAAAGTAGCTTCTTTCAATTGCGGAGCATCACTAAATTTAAGATAATTCTGTCTTTTAATGACATGGAATCGGTCATTCATGCGTTTATTTAATCCAGATTGGATTGAAACTCATTATTTTTGGGGTTGTCTAGAAACTTGCTCTCAAGGTTGCAGCTAATGCAAAATGCAGCCAGACTGTTGACAGGCACAAGGAAATGGTCTAGCATTTCTCCAGTACTGGCCTCTTTGTACTGGCTTCCCGTTGATTTTGGAGTCCAATATAAAGTTTTAATTATGGTTTTTAAAGGTTTGAACAGTCTTGCTTTGGAGTAGATGTCATGTCTGTTACAGCATCATTGTTCGGCTAGACCTCTAAGATCTTCCCAGAGTTTGCTCTTACATGTTCCCAAATCACAGTTGAAAACCAAAGGAGATCGTGCCTTCTCTGTAGCAGCCCCACATCTTTGGAATAGCCTTCCTCTGCATATCAGATCCTGTGACTCGTAAGAATGTTTTAAATCTATGCTGAAAACATACCTCTATGCTGTGGCATACAATTGCCCCTAGGTTTTGAGACATTGATCAGTGTTATTGAGTTGTTGTTGTGTGTTTAGTGTGTCATTTTTAGACATATAAAGTACTTTGGTCAACTTGTGTTGTTTTTAAATGTCCTCAACAAATAAATGTTGATTGATGAGGTAATTTAACGCCGTCTCTCGTGATGCTTTACAGTATCTGCTGTGTGTGTTCATGGAGGTAGTGTGGCTTTGGAGACACTCTGAAGGGAGGGTGGGGGCTTATGGTTTTAAAGCTAACTTGCTAATGCTAGCCTCTCTGCAATTGCCTACCCTACTAACAATTCATTAGATGCAAAACGGCATCTGAAAAAAAAATTATGCTAAAAACATTTTCTTCACTTCATCATTTTAATAACTATAGACATGTTCCATTAACTTCAAAATGTACAAATACTTTCGTGAAATTTCATAAAGAGTTTTTTTGGTCCAGAAGTGTCATGCTCAAAAAATAAAATGCATGGTGATCAGTCACGTACAGAGTCCCGCACATGACATGCGGATGAAAAAACAGATATTGTGGCCAAAATATTGCTTTGTTGTGCTAATTTGTTGTGACAATGTACCTAAATTAATAAACACATTTTGGGAACTCATTTTTAAATTTTGGCCACATTATCCAGTATCCCCCACATGGCATGAGCAGGACTGCAGTCAAACAAAAAATAAACAAATGAATACAAAAATAGATGTGTGTGGCTAACAGGGTTGTGATACAGTTCCTGAATTTGAATTACATTTGAACTGAGAAGGCAAACATGATGCAAAATGTAATTTGAATGTGAGAAAGTAGAATTGAAATGAATTGAAATGTTACATTTCAAATAACTTAATTTTCAACTATAAAGCAAAGTAGGTCAAGATAAATAATGAATGTTGGCTTGACATAGCCATGCTTCAAAACTTTGCAAAAATATAAAAAGCATTGTAGACAGATAGACAGAGACAGACAGATGCCACCAAATGAGCCCGGACTACAAACAAATGTGAATGATGCCCCTGGCTTGTAATTAGATGATGACACCTGATTGTACATCATCTCTGTAACTGTGTGGAGACCTCTACACACAAAAACACATGTGACCTTCTTGCGATCTAAGCGATAAGCTAGCTTAAACCAGCTTTCCGGTTTTCCACATCATGTCACGATCAGACAATCAGTGTTTAGTCTGATAGCTGGCAGTGAGGCTGATTGCATCACGAGGGCAGGATCCCTTGTCTACAAGACACTCAAAACAGATGTCTGCTTTTAATCAGGATGATGATAGTCATCACACTAACGACTCATGCAATGAAGACGAGAGAGAGAGAAGTAGAGATCTAGACGGATACAAAAGGAGAACAAATGAATGCAGCAAGGAAATGATAGCTGTAGAGATGCAGCTTAATGTTTCTCTGACAGCATCACATTCTCAGGGAAGTGTGAGAACGCAGCCGGCAGGGATGGGAACATATGCTCTTTCAGCACGCTTATGAAGCTGGGTCTTAAAAGCCACTCTTTGGCCCACACACCCGTCTTTCCTTGTTCCTATTCTCTTCCTTTCTTTAAGTGTTCTCCATTTTAACTAATGTTCTCTGACATCGATTCTTATCATTTATCTCTCTCCCCTTTGTTCTCCTCCACCATCCTTCTTTTCCTGCTCCGAACAGGGGAATTACTGGATTAGTATATGGAGTGATCAATTGGGAGAGACAGAATCATGTTTGATGTTTAATCTTAAGATTTAGACTGTCATTGGCCATCATTACTGAATTTATCTCACAGCAAGATAAAGCATGTGTGTGTGTGTGTGTGTGTGTGTGTGTGTGTGTGTGTGTGTGTGTGTGTGTGTGTGTGCGTGTGTGTGTGTGTGTGTGTGTATGAGTGGGTGTGTGCGTAAGGCAGTGTACTGTTGCAACTTGATTCAGTAACACTCTACCATAAGGTATATGTAAACAATAATGAATGTAATAATTTTAATAATCTGATCTTAGTTAATTTATTTAAATACAAACAAATACATTTTAACAGTGAATATGTTACCCAGGTTATATTTAGAAATGATAATTAAAATAGATTAATACATGCTGCAAATTAATAAAAAAATAAATAAAAAATAATTATTATTATAACTGTTCAGTAAACTAACACGTTTTACAGCATTCATTAATCTTAATGCCAATTTCTACATAACTAAGATTAATAAATGCTGTAAATTATTAATAGAGTTAACCCAACAAACAAAAAGTTTGTAATTAAAAATAAAAATGGTAGGATACATTTAATTTGTATTTAAAAGATTTATAAATTATGTAAATTGTTAATTTACATAACCAATTTAACAAATAGAAAAGTCAATACATAATAAGACCTATTGTTCATTGATTATTCACGATGCCCAATACATTCACTAATGTTTACACACAAAACCTTATTGTAAACTGTTATCCTTGATTCAATTTCTTGGAACGGTGTTTTTATGTGTACCCAAACAGGAAAACTATGATTTATTTAACAGTTTACACCACACACTTAGCCACCATTAAAGATGGTAATTTCAAAAAGGTCACGCCTGCTGCATAAACGTTTTCAGTTCAAAATAATAAAATAAATCAATGTTCTGACATTTCCCTCCTGCTATGATTTATTTTCCATGTCTATATTGTCTCAATCTCTACACGTCTAGAACTCTAACCCCTCATTTCATCTCAAAACCTAATCTCATAACATAATGTGTTATGAAAATAGAGGCTTACTCGATCCAATCATAGCTACAACCCTGTGGAACTGCCTTCGCCCTGCGCAATTATTTAAAAACACGCATTTGGAAATATACAACCGGGCTATGAAATATGAATGAGTAATAAGAAACAGCCAAACATTGAAAACCATTTTTCCAGAAAGAGAAGAAAAACAAGTTGCATTCCAAGTGCTGCCCCCTCCCCCCTCCCCCCCCCCCCCTCTCCCCAATAGTGTGTCCACAAATTGAGTTTCAATCTAAAACTTTTACATTTCAGGTCTTAGTGCTTTTTTAATATTTCAGAGAGGAGTTGTGGGTACTTTTGATAAAAGCACCATTTGATAATGCCGGATCACGTAGCACTCTAATAGATCTGCTCCCATAAATGATTTATATAGTGCTCATTTTTAGTCCTCTCCTTTTAGCAGATAAAAAAAAATAATAGTGGAATACATTATCTCGGGGCAAAGCACGGGTCACAAACGGAATAAAGAATATCGCCACCACAGGTGATAATGCACGTGAGCGTGTGTGTTTTCTGTGCATGCAAGAATATGTGTGCTTACATGTGTGTGCGAGAGAAAAAGTAACAGAGGGTGAAAGAAAGAGACATACAGAATGAGCATGCAACGCATGACCAAGTCAAAAGTGAAGATGTGAAACATCTTTTTGACTGACACCTAAATACTTTCATCTGTCAAAACCTTAGGTGTGTGTATGCCTGTAATGTTATGCTTGGTTTTACCTGAAGAAATATAAGTGTAGGAGAAACCAATTTTTTTTTTTTTACACCTGTGTGCCTCCCTACATCACCTCTCTGTTTCTCTCTTCCTATTTTGCATTAATGCTGAGGGGGGAAACAAGTGTCATTCCTATTTATAGGAGCTCCCGGTGTCTGGCAAAAAGAAGTGTTCTCTCTTTCCTCTGTCATGCTCCCTGCCGAAATATAAACAAGAAGTAACAAAAGGACAAGGGCAGGAAATACGTAATAAAGAACGAGAGGATTGAAAGGTCTCATTTTGATATTAAAGCAAAGCTGTAGGTCACAGCACAGGCTCACAGTAGCTCAGTCTACAGCACTATTTCCATTTATTGTAGCAGTGGCACACTTTACTTTAAGCTTACATCATTGGGACAGTGCATGACTTTGCGAACACATGCAATCAATTATTAGATGTCAAAATAAAATGGATTTGAGTGGGTGGAATTCATCCTAAACTGTGTAGTGACTGTGGACATGCAGTCTGTAATGGGAAGGTGGTGTGTGTTTTGGAGGGCTGTTTAAGCTCAAAGCGGTAATAAATGATGACCCATTTGAGCGGCAAATCAAGCCAGCAGTTATGGCTTATATCGGCAAACACGCGGTTATCTAGACAAAACGTTGTATTCAGAGTTACCGTAAACGAAAGCCGGGAACTAAAATAAATAAAGGTCAGTATGAGTTGATAGAACAAAATAGCCAGTTTCACATATAGCAGATCATAGATAAATTGATTTATTTTCAATTTATAAAGGTTTCTAATTAGAGTACATTAGGAGAACATTTCAATTGTCACAATATTGCATAGGCATTTATGTTGTTGACAGTTTGAAGAATTTAATGTTATTTGTGCTGACTTTCCCACTATTTTGAAGACATCTTCCATAAAACAAATGCTTTGTCTTCTATTCAATCAAATGTTGACATATATATGTTGACATATACACCTCCAAAAGTCTGATACCATGGGTGAAAATACTGTTATTCTGCATACTGTAACTACATACACTACCATTCAAAAGTTTGCTGTCATTAAGATTTTTTAATGGTTTTGAATAACTATTTCATGCTCACCAAGGCTGCATTTAATTGGATAAAAAAAAAAAAAAAACAGTACAAAAAAATTAAAATAAAGAAACTATTTTACATTTAAAAATACTTTAAAAATTAAATTTATTTCTATGATGGCAAAGCTGAATTTTGAATATGCTAACTTATAGCTCAAGAAACATTTTTTATTATTATAAATGTTGAAAACATTTTTTTGCTAATATTTTTTGTGGTTCTTTGATAAAAGTTCAAAAGGACATAATTTGTAACAATACATTTTAATGTGTACTTGCTGAATAAAAAAAAAACTTTCTGAAATCTTACTGTACACATATTTTTAACAGTATAGTATCTAAGTCTCTGCTTTCTCTCTCGTTGTTCTTCGCCTCTTTGGCTCATTTCATTTTTACGTTTCATTAGTCTCCCTTCAATATACACACACACCAGCACTACCCCCCTATAGCCCAAACACACAGTCATATACTATGACTGTGGGTGTCTTCTTTCCCAGTTGCAACAGTCTCTTGAGCAGCAAAAAGTGGGACGGTTATGAAGAACTAATAGCCTGACAGACTGCATTCACCATATCTTGCCTCAAGACATTTCCTCTCAACATCATTCTCTTTCTATCTCTCTCTTCTATCAACAGCCTATATGATGTGACTGATTTTACTCTTTTCCATATACAGTACACTTATATATGCACATGCATATGTAATCTATGTATCTAGGCACATGTGACTATGTGATTAGAACCGTGTTTTGTACAGTATTAACATTTATGCACTGATCAATCAGTGATGTGGCAAAGAAAAAAACACCTGTGCTACTGAAGATCTGAATAAACTTTCTTTCCCTCAAATTTTCAAGAAACATGTATATAATGTGATAGATTTTGCAGTTCAGTGAGCCATGCATATTTACATATAGACAGATGACTTCGAATGTGCTATTGTATACAAATAAAGTATATAGATATGCATGGAGATGTTATTGATCCCTGAGGGAAAGTCCAGGAAAGAACAGCCTCCGTTGTGAGCAGGATTCAATCCTACGCAGGGAGACCCAGATACACAATCTCAAAACCCAGAGTAATCAGAACACCTGGCCACCATCATCATCACAATCATATTGTCATCATCATATCAATCTCACTAAGTGCTTTCACAATACGTTGTCATGTTTTTAAGCAGTCAAATATGACAGCGACTTTGAGAGTCAATCTGTTAAGAACCTCAATAAAGATAGCAGTATATCTACTACATGTTATTAATGAACCAGACAGAGGATTAATGCTCCAGTACATGGTTGTTTAGAGAGATTAGATGCATGTGATATCAAAAGTATTTGACTTTTCTTTCTTTGCTTTTAGCCTACTTCAATCCGGGTTTTAAAATTTGACTTAAAATTTGAGGGAAAAGAACAGCAGGTTTAAATAAATAATTACCTTTTTTTTTTTTGGTTTCTGAAATCTGCATCTACAGCTAAAAAATAAAATCCTGTCATTGTTTACTCACCATCATGACATTTCAAACCCTGAAGACTTTCTTTCTTTAAAGCCCTGACTGTTACACATAGGCCAGGCCAGTATATGTCATAATTTACCCACCTTCAAATAGTTGCAAACCTGTATGACTTTCAATGGAGTCTAGTGTTTTTTAGGACTCCAGTGTTTTTCTAAATATCTTCAAGGTATTTAAATCATTTTTTTATATTTGATTAAACTTTCCATTTAAAGTCATACAGGTTTGCAACTATTTGAAGGTGAGAAAATGATGACATATACTGGCCTTTGGCCTATGTGTAACAGTCAGGGCTTGACATTAACACCCGCCAACCCACCAAATGCGGGTGGATTTCAGCGTTACTCCTACTAGCCACTTTGGCGGGTTGAATATTATATAATATACATTTTTCAATTGTAGTCTTTTAAAAAGGCATCTGAAATAATAAACTAAGTGCAATCTAGTGTTGGCAGTAATATTGATTTTTTGAAACATATTGATACGGAAATATCTGAAACTCTTCCGCAGATTAGATACAATAGAACAAAAGATACCAGCTGCGTGTTCTCGCTCTCTAATCTCTCTGACAGCGAGTTGACACACCAACCCTTTACTCACTCGTTTAATTTGCTCCGGATGAATATTTTTTGGTGGTACAGGGCTTGAATTCTGGCAAGGGATTGCGCGTATTGAGCACAATTTTACTCATTCCCCCAGATTTTGTGCTCACACCAAAAGTGCGTGCACGTAAAGTATATTGGCTATATAAAACAGTATAATGGGTCCGTGAGTCAGGTCTTAAAGTGACAGTAGCCTAATATACCGGCTGCCAAATTATGAGATGCTTGTAACGGAGCAGGCTTCAGCTTCGCTCCCTCTCCGCCACCGGAGGGATCCTTCCCCGGAATATTAACCATTCTTAGGAACTTCACTTCCCATCATGCCGCTTACCTGGGACTGATTACGCGACACACCTGCACCACACTTATTGCACACAAACCTGCATGTCATTTACACACACATAAAAGCCACTTCCACACACCACTTCTCTGCGAAGTATTGTATTGCCCTGTCTTTCAATAACGAGCGTTTATTTCTGAGTTTGCTATTCTGTGTTCTGATCTTGGATTGTGTACCCCGACCTCTGCCTGCCTTGACTATTGCCTGCGACCCCGACCTTCTCTGTGTTATCCTCGCTGCTTCTGTTGATTACCCTGCCTGTTTGACCATTCCCATTAAAGCTGCAAATGGATCCCTCAGTATCTGTGCCATCATTACAATGCTATTAAAAATATCTATATGGTAATTATTCCCCTATGGTATCGGTGTCCAAATTGTGGCCAGTGAAAATGCTGAGGGGCTAGTAACTTTAGAAAACCACAAGCCACAGTGGCTGGTGAGCAAAAAAAAATTAATGTCAAGCCCTGGTAACAGTATATTGGATCCATACATAAACTCTTAAAGTGACATCAATCTTTTATTCCTGCTGCTGTCTGTCGTGTTAATCAGGGAACAAAAGACAAAGAGAATCACTCTCTGCTCTTGACTGAATACATTTTGTAACTTTAATTGTAAGCATTAATCTATATTTAATTTTTACACTGAAAACTATCCAGTGTTATTTTACAATTGATTTCTATAGTATTTCTTACCTGAATACTAGCCTACTGTTAGACCCACCTGAAAAACGTAAAGCTCTGTTTATTTAATTTTGCAATTTGTTGTTTGCAATTTGGGTATTTGTTCTTATTTCAATTACTGATATTTTACTTGTGGGTTTTTTTATGAAAGTAAAATTTTCCATTGAAGTAGATTTTTCTTTGTATATGCTTTCAATTATAGTTCTTAGAAAGAAAATCGGAATCAGCAAAAATTGGTATTGGCAGGTCACACTTACAAAACAATCGGAAATCCGAATTGGCCAAGAAAATTGCAATCAGTGCATCTCAACAAACAATATTCAAATCAGTTGTCTGTCCACACGACAATCCACACATCTCTTTTGTGGTGGTTGTTTGTTCCCCATGTGTGTAAATCCACATATAAAGTGGATAATAAGTTGTTTCCAGAACCACACCTCTCTTTTTTCCCACCATTTCATTCACACTAAGATTACAATAAAAGCCTCACTTTGGTGTGATATACTGGCGTAGCCACGGGTGTGCCGGTGCCACCCACTGTGGCAGCTGGCACACCTAAAAATGGAGGCAGAATTATTTTTTATAATCTTAATAAAAAATGATTTACTAAACTTGGGCCATTGTTGTTTACTTACAATATATATATATATATATATATTTTTTTTTTTCAATCAATCCTTTCACGCGCAAGTTAAAAATATTTTAACTGACCCCTTGTTTCCATGGCGACGCATCATGATTGTCACGTAACACACCGCAGCCACAATAACTGACAGATGTATCGCTATTCGCTTTTATTTAGTTTTTTTTTTTTTTTTAAATATTCCCAAACTTGCTTACCATGTCAACTATATGATATTCCGATTCTTCGTTTAAAAACCTTTATAAATGATCTTGATCTATATAACGAGATGAGCGCCGCAGTTCAGAGAGTCCTGTCGGACGGTTTTACAGCACCTGGATTCATCCGTTTCTCCCGAAATACATGAAAGTAAGTGGCCGTTGAACTGGGAGAAGAATAGAGTAAACTTTATAATTCCTTTATAATATAATTTATAAATGTGTGTCTGATATATGAATAAAACACGTCGGCAAATTACATTTGAATAGATTATTCCTGCTTCCATAGACATCAGTGTGTATTTTACAAACTCCAAATGTATTGTTTTACTAGTGCTTATGTGTATTTAAATGTCTGAAACCTAAAATAAACATTATGTGAAAACACTGCATTTTAGACGTGATATATGACAAGCACTGAGCGTGTCCATTTCTGGCTCAGCGCCAGCCAACGCGCAAAAGCAGTTTGAATCTGGCAGTTCTGTGACGTCACTGAACATTCTAAATCATACTCTCAAAATGTTAAAATGTAATTTACATTTTAAATAATTTTCGTTAAAAAAAATATCTGCCGACATTCGGACTGCCAACCAATCAGCAAACAGCAGCTGACTGTGACCCCAGCATCTCCCTGGAGATGTTTGCCGCATATATAAACAAAAGAGATTTTTTTTATTACACATTGCTAGGTAGCAATATGTCGCAGAGCTTCCTGCTCAAAGCTGCAGTCCGCAGTTTTTCCTCTTTGTCGCCATCTCTGTTCGAAATCTGCAATTGCAGTCAATCGCAGAATTATCAACATTACGCGAGTTGTAGTTCGACACCGCACAGCGCGGATGAACACAATGTTTGAGGACAGTGTTCAGCGGTCAATCACCATGCCGGTACGGACACTGGCATTCAGAATCACAGATTATTCTTTTTGGAAGTATGACCAACATAATAATTTTCTCCGGAAAATGAAATCTGAACAAGTAAGTAACATTTTGTTCTGGTTCTGACATTGCAGTAAATCGCGCTGATTAAACCTAAAAATCGCTTTACCGTACCGCTTTACGCAAAACCGTGCAAATTATACTTTGTTCTCAAATTGTTAATGTTAACAACGTCAGCATTGCATGACTACACGTAATGTCCTTTAGATATTTATCATTGTTTTAGCATGGGCCAGTTGCAGTCTCTTTTTTTCTGTAGCCACTACAAAATCTGAACGAAGTCTTTTGCATTATACAACGGCTGAATCTGTTGTCACTGGTGATTGTTGTTTGAACCTTTCTGGATCCGCCATCAAATTGATAAGTTTAATTATATCAAGTGCTGTGAGAAAAGGCTATAAATCTCCAACTCCGACTTCCTCACACGCAATATAGCTTATACTAGCCGAGACTCCTTTGTGTGTACAGATGTGACGTAATGACGCAAAGACATGCTCGAATCTCCCGCGGAAATCCACCAGTACAACTAAAATTAAAAATATTATTACAAGCTTACCGCTTTGAATCGAGCTAAGGCAAGCAGATAGTTTTGAACACTGGCTGGTTATGTATTTTCTCAAATATGTATTTTGGATAATTTTTAACCCAAAAAAAGCTATGGACTGTAGCTTTAATTTCTTTTGCAATAAACCCTTGATGGACAGCCGGACACAAGGCCTAACTTTACACCTGATGAGGATGTTTCTCCCTCCCCGGGCCCAACATCATCAGGTGTGACTCCTCCTGCACTGCTGGCTACGGGAAAAAAAAAACTGTTGAATCAGAAGACACCGAAACGGCCGGAATGTTAATCTGACAATAAATGTGGCACACACACACCCAGAGTCCCTTTTCTGGCTACACTACTGGTGTGATACCACCAAAAATACAATTTAATTACTCTTCAGGTGTTGCATATTAAAACAAACTCACAAGAACAAATATGCAAATGTGTTAATGTGACTCACCGTCCATCCACCTCCATCCGTGCTCATATCACAGTAGACCTGAAAGCCGGCAGGGTAATGGGTGGGAAAAACAGAGTAGATGCCATCTTCCCTCTGACCGCTAGCATATATATCACTACAGTCCCGTGGTCGAGAGCCTTGAAAAAGACAGAGAGAGAGAGAGAGAGAGAGAGAGAGAGAGAGAGAGAGAGAGAGAGAGAGAGAGAGAGAGAGAGAGAGAGAGAGAGAGAGAGAGAGAGCGAGCATCAAACACAAAAAACACAAAGATTAGATCCCTGGATGGTTACAGGATAGCAAATAGCTGAACTAGGCCAAGACTAATTTAATGACCAAAGGAATATTACTATAGGTTAGCCAACATGATTTTGTGCCCATCTTTCTAAGGCAGCTGGTGCTTCTCAATTTACTGGTCTCTGTTCCCAAAAGAGCGATACTTTCCCTGATTATAGAAAACACACTCCCCTTCACTGGCACACACTTACATACAAGTGTCTGCTCCATACCAGGTTCATTACAAGCCACACCTGTGGCTCCAGCAGACACATGAGGACCTTAAAAGTAAAGTGGTAAAATGCGTTTAGACACATTAGGACTCCCGAGAGCACAATTTAAGCACAACCACTTTCCTTCGGCTTCCAGCAACTTGTCTGAGAATTCAGATCAGCGGGACAAAAAAACAAGACAATAGTTAAGTGCGCTTCTTAAACACAGTTTTCCGTGAAATTGACTGATGTTCTTTGGATTGAGAATCAATGAGTCAACAGTGGGAGGAGGCGCTCTGTTCGGGGACCAAATGTCACGTTACAGTTACACAAAAGTGGAGAGGAGGACTCAAGTGCAGCAACGGATGATTTATTAACAAAAGAAAACAAAACACAAAGCAAAAACCCACAAGGGGAAAACACAATAAATGAGACATTAAACAAAACTGAACTTGAAGAACAAACACTGACTCTGAACACGAACACGAACACCATCACACGGAAACTGGGAAAACATATGACAACGACCCGACAAAGACTGCAAACAAGAGGAGACTTAAAAAGGGAACAAATCAAGAGGGAACAGGTGGAAGAACTCAAACACTAATCAGGTAACAAGGGGGAGGGATCAAACAATATCGAGAGCACATGGCCCAACATAACAAAGACACCCAAGTGCAATACAAGACAGGACAGACACGTGACATTACCCCCTCCTTACGGAGCGGCTACCAGACGGAGGCAGACAGGAGGGAGAGACCAGGGCAGGACGGGAGGGAGAGACCAGGGCGGGACGGGAGGGAGAGACCAGGGCGGGACGGGAGGGAGAGACCAGGGCGGGACGGGAGGGAGAGACCAGGGCGGGACGGGAGGGAGAGACCAGGGCGGGACGGGAGGGAGAGACCAGGGCGGGACGGGAGGGAGAGACCAGGGCGGGACGGGAGGGAGAGACCAGGGCGGGACGGGAGGGACGGGACGGGAGGGACGGGAGGGACGGGACGGGAGGGACGGGAGGGACGGGACGGGAGGGACGGGAGGGACGGGAGGGACGGGAGGGACGGGACGGGAGGGACGGGAGGGACGGGACGGGACGGGACGGGACGGGAGGGACGGGAGGGACGGGACGGGAGGGACGGGACGGGAGGGACGGGACGGGAGGGACGGGACGGGACGGGAGGGACGGGACGGGACGGGAGGGACGGGACGGGAGGGACGGGACGGGAGGGACGGGACGGGACGGGACGGACGGGACGGGACGGGACGGGACAGACCAGGGCGGGACGGGAGGGGAGGGGCGGGACGGGAGGGACGGGACGGGAGGGACGGGACGGGACGGGAGGGACGGGAGGGACGGGAGGGACGGGACGGGACGGGACGGGACGGGACGGGAGGGACGGGACGGGAGGGACGGGACGGGAGGGACGGGACGGGAGGGACGGGACGGGACGGGACGGGAGGGACGGGACGGGACGGGAGGGACGGGACGGGAGGGACGGGACAGGAGGGACGGGACGGGAGGGACGGGAGGGACGGGAGGGACGGGACGGGAGGGACGGGACGGGAGGGACGGGACGGGACGGGAGGGACGGGACGGGACGGGAGGGGAGGGACGGGACGGGAGGGACGGGACGGGACGGGACGGGACGGGACGGGAGGGACGGGACGGGACGGGAGGGACGGGACGGGACGGGACGGGACGGGACGGGAGGGACGGGACGGGACGGGACGGGACGGGACGGGAGGGACGGGACGGGACGGGACGGGACGGGACGGGACGGGACGGGACGGGAGGGACGGGACGGGAGGGACGGGACGGGAGGGACGGGACGGGACGGGACGGGACGGGACGGGAGGGACGGGACGGGAGGGACGGGACGGGACGGGAGGGGAGGGACGGGACGGGAGGGGAGGGACGGGACGGGAGGGGAGGGGCGGGACGGGATGGACGGGACGGGAGGGACGGGATGGACGGGACGGGAGGGACGGGAGGGACGGGACGGGAGGGACGGGACGGGAGGGACGGGACGGGAGGGACGGGAGGGACGGGAGGGACGGGAGGGACGGGAGGGACGGGACGGGAGGGACGGGAGGGACGGGACGGGACGGGAGGGACGGGACGGG
This sequence comes from Tiaroga cobitis, assembly GCA_030578255.1. NCBI lineage: Eukaryota > Metazoa > Chordata > Actinopteri > Cypriniformes > Leuciscidae > Tiaroga > Tiaroga cobitis. The sequence continues at coordinate 36,996,327 of CM060595.1, read as the reverse complement.
AGGGACGGGACGGGACGGGAGGGACGGGACGGGACGGGACGGGACGGGAGGGACGGGACGGGACGGGACGGGACGGGACGGGAGGGACGGGACGGGACGGGAGGGACGGGACGGGAGGGACGGGACGGGAGGGACGGGACGGGAGGGACGGGACGGGAGGGACGGGACGGGAGGGACAGACCAGGGCGGGACAGGGCGGGACAGGGCGGGACAGGGCGGGACAGGGCGGGACGGGAGGGACAGACCAGGGCGGGACGGGAGGGACAGACCAGGGCGGGACGGGAGGGACAGACCAGGGCGGGACGGGAGGGACAGACCAGGGCGGGACGGGAGGGACAGACCAGGGCGGGACGGGAGGGACAGACCAGGGCGGGACGGGAGGGACAGACCAGGGCGGGACGGGAGGGACAGACCAGGGCGGGACGGGAGGGACAGACCAGGGCGGGACGGGAGGGACAGACCAGGGCGGGACGGGAGGGACAGACCAGGGTGGGACAAAGCGTTTAGTCCTGGGAGACCCGGGCGAAACACAAAGTCCATCGGGCGGCCAGGGCGGAACACAAATTCCATCAGGTGGTCAGGGCGAAACACAAAGTCCATCAGGCGGCCAGGGCGGTGAAGACCCCTCGGGCGGCCGGGGCGGTGAAGACCCCTCGGGCGGCCGGGGCGGTGAAGACCACTCGGGCGGCCGGGGCGGTGAAGACCACTCGGGCGGCCGGGGCGGTGAAGACCACTCGGGCGGCCGGGGCGGAGAAGACCCCTCGGGCGGGCGGGGCAGAGAAGACCCCTCGGGCGGCCGGGGCGGAGAAATGAAAGATAGTGGAAAACTGGGTCGATCCAAATGTAGCGATTGTGTAGTCTGGACAATCCAAGTCATCGTCGTCCATGCAAGCGTACAGCCACCCCTCGGGCGGCCGGGGCGGAGAAGACCCTTCCGTCGTCCATGCAAGCGTACAGCCACCCCTCGGGCGGCCGGGCGGAGAAGACCCCTCGGGCGGCCGTGGTCGGAGAAGACCCCTTGGGCGGCCAGGGCGGAGATGCATTTTGGGGACCAGACACCGGCTCGGGAACAGACACTGGTTCGGGAACATGCACTGGCTCTGCCTCCGGCTCTGGAACAGGCACTGGCTCTGCCTCCGGCTCTGGAACAGGCACTGGCTCTGCCTCCGGCTCTAGAACAGCAGCCACTGTCTCAGGAACTGCCGACACCGGTTCAGGAACAGCCACTAAAACAGAAATGGTCACAAGGACAGACACAAATACAGAAACAAACACTGGATCCGGAACTGACATGGGCTCCAGCTCTGGAACAGGCACTGGCTCTGCCTCCGGCTCAGGAACAGCAGAAACTCGCTCTGCCTCCGGCTAAGGAACAGCAGAAACTGGCTCTGCCTCCGGCTCTGGAACAGCAGACACTGGCTCTGTCTCCGGCTCTGGAACAGCAGAGACTGGCATCTCCAAGATCCAAGCCAGACGCTCCAGATAGTCCATCACAACCTTGGCGGCCACGCCAAAGGGGATCTCTGGCTCTGTCCCAGACTGGACAGACGGAACGTGACCCGTCTCTCGCTGGGCAGACGGAACGTGACCCGTCTCTCGCTGGGCAGACCGGACGTGAACAGTTTCTCGCTGGGCAGACGGGACGTGAACAGTCTCTCGCTGGGCAGACGGGACTTGAACAGCCTCTCGCTGGGCAGACGGGACGTGAACAGCCTCTCGCTGGGCAGACGGGACGTGAACAGCCTCTCGCTGGGCAGACGGGACGTGAACAGCCTCTCGCTGGGCAGACGGGACGTGAACAGTCTCTCGCTGGGCAGACATGATGTGAACAGTCTCTCGCTGGACCGACGTGACGTGAACAGTCTCTCGCTGTGCAGACGGGCGTTTCCTCCTTTTCCGTCCGTGACGGCGAGAAGTAGGCTCTGAGCTGTCCCTCACTGGCCCAGGATCGAAGGGGGGCCAGGATGGAGAGTGGTGTTGAACCTCTTCTCGACCCTCTCCTCCTCCTCTACGACATCCACGGGTCCCCGAGAACCTGGCCAGACACTCCGAGTCCTCCCTTTGATGAACCATAAAAGCGAGGGCCTGAAAAATATTCATTCTGCCGATTCGTTAGAGGACGGAGTCATTCCGTCATGAAAGATAGTGGAAAACTGGGTTGATCCAAATGTAGCGATTGTGTAGTCTGGACAATCCAAGTCATCGTCGTCCATGCAAGCGTCATCATCCATCCAGTCAAAATCATCGTCATCCATGCTGCTGAGTCCTCAAATGGTCGGATCGTTCTGTCACGTTACAGTCACAAAAAAGTGGAGAGGAGGACTCAAGTGCAGCAACGGATGATTTATTAACAAAAGAAAACAAAACACAAAGCAAAAACCCACAAGGGGGAAAACACAATAAATGAGACATTAAACAAAACTGAACTTGAAGAACAAACACTGACTCTGAACACGAACACCATCACACGGAAACTGGGAAAACATATGACAACGACCCGACAAAGACTGCAAACAAGAGGAGACTTAAAAAGGGAACAAATCAAGAGGGAACAGGTGGAAGAACTCAAACACTAATCAGGTAACAAGGGGGAGGGATCAAACAATATCGAGAGCACATGGCCCAACATAAAGACACCCAAGTGCAAAACAAGACAGGAAAGACACGTGACATTACCCCCTCCTTACGGAGCGGCTACCAGACGGAGGCAGACAGGAGGGAGAGACCAGGGCGGGACGGGAGAGAGAGACCAGGGCGGGATGGGAGGGACAGACCAGGGCGAGACGGGAGGGACGGGGCGAGACGGGAGGGACGGGACGGGAGGGACGGGACGGGACGGGACGGGACGGGAGGGACGGGACGGGAGGGACGGGACGGGAGGGACGGGACGGGAGGGACGGGAGGGACGGGACGGGAGGGACGGGACGGACGGGACGGGAGGGACGGGACGGGACGGACGGGACGGGAGGGACGGGACGGGAGGGACGGGACGGGAGGGACGGGACGGGAAGGGAGGGACAGACCAGGGCGGGAAGGGAGGGACAGACCAGGGCGGGAAGGGAGGGACAGACCAGGGCGGGAAGGGAGGGACAGACCAGGGCGGGACGGGAGGGACAGACCAGGGCGGGACGGGAGGGACAGACCAGGGCGGGACGGGAGGGACAGACCAGGGCGGGACGGGAGGGACAGACCAGGGCGGGACGGGAGGGACAGACCAGGGCGGGACGGGAGGGACAGACCAGGGCGGGACGGGAGGGACAGACCAGGGCGGGACGGGAGGGACAGACCAGGGCGGGACGGGAGGGACAGACCAGGGCGGGACGGGAGGGACAGACCAGGGCGGGACGGGAGGGACAGACCAGGGCGGGACGGGAGGGACAGACCAGGGCGGGACGGGAGGGACAGACCAGGGCGGGACGGGAGGGACAGACCAGGGCGGGACGGGAGGGACAGACCAGGGCTGGACGGGAGGGACAGACCAGGGCTGGACGGGAGGGACAGACCAGGGCTGGACGGGAGGGACAGACCAGGGCTGGACGGGAGGGACAGACCAGGGCTGGACGGGAGGGACAGACCAGGGCTGGACGGGAGGGACAGACCAGGGCTGGACGGGAGGGACAGACCAGGGCGGGACGGGAGGGACAGACCAGGGCGGGACGGGAGGGACAGACCAGGGCGGGACGGGAGGGACAGACCAGGGCGGGACGGGAGGGACAGACCAGGGCGGGACGGGAGGGACAGACCAGGGCGGGACGGGAGGGACAGACCAGGGAGGGACGGGAGGGACAGACCAGGGAGGGACGGGAGGGACAGACCAGGGAGGGACAGACCAGGGCGGGACGGGAGGGACAGACCGGGGCGGGGCGGGACGGGAGGGACGGGGCGGGGCGGGACGGGAGGGACAGACCAGGGCGGGACGGGAGGGACAGACCAGGACGGGACGGGAGGGACAGACCAGGGCGGGACGGGAGGGACAGACCAGGGTGGGACAAAGCGTTTAGTCCTGGGAGACCCGGGCGAAACACAAAGTCCATCGGGCGGCCAGGGCGGAACACAAATTCCATCAGGCGGCCGGGGCGGTGAAGACCCCTCGGGCGGCCGGGGCGGTGAAGACCACTCGGGCGGCCGGGGCGGTGAAGACCACTCGGGCGGCCGGGGCGGTGAAGACCACTCGGGCGGCCGGGGCGGAGAAGACCCCTCGGGAGGCCGGGCGGAGAAGACCCCTCGGGCGGCCGGGGCAGAGAAGACCCCTCGGGCGGCCAGGGCGGAGAAATGAAAGATAGTGGAAAACTGGGTCGATCCAAATGTAGCGATTGTGTAGTCTGGACAATCCAAGTCATCGTCGTCCATGCAAGCGTACAGCCACCCCTCGGGCGGCCGGGGCGGAGAAGACCCTTCCGTTGTCCATGCAAGCATACAGCCACCCCTCGGGCGGCCGGGCGGAGAAGACCCCTCGGGCGGCCGTGGTCGGAGAAGACCCCTCGGGCGGCCAGGGCGGAGATGCATTTTGGGGACCAGACACCGGCTCGGGAACAGACACTGGTTCGGGAACATGCACTGGCTCTGCCTCCGGCTCTGGAACAGGCACTGGCTCTGCCTCCGGCTCTGGAACAGGCACTGGCTCTGCCTCCGGCTCTAGAACAGCAGCCACTGTCTCAGGAACTGCCGACACCGGTTCAGGAACAGCCACTAAAACAGAAATGGTCACAAGGACAGACACAAATACAGAAACAAACACTGGATCCGGAACCGACATGGGCTCCAGCTCTGGAACAGGCACTGGCTCTGCCTCCGGCTCAGGAACAGCAGAAACTCGCTCTGCCTCCGGCTAAGGAACAGCAGAAACTGGCTCTGCCTCCGGCTCTGGAACAGCAGACACTGGCTCTGTCTCCGGCTCTGGAACAGCAGAGACTGGCATCTCCAAGATCCGAGCCAGACGCTCCAGATAGTCCGTCACAACCTTGGCGGCCACGCCAAAGGGGATCTCTGTCCCAGACTGGACAGACGGAACGTGACCCGTCTCTCGCTGGGCAGACGGGACGTGAACAGTCTCTCGCTGGGCAGACGGGACGTGAACAGTGTCTCGCTGGGCAGACGGGACGTGAACAGCCTCTCGCTGGGCAGACGGGACGTGAACAGCCTCTCGCTGGGCAGACGGGACGTGAACAGCCTCTCGCTGGGCAGACGGGACGTGAACAGCCTCTCGCTGGGCAGACGGGACGTGAACAGCCTCTCGCTGGGCAGACGGGACGTGAACAGTCTCTCGCTGGGCAGACATGATGTGAACAGTCTCTCGCTGGACCGACGTGACGTGAACAGTCTCTCGCTGTGCAGACGGGCGTTTCCTTCTTTTCCGTCCGTGACGGCGAGAAGTAGGCTCTGAGCTGTCCCTCACTGGCCCAGGATCGAAGGGGGGCCAGGATGGAGAGTGGTGTTGAACCTCTTCTCGACCCTCTCCTCCTCCTCTACGACATCCACGGGTCCCCGAGAACCTGGCCAGACACTCCGAGTCCTCCCTTTGATGAACCATAAAAGCGAGGGCCTGAAAAAATATTCATTCTGCCGGATTCGTTAGAGGACGGAGTCATTCCGTCATGAAAGATAGTGGAAAACTGGGTTGATCCAAATGTAGCGATTGTGTAGTCTGGACAATCCAAGTCATCGTCGTCCATGCAAGCGTCATCATCCATCCAGTCAAAATCATCGTCACCCATGCTGCTGAGTCCTCAAATGGTCGGATCGTTCTGTCACGTTACAGTTACAAAAAAGTGGAGAGGAGGACTCAAGTGCAGCAACGGATGATTTATTAACAAAAGAAAACAAAACACAAAGCAAAAACCCACAAGGGGGAAAACACAATAAATGAGACATTAAACAAAACTGAACTTGAAGAACAACCACTGACTCTGAACACGAACACCATCACACTGAAACTGGGAAAACATATGACAACGATCCGACAAAGACTGCAAACAAGAGGAGACTTATGCTGGGTACACACCTAAAGATAATCGGGCTGATTTTGGGCCGATTTTCCCCCTTCCGACAATCCTAGGTATGTCCTGATTATCTTGATGGTTCTACAGATTATTTTATCAGATTCTCCCTTGATGTGAGGTGTGTTAAGAGTGTCCGAACCTGCTCGGAAGAACATCGGAGCCGCTCCGATCGTGAATCGTAAATATTCAACATGTTGAATATTTACGATCAGAAATCCTGATGTGTGGGGGGAATCCCGAGGACAAACGGGCGCACGTTCTGGAGATTATCACGTGAAACGAAACAATATCCAATCAGAAAGCGAGATGATGGAAGACGGAAGCATAACAAACAAAGTCATGGCGCAGCACAGACTGAAATTAATGTGGACATTATTGTGAAGTCTCGCGAGATTTCGTGTGTTCACAGTCTAGACTCTGGTTGAAAATCTGTTAGTGTGTGGTGTGCTGTCTTTGTCACATCATGGCACACCACACACTATAGGAGCAAAATGGTTCAATCTAGGATTTTTTCTCCTCATGTTTGTGGTCTATCACATTTTGAAAATCTTATAAGATGTAAAAAATCCTTTGGTGTGTACCCAGCATTAAAAAGGGAACAAATCAAGATGGAACAGGTGGAAGAACTCAAACACTAATCAGGTAACAAGGGGGAGGGATCAAACAATAACGAGAGCACATGGCCCAACATAACAAAGACACCCAAGTGCAATACAAGACAGGACAGACACGTGACACCAAAGTGCTTGTGATTCTGAAGTGGTGTAGTCAGAGTACATGATTTGAATCTAAATCTTTGTTCATGGGACCACATAACTTTTAAACTCAATCACCAGAGCAAAAATGTTTTGTCACTTTGGAGGCACAGGAAATAGTAAGAGCAGTATGTTACTATGCTATTCTGGACTCTCTTTACTAATTCACTTCACTAATGACATACTAAACTCTAAAAAGCCAATTTCATGCTTTTAATTGCCCCCAGAAAAGAATCTGTCATTATATAATGAAATATTAGCAAAACATATGTAGCAATCAAACAAATTTATTTTTAATGGTTCTCAAAAGAGAATGATGTCAACCAGCCAAATCTTGACTCCCTAGGGTGAAGAGAGGGATGGATGGACTTGGTTACATGTGAATGAACAATGAAACATACACTTCTGGTCAAAAGTTTAAAGTCATTCCATTTTTATCAAAAGTGAAAGTAAAGCTAGAAAGGTTTTCTTCAAATAGATGCTGTTCTTTGAACTCTCTGTTTATCAAATAACTTTGAATAAAATGTATAACGGTTTCCACCAAAATGTTTAGCAGCACAACTTTTTTCAACATTAATAATAATAATTATAAGGAATGTTTCTAGAGCAGCAAATGTAGGTGCAACGTTACTTATAGTCAACAGAATGTGTTAAAGGGTCCTCCAAAATAAAGTGAAACCGTATTAATCACAATATTACTATTTTTACTGTATTTTTGATCAAATAAATGCAGCCTTGGTGTTTGGTGGTGTAAAGTGGAGCAAATAGACAATGGACACTTAGGTAAAACCCAAAACATGTTAAACACAGAAGATGATCAAACTGGATCCCCTACCATTAGCACAGCCTTTAAGGCGAACTCCTCTGACTGGTGCCCTCTGCAGGTCAGCTTTCACCCTGGCCTTCAGACCTCCCGTTTCCTTCTGCATGGCATTCAGAGCATCGCTCACAGAGTTGACAACCTTCACCATGTTAATCTGGCTCTCGGACAGCAGCTGCAACACAAACAAAACCTATTACACAGAAAGCATGAACTGACAAGGAAACTGTCCAGAATAAACTGCAAGGAACAGACGCTAGCAGAGAATCAGATCAATACGGTTGATCAGCAGCTTACTATTACATACTTGAATATTTAAAAGTAAATAAAAGTCTGTCATAATTTACTCTCCCATGTTACGTTCACACCGGACGCGAATAGCGCGTCAAATTCGCGCCTACCGCGTCTAGTTATACGCTTGACCACTTTGAATCCATTCGCGCGTCAAGAGCGAAATTGACGCGCGTAAAAACAAAAGTTTGAAGCGAAATTTACGCGCGTGTCGCGTCGGAGGCGAAATCCGATGAAACTCCAGAGGCGAAACCCGACTGCGGTCAAGTGGGCCGCACGTTGAAAATACACGGTCAAGCCAGCCGCACATTTTTTTAGTATGCGCGTCTATTCGTGTACTTACGGTATGGGTGCTGGAAGCGGGCAAAATTGTTTTTAAGACTCTATTTTCCGCTATTTTACAATTTATTAGGACACAAATAATACATTTTCATTTTTTTTTTTTAAAAGCATGACTGTTTTATTATTATTTTAAAATGTGTAGGCCTATGGGTTACATTAGTTATTACATAATATATTCATGTTCATAGTAATGTCAATTAACATTAATGATTTTTACATTTTTATTGTTAATTTTAATGTTTTTTAGACACTATTTTCTGCTATAATATATATATTATACATTATTGTACTTTATTTATTAACTTTAATTAAATTTAATATTAATGTTAATTATCATACATTTATATTGCATTTTTATTGTTGATTTTAATGTTTTTATATATAAAGTATACATTATTATACATAATGTATTTTTATTTATTTATTTTCTTACATTTTTTATGTTAATGTAAATGGCAAATATTTGGCAAATAAATACAACAGGCTTTTGGTGGCTTTTAATCTGTCAATTATAATTGAATTGCATATATATTAGCTATAAACACCTTTATACAATCTATGAAATATACATTCATACCTGAAGTATCAAATATGATACTCAAAACACACACACACACACACACACACACGCACACACAAACACACACATATACATTTTATATATAATGGGAGTTTTGCCATTTTACTTCAGCTTCTAGCACTTACATCATGTCCCATATTCAAACACTCATAAAAACTGTTCCTTCATAGGTTTGCTCATTCTTTCATTTGATTCCTGTTCAGAGTGACTCTGGCTATTACTGTAATTATTATCAAGTCATGTTACTGTATAGTTTTGGAGAAAAGTAAAGGCAAACTCAACCCCATCCATCAAAGTGCATTATAGCACTTACACCATGTCCTATATTGCAACACTCATAAAAAGTGTTCCTTCATAGGTTTGCCCATTCTTTCATTTGGTTCCTGTTCAGAGTGACCCTGACTATTACTGTATTTATTTTCAAGTCATTTTACTGTATAGTTTTGGAGAAAAGTAAAGGCAAACACCCCAAACATCAAAGTGCTTTCTATCACTTAACACCATATCCCATTTTCAAACACTCATAAAAAGTGTTCCTCCATTGGTTTGCTCATTCTCTCATTTGATTACTGTTCAGAGTGACTCTGACTATTACTGTAATTATTTTCAAGTCATTTTACTGTATAGTTTTGGAGAAAAGTAAAGACAAACACCCCAAACATCAAACTGCATTCTAGCACTTACACCATGTCACATGTTCAAACACTCATAAAAACTGTTCCTTCATAGGTTTGCTCATTCGTTCAATTGATTACTGTTCAGACTGACCCTGACTATTACTGTAATTATTTTCAAGTCATTTTACTGTATAGTTTTGGAGAAAAGTAAAGGCAAACACCCCAAACACTTTCTAGCATTTACACCATGACCCATTTTCAAACACTCATAAAAAGTGTTCCCTCATAGGTTTGCTCATTCTCTCATTTGATTACTGTTCAGAGTGACCCTGGCTATACTGTATTTATTATCAAGTCATTTTACTGTATAGTTTTGGAGAAAAGTAAAGGCAAACTCACCCCAATCATCAAAGTGCATTCTATCACTTACACCATGTCCCATTTTCAAACACGCATAAAAAGTGTTTGTTCATAGGTTTACTCCTTCTCTCAATATATTCCTGTTCAGAGCGACTCTAAATGTTGCTGTAATTATTGTCTAGTCATTGTATTGTATAGTTTTGGAGAAAAGTAAAGGCAAACTCACCTCAATCATCAAAGTGCATTCTATCACTTACACCATGTCACATGTTCAAACACTCATAAAAATTGTTCCTTCATAGGTTTGCTCATTTGTTCATTGGATTCCTGTTCAGAGTGACTCTGACTATTACTGTATGTATTTTCAGGTAATTTTACTGTATAGTTTTGGAGAAAAGTAAAGGCAAACTCACCCCAATCATCAAAGTGCATTCTATCATTTGCACCATGTCACATTTTCAAACACTCATAAAAAGTGTTCGTTCATAGGTTTGCTCATTCTTTCAATATATTCCTGTTCAGACTGACTCTGACTATTACTGTAATTATTGTCAAGTAATTTTACTGTATAGTTTTGGAGAAAAGTAAAGGCAAACTCACCTCAATCATCAAAGTGCATTCTATCACTTACACCTTGTCACATGTTCAAACACTCATAAAAATTGTTCCTTCATAGGTTTGCTCATTTATTCATTGGATTCCTGTTCAGAGTGACTCTGACTATTACTGTATTTATTTTCAGGTAATTTTACTGTATAGTTTTGGAGAAAAGTAAAGGCAAACTCACCCCAATCATCAAAGTGCATTCTATCATTTGCACCATGTCCCATTTTCAAACACTCATAAAAAGTGTTCGTTCATAGGTTTACTCATTCTCTCAATATATTCCTGTTCAGAGCGACTCTGAATGTTGCTGTAATTATTGTCTAGTCATTTTACTGTATAGTTTTGGAGAAAAGTAAAGGCAAACACCTCAATCATCAAAGTGCATTCTATCACTTACACCATGTCACATGTTCAAACACTCATAAAAATTGTTCCTTCATAGGTTTGCTCATTTGTTCATTGGATTCCTGTTCAGAGTGACTCTGACTATTATTGTAATTATTTTCAGGTAATTTTACTGTATAATTCTGGAGAAAAGTACAGGCAAACTCACCCCAATCATCAAAGTGCATTCTATCACTTACACCATGTCACATGTTCAAACACTCATAAAAAGTGTTTGTTCATAGGTTTGCTCATTCTTTCAATATATTCCTGTTCAGGGCGACTCTGAATGTTGCTGTAATTATTGTCTAGTCATTTTACTGTATAGTTTTGGAGAAAAGTAAAGGCAAACTCACCTCAATCATCAAAGTGCATTCTATCACTTACACCATGTCCCATTTTCAAACACTCATAAAAAGTGTTCGTTCATAGGTTTGCTCATTCTTTCAATATATTCCTATTCAGAGTGACTCTGACTATTACTGTAATTATTTTCAAGTCATTTTACTGTATAGTTTGGGAGAAAAGTAAAGGCAAACTCACCCCAATCATCAAAGTGCATTCTATCACTTACACCAAACACTCATAAAAAATGTTCCTTCATAGGTTTGCTCATTTGTTCATTGGATTCCTGTTCAGAGTGACTCTGACTATTACTGTAATTATTTTCAGGTAATTTTACTGTATAGTTTTGGAGAAAAGTAAAGGCAAACTCAACCCCATCCATCAAAGTGCATTCTATCACTTGCACCATGTCCCATTTTCAAACACTCATAAAAAGTGTTCGTTCATAGGTTTGCTTATTCTTTCAATATATTCCTGTTCAGAGTGACTCCGACTATTACTGTAATTATTGTCAACTAATTTTACTGTATAGTTTTGGAGAAAAGTAAAGGCAAACTCAACCCCATCCATCAAAGTGCATTCTATCACTTACACCATGTCCCATTTTCAAACACTCATTAAAAGTGTTCCCTCATAGGTTTGCTCATTCTTGCATTTGATTACAGGTCTGAGTGACCCTGACTATTACTGTATTTATCATCAAGCCATTTTACTGTATAGTTTTGGAGAAAAGTAAAGGCAAACTCACCCCAAACATCAAAGTGCTTTCTATCACTTACACCATGTCCCATTTTCAAACACTCATAAAAAGTGTTCCTTCATAGGTTTGCTCATTCTCTCAATATATTCCTGTTCAGAGCGACTCTGAATATTACTGTAATTATTTTCTAGTCATTTTACTGTATGGTTTTGGAGAAAAGTAAAGGCAAACTCACCCCAATCATCAAACTGCATTCTAGCACTTACACCATGTCCCATTTTTAAACCGTCATAAAAAGTGTTCCTTCATAGGTTTGCTCATTCTTTTTATTGATTCATGTTCAGACTGACCCTGGCTATTACTGTAATTATTTTCAAGTAATTTTACTGTATAGTTTTGGAGAAAAGTAAAGGCAAAATCACCCCAATAATCAGAGTGCATTCTATCACTTACACCATGTCCCATTTTCAAACACTCATAAAAAGTGTTCGTTCATAGGTTTGCTCATTCTCTCAATATATTCCTGTTCAGAGCGACTCTGAATATTACTGTAATTATTGTCTAGTCATTTTACTGTATAGTTTTGGAGAATAGTAAAGGCAAACTCACCCCAATCATCAAACTGCATTCTAGCACTTACACCATGTCCCATTTTCAAACACTCATAAAAAGTGTTCCTTCATAGGTTTGCTCATTCGTTCAATTGATTACTGTTCAGACTGACCCTGACTATTACTGTAATTATTTTCAATTCATTTTACTGTATAGTTTTGGAGAAAAGTAAAGGCAAACACCCCAAACACTTTCTAGCATTTACACCATGACCCATTTTCAAACACTCATAAAAAGTGTTCCCTCATAGGTTTGCTCATTCTCTCATTTGATTACTGTTCAGAGTGACCCTGGCTATACTGTATTTATTATCAAGTCATTTTACTATATAGTTTTGGAGAAAAGTAAAGGGAAACACCCCAAACATCAAAGTGCTTTCTATCACTTAACACCATATCCCATTTTCAAACACTCATAAAAAGTGTTCCTCCATTGGTTTGCTCATTCTCTCATTTGATTACTGTTCAGAGTGACCCTGGCTATTACTGTAATTATTTTAGAGTCAATTTAACTGTATAGTTTTGGAGAAAAGTAAAGGCAAACACCCCAAACACTTTCTATCACTTACACCATGTCCCATTTTCAAACACTCATAAAAAGTGTTCCTTCATAGGTTTGCTCATTCTTTCATTTGATTACATGTCAGAGTGACTCTTAATATTACTGTATTTATTATCAAGTCATTTTACTGTATAGTTTTGGAGAAAAGTAAAGGCAAACACCCAAATCATCAAACTACATTGTAGCACTTACACCATGTCCCATGTTCAAGCACTCATAAAAAGTATTCCTTCATAGGTTTGCTCATTCATTGATTTGATTCCTGTTCAGAGTGACTCTGACTATTACTGTAATTATTTTCAAGTCATTTTACTGTATAGTTTTGGAGAAAAGTAAAGGCAAACTCACCCCAAACATCAAACTGCATCCTGGCACTTACACCATGTCCCATGTTCAAACACTCATAAAAACTGTTCCTTCATAGGTTTGCTCATTCGTTCAATTGATTACTGTTCAGAGTGACCCTGACTATTACTGTAATTATTTTCAAGTAATTTTACTGTATAGTTTTGGAGAAAAGTAAAGGCAAACTCACCCCAATCATCAGAGTGCATTCTATCACTTACACCATGTCACATGTTCAAACACTCATAAAAAGTGTTCCTTCATAGGTTTGCTCATCCGTTCAATTGATTACTGTTCAAAGTGACCCTGGCTATTACTGTAATTACTTTCAAGTAATTTTACTGTATAGTTTTGGAGAAAAGTAAAGGCAAACACCCCAAACACTTTCTAGCATTTACACCATGTCCCATTTTCAAACACTCATAAAAAGTGTTCCCTCATAGGTTTGCTCATTCTCTCATTTGATTACTGTTCAGAGTGACCCTGGCTATACTGTATTTATTATCAAGTCATTTTACTGTATAGTTTTGGAGAAAAGTAAAGGGAAACACCCCAAACATCAAAGTGCTTTCTATCACTTAACACCATATCCCATTTTCAAACACTCATAAAAAGTGTTCCTCCATTGGTTTGCTCATTCTCTCATTTGATTACTGTTCAGAGTGACCCTGGCTATAACTGTAATTATTTTCAAGTCATTTTACTGTATAGTTTTCGAGAAAAGTAAAGGCAAACACTTTCTAGCATTTACACCATGTCCTATATTCAAACACTCATAAAAAGTGTTCCTTCATAGATTTGCTTATTCTTACATTTGATTACTGTTCAGACTGGCTCTGGCTATTACTGTATTTATTATCAAGTAATTTTACTGTATAGTTTTCGAGAAAAGTAAAGGCAAACACCCCAAACATCAAAGTGCTTTCTGTCACTTAACACCGTATCCCATTTTCAAACACTCATATAAAAAGTGTTCCTTCATAGGTTTGCTCATTCGTTCAATTGATTACTGTTCAGACTGACCCTTGCTATTACTGTAATTATTTTCAGGTAATTTTACTGTATACTTTTGGAGAGAAGTCAAGACAAACACCCCTAACACTTTCTAGCATTTACACCATGTCCCATTTTCAAACACTCATAAAAAGTGTTCCTTCATAGGTTTGCTCATTCTTTTTATTGATTCCTGTTCAGAGTGACCCTGGCTATTACTGTAATTATTTTCAAGTAATTTTACTGTATAGTTTTGGAGAAAAGTAAAGGCAAACACCCCAAACACTTTCTAGCATTTACACCATGTCCCATTTTCAAACAGTCATAAAAAGTGTTCCTTCATAGGTTTGCTCATTCGTTCAATTGATTACTGTTCAGAGTGACCCTGGCTATTACTGTAATTATTTTCAAGTAATTTTACTGTATAGTTTTGGAGAAAAGTAAAGGCAAACTCACCCCAATCATCAGAGTGCATTCTATCACTTGCACCAGTGTTTTTCAACCCTGCTCCTGAAGGACCCCCAACACTGCACATTTTCTTTGTCTCCCTAATCAAACACACCTGATTCAACTCATCAGCTCATTATCACCATGTGATGAGGGGTCAGTCTGAACAGGAATCAATAAAAAGAATGAGCAAACCTATGAAGGAACACTTTTTATGACTGTTTAAAAATGGGACTTGGTTTAAGTGCTAGAATGCAGTTTGATGATTGGGGTGAGTTTGCCTTTACTATTCTCCAAAACTATACAGTAAAATGACTAGACAATAATTACAGTAATATTCAGAGTCGCTCTGAACAGGAATATATTGAGAGAATGAGCAAACCTATGAACGAACACTTTTTATGAGTGTTTGAAAATGGGACATGGTGTAAGTGATAGAATGCACTCTGATTATTGGGGTGATTTTGCCTTTACTTTTCTCCAAAACTATACAGTAAAATTACTTGAAAATAATTACAGTAATAGCCAGGGTCAGTCTGAACATGAATCAATAAAAAGAATGAGCAAACCTATGAAGGAACACTTTTTATGACGGTTTAAAAATGGGACATGGTGTAAGTGCTAGAATGCAGTTTGATGATTGGGGTGAGTTTGCCTTTACTTTTCTCCAAAACCATACAGTAAAATGACTAGAAAATAATTACAGTAATATTCAGAGTCGCTCTGAACAGGAATATATTGAGAGAATGAGCAAACCTATGAAGGAACACTTTTTATGAGTGTTTGAAAATGGGACATGGTGTAAGTGATAGAAAGCACTTTGATGTTTGGGGTGAGTTTGCCTTTACTTTTCTCCAAAACTATACAGTAAAATGGCTTGATGATAAATACAGTAATAGTCAGGGTCACTCAGACCTGTAATCAAATGCAAGAATGAGCAAACCTATGAGGGAACACTTTTAATGAGTGTTTGAAAATGGGACATGGTGTAAGTGATAGAATGCACTTTGATGGATGGGGTTGAGTTTGCCTTTACTTTTCTCCAAAACTATACAGTAAAATTAGTTGACAATAATTACAGTAATAGTCGGAGTCACTCTGAACAGGAATATATTGAAAGAATAAGCAAACCTATGAACGAACACTTTTTATGAGTGTTTGAAAATGGGACATGGTGCAAGTGATAGAATGCACTTTGATGGATGGGGTTGAGTTTGCCTTTACTTTTCTCCAAAACTATACAGTAAAATTACCTGAAAATAATTACAGTAATAGTCAGAGTCACTCTGAACAGGAATCCAATGAACAAATGAGCAAACCTATGAAGGAACATTTTTTATGAGTGTTTGGTGTAAGTGATAGAATGCACTTTGATGATTGGGGTGAGTTTGCCTTTACTTTTCTCCCAAACTATACAGTAAAATGACTTGAAAATAATTACAGTAATAGTCAGAGTCACTCTGAATAGGAATATATTGAAAGAATGAGCAAACCTATGAACGAACACTTTTTATGAGTGTTTGAAAATGGGACATGGTGTAAGTGATAGAATGCACTTTGATGATTGAGGTGAGTTTGCCTTTACTTTTCTCCAAAACTATACAGTAAAATGACTAGACAATAATTACAGCAACATTCAGAGTCGCCCTGAACAGGAATATATTGAAAGAATGAGCAAACCTATGAACAAACACTTTTTATGAGTGTTTGAACATGTGACATGGTGTAAGTGATAGAATGCACTTTGATGATTGGGGTGAGTTTGCCTGTACTTTTCTCCAGAATTATACAGTAAAATTACCTGAAAATAATTACAATAATAGTCAGAGTCACTCTGAACAGGAATCCAATGAACAAATGAGCAAACCTATGAAGGAACAATTTTTATGAGTGTTTGAACATGTGACATGGTGTAAGTGATAGAATGCACTTTGATGATTGAGGTGTTTGCCTTTACTTTTCTCCAAAACTATACAGTAAAATGACTAGACAATAATTACAGCAACATTCAGAGTCGCTCTGAACAGGAATATATTGAGAGAATGAGTAAACCTATGAACGAACACTTTTTATGAGTGTTTGAAAATGGGACATGGTGCAAATGATAGAATGCACTTTGATGATTGGGGTGAGTTTGCCTTTACTTTTCTCCAAAACTATACAGTAAAATTACCTGAAAATAAATACATTAATAGTCAGAGTCACTCTGAACAGGAATCCAATGAATAAATGAGCAAACCTATGAAGGAACAATTTTTATGAGTGTTTGAACATGTGACAAGGTGTAAGTGATAGAATGCACTTTGATGATTGAGGTGAGTTTGCCTTTACTTTTCTCCAAAACTATACAGTAAAATTACTTGACAATAATTACAGTAATAGTCAGAGTCAGTCTGAACAGGAATATATTGAAAGAATGAGCAAACCTATGAACGAACACTTTTTATGAGTGTTTGAAAATGTGACATGGTGCAAATGATAGAATGCACTTTGATGATTGGGGTGAGTTTGCCTTTACTTTTCTCCAAAACTATACAGTAAAATTACCTGAAAATACATACAGTAATAGTCAGAGTCACTCTGAACAGGAATCCAATGAACAAATGAGCAAACCTATGAAGGAACAATTTTTATGAGTGTTTGAACATGTGACATGGTGTAAGTGATAGAATGCACTTTGATGATTGAGGTGAGTTTGCCTTTACTTTTCTCCAAAACTATACAATAAAATGACTAGACAATAATTACAGCAACATTTAGAGTCGCTCTGAACATGAATATATTGAGAGAATGAGTAAACCTATGAACGAACACTTTTTATGCGTGTTTGAAAATGGGACATGGTGTAAGTGATAGAATGCACTTTGATGATTGGGGTGAGTTTGCCTTTACTTTTCTCCAAAACTATACAGTAAAATTACTTGACAATAATTACAGTAATAGTCAGAGTCAGTCTGAACAGGAATATATTGAAAGAATGGGCAAACCTATGAACGAACACTTTTTATGAGTGTTTGAAAATGGGACATGGTGCAAGTGATAGAATGCACTTTGATGTGTGGGGTGAGTTTGCCTTTTCTCCAAAACTATACAGTAATATAACATACCTGTATATATAAATTGTGTGTATGTGTGTGCGTGTGTTTTAAATATCATTTGTGTTTCATTCATCAGGTATGCAAGCATATTTCATAGATCAGGTTTTTATTGTTCATATATGAAATTCATGGATAATTGACAGATTAAAGCCACCAAAAGCCTGTTGTATCATATTTGTAATTTACATTAACATGAAAAATGTAAGTAAATAAATAAATAAACATTTATACATGATGTAAAATAATTAAATGTATACTTTATATATACACAAACATTAAAATCAACAATACAAATGTAAAATAAATGTATGATAATTAACATCAATATTACAGATTTCATTAGCATTAATAAATATATTACAATAATTAATGTATACTATATATATAAACATTCAAATTAAAAATAAGTAAATAAACATTAATAAAAAATAAAAATGTACAAATATTAAGGATGTATGATAATTAAAATGAATATGAACATGAATAAATTATGTAATAATTAATGTTAATCATATTTAGGCATACAAACATTAAAATAGTAAAAAAAAAAATATTATTTGTGTCCTAATAAGATGGAAAATAGCAGAAAATAGAGTCTAAAAATCAAGTTTGACCTCTTTCAGCACCCATACCGTAAGTACACGATTAGACGCGCATACTAAAAAAAATGTGCGGCTGGCTTGACCGTACATTTTCAACACGCGGCCCACTTGACCGCAGTGAAACACGTTGACGGCCGTTACACATTACAGGAGTAATACAACACAGGACAAAACATCAATATTTTTTTAAATATGCGAATTGTTGTTCATCGCAATTTCAATAAGACTGTAAACCCTCGCTCTGAGTTTGCATGTTTTGATGTCCACATGTTCTTGTTCAAGAAATCGTAAAGTAAGTGGACAAATATTAAAGATTAATTTGTATTTACAACTTACCAGGTTGCCCAATCTCCTCACTGACCCTCTTCCAAGCGAGGTCCTTTTTGTTCCTGTCTCTGTAAAAATATGATGTGGAATCGTACAATTCTGGGCGACTGCTTACAGCAAGAATTAATTTTTCCTCCATAGCTGTCAGTGATTTTAGAATGAAAGATTCCGAGCAGGAGTTTACGTCACTTTACCTCCTGAGTGACAGCAGGCACTGGCAGCTAGGCTCCTGATTGGTTAACGCGGCGCGAATTGACGCCAAAGTTCAGATTTTTCAACTCGGGCGGCAGACGCAAATTCGCGTCAAACGCGTGAATGCACAAAATGCACCATTCGCGGGTAACGCGCGTGACGCGCGAATGAAGTGTATTCGCGTCTACCGCGCCCTACGCCTCATTCGCGCCGCAAAAATTTCATTGCATTGACTTAACATTGAAATCACTCGCGCCTGACGCGCAATTCGCTTCCGGTGTGAACGCAGCATTATGATTCAAACCTTTCTGATTTTTCCTTCCACAAAACGCAAAAGAAGACATCATGGACAAATACTTTTCATTGGACCCTACTGACTTTCATTAAATTTCTTTTTGTGATCCACAGAAGAAAGTTCTCTGTAATGACAGTGCTCACATCACAGCACAATTCAGACCCCATGATATTTAGTGTTTAGTATCTCAAAATAAGTTGATGTTAGATTCCATTTCCCAAAAATATATCAGCCACTGTGGATAACATGCAGTCTCTTGAGATTCATTTTGGTGCCTTGGACAGCAAAATGTTCAAATAGCTCTGCAGCACAACAGAAAACAATTCTGTTTGATGGCTTTAACTTATAAGAACACTATAGGTTTATTTTCTGGACATATAGACAGCTTCGAAGCATTGAAGCGAACTGCTTATTGTCCAGTGAAAATGAAAATCCCTTGTAGCCCGCATGAGAAGGTAAAATCTGTCTGGGAGACAGGTTCCATAAGCCCAACTGTCATTTTAGCTCAGATACTTGACATGCAATAGAGCTGTAAAGGTCTTTGTGACAAATAAGACCACTGTATGAATTTTCCCCATAAACTTATGAGATCTGACCCATTTTAGACGGAAAACCCTGTGTTCTTGTGAGCATGAGTGTGTGATTGTGTCATGGTTTGTGAGGCACATTCAAAATAATAAATGACTGTCCTGTTCTTCCCTGCAGCTCAACAATGTGTCCTATACACTATTCTTTAAAGGACACCAACGCATTGAGCAGGACGAACACTGTCTATACCTGCTATAACTGATGAGCTATGAATCTAAATTAGGAAATTTAGCTAATCTCACAAGTTTTATCCTCTCTGTAAATGGATTTTAGGCAAAGTTTTGAAGGAATGAGAACAGTGTAGTCAAAAGTATGGACTCAACATGGTCTTTGAATCATTAGACACATCCTATAAGGTATGTTTAAATTATAGCGAATGTATGAGAGACTTATGTGGATAAAAAAAAAAAAGATCCTGTAGTAAAAATAATGTTGTTGTTTTTCCAAAACAAAATATAATTTTGAGTAAACCATGGAGCATCAAGAAATTAAATATTATTATTTAAAAAATACTATGGTGATTAAAAAATGCATGGAAACTATGACCAACCAATATGCTAGTATGCAAAAGTTTGGTTAAGGCGAGACACTACAGGTGAATAGGGTAAAAATGTTAACTTACAGTCAAGTCAAGTCATCTTCATTTATATAGCGCTTTTAACAATGGATTGTTTCAAAGCAGCTTTACAGAGATAAACATATAATTTAAGGTAAAAGAGATTGTTTTGCCTTTATAGCGGTTCTTGAATAATGTTATTTCCAGCTAAAGTTAGTTTTGATTGATTCACCTCCGTCGAAATGATCAGACTTTAAACGCGAACCTGTGATTAACGCTGACGGCGTTCACATGCTCATTCAGAATTGATTCTATAGTTATGTGCTTTTGAAAATATGTGCGCAGGTTTGTAATTCCATACAACCCAGCCTAAACAAACTACTTGTGTTGCCTATAAATTTTGATATAGAATTTTGTTTTATTTTATCACTTCGGGGTACGCGAACCGAAATTCACAACGCTTTATCTGTAGAGTGGGAAAGGGATCCTCCATAGGGAGAGGATAGTGGATACTTCAGCACTGCATTGTCATCGGGTCCAGGCGGATCTCCTTCGTCAGATCTGGACACGGCCTAGATCTGGCAGGCTGCGGGAAAACCTCGGGATAAACAAAGACACTAATATTAGCGTAGATGCCATTCTTCTTATGATGTAACGAGTGCATCAAGATTTAAGGGAAGTGTTCCCAGTTCCGGCTGACCTAATCTATGCAGCCTAACATTGAATTATAGAAGTCTATAGTGTATTATGTGTATGCTAGGTCAAAGAGATGTGTTTTTAGTCTAGCTTTGAACTGACAGAGTGTGTCTGCTTCCCGGACAATGGTAGGAAGACTGTTCCAAAGTTTTGGTGCTAAATAGGAAAAGGATCTACCGCCAGCAGTCGATTTAGATATTCTAGGTATTATCAACTGGCCGGAATTTTGAGATCGCAATAGACGTGAAGGACTATAATGCGTTAAGAGCTCGCTCAAGTACTGCGGAGCTAAACCATTTAGTGCTTTGTAAGTAATCAACAATATTTTAAAATTTATACGATGTATAATAGGGAGCCAATGCAGTGATGACAGAATCGGGCAAATATGGTCATATTTCCTGGTTCTGGTAAGAACTCGAGCTGCAGCGTTTTAAACTAGCTGTAGTTTATTTATTAAGCGTGCAGGGCAACCACCCAGTAGAGCATTACAATAGTCTAGCCTTGAGGTCATGAACGCATGAACTAATTGTTCCGCATTTCCCAATGAGAGCATATGGCGTATACAGATATCACCATGAAACGTTACAAGTTGATTACTCACATGAATAGGAGAAAAAAATGTATTGCAAGTTTTCTGTGATTGTAAGTTTAAATATCGTCGCTGTCCGATGAAAACCGCGTATGTCCATTTTGCCGATTTTGAGATTTTTCGACGGATAGAATGTCCAGGTTCCTTTCCGTATACAGTATGCTTCACATTATCTAAATGACCAATGAAAAGTTGTGAAATCATGTCATCTGATTTCCACGTATATCCATTTGCTGTCAAAGCTGTCAATCACGCCGCGTATCTCCCTCCCTGTGGAGGCATCTCGCCGGTCTCGTGAAGTTCGTCTCTGGAAGCTCAGCATTGGATAGCCGAATAGCTAACACTGTGAGGTAAAGTATCAGCAAACAACTGTTTTTGACAACTGTTCTCAAGTTTATTATATATTCACAACTGTTATTTACCGGTAAATGGTCTAGATGAAGTAATTGTCCACAGGCTAACTTAGTTCTTCACAGATTAGCTTGCTTGCTAGTATGTAAATAAACTTGGTCTCATTGATAAGATTTATACTTTTTTTTTTTTTTGTCAAACTGATCAAATTATAGCGGAGCAGAGGGATGATTTATAACGACAACTTTTGATGAATTTATGAGAAATCTACAGACGCAAACAGACAAAGTGTAGTAAAATAAAGACCTAAATGTGTATTTCAGACTTTTTTTCACCACAAGTCTGAAAGAAGACATGTTATTGAAGACAAATATCCCAAAATCTCAAAATTGACTGGTGAAAAAAAAAAAACGATGTTTTTGCCTGCCGTGTCCCGCCCTTTTACAGTCTATGGTCTCGCCTTAATAAACTGAGTGTAGCCTATTCACCTGTCATCTGAAACGCGACTTGGTCATTCTAATTAATGATCGGAAGAACGCGTATCGACCACCGTTACTGTAAAATATGCACGTATGTCCATTTAAACTTTATTTTGGTCAAATGTGGATTATATCATTACACTGGCAAGAATATGGTTACATTTAAAGATGCCATTACCAAGTATGACAATGCTACGTTCAACTGCTGTGAAATTACGGTGTTTTTTTCACTTCCTGAAAAGTAACCGTTTTGGACATACGTGAGTTTCATCGGGCAGCGACGATATGCTAATCAGGTTATATCTAATTAAATATGCACTAATTTGCATATATTTTGAAGTGAAGAATCTGATCATTGAAAAAAACAAGGTTCAAAATTATTTTTGCATTTTGTTGATATATTCAATGAAAAGACATTACTAGATGGGATTATGAATATCTCTCTTTTTTTACCCGGTAAATCAGAAAATACTGCCAATAGCCTTAAAAAATTGATTTCCGCCCTATTTTAAGGCATAAAATGGCATATAAACCAGGACAAGAATGATATATCAACAAATCCCTCTGGAAAAACCTTCACAATATAGTTAGGAATATGACTGTAAAGTGTGGTGTATGTAGGTGCTACAGAAGTGGAAAATCATCACTAGGAGTGAGAGAAAAAATTATTTTGAGGGTTGGGTTCTATTGAAAGCCATTAATTACAGACCAAATATGCTTTAGGTCCAAGTAAAATCCATGTATCACGCTGTTTAACATCCAAAACTCATTATTGATTCATCCATCACTGATCATCCAAAACAACACATCAACAGTCCATCACACAGGTGAATATGTATCTGCCTGAGGGACTCACAATCACTTTAAGATCCCAAAATTACAGATTTGTTTAGTAGGCTATTACTATTAGTAATTATATTATGCAAAAATTGAAATGTGTTGTGTAATGTAATTGTTTTATAGTGTGTAAAGTGATGTATATAATGTCAGAGCGCGTCAAGTGACGATTCTGACCAAATCACG
The DNA here is from genome assembly GCA_030578255.1 of Tiaroga cobitis. NCBI lineage: Eukaryota > Metazoa > Chordata > Actinopteri > Cypriniformes > Leuciscidae > Tiaroga > Tiaroga cobitis. The sequence continues at coordinate 36,972,774 of CM060595.1, read as the reverse complement.
TTGTCAGAAACTGGCATCAGCCAATGAGATTACGCATTTCGAATTAAATCGCCCATTTTACTTTCATGATTGGTTGCTGATAAACAGAAAATTACCATATTTGGATCTGACAGCATTGCAAAGGAGAGAGAGAGCCTTCTGGTGTGTGTGATGACAGGGTGCAGACCATGGGCGTAGGTTTGGTCTCAAACCAAACCCCCCCCCCCCCCCCAATTATATGTTCTATTCTATAGATATATTCTATAGATATAAGAATAGATATATTCTATTCTTAAAAAGAAAAAAGTGCATTAGATTAAACTGGGAAGGGTCATAAAACTTGCATATTGTTATCCTAGGTTTACTGCTTCTATTATTCTCAATTGTAAGTCGCTTTGGATAAAAAGTGTCTGCTAAATGAATAAATGTAAATCTGTTGTGGTTTGATGCTGTCTTTCCTGCATACAAAATGGTTAATTAATTTTGTAGTCTATGACTATCCTATGGCTAGCAAGTTTAACCCTCCTACCAGATATTGTTATTTGGATATTATCAATCAAATAATGATTCATTATATTTGAATAACCAACAGTGTTAACTTTAGCCTTTTTAACATTGCCAACATGTTTTTCCAGCACATGTGTCTAGCAAGTAGGCTACACTCACAAATACATTACATAAACAGAATGTAGAAACGAAAACTGTCTCAGATGATCCACTGTTTATGACTGCAAGATTCTAAGTTAAGGTAGGCTAATTAACATTCAGTGACTTGCTAACGTAGCATTCTATCATGATAGCGCGACTTCTATGAGTCTATCCGTGCTGCACACCCCTAATTAATGCTCCTAACCTTGAAAGATTGCAGAAGCTGGGTAACTGTAACAATATCCTGGGTAACCAGGATCACCAGTTAATACTATTTTCCACAGTAGAATCTGCATTTGAAAGCCTGGTCAGTCACTACTACTGCTAGTTATTTGTGTGGCTAGTTATTTTTGCCTACTTACACTCTGCTATATGAAAAAGCTTCGTATGTCCCCTTTCTTCTTCTTGGGTGACATAGCTGATCTACAAAGTACAAAAAGGGGCAAAAAAACGGATTAATGCTTTACTCTGGCCTTTGTATATGGCAGGCAGAGAGACCACCCTGGTAACTTACCGTCGGCGTCGTCACGCGCACACACACGCACACACCACTCGCTGCCAGTGAGTGCAAGCACAAAAAGTAGTCCCGGCCCGCGCGTGTAGCCCGCCTGTCATACCCCACCGCCAATCAAATTACGTATCTTGTACTGTCGTCGTCCTGGCCGTTGGAATCGATCCAAATAGCAGCGCAAAGATCCAAATGCAGCGCAAATATCAAAATAGCAGTTCAAAGGAGCTTGCTAAATGTTGGTGGGGACAAATTTGTCATCTCAAAATATTGATTGGGACTAGTACCTAGCGTCCCCCCCTAAACCTACGCCCTTGGTGCAGACAGCGATCGCGGATCAGCGTGATGATTTAGAACGCCAACTTTTGATGAATTTAGGCGAAATCTACACACGCAAACAGATAAAGTGTACTAAAATAAAGACCTAAACGAGTATTTTGGACTTTTTTTTTAGCACAAGTCTGAAAGAAGTCTGCCGTGTCTCGCCTTAAGATTTTTGTATGTGTCTCGCCTTAAGATTTTTTTATGTTTTTGAAATAAGTCTCACCAAGATAATAAATAATAAACAATGCTGCATTTATTTGATCAAAAATACAGCAAAATACAGTATTTTAATATATTTTGAAATGTAGCTAATTTATACCTGTGATGACAAAACTGAATTTTCAACATCATTACTCCAGTCTTCAGTGTCACATTTGCAATATGATTATTATCACATATGATATATAACAGTTGTGCTGCGCAGCATTTATTTGAAATGCTAATCTTTTGTAACATTATAAATGTATTTGATGTCCCTTTCGACCAATTGAATGCGTCCTTTCTGAACAGTACCGTTATTTAACGTTAACAGTAGTAATTTATTTTAAAAAGTACTGATGACAAACTTTTGAATAGTAATGCATGTAAATAAAAATGCTGATGCTCACATGTAAGAATTATGAGGAATACATGGAATATCAAAGCGTTCTACTAATGCCATGTAATGAGTGAGAGTAAACGAGTGAGAGTTAACAGATGAAATAAGTACAAAATTGTACTCTATTAATACAACTGAACTATACTCCACAGTGATGCATCCAAAAAACAAGCTATAATCTGCATTGGCATAGAAATACAAGTGTTTCTCACAGGAATTTTGGTAAAACTGTGGTGGGCGGACCTCTGTCCTTCTAGGGGGGTTCAGGGGCATGCTCCCCCTAAGAAAATTCTGTGCATTTTAATGTTAAATTCATCAATCTGGTGCAGTTTGAGGGTTCAAAATTAAAAGCTCCAACCCATATTCAGTGTGCAAATATAACAAAGAAAAAATTAAACCTATTTTAGTGTCTGTCTATTTTACACTACTACATAATAATAGTTATAACATTAATCTCATGACAGTAGCCTATAGCCATATATTGTAAAACAAATGCACTGAAAAATAAATAAAACTTTCATAATTAGTTTTGTACTAATTTCTAAACTTGAAAGAGATAAGCACATGATCTTTTATTTTGACGGAAACTGCATCAAGCTTTTATTTTGGCGGAAAACATGGATAAAAACGCGTCTCATTAAACTTCTAGTAAATTTCTGTAATCGTCAACTATGCAGAATGTGGAAATAATGCGTAACTGGGTTATGGGTTCCTACACTCATAGCCAAAGTGTTTTGAAAGTAGTTCTGCTAACCGCGGACTCTACACTTTCTCATCTCTCTCCTGATCTTCCTTACTATCCTCCTCATCAGCCACTGGATGTTTTCTGCAGCTGGTCCTGTTGCTGCAGAAAACATATTTTGACACATTTTACAGCGTCTGCTATTTCTATTACACGCTATTTCTCTGCACATTCCTTGCGTTTCTTCTCCATCTCTCAGACTATTTTGACAGATACACACTTGACACTGCACGCTCACTCAAAGCCCAAAGGGGGAGGTATTTAAAGATGTGATTGGGCCAGCCCTGTGTCAATCAAGAAAACAACCAATGGGCCGCTGATCTACGCGTTTCATGGGCCAGTCTGTCAGTGGAAAAAAAAAAACTGACGCTTACTTTTTTTTGACCAATGCATTACACCGGCACTAACCCAGCGCCGTCAATTAAACAAAACAAAACCAGTGGGCCGCCGATGTACGAGTTTTATGGGCCGCTAAAAAAAAAGTATGAGATGTATCGGCCCAAAAAGCACGTCGGCCCACCGGGCATTTGCCCGGTATGCCAGATTACCAGTCCAGCCCTGCTCACCAGTATTTCTTACTTTTATAGGTGATGCTATTTACTCTCGGAGGTTTGAGGGGGGAGGGGGAGGCCTATACTGTTCGTGTGCGCATATCCTGCTGCTTTATGGAGCATAAGTGCTAAAATGCTATCATGTGTAACCTAAAATCCTACCTCAGTGCACTATCAGAGCTGGTTTCACCACAAATTAACAATTAAACTGGCATTACAATTTAATACAGAACTGGGTTTAATCTGTGACAAGGGAACTGTCCATGCTTCATTTTTCATGTGAAGGGAGATAATTACAGTTTAAAGTGCCCTTAATTAATAAGGTTTGATAATTTGGGGATGACACATTTTTACACTGTTTCTAAGGTAACCGCAAACCCACCCCTGCCTCTATTTCATCACTCAGTTGCACTCAGTCTGTGCTGAGTGTATCCTTCTGTGCTCCTTTCTAGATTTCACAAATCCAACTATTCATTCAAACTGTATCAAAGCTCAACCAAAAAAGTATGAGTATAAAAACAGAAAGACCCCTCACATTCACACACTCATACACACACAAACACGGGTCACCATTGCTGTCTAAAAGTCATCAGAAAACGGAGGATTATTTTCTATTCAGGGGGGATTTTGCTAACGCTTTTCTCTGTCGCACAGGTGTTTGGTAGTGATAAACAACTCTTTCACTCCTGCCCACTGTTTGTGAGTGTGTGTGTGTGTGTGCGTGCGTGAATGTGTGTTTGACAGATTTGGTGTGTAAGAGCTTGTCGGTAACTTGTGGTTAGAGAGAGATGGTGTTAATCCTAAACCTTAAATCGTCGTAATTCAAATAAAAGTCAGGCTTTAACTCTGTGGTAATTCACTTAACACAGGAAAACAGGCAGCATCTGTTCCCCAGCCCTGAAACTGAAGTCTATAGAATACAGCAGCCATCTAGTATCAATGTCCTCATATCAGCCTTCTCTTTCCTCAGCTCAACAATGTAAGTGACTATTACACTAGCATAATGTATTCGGAGTACAATATCTTACAGGATGCCAGAGTGAAAGTCAACACACTTATAAAATGCCCTGGAGCAGCAAAAAAATCTTACCTAAAAAGAACCCTGCAGGACAAGGAAATTACAATATATTAAAAATAAACAATCAGTGGCATTCTGACACATATAAAGGTGTCTTACACTGCCGAATAATTACTGTTCTAAATTCAGTTTGAAGCCTAAAATACAATATGTGACTCAGCCCCTATTAAATGTTGCTTTGCCTCTGTGTAAATGAAATGCAGCATTTAGAGCAGCCTTAAACTTTGCACTGTCATAATGGAGTATATATTTAATCATTTCATATTTTTATGTAAATAATTGTATTGCATTAGACTGCTAATATAAATTATATTCATCATAATTCCTGTATGTGAGACTTTTCAAAACAATTCAAAAGTTCAGGGTCAGCAAGATTGTTTTTAATGAAATGAATATGCCGTTATTTTAATGCTAAGGGCCCTATCATGCACCCGGCGCAATGCAGCGCCAGGTGTGACGCAAGTGTTTTTTGCTAGTTTCAGCCCGGCGCAGTTATATTTTTTAAGCCCTGTGCCACGTTGTTTAAAGGTGCTCAAAGCGATGCTGGGTGACGTCACTTCTTGTTGACGTTCAAAGTATTGTCAAACAAAACGGAGGCTAGCTAGACCTTCCCTCCTCCTCATCCCGTCCCCTCCCCCTATAGTTTTACTGATACTTCTTTCAAGGTGTAACGTCACCAAGTGAGATAAATGCTTTCATATAATGCAAAAAAAAATTTGAAACATTACCAGAAAAACACGATAAAATGTTTCGCCAACTGAGGTTATAACTTTAGCTCCCATACCAGGACGCAATAATAGCAAGATAACGTTAGCTTCAAATTTTGTCAAAGTTGTCAATAGGCTATGAATGAACATTCAATTTCATAATAAATATTTGCTGAAAACTATCATTCACACAAACTGTCGCCCTACTGTGAGTTTGCTTGATTATTTACAATAGAGATCGATAGCTAGCTGCTAGAAACCTATATGTTGTATTCACCAAAGTTAGCGCTGACTGCATTGTTCTAGCTACTTATGTCCTTGTGTTTGTTAGGCGAACATGAAAGTCCATTTAGAAAAAACAAACTGGATTTACCCACCTGTCCAGCAAAAACAGAGCTAACGTTACATGAATGTCGGATTGGAAGCCCTTCTGCCGGCGGAGTTCTCACCACCTTTCAAAGGCTTTTCCAGTGTAAATTCGGGCATGCGTTCCTTCTCCTTTTTCCTCTTCTTTGTATTTTTGCAATCTGTTCATCAGAACGTCATCTCTTTGGTCGTGTGTCGGCCATATCAAACTTAAAGGGTCAGTTCACCCAAAAATGAAAATTAAGTCATTAATTACTCACCCCCATGCTGTACCAACCCCGTAAGGCCTTCGTTCGTCTTCGGAACACAAATGAAGATATTTATGATTAAATCTGAGAGGTTTATGACTGCTACATAGGCTCCCTAAGGGAATGACACCGGACGGCCCAGAAAGTCATTAAAGAAAATGTTTAAATATTCCATGTCACAACAGTGGCTCAACTATAAGTTTATCAAGCGACGAGAATACTTTTTGTGCGAAAAAACAAACAAAAATAACGACTTTATTCGACTATTCCTTTTCTTCCTTGTAGACCTGAAACGAGACTTCAAGAGATTTCCACGACGCGCACGCGCGAGAACTTAACTGAAGTAGTTGAAGGAGATCGCAATTCTCGCGCATGCGTCGTGGAAATCTCTTGAAGTCTCGTTTCAGGCCTACAAGGAAGAAAAGGAATAGTCGTAATTTGCGGGTGTCGGTCCGTGTATCTTTTGGTCATTTGATTTCCTGTTTGGAATGGAATAACGAGATATGAAAACCAGCTCGTTTATTATTTTTTTTGTTTTGTTTAGTTTAAAAAACGAAAAATTTTATTTTGATTTTCATTTTTCGTTTGTGGTTTACAAATCGGTTTATGGGTTCGATATTTCATTTGCACACGTGGGCGGCGCTGAAACGCCCCTATCATCTGATTGGTCAAACCGCTCCGCCTTCAGTACGAGCTTTTCTTTCTGTCAGGCAGAATAAGAGTCACGAGTGTGGCACTGACAAATACACTTTAATAAAACAATGTCTGAAACCACCACTCACTGTTAACTACGCACAATATTTGAAGCAGAAATATGTTGCTGGTCACGTAACTCGTGCTGCTACGACTTGCAAGCGACCCCAGTAATGTGAGCCACAATAGGCCTACATATGACAGATTATTTTAGCATGATGTATTTCCCATTGATAAATACAGTGCAGATAGTTCAGTCTCTTTGGATAAAAGGGAAGTGGAAATAACAATCAATAATACAAGACATAATAGTCATGCTGATCTAGTAAATGCATCTTGATTAAAGAATTTTTAGATATTTGGACTAGAAACCAAACAAAAATACTAAATAAGAAAAGCATTTTTTTGCAGTGTATTGCAGTGCATCTCCTCTCGTGCAAATATTGCGTGATCTCTCTGTGTTTTTGCACTTGAAATTAATTATCTTCACTTCTGGTTTAAACGTTCTCAAAAGTTACCAACCAATCAGAATAGACTTCCACGACTGAACCATGAAAATGATACATGGAATCTTATTGCCTGAGAGTAAACTGCACCCGGAATTCTTTCGACAATAATAACGGATTTTTAATTTCTTTATAACTTAATAATATTATTAATCACACTGTAAACCCCAATGTTGTCATTAATAAAGATATCAAGTTATCTTAACTTAACTTTGCTTAAAATAGCAAGTTTTGGCATCCAAAATTAAACAGGTGTGTTTAATGTACTCATTTGGCAGCAAAAATCTTTCGAATTGAGATTTTAAGTGTTATGAACTAAAAATTTCAAGTTATTTAAATTATTTGCGATGTCTCTGTTTAATATGACTGATCGTGCCTGAAATTCTGCCTTGACAACACCGCTGATTGGTCGATACACAAGGCAGTAATTGTTCCCTTTCAAGGGAACTCGAGCTGCGTTTGAGACGCGGTGGGAACGCTCTGCGTGATTGCGTCATGAAGCACGTGTAAAATCAGTCCAATGGAAGCCCGATACGTCATAGGTGACGTCATAGACCAGGAAACTATAAAGCACCCTTGCAAACAGACCGCGCCAGCTTCTGTTGTCTTCAGCAAGCGCTCTCTGTGATTCTGTCCTTGTCTATTTATTGTTGTCTGTCCGATCACATTGCTATATATATATATATATCATTATGGCGAGCAAGCAAGATTTCAAACGTTGTGTTGTTCCCTGCCCTCGTTTCATTACGGGTGGGGACACACATCAGATGTGTGTTACTTGTTTGGGAGTTGAGCATGCCCAGTCAGTCCTCGAGGGGGCTGATTGTGAGCATTGCATGAGTTTGTCCATGACAACTCTCCGCTCCCGCCGGGCATTCTTTGAGGAGGATGGTTCGGTTCGTGTTCCCCGTGGTGCGGGTCCCGCTGCTGCTGAGGCACAGCGGCGGCGTGCATCATGGGGTTCACAGATGGATCTAGTAGCGGGGTTTGAGACGGGCCCAGCCCTTTCTCAGCCCTTACCTGCTAGTTCCGGTGTCCCAGCCCAGGAAGGAGCCCGCCCTGCGGTTTCTCCTCCCCAGGTTGAGGCACCAATGTTGCGGCTATCCAGTTCTGAGGAACCGGATGTCGTTGATATGGGGGATTTTGAGTTTTCGCCAGCTCATATCCCCGATGATGAGGAGTTAATGGAGGTTTTATCTCGTGCTGTTACTAAATTAAATATTGAGTGGCCAGCTGATGATATTGATGTTGAATCAAAAAAGAGTCTTCTAGATGATCGTTATTTACCATCTAGATCACGACCTCCTCGTCGGGAGCTCCCGTTTTTTCCTGATCTTCACACTGAGGTGTCTAGATCATGGAATAAACCGGCATCTTTCAGAGTTCATAATCCTCAAACTAGTAATTACAGTAAAGTGAGAGGTATTGATGATTACGGTTATTTGACGATGCCTCGTGCGGAAGAGACGCTTGCGAGCTATCTCTCCCCCGAGTCAGCGTCATCACTGAAAGCCCCGACGTTACCCACCAGACCATTAAAAAATACATCAATGCTGGTGGGTAAAGCGTATTCGGCAACAGGTCAGGCGGCAGCATGCCTTCATACAATGTCGATATTACAAGCCTATCAAGCTGACCTGCTGAGGGACATAGATGAATGTGAGGAAGTTAGTGCTGATGCAATTCGAGAATTACGTCGCACGACAGATTTATCTCTCCGGGCCACCAAGGAGACGGCCAAATCTGTGGGCCGTTCTATGGCAGCCCTGGTGGCCACGGAACGTCATTTATGGTTGAATCTTTCTGAGATAAAGGACAAAGATAGATCTGTTCTTCTGGACGCACCGGTTTCTCCTACAAGTCTGTTCGGCGATGCTATAAATTGTGTTGTCGATAGGTTTCAAGAAAATAAAAAACAAGCGGCTGCGTTTCAGAGGTTTCTTCCTCGCCGGTCTAATGTCCCCGAGGCTGCACGCAATATAAAGGTTGAGCAGCCTCGTCCGTCTACGAGCTCCTCATACAGATACCAGCAGAAACAGAGCGTTGCTGCTCGGGCTCCTCCACAATCTGGGGTTCCCGAGTGGCGTTCGCAGTCCAGGCCTGCTGGGGGCAGACAGGATCTGAGGACTGTCATGTCTAAAAGAACCTGGACTAAGAAGAAGTCCTGACGCCAAGTGTGCCAGGCTTCTGAGGGTGGTCCCCTCCAGGGAGGAACGATTCCGAGGAACCGTTTCTCTTTGGCGCCCTCCGGGGGGCGGTTCTCCGAGGAGAGTCGCAGCGTTGCCACATCGGTTGTTCCCTGCCGGTTCGCCGTTTCAGGGCACCGAGGTGTCAGCGTCCCCATGCAATCCTCTGAGGAGGATTGTAGAACGGTCAGTTCGGTTGTTCCCTGCCGGTTCGCCGCTTCAGGGCGCCGAAATGATTGTTCAATCAAATCCAGAGGCCAGTCTCGAGAGACTGGTTCCCTTATCAGAATTTCTGGCAGCGTGGAAACTTCTGCCAAATATTTCTTTATGGGTCCTGCATATAATAGAGAAGGGTTACAGAATTCAGTTCGGTTCTCGTCCGCCCAGATTTCAAGGGGTCCTTCCCACAGTGGTGGACCCACAGCAGGCTCTGGTTATGGAGCAGGAAGTTCTGACACTTCTTCAAAAAGGAGCGATAGAGGGGGTGCCTCCTCCCAGCAGAGAGTCAGGGTTTTACAGCCGTTACTTCATTGTTCCGAAAAAAGATGGAGGGTTGCGTCCTATTCTAGATCTGCGCCAGTTAAACAGCAGAGTTCAGAAACTCAAGTTCAGGATGCTCACACTAAAGCAAATTGTATCACAGATTCAGTCCGAGGACTGGTTTGTCACAATAGACCTGAAAGACGCTTACTTTCATGTATCCATCCATCCTCATCACAGGAAGTTCCTGAGGTTCGCTTTCGGGGGCGAAGCTTACCAGTATCGGGTTCTACCGTTTGGCCTAGGTTTATCACCCCGCACCTTTACAAAATGCGTGGATGCATCTCTGGCTCCTTTGAGACTCCAGGGCATTCGCGTATTAAATTATATCGACGATTGGTTGATTTTAGCTCAGTCAGAGCAGTTGGCAGTTCGGCATCGAGATGTCGCTCTGTCTCACATAAAGGAGTTGGGGTTGCGGCTCAACATCAAGAAGAGTGTTCTCCTCCCTGCTCAGAGGACCACTTTTTTAGGTGTAATTTGGGATTCGACCACAATGCAGGCACGTCTATCTCCTGCTCGGATTTCTGCGATCCTCACAGCCGTAAAGAATGTAAAACTAGGCCAGTCACTCACTGTGAAACAGTTTCAGAGACTGTTGGGGCTCATGGCAGCAGCGTCCAACGTGATTACTTTTGGCCTGCTGTACATGAGACCCCTGCAGTGGTGGCTCAGAACCAAGGGGTTTTCTCCGAGGGGAAATCCGTTCCGCAAGATCAAGGTCACGCGGCTATGCCTTCGTGCCTTGGTCATGTGGAAGAAACCTTGGTTCCTCGCCCAGGGCCCAGTGCTGGGGGCTTCTTGTCGACGCGTCACGCTTTCGACGGATGCTTCCCTCACGGGATGGGGGGCGGTCATGAGTGGCCGCTCGGCGCAAGGTCTTAGGCAGGACCATCATCTGTCATGGCACATAAATCGCTTGGAGATGATGGCGGTATTTCGAGCTCTCAAATATTTCCTGCCAGACCTGAGAGGCCATCATGTGTTGGTCCGTACGGACAACACGTCGGTGGTATCATATATCAACCATCAGGGGGGTCTGAGGTCACGTCACCTTTGCAAGCAGGCCCATCAGATCCTCCTATGGGCCCAAGGAAAGTTGCTATCTCTCAGAGCAGTTTACATTCCGGGGCGTCAGAATGTGGGAGCAGATATACTGTCAAGGCAGGGGCTGAGGCCCGGGGAGTGGAGACTTCACCCCGAGGTGGTGGAGCTCCTTTGGGAGAAATTTGGTCGTGCTCAGATAGACCTTTTCGCATCCTCAAATACAACCCATTGTCCCATGTGGTTCTCTCTCACGCACCCAGCTCCTCTCGGACTGGATGCGATGGTGCAGGTTTGGCCGAGGCTTCACCTGTATGCTTTTCCCCCGATATCGTTGCTCCCGGGGGTTCTGGAGAGGGTTCGCCGGGAAGGGGCCAGTCTGTTACTAATAGCCCCTTACTGGCCGACTCGAGTATGGTTCTCGGACTTGGTGTCTCTTCTGAGCGGCTCTCCTATGGAGATTCCAATCAGGAGGGACCTGCTGTCCCAGGTAGAGGGCACGATATTTCACCCTCGACCGGAGTTGTGGAAACTGTGGGCCTGGCCTCTGAGGGGGCCAGGCTCATAGAATCCGGTCTCTCGACTGAGGTCATTGAGACCATTCTCCATTCCAGAGCCCCTTCCACGAGAAAACTGTATGCGCTGAAATGGAAATTATTTTCCACCTGGTGTGGTGAGCGTCAGTTAGATCCTGTTAACTGCCCTGTCGGTTCAGTTCTCGATTTTCTGCAAGACCGTTTCTCTGCTGGATTATCTCCTTCCACCTTAAAAATTTATGTGGCGGCTATTTCGGCCTACCATACCCCTCTGGGGGGTACTTCTATTGGGAGAGATCCTCTGATTACTCGTTTTCTCCGTGGTACATTGAGGTTGAGACCTGCACTGCACTCCTGAGCACCGGCTTGGGATTTAGCCATTGTACTTGAGGGTCTGGCTCTGGCTCCGTTCGAGCCCATTGAAGAGGTTTCAGAAAAATTCCTCACTTTGAAAGCTTTATTTCTCCTTGCTGTTTCATCTATCAAGAGAATTGGAGATTTACACGCCCTGTCGGTTGCTCCGTCATGTTTGGAATTTGCACCTGGTATGGTGAAAGCATTTCTATACCCTAGACCGGGTTATATTCCTAAGGTCCCTGTCAATGTTGGGGGCCCAATAGTGCTGCAGGCCTTCTATCCTCCACCTTTTAATACCCCAGATCAGGAACAATTAAACCTGTTATGTCCAGTTCGGGCATTGGATGCCTACGTTCACAGAGCTGCCCTGTGGCGTAAATCAGAGCAATTATTTGTATGTTTTGGGTCACTCAAAAGAGGGTGCCCTGCATCTAAACAGGTTATGAGCAAGTGGATAGTCGAGGCTATTTCACTAGCTTATGAAGCGGCCGGTCAGCCTTCACCTATGGCTGTACGGGCCCATTCTACTAGGAGTATGGCGGCCTCTACGGCCTTAATTTCAGGGGTTTCCCTTCCTGATATTTGTAATGCGGCAGGATGGTCCTCTCCGCATACATTTGTCAGGTTTTATGACCTTGACCTCTCCACTCCAGGGGCTAGGTTGCTTGCTTCTTAGTGTGCGCAATGGACTTCACACAGAACGGGCATTTGTCACTATGGCGTAGTGGGTATGGGGTTCCCACCGCGTCTCAAACGCAGCTCGAGTTCCCTTGAAAGGGAACGTCTCATGTTACGTATGTAACCCTGGTTCCCTGATAGGGAACGAGACGCTGCGTTTGCCTGCCATACTTCCTGCACACCCTGATCGACTTGCTTCAGACTTTTCAGAAGCTGGCGCGGTCTGTTTGCAAGGGTGCTTTATAGTTTCCTGGTCTATGACGTCACCTATGACGTATCGGGCTTCCATTGGACTGATTTTACACGTGCTTCATGACGCAATCACGCAGAGCGTTCCCACCGCGTCTCAAACGCAGCGTCTCGTTCCCTATCAGGGAACCAGGGTTACATACGTAACCTGAGACGTTTTGTTCATTGTGAAGTGTTGTTCATTTTGTTCATTGTGAAGTTCTTGAGCGCGTAGAGAGCGAACTAACCAAGATTTTTCGCCCGATCGGAACCAAACCACTCTAGGACAATTCTCTTGACTTTCTAGATAAATAATTATTGAAAAAAAGTTATAAAAACACTCAAAAGCCTATAAATCCGAAAAAAAATCATGGAGATCGGACCATAGATGGCGCTATAACTGTCAAAAAAGCTTTAATTATTATTAGGGAGAGCTGTAGAGAGCGTCCGGTATTTTCTGACGCTGAGAAAACATATATAGTAATTGTTAATTCATAAAACTATTTTACATAACATGTTTGCCAGAACATAACATCAAAATTTGTTCAATGTTGTAACAGTTTTTTAACTGTATTTTCTAGCCCGAAATTGTTTTCCAGTCGTTTATTCCCACTCCTGCTCCATTCAATCGTGCACGCTGACACCGTATTCAGACATTTTACACCATATATTGTACAATTAAAACACTTTATACCCAAATGTTAAAAAAAATTACTTGAATCAATGAACAGCATTAATAAAGCCCCAGTCTTACAGATCATTAACTAAAAAAAGTTGTTTTAGGGTTTAGCTACCCTTTAAGGCATCTTTACACAGAAAGAGCAGCACAGAAACCAAATCTGAAGCAGCATAAAATCACAAAATGTGCACAATGTTTATTGCTTCTCTGAAGCGCATAAATGCATTTACACAGAAATTAAAAATCGCGGGAAACAATGCTTTGAACATTACTATTTTAAAACTAGAGTTTTAAGTGTTATAAAATGGATTTAAAATAATTAAATAGTAAACAATGAAATAAAACTCGAGATAAATAAAAATATGGAATTTTAAAATAGTTTCCTCTGCGTGGTATTAACTATATCACACTTTGATGTTTTTCAGAATTCTGTGGTACTAATAGTTATTTTCTATTTCTTAATCAAATTGTTCCAAATAGAACCAATTCTACAAAGAAATGATGAATTATTACACCGGGTAACGTTAGATCACAGCAGGATTTTCAAAGAGCCAGAAAGCATGCACAATTATGCTAGCGTTAGCATTTCAGGCAGGACAGCAGATGTCACCTTTGTGTGTGGGTGAAATATCATCCTCAAGGAGATAATTTTTGTAATATAATATATCAATGCACAATCACAGTGACGCTGAATAATTTACCGTATCTGAGAGAAGCATTTACCGTATCTGAGAGAAATGTAGAAGCGCGTTGATCTGCCAGTCTCTTCAAAGGAAGATTACAAACGGCGAAAGCCACTGATTACACACGTCGACGACTCTGTTATTTTGGTGGTTTGCGTCAAGATGTGAGTACAGAACTCTTTTACTTCATTGTCCCTGTCACAGTCATCGTCTGCACCATCCTGTCTTCGTATTCACTACACTTCCCAGAATCCTTCTTGTCTCCAGACCTAAACTCACTCCCTCAATCACCCACCTGTTCTTCGTCATCATCATCCGTGTCACCTGTTCTCACCTCATTATTGTTCATTGGTATCTGTTAGTGGTGGGCGATACTGCACAATTTGGTATCGATCGATACCAAATACATATAGGGTCAGTATTGCCGATACCGATACCAATACGATACTTTTTACTTAAAAAAAATATATATATATTTGTGTAGGGGAGAGCAATATGTCATCATAAGAACAAACAAAGAACAATATACCTGTGCAATTACATTCCCTGAGCCCCCCTTCTGTTCCTCTCGGCCATCCTGATCTCTCATTCAATGTGCAATTATCAGCCTTCACTGCTCCTCGGCGCGTTGTGTCAGTGAGTCACGTGACGACACAACAACGAATCACAGAAGAGCAGCAGGAGGGGGAGGAGGAGCAAATGGATCTGAAAGCAGCGTTTGCTCAGGATTGTAGAGGTAGAAGACACGAGCAAAGTATAGTGAACGTAGAGGAGAGATATTTAAATTAAAATATCGATTCAATTACAATTGGATCGATCTGATACCAATACCAGTGTTGGCATCGATACTATCGATATTTAGATCGATCCGCCCACCTAGTATCTGTATTTAGTTTTCCTCTGTTCAGTCAGTCCTGGTCGGTTCTTGTGAATGTTATCTTTGTGTGTGTACCCTCTGCCTGCACCTGTTTGTTGTTTTGTTATTAGTAAAACTTTGTATTGGAGCCTTTGGACTTTGAGTCTTCTTCAATCCACACCACACTGTGACAAAAGAAACGACCACATCATGAGCTGGGAGCTCGCTGGACAGATCACGGCTTTGGCTCTGGATAGCCGCGATCTGTTCCACTTCACCTGGGGGTTTGTTCCTCTCGCTGCCTCCTGCTCGCTGGGTTACGAGACAATCAAGGCGTGTTACCGGCTGGGGGCTAAGGCGGTCGATCCAAGGGAGCTCCGAGATCTCTCCAGTTGTCTGGAGAGCTTCCTCCAGTGGCACGCCTGATTTGCACATCGCCGCTCAACCACCGTCACCAGCCTCCATCACCACCCGTCCTGAGTCTCATTCCGCTGAGACCGCCCGTCCAGTGTCTCTTGTTCATGTCCTTGTCCAGAGTCCGGACGAGAAGGACTTAATTGACCTTTTCACAGAGCCCTCACTGCTGGTCCCGTCCAGCCCAGAGACCTCACCGCGGGTCCCGTCCAGCCCAGAGCCCTCATCGCGGGTCCTGTCCAGCCTAGAGCCCTCACCGCTGGTCCCGTCCAGCACAGAGCCTTCACCGCTGGTCCCGTCCAGCACAGAGCCTTCACCGCTTGTCCCGTCCAGCACAGACCCTGCGCTCCACGTCAGCCCTGCCGAGCCAGTCCCAGAGTCCCAGAGGTTGGTCCTAACTTTGTCACTTTCCCCAATTATTTTATATAGGGGGTGGGGGTGGGGGGGGGGGGGGGGGGGGGGCATAGGTGCAAGGGGCCACGGCCACCAGAAAAATCCTCTCCGCCATGGCCACCCGAAGGGTCCTCTCCGGCATGGCCACCCGAAGAGGCGTCTCCGCCATGGCAGCCTGCTCATCCTGCTCCGCCCTGGAGGTTTTCTGCCCTGGATAGGCCACGCCCTGGTCAGCCTTCAGGGCCCCCACCCCTGTTGATGTTTTATGGCGCGAGGTCGCTCCTTTTTGAAGGGGGGCGTTATGTCACAGTCATCGTCTGCACCATCCTGTCTTCGTCTTCACTACACTTCCCAGAATCCTTCTTGTCTCCACACCTGAACTCACTCCCTCAATCACCCACCTGTTCTTCATCATCATCATCAGTGTCACCTGTCCTCACCTCGTTGTTCATTGGTATCTGTATTTAGTTTCCCTCTGTTCAGTCAGTCCTGGTCGGTTCTTGTGAAGGTTACCTTTGTGTGTACCCTCTGCCCGTCTGCCTGCCTGTACCTGTTTGTTGTTTTGTTATTAGTAAAAGTTTGTATTGGAGCCTTTGGACTTTGAGTCTTCTTCAATCCACACCACACCATGACAGTCCCTTGTAGGCAGACATTTTTTTTTTTTTACTTGGCTAAAACAATATTGAGCTAGGCCTATATGTTTCATCTCCCGCTTCTTGATTCTCGTGCCACTTGAGCGGACAGACACGCTTTAGGATGTCATGACAATGACAGTTTAGGGCGGCTCAAGTTCGCATTCATTCATACTTTGAGGGGCTGAGGTGGGTCAGACTCTGCATATTTTAAGTCTGCTTTTATGCGCCATTGTGTCTTTACACAGAATTTTAAGCAGAAACAGAGCCGCTATAGATCAGCCTTAACTCGGCTGTGTAAAGATGCCTTAGATCATTAAAGTGTTGTTTTTTTTTCTGAAAAATGTAATATGTTATATGCAAGCTAATTGTTTATGTAAACAAAGTACCACATATCCCCCAAAACACACCATAAATGTATACTTGAGAAGTAAAAAAATTATATATTTTTATACAATTGCTCTGTAAATGTTTGGGGTCCGAACTTTCCCCAAAGACGATGAGGGTAAAGGGGAAATGAGGATAATATGAGGGTTAAAACAATCTTACAGACCCCAACAATTTGAACTGTAGAGTACATATAAAAAAAAACAAAAAAAATCAATAATGATAAACAAACCAACCAAACAAACAAATAATCTTCATACAGACAATTTCAAATGTCTCTCTGATGGCTCAATATTCATAATTTCATATTTAAAATACTAATTTCAAAATATTATTTCTGTTGTACATGTCACTGCTGTACAGCATTAAATGTAAATGCAGTGTTCAATCATCTCCATTACTAACTTTCAGAGTTCAAACTGGCATGGCAATGGTGATAAACAGCTTCCAATGGGTCTCACATTGATGAGAAAAGCATTTTGCAAATGAGCCACGGTTTGAAACAGCATAAAGTGTGAGAACAAACCAGCGGGGGTAGCAATTGAACGGAGGTTTAGACTCCGGGAAACATACCAAGTGTTAACTCAGCATTATTCTCCCTGAAATGAAATTTATTATGGATCCTGTCCATTTCCCAGAAGTTCAATGGTTTGACAAAATCTACTGCTGAGCTGAAGGCACACCTGCTTCTCAGTGCAGTTCTGCTCATGTGGAGACTGTTTTGTAACCGTGATGTCAGTCATTTCATCATTTCGATGGGTAAATGGGTATTTACTTTTGTAAAGAGCTATGCTATATCTAAAACTACTTTTCACATATTTATTGATTTGATGACCTAATTACATTTTCACACTGAAGGACCATTTCAAATAAACCAGTAAAGACAAAAAAGGGATTAAAAAAAAAAAAACTAAAAAAAAAAACTCCATGGACGCAGAACCTGCAGATTTCACGAAGTACAACTTTGCCGATTCTGGAACAACATCCAATCAGATTTGAGGGACGAGTTTACAGTTTATGTCAAGTTTAGGCTTACTATCAAGGTTGGGTGCTTCTACATCAGTGTTATTCACCTATCATTTACCTCTTTTAGGGATAACTTATTAGGTTTAGAGGTAGGGACAGTGGCGCAAAAAGTGGGTATGCGCTATATGCGGCGCATAGGGGCGCAGCACCATGGGGGGCGCCAAAGCGATGGTCTTTTTTTTGTGTGTGTGTTAAAATTTAATAAAAAAAAATATATTAAAAAATATATATATATATATATATTATATATATGAGCGTGAGCGCTGAGCAAGCAGGTACGAGTAGTGAGTTGTCGTCGAAAAAGATGGATAAAACAAAATGCTGTGGGGCTAAAAATAGAAAAATAAACCGGGAAAAGGAGATGGCATGTCAACTGATGCGACTGCAGCTAAATATGTGCATGGTGAAAGCCAACAGGTAGGATTTAAAGTGTGACATCCAGGCATGTAGGCTATCTATTTCTCTGCGGCCATCGGGACTACCGGGAGATTCCCGGTGGGCCGACGTGCTTTTTCGGCCGATACATCTCATACTTTTTTTTTGTTTTGTCTTAACGGCCCATACAACTCGTATATCGGTGGCCCATTGTTTTTTTTTGTTTTTTTGTTTTTTTTTGGCTTAATTGGCGGCGCTGGGTTAGTGCCGGTGTTGTAATGCATTGGTCAAAAAAAGTCAGCGTTAGTTTTTTTTCTGACACACCGGCCCATGAAACATGTCATCATGTGCTTATATCTTTCAAGTATAGAAATTAGTACAAAACTAATTATGAAAGTTTCCTTTATTTTTCAGTGCATTTGTTTTACAATATATGGCTATTACTATCATGGGATTAATATTATAACTATTATTATGTAGTAGTGTAATGTAGACAGACACTAACTAAAAGAGATTTGAATTTTTCTTTGTTTAATTTGCACCCTGAATATGGGTTGGAGCTTTTAATTTTGTACTCTCAAAGTGCACCAGACTGCTGAATTTAACATTAAAGAACACAATTTTCTTACGACGGGGGGGCATGCCCCTGAACCCCCCCTAGTCAATGGAGCTTATAGTTTTTTTTTTAGGGGGGCTCATCACGATGGAGTAGCTATAGTTTAATTGTATTAATAAATGACATTTTGCACTTATTTTGTCTGTTAGCTCTCACTCGTTTCTACTCACTTATTACATGGCACACTTATTTATTTATTTTATTTTTTTGAGGTGGGGGGGCGCAAAAAATGTTGCTGCATACCCCTCTGACACTGGGTAGTTGCGCCCCTGGGTATAGGGATATGATTAGGACTCAATTTTCTTACAGGACTGTTCAAAATATGTTGATCCAGAAAATCAGGACGTGCTACATGGACACACTGGGCCCTATCACGTGTAGAGTCTCTCTGGTCAATTTGGGGAATATGTATTCAATAATTAATAATTAATAGTTATTCATACAGGTTTGAACCAGATAAACTTTACATTATTAAATCTCCCAAAAAGCGATAATATGTTCCCTGCATCTGCATTCATATATGTACCTAGACAATTAACCAAAATTAGCTCAATTGTATATCAATACTTAATCAAAACGGATTATAATTAAATATTAATATATCAATTAGGTCTATCATATATCAACTCTAAGGATACCCCTGATGGAATTAATTCAGTATTGGATGATCTGTTTGTCAAGCAAACTGATCATGCGATCTTTATCAACTCGTACAGAGGAATTATTCTTAGAAACTCACAGGCAAGGTAATCGTTCTGGCCATGAAGGTTAACCTTCCTGTTTTATAAAGATACTAGTTAAAGAATTTTTTATAATTTGTAAAGCACGTAGCTTTGGATCGTACATTAAAGGGACTTGTACATGAGCACAGACAGAATCAATAAATGAATATAATGATTTTAATAAAGGAAGACTACGTATACGGTGACTAACGTTACAAGGAATAAAATGTATTTACAACAAGGTCCGGAGCATGCACTTTCAAACGAAGGTTTAAAGGTCTTTGACGTAAAACCAAAGAAACAATTCAGGCTAAGTTCGTCTACTTGTCTGGGGAAATGAACAAAGTAGAATGCGAAAAACAAAAAAACAAAACTTAAACAAACAAAGAAAAGATCCCTGGAGAGGGGATTACGAAGAAGAGGAGTTACATGATGAAGCGCCAGCCGACGAAGAAGTAAGAGAGGTAAGAGGGTTTGCAAATACAAGATCCTAACTTTTAAAAGTAAAGAGTTCACGCCTCCTTTGGGAGGAACCAACCAATGAGACTCCTCAGTTTTTGGCGCGAGTCAGTCTTCTTTGTCTTGTCAAGGCTCGTTCATTTGCATGTTTTATGACTGGGTTAGAAGTGGTCATTTTTCCTTCGGAGAAAGGTTATACATGTAATCATACATTTTACGATATGTTCATATATTTATATGGCTTGGTCAGACCCAGGGGATTCTGAAGGTATCAGAAAAGACATGTAACAAGTGTAGGACTGCAAAGTTACATCTCAAAGCATACTTGCAAGCATTTATAATTCATTTAATACTATGATAACATCATATAAACCCCAAATAGGACATAGCCAACATAAAAACAAATCAAATATATCTTAGTAATGTCTTTATATGAGGAAGTTCGTGAAAAGTCTGTGTGTGTGTTTGGAGTGTGCTTTTCTTGGCCACCTGGCATGGCTCTCAGGAGATACTGATCTCTTTGAGGCTCGAACCCCTGGCTGTGTGTGTGTGTGTGTGTGTGTTGCTGTGGTGTACACAACGGAAAGGGGAAAGGTTCTGAGATGATAACGTCTGTGTGAAACTGGCTCATTGCTGGTTTTATGGGTGTTTTTGTTAACTCACGTTCGCTATGAAAGTGTCAATGAACGCCATTAGCAACAGACTTTCTGGTGCTTGCTGGTGAATTACTAGACGTGAGTCAAATGTTAAAAGCTTTTCACATGTAGAATTTGAATGAGTCCCAACTGACACAGTCCAGATACCCTACACATGCAATGCAGCCCCAGGGATGAACCAAGTGTTTTTTGCTAGTTTCAGCCTGACATTTTAGTTATCATGTTCACGTCCTTGTTTAAATAGCAAATGCATTTGCGTCCATTTGTGCGGCCATGGGTGTGCTAGTCTGAAAACGAGGTGTGTTCAGGCGCATTGTTGATCCTCTTGCTATTTTGAGGCAACTGAAATAGACTGTGCCAATATAATATAGTCAATGGCGCAATATATTTTTTTGTTATTTAAAGGACGCGTTAGTAATGTGCACCTATAGGCGGGTCCACAACGCGCATACACTTTGTCCCGTAGATGGTCTGCTTGCAGGCTTTAACCTCACGCACGAGCAGATCCGTTTCCTCGCTAGAGAAGTGTTCAGTTTTTCTGCTTGCAAATTCCGCCATGTAAATAGCGAATCCGTGAGCGCAACAGGCTTTTACAGGGAATGGGAGATGAGACTCTGATTGGTTTATTGCACGTTACGCCGAAAACAAACCCATTACTCATTAAGAGAAACGGAACAACCCTTTTAGACCATGCCCCAGATGCGCCGACAATTTTAACAAGCAAAAGTGGATTCGAACACGATCTAAGTGCACTTGCGCAGTGCACTTTAGACCATGCGCTTAGATAGTTAAAATAGGGCCCACTATGTCAACTTCCCACATGCATGTAATGTTCTGTTATATTTGGATATGTGTGTATCAGCACACCATTACCTGTATAAGTCTGTTCTGTTCAGTTTGCAGTGTGTTCAGGTCCTGTCCCAGGTTGCCTTGTCCTCGTCTAAGAGACTCATAGTCCATCTTCAGCTGGCCCGCATGGGCTGACAGCTTAGCAACTTCCTCTGCCAAGTTGACCAATAGCGCTCGATCCTGACCTTTGACGGACTTAAGATCCGTATCATGGTCGGTGAGCGAGTGCAGCAAAGATGTCTGCACTCCTTCCAGCCGCAAGAAGTTACTGTTATAATCAGGGCAGTTGGGGTCGATGAAGATATTAATGCGTGATCCATCACCTCTCTCGACTGTCACCAACGCATTGGCTTCGTCCTGATTGGTGCTAATATGGGGCGGACCATCCGACATGGGGGGAGCCTGGTAGTGGTTCATAAAAAGAATGGTTCCAGTCACTGTGACTGCGAGCAGAACGGCTACGAAGAGCAGGATGGTACATAGCAGATAGCTACAACTCATCCTCTGCAGACAGACAAAGACAGAAAAAAAGACAGAGAGACAAAGAGTTAAAGCGTAATAACATCATAATCATCATTATCATTTTAGCAGAACAGAAAGTGCTTTTTTTAAAGCCTGTTGGGCATAATACTTCAGTCTGACACATTTGCAGGAAAGACAAAGAAGGAGAGATGAAGGTGTTCCCCTCCCTCCCCACCCTGAGAATCATCTGTTTGCTCTAATAATACTAGTTTCTTAGTGATCTAGTTCCTCTTTTCTTGCAAACACACAAACAACCCTCTCTTCCCTTCTCAACTATTCATAGGAGTCATATTATATAGTGAACAATCTTTGTAAAGTGCTGAGAAGGGGTATATACATGTAAGGATGTATTATTATTTGTATGAATAACAATCATACATACGCATAAGAATGAGCTTTGTATGGTAATCATGTGTTCTTCATCTGAGAAATAAATTTTACAAATCAGAATCATATAACCACACAGACGTAGACACAATGTTGTCATGTGGTGTCATTGTGAATTATCTATTCACTCCACAGTGCTCCCGTAATAGGAAAAAAATAAACCACTTTGATTTTACCATCCAAACAAATGTGTGTATGTGTAGTCTGGACATGTGAGTGCAATGATGCACTGGCAGTGTTGGTGTGTTCTCTGTGTAAAATATGTTATTCCCTGAAAAGGTGCATACACATATGTTCTCTTTTTTTCCTTCTTGTTCATAAATGTGCAAAACAGCCATGCTGGCATTGGCCCATGCTGATGGGTGGTTAATGACTTGCTTTACGAGTTGGCTTTTACGATCAACTAAGGGAATATAAAAAAGATTTCGGGGAAGCACTTCAGTGAACAGTTTACTCAGAGACCAGAGCTCCTCCATCTCTGAAGGCTAGTGGAACATGTTGAGGCACTAGATAAGCTCCTGATATGAATTAAATGGGATCAAACGACACGGTACATGTTGAATACATTTTGTTATACCTTGGCGCATCCTACAAAGAATTACTTCTGAGTCTATGGTTTTGGTATTCTGTCACACACACACACACACGTTTGCTTCACTATATGAGTGAGGACATTTTATTTCAGGTTAATTCTTTTTTATCAGGTTAGATATTTTATATGGCCATGGCCTTACCCTACACCTACCACTAAACCCACCCATCACAGAAACATGCACAAAACAGTAGGCTACACTTAAATAAAAACATGTTTTGGCTGATTTAAACGGCTTTTTAACTAGTGAGGTCAAGTAAAATGCCTTAGTCGGTTGTCCTAATATTTCACTACAACTGAGGACATTTAGCCCACACAAGTATAGCCAAACCTGTACTCACACACACACGTACATATTTATTTACATGCATTGAAAATATATATTTTAAATTTTTTTTTTTTTTTTTTTTTTTTTACATTATTTAAATTATGATTGAAACATATTTAAATTAACTTTCCAGCTAATTAAAATGCCAGAATGAATGAAAAGACAACATAACACATTGGGCATTTCACGTTTTCCAGGTCCAACATAATTAATTGATGTCTTCATATTTATTCAAGCCAACTGATGGCGCAGGGTGGTGATGGCGCAGTGATGGGTGGTGATGGCGCAGTGGATAAGACACATGCCTTTGGTGTGAGAGACCCGGGTTCAAATCCACTGTGAGACACCAATGTGTCCCTGAGCAAGACACTTAACCCCTAGTTGCTCCAGAGGCGTGCGACCTCTGACATAGTAATTGTAAGTCGCTTTGGATAAAAGCGTCAGCTAAATGAATAAATGTAAATGTAAATGTAAACTGTTCATACTAAAGGACAAATGTTATTTTATTTAACAGGTATGACTGATGCGCTTAAATTCTACATGTAATCCAATTGAACTGCCCTGGACACTTTCCTTTTGAACAGCTGTTTCATCTAGATGAAAAACTGCTAAAAACAGATTTATACCACAAACTCTCAAAAGATTGAAAGCAGTATTGATGGTTGGACTATACAGTATGAGCCATTTTCCCTGCAGATCAACGTGACTGTTTTCTTTTCCATGTTGATTCTTTCCAGCTGAGCCTCAGTAGATTGATAGCTATTTTTGCTTGAAGTATTTTATTGAGTGAAAATTGCAACAACTATCTCTCGGAGTCTCTCTCTCTCTCTCTTTGTCCCTTTTCCAAAACTCTCTCACACAGACACATACACGTGTTATTCTAAACACAAACACCAACAACACATCTGTTTTGTCCCACACATTGGTGTATTCACTTGAATTTTAATTTGAACGCCCAGAGAGATGAAGGGTGTTTCTGCAACAACAAAAAAAAGTATTTTTCATAAAATATTCAGAATGCAACTTCAGTAGATATGAGATCATAAATGGACCCATATAAGAGGGCTGACACACAGGGAAGAATAATGAAATGCAGAGTATAAGCCAAATGTGTGTGTGTGTGTGTGTGTGAGTCTTATATTTTCTGACTGCTTATCAGTACAATCACAAATATGCAATTCTTAAAGACAGACATGAAAGGTTTACATATGAAACGCTAGGTGTAATATAGTAAAAGCCTTTCCTTAAGCCCATCAATTTTCCAAAGGCAAGATTCAATCCTCCATTTTATATTTTATTTCTCACTACTGTAAGCGCATGGCGAAGAGGGATTACTAACTGAACAGAACCAAAGCTGTCATGTACTGGTCATTACTTGTCAGAAACCTGACAAGTAATGACCTTACCTGACAGAAACTACAATTTCCCTTTAATAATAATAATACGTTTATTTTATATAGTGCGTTTCTACAAACTCAAGGTCGCTTTACAATATTATGATATAAATAAACATGACAGTACAAAGAAACAATACAGATAAACTGAATAGGTAACATAATGAAACTGAAAAGATAATAAAGTCATCATAAAGTCAGGGATCAGAGACACAAGAAGCAAAAAGATGTTTTAAGGTTTGAAATCATGTAATTGAAGGTCGCGAATGTGTTGGGGAACAGAGGGAATGCATTAACGTCACTTTCCCGCCGTAACACGCCCCCGTCAGCCGGACTGAGTGGCAAAAGAGCTGCTGCATGGCTGGAGTTAATAGGGGAAACTGCGAAAACACGAGTAAAATAAACTGTTATCAGTTTAAACTAAAAGTTGGACTCGATATAGTGTTCCTTACAACATGCAGCCAGGAATCGTGTTTCCTGACATTTATATGTGCCTGATTTTGACGCCGGGGAGATAAATTAAGAAAATTTGCCTGTAAACGTTTTATATAAATACAATATAGATACGTCTAAATCCGAGTGATCACTTACATTAATGTTATACGGTATATCATCATATCGTCCAGCCCTAAAACTTGTAAAGTTTTTTGTCAGTGTTTATTTAAAAACATCCGATTATGCAGAATATAGTCTGTTCTGTATAGCTTTTTGCAGTCTGTAAAAATATACAGTACCTCAGATTTCGGGTCAAATCTAGTTGTACGGTCAATCGCAAAGCTCTTTCCCGTTTTAGATGTGTTTTGTGTGTTTTTCACGGCATTCACGCTGAAAACGTACTCGGTTACTAACATAACCTCAGTTCTCTCTAGAAGAGGGAACGAGTACTGCACAATATCTTACGCTAGGGGAAAACCTCTTTTCCTCGAGATATTGAAGCCAAAAAATTATCCTTAATTTTGAATTATTGCAAAACGCGTTGCAGCAGCATACAGACATAGGCAGGTGGCTCAGCGTGCCTATTGGCTGTCCTGCGGCAACTGCAGCAGCCTATCGAGAGCGGCCCTTTGGTGACGGTCCAATGGGGGCACTTCGCGCCCATAGTGTCACGGTCGCGCCCAAAGGGGCGTGGTCTAGCCCTATAAAGATAGCTCGATGGGCTGATTTCACTGGTTTTTCATCACCGAAGCGAACCAGCGCGTAGCAGGCACGGCAAGATACGCAGTACTCGTTCCCTCTTCTAGAGAGAACTGAGGTTACGTTAGTAACCGAGTATGTTCTCTTACTAAAGGTTCTCTCGTACTGCGCAATATCTTACGCTAGGGGAACACTATGCAAAACGCCGTGCATGCGGGGATCCAACACCAAGGTCCCAAGGGCAGGTGCCCTGGGCTCATATAGTGCATAATCACCATGAACTCAGAGAGTCCGAGAAGAGAGGCTAGAAGCATAATTCTAAATAATTTAGCCATAAGAAGGGCTATTTATTATAATAGTGCTACACACAGTTAGGGTGAAGAGAACTTCAGCCTGTACTGAGTGATAGTATGGGCATTATTTTTCCTCAGGAAAAAAACTCACAGCCCGTTGAGCAGTGCTCAAGCGAGGTCAGTACTCTGCGCCGAATGATGGGGCAGGTGGTGCTTGACTTTAAACCGACAGCAATTTAGCTTGTAAGGCGGGAACTTCTAGGTTATAAAACCTTATAAATGTAGACGGGGAGGCCCAGCCTGCCACCATACAGATATCTTGTAAGGCGATCCCACTAGACCACGCCCACGATGAGGCCATGTCTCTGGTGGAATGTGCTCTAACACCCAAGGGGCACTCCAGTCCCTTTGTAGTGTATGGCATTGCTATGGCATCAACTATCCATCTGGATAGGGTCTGTTTCGAGGCGGCTAGGCCCTTATGTGTGGCCGCCGAATGAAACGAAAAACTGCTCCTCCTCATTATGAACCGGTAGGGCAGACAGGGAGATAACCTGGGCCCTAAATGGCATGTTGAGGGATTTAGGTACGTATCAGTGTCTTGGTTTGAGTATGACTTTTGAGTCGTTAGGCCCAAATTCCAGACACGTTGCGCTTATTGATAGCGCTTGTAGATCCCCTATGCGTTTTACTGACGCAAGAGCCAAGAGAAACACTGTCTTGAAAGACAAGTGTTTCATATCCGATGTCCAAATCGGCTCGAATGGGGCTCCTTTCAGGGCTTCTAGCACCATGGAAAGGTCCCACATCGGGATAAATGGGGTTCTGGGAGGATTCATCCTCTTAGCTCCTCTTAGGAAACTAATGACCAGATCACCTTTCCACAGTGACAGGCCAGACACAGGTTTCGTAAACGCTGCTATGGCCGCCACGTAGACTTTGAGCGTGGATGGGGACCTGCTCTTATCCAGTAGCTCTTGAAGGAAGGAAAGTACTTCCGTTACCCCGCTGCTTGTAGGTGGAAAACCTCGGGTTTTGCACCAGTTAACAAACACTGACCACTTGGAGGCATAGAGGCGTCTGGTAGACGGTACTCTGGCCTGCGTGATGGTGTTTAGCACTCCCTCGGGGAGGTTTGCGGGTACCCGTTGATGGCCCATGCGTGCAGGGCCCACCGTTCCGGGTGAGGATGCCAAATTGAGCCCCCGGCCTGAGAGAGGAGGTCTTTCCTCATCGGTATTGGCCATGAGGCAGTGCTCTCCAGCTGCATCAGGACTGAAAACCACACTTGGTTTGTCCAGAGCGGGGCCACAAGAAGCACTGAGCATCCATTTTCTCTTATTCGTTCCAATACCTGAGGCAGGAGCGAGACGGGGGGAAAAGCATAGGGAGGGCAGCGGGGCCAGACGTGGGCCAGTACATCCCTGCTCTTGGAGAACAACTTCGGGCAGTGAGCGTTCTCTTGGGACGCAAACAGGTCTACCTGCGCTCTGCCGAATGTCTCCCACAGCAGGAGGATCATCTGCGGGTGCAGAAACCATTCACCTGCTGGAACATTGTTCCTGGACAGTCTGTCTGGTCCCAAATTCAGGTGACCAGGCACATGTGCTGCTCTCAGAGAGCGCAGATTGTGCTGAGCCCAGACCAGGAGGCGTTCCGTCAGCCTGTTAAGGTTTCGGGATCTGACGCCGCCCTGGTGATTTATGTAGGCTACCACTGACATGTTGTCCGAGCAGACCAAGACGTGGTGACCTCTTATTCGGGGACAGAAGCGCCTCAGCGCATGATCGACTGCCATCATTTCTAGACAGTTGATGTGTAGGAGCTTCTCTCGTTCTGACCATAGGCCGAAGAACGGTCTGCCTTCGTGCAGTGCTCCCCATCCCGAGGTGGAGGCGTCCGTGGATACCACCTGCACACTCAAGAAAGTCCCCAGGTTTACACCTGACTGGTACCAGTCGGTCGCCTTCCAAGGTTTCAGAGCTGCGACGCATTTCTGATTGACCCTGAGGCGAAGCAGACCGGAGGCCTAAGCTCGAGACGGCACTCGTGCTTTCAGCCACCACTGCAGTGGGCGCATGCGAAACAGACCCAGCTGGAGTACTGACGATGAGGCCATGAGGCCCAGCATTTTCTGAAATCTCTTGGGCGGGACTATAGTGCCCCAGCGAAAGGATTTTGTGAAGCGCTGAATGTTCAGTATGCGCTCTGGCGATAATCGCGCTGTCATTGACAGCGAGTTCAGCTCCGTGCCCAGAAAGGATATTTCCTGGCTGGGAAACAGCGAGCTCTTCGCCAAATTGACTGTGAGACCAAGATTCTCGAGGTGTTCGAGTAATATGGTCCTGTGTTCTATGAGCTCTGAATGAGATCGAGCTAGAATCAGCCAATCGTCCAAATAGTTCAAAACTCGCATGCCCTGAAGTTTCAGGGGCGCGAGAGCCGCGTCCATGCACATCGTAAATATATATGCTATTTCTATCTGGAAATAAGCGTCCTTCAGATCTATCGACATAAACCAGTCCCCTTGGCAAATCTGCGCGAGGATTTTGCTGGTTGTGAGCATTCTGAACCGCCGTTTCATAAGTGCTTTGTTCAGTTGTCTTAGATCTAAAATGGGTCTGAGACCCCCGTCTTTCTTTGGTACCAGGAAATGTCTGCTGTACAGACCCCCTTCGCTCTGAGCTTGAGATTCGGGCTCTATCGTCCCTTTGCTCAATAGTGTCGCTATTTCGGCTCGAAGTAGATGTGCTACTTCTGTTTTCACCGTGGATTCGAGGCACGCCGTATAATGGTGGGGGCGTCGAGCGAACTGTAGCGAATCGCCTCTTTTAACAGTGTTCAGCACCCATTCTGATACCCCAGGAAGCTGTGCCCACGCTTTCGCGTGAATAGCTAGAGGTAGAATGAGATCTGGGCTCTGGCCGTGACATAGTGACGGCAAGGGAGCTCCGGCGTGCTGTAACGCAGACACTGTGTTTACAGTGTGTGAGGCGGGGGGCGCTCCGATCGCGGCGGGCAGCCTGGCCGCACTCAAATCCCTTATAGCAGTTTGCTGAAGGAGAGATAGCGGGGCGAGCCCCTGGGCTTAACATGTCTGTGAGTGAATGTGGGCGCGGGACAGCGGGCACATTTCCTGCACTGGAAACACCATCGGCCTGAGCTGACTAAATGTGTGTTGGTTTCGTTTTTACAGAAACCGTGGGGCATGTGGTGTGTAGTGTTTGTGGGCACTGAGACATGGGCACATTCACTACATTTAGTGCACAATCGACATGAGGCGATTTTTTGTTTGTGCGAGCCCTGCATTTTTGCGGGCTGTGTTTGTGTGTAGAAATGAGCACTGGGTTGTGGGCATTTTTATTACACTCATAACACCATCGGCTGTGGCCGGAATACCAGAAAATACACTGCTTATGTGATTTATCTGGGTCACCGTGGAAACGGCATTTGTGTGCAGGCAAGCGGGCCGTGGTACCGGCTTGCTTACTGCAAAATACACTGGAACAGTCGCATTTTTTGGAACTGAACGAGCAAAAAGTTTCGGTGGAAGTCTGGCCGCGGCGAGACTGAAAAAACGTAGTTTTCCTAGGACTCGTGTTTTGGTTTCGTTTTACAGAAACCGTACATGCAGCGTGTAGTGTTTGTGGGCACTGGGTTTTGGGGCACATTCACTACAATTAAATGCACAATTGACATTCGTCGATATCATTTGTGCGAGCCCCGTACCGTGGCGGGCTGTGTTTGTGTGTAGAAATGAACACTGGGCTGTGGGCATTTTATTACACTCATAACACCATCGGCTGTGGCCGGAATACCAGAAAATACAATGCTTGTATGATTTTTCTGGGTCGCCGTGGAAACGGCATTTGTGAGCAGGCAAGCGGGCCGTGGTTTCGCATTTTCTGGAACTGAAAGAGTGCAAAGTTTCGGTGGAAGTCTGGCGGCGGCTAGACTAAATTTTTATCGGCTGCGAGAGCCGGGATCAAACACGGGTCTCTCGCGCGAAGGCTATGGGTTCCGCCACTGAGCCACAGGGGGGAACGACATTAGCTCGAGCAAATAAGAGAGTGTCATCACAGTTTTGTGTGTGTTATACAACAGGCTCATTGCTGCAATATTGACATTTTCAGCCGCTCAAACTAAGAGGAGCTGAGAAATGTTTGAGAAATGGAGTCCGGCCTCGGCGGGACTAAAACACACCCTTTCCTCATTTTGCCGGTGACGCACACCCACGGGGGGCGGGGGCGGGGTAGCTTTCTTATAACGTAAAGAAAGCTAGCCGCGCGGCCTTGATGCTGGCCCGTTTCCTTGACGACTCGCAGACAGAAATGGGGAGAGGTCCACAGAGCTCACCCAATCCTCACTGTCCGACGCCAGGATAAAGCAGCTGGCCTTCTCTACAGATGCAGCTATCTCGTCGTCATTTATGGCGGAAGCGGCGGCCGTTATCCGTCAATGAGCGACTCGAGTGAAGCTGGTGAAGCTGGCGGGCGAACCGGCGAGCTTTCAAGGGCTGGAGAAGGCTCGGGGACCCGCTGAGTACGGCGCTTTTACGGCGCGGCACTGTAGCGGGTGGAAGTGCAGTCTCGGAGAAGAATGCCAGGCTAGTCCTCAGAGTCACCATAGGCAATAGCTCGCAGTGAGGGCAGCTGCCGTCGGCGAGCGCGAGAGCTGCATGATCCTCTCCCAGCCAGGAAACGCATATCACATAGCGGTCCCCGTCGCTGAGTGGGGCTCGGCACGAGCCACAGGATGGCATCTATAAAAAGACGCGGCTCTTTTAGATGATAGACGTGAGTCGCGGGCGCGAACACACACACACACACAGAGCAGAGTAAAGGATATATAGTACGCCAGATAGCGTAGCAGGAACGGCGGCTGAAGGCGGCGAGGTGAAGGCCAGCGACTTCAGTGCAGAGGCTTGTCCCGCAGAAAGCTGTCTCGACGGCACGGCTTCTTCACTCAGGATCCAGCGATGCAGAGCTTCGCTGAAGAGATGAAAAATCAGTGAAATCAGCCCATCGAGCTATCTTTATAGGGCTAGACCACGCTCCTTTGGGCGCGAGCGTGACACTATGGGCGCGAAGTGCCCCCATTGGACCGTCAGCAAAGGGCCGCTCTCGCTAGGCTGCTGCAGTTGCCGCAGGACAGCCAATAGGCACGCTGAGCCCCCTGCCTATGTCTGTATGCTGCTGCAACGCGTTTTGCAATAATTCAAAATTGAGGATAATTTTTTGGCTTCAATATCTCGAGGAAAAGAGGTTTTCCCCTAGCGTAAGATATTACGCAGTACGAGAGAACCTCTCGTAAGAGAACAAATGCTGCCGCTCAGTCTTTTTGCCACTTGTGGGCGTGACCGCATTCACTCCAGCCGACGGTGACGTCATGCGCATATCCTCTATAGAATTCCAGAGAGTGGAAATTCATTTGAGGAGAAAGAGATGCTGAATTGTGAAGAACAAGCCTATGCATCACTTTAATTAGGTATACAAGATAGTGGGGTCAAAAAGACGAAAACCATTGTTTTAGTTTGCATTGCAAACTATATTATTAGTTATTAGTGCCATAATGTTTACTGTCAGGGTTTTGTGCAGGCAGAATATGACGAGAAGGCAGAAGATTCATAGTACAAACTATTTTAATTACAATTACTCACAAGAACATAGACTGGCAGGTAGCACAACAACATACCATAGATAACGACCGACCAAGACTGAATGAACTGAGGCAAACTAAATACAGAGACAAATGAACCATAATGATGTGAAGACAGGTGACACAGATGATGATAACGAGGGACAGGCTGTTAAGTGAGGGAGTGAATACAGGTGTGGAGACGAGGAGGATTCTGGGAAGTGTAGTGAAGAGACAAGGTCAGACGAAGACTGTGACATTTACTTTGTTTAAAAAGTTTTTTTTTTTTTTTTTTATGTCCAACTAATTTTTAAATTCAGATTTGCAATGTAGATTCAGACGTTTAGAACCCACTTTATATGCTCCAGTAGTTCAAGGAACTAATAATCTATAATGGTGTGAGAGATTGAAGCCCTTACCTTGGGCGATGTTTGTCTGACTGTGTTTGAGTCTGACCAGCGATGTTTGAGCTGAGAGGAGTTGGGCACACACTCACAAAATGTCTGCATCAAACAAACAAACATAAAACTAAATAAAGTGATATTTTTATTTGGCATTTTGTATGTGTGTACTGGTTTGGCTAAACTTGTGAAGGCCAGATGTATTCACTAATATAGTGAAATATGATGACAACCGACTTCTGTAATCAAAAGTCAAATCAAGGTTGTATTTTTAATCTAATGTTGTGCACAGGATTATATGAGGGTTAGGTTTATGAGATGGACGTCTATGAGATGTTCTCCCTATACTCAAACAAACCTCTGTGTGTGTGTGTGTGTGTCTCTAATAATGCCCTTTTAGTAATATAGCTCCTCTTATCTTGAAAACGCATAAGATCAGATATACACTTTCATAACCATCTCATCAGATTTTCTTTTTTATGTCCTAGGCAATAACAATATTACATTAGCTTTTCGCTATATGGTAACAAAATCAGATCACTGAGACATTAGGAAGACCTGTCAGTGCTCTCTGTAATGCCATCCACAGATGGTCTTTTTTTTTCAATCACTCTTACAGATTCAGTGTATTCAACCAAACAACTCATTCCAAAGTAATTTTTTTTTTTTTTTACTTATTTTTAGACTTTCTTATTTTCCAATCCCTCCTATCCAGCCACCTATAGAGAAGCATGCTATGATTAAAGCAATGGATAAAATCAAAAATAAAATCTAAAATAATTATTTTAACCTCATTGAATATCTGTATTTTTCTCACTGAAATACATCACAATTTGGATGAAACATTGGTTGTGACTTTATACTCAACAAAATAACCCCAAAAATGTCAAAACACAAAATATTGTTTACAGCAAGGCACTGCACCAGAATAAATGTAAAAATACACAATTTCAGAAGTGTAGCCACGTGATATTATAACTGTTAACATGAGACTAGTGTCATAAAATCGCTTACTAACCATGTGCAGTTATCCAATCTTTCTGCTCCTATCATAATAACCATGTACAGTAAACACCCTGTAACTTTCACATGATACATGCATGGATACTGCCTGTTATGAAGAGAGATAGAGAGCAAGAGTGTTCCAGGTCTGCATAAGCTGACTACTTGTTAAGCTAATTTAGAAGCTTTACACACTTTCTTTCCCTGGTTTAAGACACATCATAAGCCTTGAATTACGCCGGTCACCTGGGCGAGCAAGAAAATAAGAGACAGAGGAAACGTTAAAACAAAGCAAACAGGTGAAGAGCCTGAAGAGATCAGACAACCCATACTGACTAGAGCATTCTGACAGCCAAAACTTAGTTTCAGTTGATACGAACAGTAAGAGAGACAAAGAAACAGACAGAGAGAGAAAACAAATTGTGAAACAGAAAGGAACAATGAGACTTTATGAGTTTGTGGTGCTCATATTTGTGCAATTTTCGCCCAGTGGTAAAAATCACTATCCATAAGCAGGCATTTTTCAGTGGAAGGTATACTTTTTTTTTCTAAACAGGATGAGATTATAGCATTAATTTTGTAAGAACTGTCTTTGAACAATATCATCTGTTGACCAACCATGCAAGTTTATCTGGCAGGAACAGGTGGCCAAATCGTTGGTTTTTGTTTACGAATACTAAATCAACTACGCAGTGTTAAAGTATTATAGCTTTAAAAGTAAATGATTGCACGGCAACAACTGAACTGCAGAAATTAGATCTGTGCTTTGTCACTGTACCACCAAAAACAGCCTCATGATGGGCTTTTCAGAGGTTTCCTATATTTCCTTTTCCATAAAGGCTCACATTAAATTCCACTTGAAAAACCAAATCTATCTGATTTTACCATAGTGATATAATAAGATCTACTATTCAGCGAGGTTACATAAATTAATCTATAATCTAAAGATTTCTATTTCAAATAAATTATATTCAGTTGAACTTTCTATTCATCAAAGTATGCTAAGAATATGTTTAAACAAAATATTAAGCAGATTGATAATAAAAATAAATGTTTCTTAATAACCAAATCTGAATATTAGAATAATTTCTGAAGGTCATATGACACAAAAGACAAATGCATGCAGCCTTGGTGAACATAAGACCTTCTTTCAAAAACATAAACATACTGATCTAATACTGAATAACAAAAGCACAAAAGAAAAACACTTCATTTCCCAGAGAGCTTTTTAGAGTTTGAAAGATTAAAATAAGATAGAAAAGCCTAATTAA
Source organism: Tiaroga cobitis (assembly GCA_030578255.1). NCBI lineage: Eukaryota > Metazoa > Chordata > Actinopteri > Cypriniformes > Leuciscidae > Tiaroga > Tiaroga cobitis. The sequence continues at coordinate 36,938,549 of CM060595.1, read as the reverse complement.
TTATTTGTAATATGTTTGTTGCAAAATAAAATGTAATTTACTATTAACTCTTAATTAATTACTCTTTATTAATTCTTTCCTGCCATTCCAATTCAATTCAAATTCGCAATCACGAATTGAAAGGAAGAATTTTAAATGCCCAGCCATGCTGTGTTCACACAATCGTATAAAATGTAACACTTCATGTATATTAAAACGCATTTTGGTCTTTCAAATAAAACTGCCAACATCCCTTCTCCTTTCTAACTGCCTGTCAAATCTCCAGACAACAAAACACTTCTCCCAAGCTTTCCAATATCCATCTTTTGCATATGTGGCACACACATAAAAAACTCAAAAACTCAATACTACTGTAACCTTTCTCACTACTTTAGTATCATTGTTGTTTTATAGTCATAGACACCTTGAGGTTTCCAACAATCTCAACTAAGGCCATGACAAAGAGACAAAATTGCACATTGCACAGATATCCCATGGTGAGGAAGACGAATGGATTTTTCAACCAATGCTCCTCATGTATATATCTCCACTCATACATAGGAGAGTTTCCCGTGAATAATGCATGTAATAACCTAAGAATCAATACCATCTGACCACAAAGATGAACTCTCTATCACTTGCTTTCTCTTTCTATCTCTTTTCTCAATTTCATTTGCTCCGGCTTCCTTCCTCTATTCTCTCTCAACCGGAAAGTTTTTGCCTACATGGACCCCAGCAGAATAGTAAAACCTGAAATCATCTACATTGTACAGTCCACATGAGGAAAACCGCTTATTAAATATACTAAATAATGTTTTAATTCAACTCTAAACGTGCACAATCATTTGTGTGAGGGTTATTTTTTAAGGTTAAGGGGATACAAATATCATTAGCTTAGTACGAAAACAACAGAAGTCAATGGAAAGTCTCCATCATCATAGACAAACAAATGTGTGTACAGTATGTGTGCGGTTGGGTGCTCCTTCAACTCTAATCCACCTCAAATGCTATCGGGTGTGAAGTGATGGCCATTACAAATATGAGATAGAAGGGCGAGCCAAGGACAGCATACACAAACACACACAAAAAGATCCACCACTGAGACACTGGGGGCAACCGAGGCCACAGGCATGTGTGAACTGAATCTGATGCTATCTGAGGCGAAGAATTAGGGGCATCTTGAAGCATAAATGGGTAAACTGGATTGTCCTGGTTTTCTCTTGCACTCAATAAGATTTATTTACTTTGGAAGAAAAACAGAAGCTTCACTCCATTATAGAGACAAACTCAATGGGCCTCTATTAAAAAGCCTGTGTATTTTGGAACAATGCAGGGCACAGTTCTATCTATACAAGACACTGTTATTGGAAATATGTAAGAAACTATTGACAAACTGTGAAAACCATGAACACAGTGGGAGAAAAAGGAATTACATTTGTGTGTGAGAGGTTTCAAAATTGTGGTTAGCGCCATAGCGGTGTTATCTTGAATCCACTGTGGGCTGATTTCTGTGGCAATCACTGAATGACAGGTGGTCCCGAGCTGAACTGAGAGACAAAGACACCTGCATTCCAGCCCAATGTGTTCATGCTAATCATATAATCATGTCTAGTTAACGGTTATAAAGAAGACAGTTAACACTAATGATAGTTTCACAAGTTCAGAGTTTATCCTTGAGATTGATAAACTGATTTGGATTGCAGCCACAACTGAATATTGATTCGAGATTTCCCCTACTAGACATAAACTAACAGATAGTTAAATACTATGTAGAAAGGTTTATACTACAGATCCCAAAGATCTCCACTTAATTGGGTAGATCGGCTTTTAATTTTTCTGCCCCTCACACTTGGAATGAATTACAATGCACTTTTAGACTGAATGATCTGATCCCTTTACGCGATTTTAGACGTCTGCTTAAGGATAATTTTATTACTGATTGTGTATGTTTCTTGTGATTGTTTTTGTTTTCTTTTATTGTTTTAATTTATTTGTTATTTAGCTGTATAATCTACTTTTGGCTGTATATTTTTTTTATTTTTTGCTGTAAATGAGAACTCGTTCTCAGTCAACTTACCAGTACAAATAAATAAATAAATAAATAAATTGCAGAAACAGCTAGGACACCATTTTCAATGAGCTTGCAGCAATCCTTTCATATTATTAACAATCATATTACATAATATAGAAATTTTACAGGCTATATTTTGTTGACTTGTGTACTTACATTAATGACTTCATATCCACCTTACATTCAATTTCCGGTTTTACATGAGTAGAAACCACTAAAGACACTTTAATGTATTATACCCCGGTTTCACAAACAAGGCTTAAGAATAGAACTAAGGCCTAATCCTGGCTTAATCTAAAGAACTATATTTGTAATCAACAGATTGTAAAACATTTTCTCCTCCATACAATATATTTTAAAATTACCTGCATGCCTTTAGCATTTAGCAACATAAGTCATGAAGCTTTTATTAATATGATATTCTACTATCGATCTAGCATTTTGCAATGTGCAACAAGTGCCTCATACCGGCCACCGAGCGAACACACAGAGTAATGTTATAACTTAACTTTCAACACACTCAAATGTATTTTTAGTATGATTGTTTTGACGAAGTAAAACAGTGCTGCGTAACCCCACAATTTTTATTTGTCGAATAAAACGACCTGTATGTAACTATAGCAATCTTCAGGGACGAAGGAGGCAGACGTTTAACGCAACTTTAATTGTAAAATCAACATACACAACACAGTTAAAGGAGTGGCAGCGGCCAACTGTGGCATATAAACATAATAAAAACAGCAACGTAAAATGTCCCAGGCCTGATCGCTCCCCCTTCACTGTCATAATTCTTTTTTAAATTCTTCAGGAGCTCCTCCATGGGACTTGAGACCGGTGTGTTGCACTCGCACAGGTGTCTCTCATTAACATTCGCTCCACCAGCCTTGTTCCGCTCCCACGGCTCTCGGCCTCACCCTGCTATTTACCACAGTAACATTAATAAAACTTTAATACATTAGCTCATCCATGAACATGATTTCTGCATGAGTCCAGTCGGATTGTTCTCTATCCATTGTGGAGGTGATGATGACAACTCCCATGATTCCATGCTCTTTCACTGCGTTATCAAGCTACGCCTTTGTTCTTTTGACTCTTTGTTTATGATGACAACTTCCATTTTTGGGTGAACTAACCCCTAAATCCTGAGATGGGCAGAAATTACATATTTACATAAACTTTTGCTTAGAACAAATTTTTACCAAAAATATCCAAAGCAAATGTTTGGACAAACAATGTCATTCAATGTCTGAACAAAGATTTGTTTTGAGGTTCAAACAGGGTTTCATTTGTTGTAGACATGACCTGGTGACCTGTTTGAGCCTGTTCATGGGACCCGTGTTCAAGTACGACTCGGGTAATTTTCCTATGCCGCCTCTATATTCTCCTCACACTTACTGTGGCTTCAAAACTGCTGTATCAAATAAAATTCAGAAAAGCCCTAAAATCCAATTACATGACTAAACTGGCTCAAAACACTTGACACCAAATATATAATCCCCCACTTCCAGCATAAAAGCACAAAGTATTTTGGTATAGAAAACACAGTCAAGGGAAAACACACAAAGCCTTGCTCTCTGAATACAAGATGAGTGAGAAAAGAGGCTTTCACACTTTCAAGTGAACAACAAAGCTTAATTGTCACCTTATATTTCAATATTTTACCTTTCATGTATGTTCTTTTCTCACCCATCTGTCATACTTCTCTGTCTCTTTCACTCACCAATCCATCCCAGCTTTCTCTCTCCAGTAGTGAGCATTAGAGAAGACGCCTACCTAACAGTGGGTGGATTAGAGAACTCTCAGAGCCGTGCGTGTGTTTGTGTTTTAGAGTAGCTACTAACCTCCAAAGCTGTGCGTTGATTCACATGCCATCGGAAACTCTTTTCAGGGCAATGCGGGTGGCTAGGCCTCTCCAGAGCCAATTGGAAGGCAGAGATTTTGGAGTACATTATGATTTCATATCACTAAAAATAAAATAACCTCATTGCGTCATACATTAAATGTAGGTCTTTTGAAGAAAAATAGTTAGACCAAGACAACAGACCTTAATAGTCTCTATTTTTTTCAGCAGCTACAAGGTAGTGATTATGGAGATTGTGATGAAAGCTTCTAAATAATCTAAATATTCTCTCTCTCTCAATTTAATTCAATTCACAATGTGCTTTATTGGCATGACAATCAATGTATTGCCAAAGCCTTTCTAATTTTTACAGTGAATCATAAGTAGAACAATCAATCAACATTTTTTTAATTCTATGAACAATTTAGAAGTCAGTGTGTGTGTGAGTCTGTGCGTGAAGCTGTGTGTCTGTTTGTGTGTGTGAGCTCTCTCTCTCTCTCTCTAGAGGGTGTCATGTTTGGGCAACGGTGAGTAATTCAGCCTCTCAGTTGTTCAACAACGCAACTGACAATTTGTGGCATAACAAAATCTGTAATTGAATGCATGCTCACAGACTTTGTTTTCAACAGACTCTTATCCCTATGACACAAATCAGTTTTTTTTTTACCAATTCAATATACCACATACTGAAACGGGGGTAAAAATGGTATTTCATGTTTGAAAAAATAAAACATTTCTCAAAGCTGAATTGAGCTCACCATTGTTCAGTAACTACAATTCCAGTGAAAGCGTGATTATTTTGCTGAAAATGAAGTCAAATGTGAAAATGTGATTATTTAACAAGAACAAGAACTGCTGTTTTGACAGGTGACACTCTGTTGCACAATGCTCAGAGCCACATTAAGAGCTCACTGGGCCCCGGGGCTATGAGTTACTGCAGGGCCGCCCCCACCACTTTAGGTCACCAACTACTGAGAGAGAGAAAAAAACCCCACATTTTTCTAAACCCACATAATTCTTGTGACCAATTTCAATATCACAAAAAATAATACTAGCTTAAGTAAAGAATCTCAAGCTTACTGATGACAAGTCACGAATAACAATAGAACAAAGGCACATACGAAATCGACCTACTTGAAAAACTTACTGAAAAAGCACTGAATAATATTATATTGTATAAAGTAATCAAATATACAATACAAAGTTTTCACTATAAATTCAACATTCATTCTTATTTATTTTACAAAAGTGATTCAGTCAAGGGCAGTAAATTATTTTCTTTCTGATGTTTGATTAACATTATTGACACAAATGGCGACAGCAGCTTTATTAGCAGCTTCTGTCACTTTAAGACCTCAGGGTCGGAACTCAAGTGCGCTGTGCAAAACCGTCTGAAGTTCACCATGGTCTCAAAACGAGCATTTACAAAATTAATTCTCTCCCGCTGCTTACTGTGCCTGAGCAGTTTAAAATAATTTGTATCTAAACCACAATGCTTAAAAACGCGTTTAAATTATAAACTTTCATCATGATGGCGCAGCAAAATTTACATACTTCTACCGGATATATTATCGCCAGCCCTTTAGGCAAATATAGAGTTTGATCAAACACAAAAGGCAATATAGGCCTACATCCATCAAGTTAATAATCAAACTTACCGAAAATTGGTTCATGTTTTGCTCATGTGTCCTCTGCTGTTTAGCTTTTAAATAATTCCTTTTTTGAGCCCCACTCGCACATGTTTTTTTTAAAAAGATGACATTTTTATCTTTGCTATCGAAGACGAAGATAATGCGTGACAATTTTAAGAATAGTCTAGAATGAAGTGAAAAGTGTAGGCGATTGATGCGTATATTAAGGCGCAGGCAGCCATCATCTGATAGGCCTACGTGCAGCAGCAGGTCTGTCGTTCACAAGTTAAATATAAATGTATTTGAATAGTATATCAAATTAAAACGTGACGTTTCAATTCACCATGCCCTGCTGCCCACGGGGGTTTGATTGACAAGCGACCTGACCAATCATAACGCCGAATACGCAATTTTGTCCGACAACAAAGCTGTCAGTAGATTAACGTCGGTGGACTTGAACTTGAAAAACAGTATTGTTTAAATTACTTAAATGACAATATTTTAAAGTTGAGACTTTGTTTAATATCAACAGTAAGCTGATCTGAGCTCTCTCTTGTATGTCGGCGCATAGTCACTCAGTGTACATTAGTCTTTGCCCCGCAATGTATTTTTCACTGCGTGAGTGAGAACATGATGTGCTTGACTCGTGAGAGCCGCCTGGCTTGTCAACACAGCAACTAAAAAAGGCGGGTCTTTGCGAACGGTCACTATAATATTACTGATAATGATTCCATGATAATGCATGGAATATACAGCAAAGCGCCACTGAATAACAGGGCTAATTTGTGGGGGGGGGGGGGGGGGGGGGGTGGTAAGGCTTTGGCAATCAGATGGCTAGTAGTAATCAATCCGCTCCACAGCTAATCACGGGCCCCCTCCTTGCTCGGGCCCCGGGGCTTTAGCCGGTCTGTAAGTTGCTTACGCTATGGGAACCCCTTGTCAACGACCTGCGTGCCAAGCATCCGCTGCATGACACCCGGGGAGACCCGTGGAACAAAACATGCAGAACAACAGGCGGCCAGCAACGCGGGCCAGCACATGTAATAGACACTTGATAGGAACACAGAGCGGCTCCGCCGGTCTATGTATAATGTAGAATAAAGGCGGCCAGTAACGCGGGCCAGCACAGTTCACAAGCACATAATAGGCAGATAATAGAGCGGCTCCGCCGGACTATGTATAGAAAGCATTACCCCTTCGCGCAGCTGTATGGGAAAAGGACGCCAGCAAAGCGGTCCGCACAGGTATACCGGCGCGTCGAAGGGAAATACAGATCGGCTCAGCCAGTCTATGTATAGCGAGGCTCGCCTCGCTGATATGGGAGTGGCCTGCACATGAACAACTGGGCAGAACACGTACTTGCACACGTAATAACCTAGAATACTGTCTAACACTTGATGGCTGCTCTGTTAAGTCTTCGTCGTCGGTTAGGAACCTGGGCGTGCTCTTTGATACCAATCTTTCATTTGAAAGTCACGCGTCTAGTATCTGTAAAACTGCATTTTTCCATCTTAAAAACAAATCTAAATTACACCATATGCTCTCATTAACAAATGCAGAACATGGGTTCATGACATCAAGACTAGATTATTGTAATCCTCTACTGGGTGGTTGCCCTGCACGCTTAATAAACAAACTACAGCTAGTTCAAAACGCAGCAGCTCGAGTTCTTACCAGAACCAGGAAGTATGACCATATTAGCCCGGTTCTGTCAACACTGCATTGGCTCCCTATTAAACATCGTATAAATTGTAAAATAGTGTTGATTACTTACAAATCACTAAATGGTTTAGCTCCGCAGTACTTGAGCAAGCTTTTAAAGCATTATAGTCCTTCACGTCTATTGCGATCTCAAAATTCCGGCCAGTTGATAATACCTAGAATATCAAAATCGACTGCTGGCGGTAGATCCTTTTCATATTTAGCACCAAAACTTTGGAATAGTATTCCTACCATTGTCCGGGAAGCAGACACACTCTGTCAGTTCAAAGCTAGACTAAAAACACATCTCTTTGACCTGGCAAACACATAATACATTATCAACTTCTATAATTCAATGTTAGGCTGCATAGATTAGGTCAGCCGGAAGTGGGAACACTTCCCTTAAATCCATATGTACTCGTTACATCATAAGAAGAATGGCATCTATGCTAATTTTAGTGTGTTCGTTTATCCGAGGTTTTCCCGCAGCCTGCCGGATCCAGGCCGTATCCAGATCTGACGAAGGAGCTTCACCTGGACCCGATGACAATGCAGCGCTGAAATGTCAACTATCCTCTCCCTATGGAGGATCCCTTTCCCACTCTACAGATAAAGCGTTGTTGAAAATCCAGCTTGCGTACCCGAAGTGATAAAATAAAACAAAATTCTTTATCAAATGTATAGGCAAGACAAGTAGTTTGTTTAGGCATGGTTTGTAGGGAAATTACAAACATGCGCACATAAATTCAAGCGAATATAACTATAGAATCAATTCTTAATGCGCATGTGAACGCCATCAGGTCACAAGTTCGCGTTTAAAGTCTGTTTAGAGAGAACACCGTCGTCTTAGTGGCCCCTAATGTAATAACAAATGATAATTTTGCTGGAAGTGAATCAATCAAAACTAACTTTAGCTGGAAATAACATTATTCAAAAATCGTTATGAAGCCAAAACAATCTCTGTTACCGTAAATTGTATGTTTATCTCTGTAAAGCTGCTTTGAAACAATCTACATTGTTAAAAGCGCTATATAAATGAAGATGACTTGACTTGACTTGAGAACATACACATCACTTTAGACTGAAAAAAGTTTAGCCTGCAAGGCGGGAACTTCCAGGTTATAGAACCTCACGAATGTAGAGGGGGAGCTCCAGCCTGCCGCTATACAAATATCGTGAATAGAAATCCCGCTGGACCAAGCCCACGACGAAGCCATGCCTCTAGTGGAATGGGCCCTGATGCCCATAGGGCACTGCAGGAGTTTGGACGCGTAAGCTGCTGCGATAGCGTCCACTATCCATCTGGATAGGCTATGTTTTGAGGCAGCGAGACCCTTGATGCGCCCTCCAAATGAAACAAAGAGCTGCTCAGAACGCCTGAAGGCGGCGGAGCATGTGATGTAAACTCTCAGCGTCCTGACGGGGCACAGAAGGTTACCATTGTCCTCGCTATTGGATGCTGGCAGAGCCGATAGGGAGATGACCTGAGCTCTAAAAGGCATGCCAATCGCCTTGGGGACGTAACCGTGTCTCGGTTTGAGAATGACTTTAGAGTCATTTGGTCCGAACTCAAGACACGTGGGGCTGATAGACAGCGCGTGTAGATCCCCCACACGTTTTACTGATGACAGAGCTATCAGAAAAACGCATCTTGAGCGAGAGGTATTTAAAGCCCACGGATTCTAATGGTTCAAAGGGAAAAGCTTTCAGGGCCTGTAAGACCAAAGAAAGATCCCAGATCGGAACCGAAGGGGGCCGTGGGGGATTCATCCTCCTGGCTCCTCTGAGGCAGTGTTATTTTTGGCAGCCCTTTTAGTTTTAGTCTTATGGACGAAAATGCTTAAATTTTAGTCACATTTTAGTCGACGAAAACACAAAAAGGTTTTAGTAAAGTTTAGTAAAAAAAAAAAAAAAAAAAAAAGTCTTTAACAAATTAATTTAGGTTAAAAAGTACTGGAAATAGGCTTAGGTTTGACAGGTTTAGCAAGTGTTGCAATTCATAAAACAAGCTAACCTTAAAACCTTTGCATAATAAACTAGACTTTCTCGTTGATGGAGATGCAGTGTTGCATTGCCAAGCTGTACTTCATTGTCACATTGGGCAAAAACCTTTTATCCCCATATTTCAAGTTATAGTTTTACCCCTGAATATTAAATGCTATTTTCACCAGTTATCACAGTAGCCTAATAAAGGAATGGTTTAAAGTTTAAACAGTAGAGATGCACCGATTGATCGGCTGGTGACCGGAATCGGCCGATTTTCACGTGATCGGCCATGATCGGCGACCGGCCGGTCAGTCTGACATAATCCGATTTTATGCCGGTCAAATGCACTTGGGCACCACATGATTAATGTCACAGGTCGGGGGGGCCAAGCCAGACTGCGCCCACCCCTCAAACCCAGGACCACCTCGAGGAGCGTACCAGAGACCAGGCAGACAGGAAGAATTTCTAAAAGTAACAATCTTTATTGAATAAAAGCAAGAATTAAAAGTCTTAATGCGGGCTTCGTCTCTCTTTCCAGGGAGGAGGAGGCCGAGGAGTTCACTGCGAGGGCCTGGGTTACTGGCAGCCACAGAGGAGGAAGGAGTCGAACGCCCGTCCGGCGTGCAGGTAAGTACCGTGGTAAGTAGACTTTTCGGTGTAATACAGGCGGGCAGTGACCCGGGCAGACCAGGGCCGGGGCCACGGGCCAAGAGGGGACTCTCTCCACAGGACAGGTGGGTAGCAGGTACGTTTTTCCCAAGCGTCAGCTATTCGGTAGATGACCGGCACAGGGGGCGATGGAGTCCAGGAGGGGGACTCGCTGCCAGCCAGGTAGGTAGTCGGGTAGGCAGATCTCCCCCATGTAGGGTGCTCTCCTCCGTGGCGTCACTGAGCAGCAGGTGTGAGGTCCTCCGGGTGCCTTTCCGCCCTTGACGGCTCCAGCCAGAGACAAGGGTCCCCTCTAATCCAAGATAGAGACAAGTTTGCAGGTTCAATTCTATTTCGGTGAAGTAAGGACTTACGGCTGGAGCGGGTGGTTCTGAATAAGCAGCGTTGCTGCTGGGATGTGTCTCTCCTCTGAACAGGCAGCACACACGAAGGCCGAGGCAGACGAATCTTCTATTTAAATAGACAAAGCCTTTGATACAAGAACGAACATGATCCTTTCGTATAATGGAGAATCGGCTTACGGCTGGACTGGGTTGCTCCACACAGGCACTAGGGCTGGGATGTGTCTCTCCTCCGACCAGGCAGCACCCAAGAAGGCAGTGGCAGGAGAATCTTAAATAGATGGAGCATTCGATACAAGAACAAACATGATCCTTTCATATAATGGAGACTCAGGCTTACGGCTGGACTGGGTGGTTTCCACGGCAACACTAAGGCTGGGGTGTGTCTCTCCTCGAACAGGCAGCACACACGAAGGAGGTGGCAGAGGAACGTTCTATTTAGATAGACAAGACAAGTTAAACGCCGAAATGGAACATCCACATTCAACCTGAGGGCTTTGCTCCGCAAACACTGGGCGAGGACGTGAACTGGAGAGTACTGGCAGTTAAATAAACGTGTGCATCCACACACTGCAACTTCACGTCCAATACTGTGTGACGCTTCAATTCAGGCACCGCAATCCACTCAAATCTTCGTGCAATAAGGCCAGCACTCACCCACTGTTCAATCCCTCCACTGTTGTGCTGGATCCACACTCAGAAACTGAAGAGATGCAGAGGACTTCACACCGCATGGAACACAGCATCTTCAACACTCTTTCACACTCAGAAGATATCAGGGTTTCACAGATGAATCAGTTCACACTCTTGGTGGGAATTATATTTGTGGTCAATACACTTCACAATTCCTTATTCAGTTCAATACACAGCATGCATTCACACGGATCCAGTGTTTCATTACTTATCTTTCTCTCTCGAGTGATGACATTCTCCAATCTTGACTCAATCTCCAAAACACACTCACTTCACATCCAATTCTCGTTCCAGCTTGTGCTCCCACAATCACCGTTGCACCCCTTTCCAGTCAGATCCTCACAGCCGCTCCAAAGATCCCAGCAAATCCAAGCCACTGCCCAAAGAATCGATTTCTCCCGGGGGAGTACCACACCCAAATGCCTTTTCCTTTTCCTTTTAACTGCTTCTCTAGGCCGTGTTTCCCAATCACAAATCCCCACACCAAACGCCCGCACCTGGTACCGCTTAGCTAATCAGCTGCCACTGTCATGGCAACTGACAACAAGCAAACCAGCACGGTGTGTCAGTGAAATCGTCCCGGGGGGGGAAACACTCCTAGCGGAAAATGGTTCCGCTGGATTTGTCACCTTGTGACATTTACATCGCGCAACATCAGCAACAGGAGCGTCGCGTGAGCCACAGTGAAGCGCGGGTTTCGGCGCCGAATCTATTTTTGCTGCGCTCAATTTAAGTGACAGCACACTTTTGATGGAGAAAATAAATATGATTTCATCCAAAAAGTGCCCAAAATGCACAGAATTTGCATGTCTGGTGTGTTTTAACAAGAACTGAAGTAGGCTAGGCTATGTCAGAAAGAAAATAAAGACTCAAAAATATTTATAGAAAATGTACCCATTTAAAGTTGTTTTTATTATTTCTCAATCGTTTCCCTGCACATGCTCCACTTGTCCTGTTTAGCCTGGCTGGACATGTGTCAGATGAGAGAAGAACTGTGTAGCGACAACGAGAATGAACCAAACACAATTGAAGCTTTTAGGTGACTGTTAATACATAATCCCACAAAGAATCTTCACATTCCAGAATCAAATCACCAGACCCAGAGCCATAGGCTCCAGAGAATCTGCAACCGGAAGGACCTTTTATTGTTTAACTAAAGGAAGAACGTTGTCAATGTTTTATAATTTGGCAAAACAAATCTGTTCAGAAATGGTGAAACAAGAGGCCCTAACAAGAGGTCACCTGACCCCTGCGACTAACAGACTACGTCTTTCTTAAGGACCAAGGTCCCATGACAGAGATGTAAAACAGACTTCCCCTTTCTTGAAGACCTTTGAATTACCTCATTGTTGAGACCTCTTAAAAACCCCAGAGACAAGAGACTTTTCATATAAAAATGCATACAATAATCACAAAACAATTCTTGACGAACTTATAATCAAATATCGTTCAACTGCTTAATTCTATATTGTGTCTATGACCCCTGTATGTGTCTATTATGCTTAATCACATATAAGTCATCTAATTGTTGTAACTATTACCTGTGTGAATGAAAGTGTATCGTGTCTCCTATCAATACGACCACATATTCTTAATTCAGACGATGGCTTGATTGAAATCTGTGTAAAAATGTTTATGTTCTTAAAATGGAAATTATGTCTAAACTGAATCCTCTGTTCGAGCTGATGAGTAAGCAGACCACAGATAACACATGATTCACGATGAGGAAAAGGGGGGGGGGGGGTGGGGGGGGGCTAGAAAAGACCCCCTTCTCAAATAACCATATAGTATCTTATTGTCCGAATTCCAAATTCCTCCAGGAGGCGGGAAAAAACATTGGAGTTTAAAACCTTAGACCCGAACAGAACTGAAAAAAAATAATGCAGAAGAATAATGCTGTAGAATAATGCGCTAGAAGAATAGAACAAGTCGGGTGGAGCAGACGAAGTAACCATGTAGACGCGTAGAGACAAAGAACCCAAATTAAGATCAGAAGAACGGGTTCAACAGCTTCATTCAAGCCATCATCATCTACTCTCGTCTCAATTTTCTTTCTTTCCTAAGTTTTCCTTTATTTTCTCGTTAAAAGTCTCGGTTCTAAGTTAAGTTTTGCTGCAAAGTTTCGTTTTTACTTTTCAACTGCAAAACCAGCTTCCAACTTCAAAGACTTTCATTCATCCGCGCCAACACACCACGTGACTGGCTGTCCGAAATCTCTCCAGGCACACGAGAAGATCAGCCAAACGAACGGACTGGGAAACCCCCTTTACGACGAAAAAGGAATCCCCAAAAGCAACGCAAGGACAAGCAAGTAGCCTCCAGACTCTTAGCTGAACTGGTGTATATTGATAAAATTGCATAACCCGCCTAAGAAACGATAGAAGGGTTCAATTAATGATTGATGGTTCGTTCAGGTCATAAATTATAAGTGCATATAGAAACTTGGGATTTCACCATATCACTCTTAAAACTCATTTCTTCCTCACTCACTTTCTTTCTGCAACTCGTATGAAAGTGTGTGTGTGTGTGTGTGTGCGTGTGTGTTAGATATTAGTTTTATGCGTTAGTCTTATAATCAATAAGGTATTGTTCGTGTGTGTTAGATATTAGTTGTATGTGTTAGGCATAGGCTGATAATCAATAAAGTATTGTTTGTATTTGAAAGGAGAAGCATTACTTGTGTTATGTGCTTACAAATTTATTGTCTTAAACTGCGATCTATAAGCTACTTATGCTTTTACCCTTGAATTATTTCTTAATTTAGCTGTTAGCTGGGAATTAGTCTTTCTTGGCCAGGAAGATTTTATATTTCCTAGAATTAATAATTGTTTATGCTTTACGTTCATTGGATGAACTGATAAAATGATCATACTATTGCTACAGTAAATTCTGAAAATAATCAAAATATTAATTATTGATCATAACCTGTTATGAATAATAATTAATTATATTTATACGGGCGTATAAACACTACATTTTATGGTGGAGAAAAATGCGGGCAGTTTAACCTAAATTGTAAGCATATAGAGGGAATGCATTAACGTCACTTCCCCGCCGGAACACGCCCCCCTCAGCCGGACTGAGTGGCAAACGAGCTGCGTGGCTGGAGTTAGGGGAAACTGCGAAAACGCGAGTAAAACAAACTATTATCAGTTTAAACTAAAAGTTGGACTCGATATAGTGTTCCTTACAACTTATCAAAGATCCAGTGATCCATGGATATTGACATGCAGCCAGGAATCGTGTTTCCTGACATTTATATGTGCCTGATTTCGACGCCGGGGAAATAAATGAAGACAATTTGCCTGTAAACGTTTTATATAAATACAATATAGATAGGTCTAAATCCGAGTGATCACTTACATTAATGTTATACTGTATATCATCATATCGTCCAGCCCTAAAACTTGTATAGTTTTTTGTCAGTGTTTATTTAAAAACATCCAATTATGCAGAATATTCTGTTCTGTAGCTTTTTGCAGTCTGTAAAAATATACAGTACCTCAGATTTCTGGTCAAATCTAGTTGTACAGTCAATCGCAAAGCTCTTTCCCGTTTTAGATGTGTTTTGTGTGTTTTTCACGGCATTCACGCTGAAAACAAATGCTGCCGCTCAGTCTTTTTGCCACTTGTGGGCGTGACCGCATTCACTCCGGCCGACGGTGACGTCATGCGCATACCCTCTATACCAAGTAATTTATCTTTTCATTTTGTGCGGATGAGAGATGCGAACCTCCGAGAGTCTGTGTGTGACGTATGGAGAGCGCGCAGCGCGCGCCCTGTTTGAATGAATCTGCTAGCTGCTTGAGAGAGATGCACCCCTGAGAGAGCTGTTACTCTAGTCTGTCTGCCTCCATATATGTTTTTATTTTTCAACTGCAGTAAAATAACCCAAGATATAAAATATCACACAACAATAAGGTAAGGATTGAGCGTGTTCCTCAATTTCCGAAATACCTTGATTATAGCTTGCTGACGTCTGCGTGTTCCAGCGTCTTTCAAAGCTATACGTGTGTGTGTATCAGCCAGAGAGCTTAACGAAATTATACTGCAGTAATTAAAATAACCATATAAGAACGAATATTCTCCTCACAGAGCGATGAGCGTGTTCCTCATCTAACGTTATATTTAGGCTATCTGATTGCCAATGCGTGTCCCATTGCAATCCCAGAAATAAATACAGAGCGATGAGCGTGTTCCTCATCTAACGTTATATTTCTGATTCACAATGCGTGTTCCACTGCAGTAATAAACAGCTGTTTGTCTATGTTTGCTTGTATGTTGGTGTCTGTTCAATGAATTCTCGTGTAAACACTGCGTGTGTCCGAGTGTAATTGAATAAGAGTTATTTTAAAGTTGTGATCAAGTAAAGCTTGACATTGAAACTGAGCCAACAGTTAAGAACCCTGTTGTTTTGTGTGCTCAGATAAACTTGCACAGAGACGATCCGCCGAGGTCGCCATCGTTCCATCTATTATAACGCAAAGCTGTCACTTGCTTAAACTTAATATCACTCTTAACAAATTGAGTGAAGCCCCACATCGTAAAACCAGCTAGAGCTACGAGTGGTGTATTTTTTTTTGTACAGTTTGAAATGCGCCGACATTTCCCATAATATGATCGACTGTTACTGTACATGCATATTCTATGAACATTGTGGAAATGCGCCGACATTTCATGTAACAAACTGTTGCAATTCACATGTTTGCCCACTAGAGTTTGTTTGGTCACTATAGTTACAATCGTGACACGGAAGTCTTTACCAACGCTTCCGGGGAACCCTGACCTCTCACAGGCTTGAGTCACAGTGTAAACAAACCCTTCGGTGGCTAGCTAAGCCAGCTAACCCCTTGCTAAGCTAACAAAAGCAGTTGTTACAGTGAGGCCTATATGCTAAAGCCTTAAGCATTATTTACATCCGTAGTATTAACATCAATGGTTAAATACAGTGTCTGTTTGAACAACGTTAAAGTGATTTACCAATTTAAACACCTTGACTTTACACCTGTTGGTCTTTTCTTCTGTCTTACCTTTCCCATATCTTACTTAACCCATATTTTCCCGTGAAAAGGAAGTCGTTTGCAATTATTAATTCCTTTACCTGCATTTTACTTGAAAAAGAAAATGCTGGTTTATGATTATTAATTGTCAAGTTCGAATTAGATTTTTTTTAAGGGAATTATTAAATTAAAACTTAAATTCTATTTTTCTTAACAGGTAATTTCTAATGATTTCTCGATTTATTTTTAATAAATCTAATTTCATAATCTCTAAATTTCTCTTTTAGATCTAATCACAGGCGAATAAGTCTTAAACTTTGAAAGTTAAGAACTTATTCCACCAACATTTTCCCTATTACCAAAATATTGTTAGACTCATACTTGCTTCTTATTGTTAGTGCGTTGTATCCTCCTTTTCTCATTTATTTCAGTTGTGGTTATAAACTTAACCATTCTATTTTACTTATTCATTTACCCCGTTATTTAATTTCCCTTTCTTATTTTGTCCACTAGCATTATTACTTTCTTTCATCTTCATTACCTCTTCTTTTTTTTTTTTTGCTTGGATGTGACAGACCTGAGCCTCAATAGGAGACATTGGTATCTCACTACGAGTTTCAAATAAATCAGAGATAACCCTCTCTTACAAAAGTTTATTTGTGAATGTTTAGTTGTTTGGCAACTGTCAATTCTATACTCGTAGTTCGACAAAGGCTCCAGCCATTTGTGGATCCAATCTCCTTCCCTCCTTCCCCTCTCACATCTTTCCTGTGCTGTCCTGCTTTATTCCATCCCATTCTTCGCACTTGTAGGGAATACACCTGAGAGAACCATCAATTGATTCAAAAGAAAGAGAAAGACAATCTTTCCAAAGAAATCATTAGGTATTTGATTTTTAATCAAACCCTCTCTGTTCTCCATACTCTCCCTGTATCTGTTTGTACGCAATTTACAATTTGACATCTCATCCAAGATCAATTAACAGAGACAAGTGTTGAGCAACCGTCGCCTTCAAAGCATCCCTGCTGTAAGCGGTCCAACTGACGGTGTGTGGTGTCAATCCTGTCAAACTCAGAAAAGAGGTATCAGCATTATTATTGTATTATTTTTCGTTGTAAACATAAACAATAATATTGTTAACTTTCTGGAAACAGATTCTTTTTGATAGGAAGCATTTACGAGAAAGATAATATCTCTCCTAGTTAAGAATTTCTTTCTTGTTTTTTTTTTTTAATTGTTTTTTTTTAACCTCTCTCTTTTATTTTCCTTACTCAGTTGAGTGACATAGTCCTCACGTCATGAGTTGAAACCAGCTTTTCATTGATAGAAAATATTTATACAAAATATTTCTCCCATTGAAAAAAAAACCCCTTACAATTGAGATCTGTTTTAACCTTTTTATCTCTCTTTCCCTCACTCAGTTGAGTGACAAAGTTTTCCCCATCACTAGCCTACCTGTCTACACTGAGACCAACACGTAGACATTACAACATTTCACTATTAGTGTATCGTCACTGAAACGGCACTTAGCTGTTCAACCACATATAGGCTTATACCCCACACAGATCTGTGTCAGTCTCTTCACCCAGCGTGCCAACATGTCGTGGACGACGAACCCCAGTGCCCAAAGGGACGACGTGGACGCCTGGCTCAGAGGCATTACAGACTGCCTCACACCAAAGACAATTGAACTGTTATTATTTTTAATAATAATCATAATTCTGAGAAGATTCCTGACACATGATTCAAGCCAGAACCACAACCACGTGGAACTAACCAAAATAACCTGTTCCTTAAGCAATGCCTTCACAGCCCAGCTGAAACTAAGCGACAAGCACATCACCCACCTCCAGGAGGAGCTGACACGTGCCCAGAGCCACATAGACAAGCTGAAAGTGAAAGTCCAGGACAACTTCAAGTGTCAGACCACTGAGTTCCTGAGAGAGCTGATGCACACTCAACACTGCATAGACCAGCTCAAAGCAAAAGCTCAAGACAAACTCAAAGTGCCTGACGAAGTGGAGCAAGAAACAAAGAAACAACTTGATAAGCTCCAAGAAGCCCTTGCAGTCACTGAACGTGACAAACTAGAATTAAAGACTGTCCAAAAGCACCTGGTAAACCAACTCCAGTCTGCTGAAAATCAGCTAGAGAAAGCCAAAGCTGACATTAAAGATAAGAACTCTGAAATTAATGCTCTGAAAGACCACCTGGAAAGGTGCAGCGCTGAAATGGACCATCTGACCCAACAGCGAAATGACGCCAACGACGAGCTCTACGCGGTCAGAGATGAACTCCAGCACATTTTCCAACAGAAACAAGAGCCAAGAAGGGAGAGACCTCCCTCAGCATCACCCCTGCTGAGAAGAACAGAGTCCTTCATCCAAGAACTGCCATACAACGGAAGAAGTGAATGGCCACAACCCAAAACGTCACCGGCCTTCACCACAGAACTCTTCCCTGCTAACAAACGAAGAGAGCTCATCCAGGCAGACTCCAAAGCTGCACAGGGGATGACCTTTATAGATCTCAACCAACTGGTTAAGAATATCACTCAGTTCAACCCGAACTCCACAGAGGGTCCCGACATCCAGACCTACATCAGAGATATCAACTTCCACCTAGAGGTGAGACCACATATGACTGACAGAGACCGGTTCTACCTCCTCAGATCCACATCCAGTCCAGAGGTACGAAGCTTCCTAGACCGACAACCTGCTCATGTCAAGTCAAACTACCAGCTGCTATGTGAGACACTGATTAAAGAATTCACAGGCCCAGAGTCGGAACACGGTGTGTTAATCGCCATGGAAACCAAACAAGGTCGACAAGAGACTCCCCAAGCCTACTACCACCGCTTTCGACAAGCCTACTTAGGTGCACATAACAAACCTGAACTTGAAGAGGATGTGAACTTCAAAACCCTCTTCCTGAGAAACCTGCACCCCGGATTGAGTCATCATCTTGGCATCATGGCCTGCCCAGGCACAATGACAATTCAACAGCTACGTGACCTGACACACAAGGCCTACATCAAACAAAAGATGACCTCAAAGAAAGGTTTGAAAACATCCACAGTTTCAAACTCCATTAGCCAAGACACAAGCCTTGCACTGGAGGACACCCAGTGGCATGACAAGAGCACAGTCCTTCGTAAGGAGCACAGAGAACGTGACTCCCATGCCGATGACACCTACCACACTAACCGCATGGAAATGCCATGGGACCAGCCACGCTTCTCAAGTAACCCACAAGAAGGAAACTACTGGAAACCTAACTGGACATCCAAAGGCCATCAACCAAGGCATCCAAAAGCACTCCATGTGGGTACTCAACAACGAAACCCACCTTGGCACCACTCAGTTAAACACAGCACTGAGTATGCCCAAGAACCAGGCAGTTTACCCTCAGAAGACATGGAGCAACTAATGAGGCAACTGAAAGTTTTCATCGGAAATGAGGTAAACATGGATGATGAACAGGATGGCGATGGAACGGAAGACCACCGATTCATCTGATACACCTTCATAACGAACATGACGACCACTTGTTCTACAACAACACAGAACAAAGTGGCCTCTCACAGTCAACCACTGACAAACACCTAGAGGTACCAGAAAACACCATCCTGGCTACCCATCACTCATAAAGAAACCACCAAACAAGCTCCAAACTCAAGAACCATGTGTGTGCTACAGCAACAACAGTAAGCACAGAAGGTCAGAAAGTCTGTCACAACCAGAAGGCATCGTCGGAGGAATGCAACAACGGAGACCAAGTTTCGCACCACATCTTCACACATCCTTGCCAAACGACCTCCAAATGTCTGCCAAAGAACTTCCTGCCTTACTGGATTGACCCCCAGCAGATCACAGAAGATCCCTTTTCCAAGGCAAAGATGCAACAAGCTCATCAAAGCTAAGCCATCAAGCAAAGGGGGGAGCAAGACAGACTGAAACAGATCTGACCATACATACATACATACATGCACTACACGACACCCCTAACATACTCACATACAGAAGTTAACCACCTCTACCATGCAAAACATTCAACAAATATGTTTTCCCCCACAGGTAGAAACTAACTTCAGAAACTAGCTGAACAACTTAGCTACACTTACCATAGGAAACATGGTAACTACCCATCCAACAAGTACACCTGAGAACCCCTCTCACTACATCATGATACCTGACACCTTAGCTGTGCAACCATAGTTATAAGTCATATCAGGGACACTCTACTGCTTTGTTTTGTTTTACTTCTTCCTTCCTTTCCTTCTTCTTTTATTAGGTAAAATGCCTGTCCACCACATAAGGGTCAATGTCACAATAATAGGATTGACACACCACGCCTAATATTTGTAAGTCATCTTAAAACGAATGTCAGAAAACTCCCTGCATCATTCGTATCACAAATTGAAAGGTAAATTGGTCTAAACCTAGCACAATTTAGAAGAGAATAAAACAAACAAATCAAATTTAGTCACAAAGTTGATCAATCACCGTACCAAAACAAACTACAATAACGGTCCTAAAATTGAATTAAACTTTATTCAACGTGATTGACTAAATTGAGAGAGTGAACCTGTTTAGGCCTAGATAATCTAATGCCCTGCACCAGTAAAGTGACCAGTCATGGAGGTGTTGTCTTGTTGTTTGCTGTGTGTGTTTGCTTCCTCTACCCGTTTCTCCAGCGTTCACCGATGTCTTCTCCTCAACACATCGTCGAACGAAGGGGGGATATGTAGCGACAACGAGAATGAACCAAACACAATTGAAGCTTTTAGGTGACTGTTAATACATAATCCCACAAAGAGTCTTCACATTCCAGAATCAAATCACCAGACCCAGAGCCATAGGCTCCAGAGAATCTGCAACCGGAAGGACCTTTTATTGTTTAACTAAAGGAAGAACGTTGTCAATGATTTATAATTTGGGGGTAGAAAAGACCCCCTTCTCAAATAACCATATAGTATCTTATTGTCCGAATTCCAAATTCCTCCAGGAGGCGGGACAAAACATTGGAGTTTAAAACCTTAGACCCGAACAGAACTGAAAAAGAAAAATAATGCAGAAGAATAATGATGTAGAATAATGCGCTAGAAGAATAGAACAACAAGTCGGGTGGAGCAGACGATGGTTTTAGTAACCATGTAGACGCGTAGAGACAAAGAACCCAAATTAAGATCAGAAGAACGGGTTCAACAGCTTCATTCAAGCCATCATCATCTACTCTCGTCTCAATTTTCTTTCTTTCCTAAGTTTTCCTTTATTTTCACGTTAAAAGTCTCGGTTCTAAGTTAAGTTTTGCTGCAAAGTTTCGTTTTAACGTTTCAACTGCAAAACCAGCTTCCAACTTCAAAGACTTTCATTCATCCGCGCCAACACACCACGTGACTGGCTGTCCGAAATCTATCCAGGCACACGAGAAGATCAGCCAAACGAACGGACTGGGAAAACCCCCTTTACGACGAAAAAGGAATCCCCAAAAGCAACGCAAGGACAAGCAAGTAGCCTCTAGACTCTTAGCTGAACTGGTGTATATTGATAAAATTGCATAACCCGCCTAAGAAACGATAGAAGGGTTAAATTAATGATTGATGGTTCGTTCAGGTCATGTCTTATAAGTGCATATAGAAACTTGGGATTTCACCATATCACTCTTAAAACTCATTTCTTCCTCACTCTCTTTCTTTCTGCAACTCGTATGAAAGTGTGTGTGTGTGTGCGTGTGTGTTAGATATTAGTTTTATGCGTTAGTCTTATAATCAATAAGGTATTGTTCGTGTGTGTTATATTAGTTTTATGTGTTAGGCATAGGCTGATAATCAATAAAGTATTGTTTGTATTTGAAAGGAGAAGCATTACTTGTGTTATGTGCTTACGAATTTATTGTCTTGAACTGCAATCTATAAGCTACTTATGCTTTTACCCCTTGAATTATTTCTTAATTTAGCTGTTAGCTGGGAATTAGTCTTTCTTGGCCAGGAAGATATTATATTTCCTAGAATTAATAATTGTTTATGCTTTACGTTCATTGGATGAACTGATAAAATGATCATACTATTGATTCTGCTACAGTAAATTCTGAAAATAATCAAATTATTAATTATTGGTCATAACCCGTTATGAATAATAATTAATTATATTTATACGGGCGTATAAACACTACAACTGTTTGAGAAATATAACTTGCCATTGATGTACAAGTGATTGCAATAGGCCTGTGTGTGTGTGTGTGTGTGTGTGTGTGTGTGCGTGTGAGAAATATCTTTATACTGCAAGGCTATATTTATTTTATTGCCCTTACCTGTTTTCATACAGAAGTTTAGTTTGCTAAATATATAATTTTTTTTAGTTGGATATTGGATGTGAAAAGGAAATGGTTCTTCCATAACACTGCACTTTAGATGTGTGTGAATTTCCCACACCAGGAGTAATTTATATAGTTCTATTTTATAGTGATTATCTGTTAAAAAAATGTTCTATGCAAAATGTTCTTTTAAAGAGAAGATAGAAAATAAATATTTGTGTGTGCTGTAAAGTGGTTTAAAAAAATGAAATCGGAATCGGCTAAAATCGGAATCGGCAGGTCAAACTCAAGGAAAAATCGGAATCGGGATCGGCCTAGAAAATTGTAATCGGTGCATCTCTATTAAATAGCAAAAACTTTGAGCTACTAGAACATTACACACAGATAAATTGGTAACAGTGGAATGTTTTACTCCAAAAAAGCCAGGAATAAAAACATTCTTACTTTGGCAATTGTGGCTTTATTTGAGAAATTGTTAAAGTGCAATGAACAACGTAGTATCCAACAATAAGGTCCATATTATTTGTAAACACAAACATTATACAACCCTGTCTATCTTTAACTTTAATTCTGAAACGAAATAATAAAATAAATATCTAATACTGAGGTGCATTGAACATAGGTTGTTAGGAATGCATACTTGAATATAAAGTATGAAACAAACGTGACACTTGGAGTGTGTTGAACTTAAAAATGAATAAGACAATCCCTGAATACTGTAAACACTGTATTTGGTCTTGGTTAGTTCGGTATTTTACACTTAAATCCCTGTTTTAAGATCATTTCTGATGAAATAGAACGGTTAAGATTGAAATTTGGACAAATGCTGTTGTCCCGAGAATTTTAGGTTTGTGTGTTAGCACCCACACAATCATTCATTAAACGCATTAAAGTTTACAAAGACGTCAAACTCACCGAGTGGTCAGGGATGTTCACTGATATGCTTACACAAAAATCGCTGCAAAATATGCTTTCCAACAGGTTTTATTCTAGTTTTTGTCCAACTCCATTGACTTGACTTGGTACAAAAACTAGCCTACGTTAAAACCTGTGTTGTTGTTGTGTGGAATCTGGTGCGTGTGGGGCAGCCGGTGCTGGGCGTACCCGATAGGAAACAGCAGCATTGCTGATACTTTTTTTTTTAGCTCAATACAGACAGATTTCATGCAAAGCAGGCAGAAATTACATGCATTGTGAACGTCAGACTTATAATAATTTTCGTTCTGTCTCGTCTCGTCAACGAAAACTCAAAAACGTCTCGTCATGTTTTAGTCACCTTAGAGCTATTTTTAGCTAGTCATCGTTGCGTTATCGTCATAAAAAAAACGTGCGACAACGAAATCATTTCGTTATCGCCATGAATGACGAAAACATCACTGCTCTGAGGAAGCGGATGATGAGCTCGTTCCTTCTTTTCGCGCGACCGAGCGTTGACTCCGAGAACGCTGCAATAGCCGCAACGTACACTTTAAGCGTTGAAGGGGGCCTGCCCTTGTCCAACAGCTCTTGGAGGAAGGAAAGTACCCACGAAACCCCACATTTGCGTGGGTCCAAGGCAAGGCAAGGCAAGGCAAGTTTATTTATATAGCACATTTCATACACAATGGTAATTCAAAGTGCTTTACATAGAAGAAATAGGCCTAAAAATAAAAAAGAAAAAGAAAAAGAAATAACCATAATTAAAACAGTTTAGATTAAAAAACAAAATAAAGTACAGTAAAAACAGTCGGACGAACAGTGGCACAGTGCTCATTCAGTAAATGCATAGCTAAACAGATGTGTTTTGAGTCTGGATTTGAATGTGACTACTGTAGGAGCACATCTGATCTCCTCTGGAAGCTGGTTCCAGCTGCGGCTGGCATAATAGCTATAAGCAGACTCTCCGTGCTTAGAGTGAACCCTTGGTATTTCTAACTGATGTGATCCTAATGATCTGAGTGATCTGTTGGGTTTATATTCAGTGAGCATATCTGCAATATATTGAGGTCCTAACCCATTGAATGATTTATATACCAGTAATAATACTTTAAAGTCAATCCTAAATGTAACTGGGAGCCAGTGTAAAGACTTGAGGACTGGTGTGATATGTTCATATTTTCTGGTTCTGCTCAGAATCCTGGCGGCAGCGTTCTGTATGAGCTGCAACTGTCTTATGGTCTTTTTAGGAAGGCCAGTGAGGAGTCCATTACAGTAATCCACCCTGCTGGTGATGAAAGCATGCACAAGTTTCTCTAAGTCTTGACTTGACACAAAGCATCTAATTCTTGCAATATTTTTCAGATGATAGTATGCTGATTTAGTTATTGCTTTGACATGACTACTGAAACTAAGGTCTGACTCTAGAGACACACCAAGATTCCGGACTTGATTTTTAGTTGTTAGACCCCTAGCGTCAAGGTATGCATTCACCTTGAGAACTTCCTCTTTGTTTCCAAACGCAATGACTTCAGTTTTGTCTTTGTTTAACTGAAGAAAGTTTTGGCACATCCAACTGTTTACTTCATCAATGCATTGGCACAAGGAGTCAATGGGGCTGTAGTCGTTAGGCGATAGGGCTAAGTAGAGCTGTGTGTTGTCTGCATAGCTGTGGTAAGAGATGCGGTTCTTTCTCATTATTTGGCTCATTGGGAGCATATACAGGTTGAATAGGAGTGGTGCAAGAATTGAGCCTTGAGGGACTCCGCATGTCATGGATGTCCACTCAGACTTATGGTCTCCTATACTCACATAATAACCTCTCCCTTCTAAGTATGACCTGAACCATTTTAGGACTATCCCAGAAAGCCCCACCCAGTTTTCCAGCCTGTCAAGAAGTATGTCGTGATCGACAGTGTCAAATGCAGCACTGAGGTCGAGTAGTACCAGCACTGACAATTTGCCTGTATCAGTATTTAAGCGAATATCGTTTATTATCTTTATGAGAGCTGTCTCTGTGCTGTGATGCGATCGGAATCCAGATTGAAAATTGTCAAAGTATCCATTCAAGCTGAAGAATTTGTTCAGCTGATTGAGGACAACTTTTTCAATGATCTTGCCTATGAAAGGAAGATTTGAGATCGGTCTATAATTGCTTAATATAGTCTTATCCAGATTGCTCTTTTTCAAGAGGGGCTTGACAACTGCAGTTTTCAGGGAGTTTGGAAAACTACCAGAAAGAAGTGAGGCATTAACCACTTTTAGGAGATCTGCTTCTAAACTGTTTAACACACTTTTGAAGAAAGATGTGGGTAGTGCGTCAAGGACGCAGGTTGATGTTTTAAGGTGCTGTATGGTTTCTTCCAAAATTTTGCCATCAATTTCTTTGAAATTAGACATAGTAACTACATTCTCAGGTTGTGGTCTGAACTGTCTGACCCCAGTGCGGCTCAATGATGTGCTGATCACCTTTCTGATATAATTAATTTTCTCAGAGAAGAAAGAAGCAAACTCACTGCACTTGCCGTCTGAGAGCATTTCACTGGGAATCTGGCTTGGGGGGTTTGTCAGTCTCTCTACAGTAGCAAAAAGAGTGCGTGTGTTGTTTAAGTTGCTGTTTATAATATTTGAGAAGAAAGTCTGTCTAGCTTTGCCTAGTTCCATATTGAAAGCATGGATGCTGTCTTTGTAGATGTTATAATGGACTACAAGTTTTGTCTTCCACCACATGCGCTCTGCTTTTCTGCATGTTCTTTTCATATTTTGCACAGCTGTTGTGTTTCTCCAAGGTGCTTTTTGTCTAACACTCTTCCTGACTTTCACAGGAGCAATATCATCAATTACACTTTTGACTTTTGAGTTAAAGGAATCAAGGAGAAAATCAACAGAGTCAGCAGATATGCTTGGTTTTAAAGATATAGCCTTCGTAAATAGCACACTAGTGTTCTCATTTAAGTATCTCTTCTTGACAGACACAGACCTAGCTTCAATGGCAGGAGAGATCAATATATCAAAGAAAATACAGAAATGATCAGACAGTGCTACATCCTTAATAACAATCGATGAGATGTTTAAACCCTTACTGATAAGTAAATCTAGAGTGTGTCCACGATTGTGTGTGGGACCATGTACATGCTGAGTCAGATCAAAAGTTTTTAAAACAGTTTTGATTTCTTTTGCCATATTGTTTTCTGCATTATCTATGTGAATGTTAAAATCTCCAGTAATAGCAAAACAGTCAAACTCTGAGGAAATTGTTGATAACAGTTCTGTAAAGTCCTCAGCAAAGGCTGGAGAGTATTTTGGAGGCCTGTAAATAATGGTAAGTAAAATACGTGGGGCACCTTTTAACACAATACCCAGATATTCAAAAGAGGGATAGTTACCAAATGATGTTTGCTTACATTGATAGACATCTTTAAAAAGAGCAGCGACTCCCCCTCCTCTCCTAGCAGCTCTGCAGACACTCATAAAAGTAAAGTTAGGAGGGGATGTTTCATTTAGGACTGTTGCACTGCAGCTGTCTTCTAGCCAAGTTTCATTTAGAAGCATAAAATCCAGGTTGTATGTGGTTATTAAGTCATTGACTAGAAGTGATTTATTTTTAAGTGAGCGGATGTTTAAAAGTGCTAACTTAACAGTCTTACTTTTTGTTACTTTTGTCTTAGTTTGGCGTGCAATAGGCACCAGATTAGATGGGTTTGCTGTACGGCTTTTGAGGGCCTTAGACTTTCTATCATGTAATCGAACAGCAATAGGGAAAGATACAGGCACACTGGGTTCCCGCTTGTTCTGTAAACATTTGAGAAAGTTACTGTTATCATAGCGAGGACCCGGCACATATCACTGAGAGCTGGTATCAGTTGTTTTTGGTTCACCTCGAGCCGATGGAGGAGGGTGTGGGCCCTGGCGTTTTTGCAGAGGCCGAAGAGCTCTCACAAGCGGAGAGCGAGCTGGGCCCGCAGGCTTTCGTGGTTTTGGGGCCTGACTTTTTTTGGTTGATGTCTGGGGGCTTGCAGATAGTTTGGTTCCAGCAAACACCAGTTTTTCCATTTTCTCTGAGAAACACAGAAGATGCTGTGGAGATGCTGGAGATAGGGATAACGTGTCTGGTGATAGGGTAGAGGCTGGAGGGGGCTGTTTCTCTGGTGTTATTGGAGGCTGTAAAATGCTGTCCTGGTTTTCCAGCAAGTCGTCCTTGGGTGCTGAATGTTGGAGCAGTTCTAGTATGTCACAGTCTGTCTGTGGTGAGCTCTGTGGGCAGGGCTCTGCTGAGATTGTGTCCGTGAGCAGAGGTTGTTTTGGCTGAGTGGTGTTATCATTGTCCTTGCTTGACGTGTCAGCCGCATGTCCATCCAGGTGCTGAAGTGATGTCCTGTGGTCATTCATACTGTGTCCAGGTGTGTGTGTGCCATTCAGGTTGAGTGTATTGGCACACACTGCAGAAGGATGATTGAGGGAGAAGTAGATATTGTCCTTTAGCACTCTTGAACCAAGTTTGTTTGGGTGGAGCCCATCCTGTTGAAACAGTTGCCTCTGACTCCAGAAAAGATTGAAGTTGTCAATGAAGTTTACTCCTTTTATATTGCAGGTTTTTTGGAGCCATGTATTAAGCCCAAGCAACCGTGAAAATCTGTTTGTTCCTCTTGCTGGGAGTGGTCCACTGATGAATGTTTGTAATTTCAGTCTTTTGAGTGTTTCAAAAAGTTCATTGAAATCCTTCTTAAGGAGTTCTGACTGCTCTTTATGAATATCATTTTTCCCCACATGAATGATGAGTCGATTTGCAGTCTTATGTTTTATCAGAATGTTCTCAAGTTCCCTGTTTACATCAGAAGTCGTTGCTTGTGGAAGGCAGCACGTAGTTGTATCCCTGCTAATAATATTTCTGATTATGGAGTCACCCACTATCAGAGTCCTGTGCTCGGCTGCACTCTGAGCTGAGTGCCGCTGTCTGCTTGACCTTGAGCGCCAGTTAGCATCAGTGTTAACTACTGGCTGATTCAGTCTTTGTTCAAACACATTCATCACGTTTGGGGGTTCCTCATTTACATTCACTAATACTTCAAATCTGTTCTCAAGATGTATAGGCGGTGGTAGGAGACCAGTATTTGCAATCCTTGTCAGAGCCGTATCTGGGGTAGAGGAGGCTACTGCGGCAATATGTGATGCTCGTGGCAATCTGATGTCTCGAGTGCCTTTGGGTCTCGCTCCCTGTTTGTGCCACCGATTTGTAAGTCGATCGGCTTGTTTCCCTACACTCAGTATGGCCGGTCGAGGAGGACTAGATTCATGGGACTCACCGGCTGTAGGCTGAGGCCGTCCATGACGAAGCTCTGTTGTGTGTTCCGTCTGGTTTGGTGGTCCCACAAATAACTTTGTTTCAAGAGCTACAATCCTTTGTAAAAGTCTGTGGCAGTTAGTGCAGCAAGTAGATTCCAGAAGAGGCATTTTCTCTTATCCTTTAGAATGTAGGCAGTTGTGTTTTCCTCCCCGGAATGTAAGCAGTGGGAGGCTGGTTGAGTAAAAGTATTCTGCTTTTTTTGTAGTAATCCAAGCGTTTGAGCACTGTGTTGATTAGCTGAAGTTAAAATTAGGTGATAAAAGGAGATGAAATATAAAAATATAAAAGCGATAGAGCAAAGCGCGGAGCGGTAAGCAAGAGCGTCCGAACAGTAGCAGAGCAGGAAGGCTTTTAGTCCAGGCTTTTAGTAGCGCACCATTCGGAGAACACTGACCATTTAGACGCATAGAGCCTTCTCGTAGAAGGAGCTCTGGACTGCGAGATCGTGTTCATGACCCCTTCTGGCAACGCAACGGGTTTCCGTTGATTATCCACACATGCAGAGACCAGCACTCTGGATGGGGATGCCACACCGATCCACCGGCTTGAGAGAGAAGATCTTTCCTTACTGAGATCGGCCATGGGGCTATGTGCGACAGCCTCACCAGCTCTGGGAACCAGGTTTGGTTTTCCCATCACGGGGCTATGAGGAGCACTGAGTGGCACGTCTTCCTGATCCTCTTGATTACCTGTGGTAATAGTGAGATCGGGGGGAAAGCGTACAGCGGGCAGCTGGGCCAGGTTTGGGCCAGCGTGTCCTCGCTCTTTGAAAAGAATCTTGGGCAATGAGCGTTGTCTTTTGATGCAAAAAGGTCGACTTCCGCTCTGCCGAAAAGGCGCCATAGTGACTGGACCGTTTGGGGGTGCAGGGACCACTCTCCCGGGGGAATGTTGTCCCTGGACAGTCTGTCTAGGCCGATGTTCTCGTGGCCAGGTACATGAGCGGCTCTCAGCGAGCACAGCGAGCGATGGGCCCACACGAGAAGGCGTTCCATCAGTCTGCAGAGATTCCTGGATCTGACACCGCCCTGGTGATTTATGTAGGACACCACAGACATGTTGTCAGAGCGGACTAGAACATGGTGGCCTCTTAAGTGTGGGAGGAAGCGCTTCAGCGCGTTCTCGACCGCTATCATCTCCAGACAGTTTATATGAAGGCATTTCTCCTGGTCTGACCACAGGCCAAAGACCGGTCTGCCCTTGAAAAGAGCGCCCCAACCTAAGTTGGATGCGTCCGTCGAGGTAACCTGTCCGTGTGAGACAGCTCCCATTGTCACTCCCTGCTGGTACCAGCCGGCCGCTAGCCAGGGTCTCATAATCAAATAATCAAAGGATTATTTGCATCTAGTTAAACACATTTGTCTGCCATTTAATAAATGTCCAACGCAAAGATACTGTTGGTCAAGTCAAGTCATATTTATTTATATAGCACTTTTTTTTACAATAAAGATTGTTTCAAAGCAGCTTTACAGAGATAACAGGAAAATAATGCAGAAAAGTTTGTTTCAGAAGAAAATGGCGTCACAGTCCAGCTTAAGCAAGTTCAGTGATGTTTCATTTTTGTTTTAAAAAAAGTTATTAAATTAGTTAATTTATATATATATATATATATATATATATATATATATGTATATATATATATATATATATATATATATATATATATATATATATATATATATATATATATATATATATATATATATACCAGTGGCGTAGGTTTGATTTTTAATTTGGTGGGGATGGGGACATCAATATATAAATATATTTTAAGTTTTGATCGAAATTATTGCTAGGGATATATCAGTGTCACTGGATATTGGTAGGGACACGTCCAGCTAGTAGTTGCTGTGCGAGTAAACCTCACTCCTCTAATCTCTAGCTGGCCTCCGTTACATATATATATATAGCTGCTCTGGATTAAACCGTGATGTCATCGTCCAGCTCAGTTCAGTTCAGTATAGTAGTGTCAATGCAGGCAGATCAATATTATTGTTGAACATTAAATTAAAAGTTCAATTTAATGTCCCCAACTAACCAAGCCAAGCCAATGGCAACAAAGGTGTAAAAAGGCGACAGTGGCGAGCAACCAAAACTAAATCAAGTAGCAGAATGGAGAAAAAAACCTTGGGAGAACCCAGGCTCAGTCAGGCTCAGTTCTTCTTTGGCCAATGAACGAACAGTGTATGATTATGATTCAGGCAGCATTATAGGTCAGAAGTTTAAATTTGGTTAAATTTTTTTTGGAACAATCAGAATATTATCCAGTTCCATCTGGTTGAAGATCGGAATCACGCCGGTATGGAGATGGGTTTGTTGAGGATCAGTGATTAATACTCAATGTGGTTCTGAGATAGGACCCAGTTTGTATTTGTTCAGACAAAATGACTGTAACGGGTGTCCACGGATGAAGCCAGGGCGAATCCAAATGCTCACACAGGTTTAATTATAAATTAAGGCAAAACATAAATAATCCAGACCAGAGATCGAGGCAATAATCCAATAAACACGGAAACCAGGAACATACAAGAAAAACGTCCCGGGTTACGTATGTAACCCTAGTTCCCCGAAGGGACGGACGCTGCGTGTCATCGTAGTGGGAACGCCCTCCAGCGTGACGCGTCTGAAGCATGAATGAAATCAGTCAATGGAGAGATGGAGCGTCATAGCGAGTGACGTCATCGACCAGGAAGCTATAAAGTTACTGAAGCAAGCGACCCAAGGGGATGCCGGGAGTATGGCAGGACACGCAGCGTCGGTCCTTTCGGGGAACAAGGGTTACATACGTAACCCGGGACGTTCCCCTTCAGGGACTACCGCTGCGTGTAATCGCAGTGGGAACGCAATACCCACATCCCCATACGACCAAATCCCCGTCGTGTGTCATTAGGAGACACAAACCGACGAGAGAACTTGAGCCCCGGGAGTGGAGCTAAGATCAAGGGAAAAAAATCGAACGAAAGTGTGCGGTGAGGACCAGCCTGCCGCATCACAAACGTCCTGAAGAGAAGCTCCTGAAAGAAGAGCTGTAGAGGCAGCCATACTCCTGGTGGAATGAGGCCTTACAGTCAAAGGTGAAGGCTGATGGGCCGAACCGCAAGCAAGCGAGATGGCCTCGACCACCCACTTGCTCATCCTTTGCTTAGATGCAGGACACCCTTTCTTAGGTGATCCAAAACAGACAAACAGTTCTTCCGATCTCCTCCAGAGGGCAGCTCTGTGGACATAAGCATCTAAAGCCCTAACGGGGCACAGCAAATTAAGTTTCTTCTGGTCTGACGTCAGAAAAGGCAGAGGACAGAAAGCCTGCAGAACTATAGGTCTAACAAAAGTAGTTGGCACCTTAGGAACATAACCTGGTCTCGGACAGAGAAAGGCCTTAACCATACCAGGAGCAAATTCCAGGCACGAGGGAGCCACCGAAAGTGCTTGAATATCTCCAATTCTTTTTAGAGATGAGATAGTGAGAAGAAGGATAGTCTTTAGTGTAAGAAACTTTTCCAAAACTTCCTCGATGGGCTCGAAAGGAGCTAGGGAGAGACCTAAGATGATGGCCAGATCCCAAGGCCCTGGGATGGTACCCTCGTGCGAACTGCAGGCCTCAGCCTCAAGGCGCCATGAAGGAAGCAAGATATAAGTGGGTGTCTCCCGAGAGAACCTCCGCTTGAAGGGGCTTGGTAAGCAGCTAAGGCCGCCACGTACACCTTCAATGTGAAGTGGGATAACCCTGTGGAGAGACGGTCCTTGCAGGAAATCCAGCACTGTACCAACCGGGCAGTTAACTGGGTCCTGCTGGCGCTCTCCACACCAAGAGGTGAAAAGTTTCCACCTCGCGGCATATAACTTCCTCGTGGCGGGAGCTCTGGATTGGAGGATGGTCTCAGCGACCTCGGTCGAGAGACCAGAATCTATGAGCTGGGCCCCCTCAGAGGCCAAGCCCACAGCCTCCATAGTTCTGGGTGGGGGTGAAGGATCGACCCACTCGCCTGAGAGAGCAGATCTCTCCTGATCGGTATCTCCAGGGGAGAGCCGTCGAGGAGAGACACTAGGTCCGCAAACCATACTCGGGCCGGCCAGAACGGGGCTATTAGCAGAAGACTGAGCCCGTCCCGGCGAACCCTCTCCAGAACTCCCGGGAGCAGAGCGATTGGGGGAAAAGCGTACAAACGTGACCTCGGCCACGGATGTACCATCGCGTCCAACCCCAGTGGGGCTGGCAGGCTGAGAGAGAACCACAGTGGACAGTGTGATGTCTCTCGGGAAGCAAATAGGTCTACCTCGGCACGACCGAAATGTTCCCATAGGAGCTCCACCACCTCGGGGTGAAGACTCCATTCCCCGGGCCTCGGCACCTGCCTCGACAGGATGTCTGCCCCCTGATTTAAATACCCCGGGAAATAAATAGCTCTCAGAGAAAGAATTTTCCCCTGGGACCATAGAATGATCTGACGTCCCAGTTTGTAAAGTGGGCGAGAACGCAGACCCCCCTGATGGTTGATAAGAGAGACCACCGATGTGTTTTCTGTCCGGACAAGAACATAGTGGCCCCTTAGGTCTGGGAGGAAATGTTTCAGAGCCTGAAACACTGTCAACATCTCTAGACAATTTATGTGCCATAGACGGTGATGGTCCTCCCACAGACCCTGAGCTGGGCGACCACTCATGATCGAAAGAACACTCTTCTTGGCGTTGAGCCTCAACCCCAACCTCTTGATGTGAGCAAGAACGACATCTCGATGCCGAACCGCTTGTTGTTCTGATTGAGCTAGAATTAACCAATCATCTATATAGTTCAGAATACGGATGCCCTGCAGCCTCAGCGGGGCTATAGCCGCATCTATACACTTCGTGAACGTGCGGGGTGACAGTGCTAGGCCGAACGGAAGAACCCGATATTGGTATGCTTCGCCCCCGAAAGCGAACCTCAGGAACTTCCTGTGTTGAGGGAGGTTAGATACGTGGAAGTAAGCGTCCTTTAGATCTATCGTGACGAACCAGTCCTCAGATCTGATTTGTGACGCGATCTGCTTGAGAGTGAGCATCTTGAATTTGAGCTTCCCTACAGCGCGATTTAAGAGACGCAGATCTAGAATGGGACGCAGCCCTCCATCTTTTTTCAGAATGATGAAGTACCAGCTGTAGTATCCTAACTCCCTGCTGGGTGGAGGAACCCGCTCTATAGCTCATTTTAGTAGCAGAGCTTTTACCTCCTGTTCTAACACCAGAGCCTGCTCGGGGCCCACCACTGTGGGCAGAATCCCTAAGGGAACCAGCCTCTCGAGGCTGGCTTCTGGATGAACATCCCGAGTGACAGACACAGCACCCTGTAACGTACTGGCAGGGAACAGCTGGTCTGGGCACTCCACAACCCTCCTCGGAGGGGGCGAGCGTCCCTCGGGAAATCGCTCGCCGAGTCTCTCTACGCCCTGTATAGGCAGGGTTAGTAGAGCAGACCCCTGAGGGCATCGGGAAAGACAGGACACCGTGTTTTTGTGCAGTGAACTCAAGTTTTCCACGATGGGGACCACCCTCAGATTTTTTCGACGCGGCCTTCTTGGCGATAATGACTGTCCTCAGATCAGCCCTACCCCGAGAAGGTCTCTCCGGAGAGCGCCCCGCCTCGTCCCTCCAGTTTCTCTGCTGGGGGGGTCGGGGGGCACGAGACGCGACACTCCGTTTCTGCTGCGCTCTTTTTGAAGTACTCGGCGGCTGGGACTGCCCTCGCTCAGCAGCCCCAGCGACACGCACTTTAAGGGGCATACATTTCTGAAAAGCAGCTGCCTGTTTCTTCTCTTCCTGGAACCTCTCCGTGACAGAGTGAAGAGCGTCACCGAAGAGGCCCGCAGGCGAAACGGGAGCATTTAAAAGGAGAGTCTTATCTTTCTCCTTCATAGAAGTCTGAATCAACCACAAGTGTCTCTCTGTGGCCACCATGGCTGCCATAGACCGGGGTGGCCCGGAGAGTGAGATCAGCAGTCTGCCTGAGCTCATTAACCCTCTGGGGTCGGCAATCACGCCGGCGTGATCTGCTCGCTTTTTTTCTTATCAGTGCAAAAGAGACTCAAAATACTCGGTTGATTTTGATCTTACATATAAGTGTTATACATCATTAGATCCTGTTAAGTTTCTTTTTTTTTTGTGGATACTCAAAATAAAAACAAAGTGTTGTGCTTTTCACCAAATAAAGAAAAACAAACATGATGCGAGTTCTGCGTTCTCTCTGTCAGTGAAGTCCATTCTGAAACGCGTCCTAAGATTAACTGTAACTCCGCGATTACTTGTCACACAGGCACGAGATATTTTTCTTTATGAAGCTTGAATTCTCTTCTTTTAAATGAAGTAATTTATATAAAAAACAAATATTCTCAGTTTATGCAATCTGTTTGAAACCAAGGAGAGGTCCAGTTTTTTCTTTCTCCCCTCATTATTTTTAATGAGTTGAGGCCGCCACGCCCCCGGCGCTGTTCACATGTAAATAGTTTAGGTGACCGCGCACACGCCCCCGATCAATGCCATAAAAACACAAAGAATCTTCATGAGATTCACTGATAGTTCATCGCATTTTGAGGATGGCACGCTACTCCGGTGACGAAGCCCTTCAGATGATTCTGGAAAGCGAGGAAGAATTCACCTTTTCCTCAGAGGAAGATTGTAACTCGGACGAGGAACGGCTGCATTTTTAAGGGCGAATTGACCCCGCCGAGGATACAAGTTCAGAGTAAGTTGTTTAGTGTTATATACTTCTTTTTCTGATAATCTACAACTCATATGAATTTTCAGACTATATTTTGCTTAGTTTTGGCTAGTTTTTGACACACTAAGTTATGTGAAAGATTGCCTTACAATATCCCTAACATTCGTGTTTAGTGTAAACTTTCAATGTGATAACGTTAGCCTACTCTCTAAACATTTGTATATTAAATATATTTCACTTAGTTTTGATTAGCTTATGCGTAATGTAGCTTATTTGCAAATATCTGCTTAGGTGTAAATATAATGTGATTTGGTGCAAATATATTTCAGCCTTCTCCGGTAAAATATTTGATACTGTCTAAATACTAGACATTATATGTTTATATATAAATGCTCTGTTGTGGTTAGCCTATGACACTGCTTAACACTGCAGTGTTAATGTTTGAAATGCTCTAAATGTGTGCGGTCTATATGGCCCATCAACACTCGCGGTGTATGGCCCATAATAATAATAATAATAAGTTTAATTTATATAGCGCCTTTCCCAAGCTCAAGGACGCTTCACAATAACAGTACAAGAAAAATAAACAATCAGTTTACACAAGAATGGACAATAGACATTTGCCCAGTCCGAGCGATTGCAGTTGCATATAGCGTTACATTTTGAAATACAGACAGAAACAGAGACAAAAACAACACTATATACAGACAGGAAGGTGGACAGTTGAAGTAAAGATGCAAAAGACTAATGGTATCCAATTTAACATTATGACTGTAATACAGAGTTATGAAGAATGTTTAAGAAAAACGTGTCACGACTGATAATACTGTTTAAACAAATGGGATTTGAGTTTAGACTTGAATTCATGCAGCGTGGTTGTTGTCCTAAGAGCCAGGGGAAGAGAGTTCCATAGCTTAGGGGCTAAAACGGAGAAAGACCTGCCACCCATAGATGATAGGCGAAAGCTCGGCTCACAGAGGAGTTCACGACCAGAGGATCTGAGAGTTCGAGGGGGAATATAAGGAGAGAGTAAGTCAGAAAGATAGGAAGGAGCAAGACCATTGAGTGATTTAAAGGTAAGTAGAAGAATTTTGTAAGTAATGCGGGATGACACGGGTAGCCAGTGGAGTTTGAACAGAATTGGAGTGATATGAGCAGTTTGTTTGGTGTAAGTTAGTAATCTTGCGGCAGAGTTTTGAATATATTGCAAACGTGAGATAGAATGTGCTGGTAGTCCAGAAAAAATTATATTACAGTAGTCGAGGCGAGATGTGATGAACGCATGTACTAGCGATTCAGCGTCTTTTGGGCTGACATAGGGCCGGATTTTGGCAATACGCCGAAGTTGAAAAAATGAAGCTTTGCAGAGTTGACTGATGTAAGCATCGAAGGTCAGTGAAGGGTCAAGAGTGATACCCAAGTTTTTGACAGTGGCAGATGGAATAATTGATATAGCTTCAAGGTCAAGTCTTGGAGTATTAGTTATAGTTTTTGTTAGAGATGGTGGACCAGTAATTAAGATTTCTGTTTTAGTCAGATTCAAACTGAGAAAATTGCAATTGAGCCAGGTCTTTAATTCAATAATACATGATGATAGTGATGTAGTCTGGTGAATAGAGTATGGGCGGCAAGCAGTATATATCTGAATATCATCGGCATAACAATGGTATTGAAAACCGTGGCGGCGAATAATTTGTCCGAGAGGCAAAATGTAGATGATAAATAATAATGGGCCGAGAACTGATCCCTGAGGAACACCTTGTTTGAGAATGACAGTGGGAGATTTATAATCGTGCATGGTGATATAGTATTTCCTGTCTGTCAGATAGGAGGAAAACCAGGATAGCACAGCTCCTGAGATACCAATCTCTGAGAGGCGCATGAGTAGAAGTTTATGACAGACAGTATCAAAGGCTGAGCTGAGGTCGAGTAATAAAAGTATGGAAAGGTTTCCAGAGTCACCAAATAGTAAGAGGTCGTTAATAACCCTTGCTAGTGCAGTTTCAGTACTGTGGTTTTGGCGAAAACCAGACTGAAATAAATCAAAGCTATTGTTAAGAGATAGATATGACTGCAGTTGAGTGGCAACCACCTTTTCCAGAATTTTAGAGACATACGGTAGATTGGAGATTGGGCGATAATTAGCATAGTCAGTTGGGTCCAGATTTGTTTTTTTGAGGATAGGAGTTACCGCAGCCGTCTTTAGAGAGACTGGAACAGAGGCAGACAGAAGAGACATATTTACAAGATGTGAGATAGAAGCAGAAATGACAGAGGTACAGTGTTTCAAAAGGATTGTTGGTGCGGGATCCAACCGGCAGGAAGAAGAATTGGATTTCTGTATTATTTGACTGATTGAGATGGGGTTGGTCAACATAAAGTTATTAAGTGTTTTTTATAGACTGAGCATGCTCACAAGTAGAAGCGGTCGATTCATCACAAAAAGTCCCTCGCAGAGCATCTAGCTTTCCTTGAAAGTGGTGCAAAAAAGAACAGCACAAGTCATCAGATTCTTGTTGACAGGCATTATGCGAGGGTGCCTGGACAAGCTTGTTTACAATGTTAAATAGTGCTTTAGGCCTGTTGTTTGCGTTATTAATGGTTTTGGAGATATAGGAAGAGTGAGCAATGTTCAGAGCTGTTTTATAATGCTTAACATGGTCCGAAAATGCTTGATAATGTATAGTTAGACCGGTTTTCCTAAAGAGGCGTTCCAGTTGTCTGCCTCTTGCTTTCATAGCACGTAGCTCAGAATTAAACCACGGCGAGGAGTGGGACAGGGGAACGGATCTAGTCCTAATTGGAGCATGCTCATCTAAAACGTTAGCGATAGCATAGTGGTACAAATCAAATATCTTAGATGGACAGGTGTAATCAAAAACATCAGAAATAGCAGATGAAGCAATAGATGCAGCAAGGGGGCTGTTCAAGGAAACTTTTAAAACCATATATTCAAAAGACTTGATATTGTGGAAGTCCCGTTGAGCCAGTGGGCCAGAGGTTAAATCCAGTTAAATCCAGTTTGTGGAGGGATGTTGAAAGAGCAGACTAAGTAACGAACACAACAGACGTAGACGACGAAGCGTGGAGCGGCAGCCAGATGCGCACAGCGTTCCCACACAGCGAATAAAACACAGCTATTGACCAATCATCAATAGCCATAAATAGATATGTCTCCGTCCTATGGCCCATCAACAGATATACGTTGTGCGTCCATACCCATTCATTGCCCATCAGTTTACTTTGGATTATGTATGCTAACAGTTTTGTTGTTGTTTTATAGACATGTGTCTGCATCACGCACTCCTTCTCCAGCACCTCGCAGAGGGGAACGCAGGCGTCGTTCAGTTCTCCGTGCGATCGAGAATCATACTGAGTAAGTGCACAGACGTAATATTTACATTAGTGATCAGTGTTGTGCTAGTTACTAAGAAATTACTTTTTTACTGCATGAATGAATATTTGAGCAATACAATTGTACCTTGATCATTCTTGTTAGTTCATAGTAGGCCTACATTATCTAAGGTATTAACAGATACAGTAAAAAAATTAAACTCAATTTAAAATGTATAAGTAAATATTGAAATAAAAAAACTAACAATGAATGACACTTCTACAACATTTATTAATCCTTTAGAACCTGAAGCTAAAATAGGTGTTTTTCACATATTTTAATTTTTGGACTGTAAAATTCTAAAACAAAGTGCTATCTTCATGTGCAAGGTGTCATTTTTTTTAGAAACATATTAGCTTTCAGCAAATTACAGTTATTGACCATTATTGTGTGTGGTGAGTTTGTAAATAGAATTTAAATAGACAAAAAAAAAAAAAAAAAAACGAGAATACATTTTCAGATTTTTATTTAGAAAAAAAAACAGAAAAAATCACGAACGAAAGAAACTAACACAATAGAGTTGAAAAATTAAGTATAATACATCTATACAAGTCTTTTTTGTGGCATTGGGTTGCACAGTTTTCATTTAGGACACTTTTTCATACACGCACACATACAAATGCGTTCATTCATAGGCACGCACACATGCACACACCACATGCATACTCCGTGCAGCTTGTAATGTGTCCTCGTTCTGTATAATGCTAGCAGTCTCTTCAGTGCTCTTGTACTGTGTAACAGCGCACACTTCTCAGCTGCTCCAGCAACTAATTAATTAAAAAAAGTAACGGAGTTCATTTATTTTAAAAGTAATGCGTTACAGTATTAGTTACTGTCAAAAGTAACTGCTCAACACTGTGATTGATAATGATACAGTTTCTTTGATTGTGTTATCAGCATGCTCACCTTTTTTTTTTTTTTTTTTTTTTTACAGATGTGACAATGAACATGTCCAGGCACCTGTCCCGAAGAGAGCCAAGGCAAACAAGCAGGCAAGCAACAGGCAGACCACTCTGTCATGGGAAACAGAGACTGATGTTGACATGGTTCCACAGACACTGCGATTCCTTCCTGCACGGGAAACTGGACCGCAACTGAGCTCTTTAGACTCGCATTTGCCCATGAGTCTATTCAAACTATTTTTTTCAGAAAGTGCTGTGTTGACTCTGTGCCACAACACCAATGCTCAGGCTGCCAAGGCAACTGCAAAAGGCTGCAAATATAAATGGACAGATGTCAGCATCTGTGAGATGTACCGCTACATTGGGCTGCTGTTTTACATGGCCATGGTGAAGGTCAGCTCCATCAGGGACTACTGGCGGCAAAGCAGTGTTTTCTACGCACCCTTTCCAGCCAAAGTTATGTCCAGGGACAGATACCGCACCATTTCATGGAATGTGCACATGAGTCACCCAGATGCAGATAAGGAGAATGACAGAAAGAGGGGAACCGCTGAACATGACCGTCTTGTCAGGGTCCAACCTCTCATGGACACTATCCGTTATGCTTGTAAAGCCATCTACCATCCTAAAAGAAACTTAGCTGTGGATGAAAGAATGGTGGCATGCAAAGCACACAACGGTATGACACAGTACATGAAAGCCAAGCCAACCAGGTGGGGTTTCAAGCTGTTTGTTCATGCAGACTCGTCGAATGGATACACAGTGTGTACTTTTCAGTGTACACAGGAAAGAACAATTTTCCCACAGGCCATGGACTGTCATATGATGCTGTGACATCTCTTTTAGACCACACATTTTTGGGTTCTGGGTACCATGTGTACATGGACAATTTTTATACAAGT
This sequence comes from Tiaroga cobitis, assembly GCA_030578255.1. Taxonomy (NCBI): domain Eukaryota; kingdom Metazoa; phylum Chordata; class Actinopteri; order Cypriniformes; family Leuciscidae; genus Tiaroga; species Tiaroga cobitis. The sequence goes on along the minus strand of CM060595.1, from coordinate 36,898,172 downwards.
CCAAAGCTCCTAAAAGACTTGTTTGCAATGAGGTTTGGTGCATGTGGGACTTACAGGGACAACAGGAAGGACTGCCCTCGGAATGCAGCTAATTCACTCTCTAAAAAATCTGCCAGGGGATCCATCAGGTGGATTCGGGATAGATCTCTTGTATTTGTGAAGTGGATGGACACACGAGAGGTATCTGTCTGTTCTATCATCCATCCTGCTTATACGGGAGACACTGCACAGAGGAGAGTGAAAACGCAAGATGCATGGAGGACAAAGACATTTCCATGTCCTACACCTGTGACTGCCTACAACAAACGCATGGGGGGCGTTGACCTGTCTGATCAGCTGTTACAGTACTACACAACACAGCACAAAACCATGAAGTGGTACAGAAAGATTTTTCTACACTTCTTGGACATTGCTTCCACCAACTCTTTCATTGTGCACAAAGAGCTACATGGTAACTTGTCCCATAAAGAGTTTATGGAGCAACTTATCACAGAGCTATGTGGTGTGTCACAGACAAAGGCACCAAAACGGACCAATAGTGACCATGTACCGGTTCCAGGAGCTGAGCTGACATCAGAAGGCAGGGATGTTGCCACAGTTGGTCGCTGCGAATGAGTGCATTGCAAAGTAGTACGTGCTAAAAGGAATTTAACACCATGGAAATGCCAGGCATGCAATGTTCACTTATGTCTTCAGTTGAACAGGAACTTTTTTTTTTAAGAGTGGCATAACAATGTGTGACTGTGTGCTCTGCTGCTAACTTTATGATTATTTGTGATCATAAAGTATAAATAATCAGCTAGTATTATTATACTAGCTGATTATTTATTTTACTCACATTTGATTTGCTTAGAGCCCGCATCAACGGGGCATAAGCATTTACTGTGAGATACCTGCCTTTACTTTTGTACACGCATTTGATTTGCTTAGAGCAAATTTAGAACATTTAGTTTCTCCACACAGAGGAATTACAATAAAACAGATTGAAAAACAAAACCTTTGAATCTCCTCTCATTCTTTGTTCAGGCTTCCTCACCCTAATGGGCCCTTGGGGGAGTGTCTGTCACACCCCTGGTCTGAATCTCATTAATATTCATAGCCCATTACCACTCCCACGCATAAACCTCTTCTGGCAAAAAACTGTCATGCAAAGTATAATGTAAAGTTCTTGTTTTATGTGAACGATTAGGAGGGATGATTTTCACATCATTTTGAAGCCAGAACTCGAAGCGACAACATCCATTTGTCAAAAGTCTTGTGGACACATATTTAGCATTTGTTTTGTGGTCTTATTTCAACAACTTTCATTTTTATTTTTTTCAATAACCACACATAAACATTATTCTCTTAAAAATACAAACATGTACAAATATGTTGCTTAGATATTATGGTACCCCAGTTTGTGCTATATAGAGTGAATTTACACCTTTGCCATTAACTTAATGCCATTAATTTATAAATAACCGAAAAAAGCACAAATGTAAGGGCATATCAGAACATCCCAATGGCCCCAAAAACCCTTAGACCTCAGAGGGTTAATCATATCAACAGAAATTTCAACCCTTCACAAGCATCTTTGAGCAGGTCGGCCTGCGTGCCCAGCCGTGCCACCAGCACAGAGGTATTTTTTAGTGGTCTAGATGGAAGAGCCGGTGCTTTAAGTGAAGCGATAGCTCGCGAGCGTCTCCTCCGCCTTCGGCATCGTCACATAACCAGCAGATTTAGCACCAAAAATGTTACCATAAGCATTGGACTGATTTGTGTAAATTCTGCTTGAAACTGGTCTAACCCAGGTCTTTGAAACCTCAGCATGAAGATCTGGGAAGAACGGTAAGCACCGGCGAGAAGGTTGAGGTCGTGCAGACAGAAATCTATCATCTAGTTTGCTTTTATTTCTAGACTCCTGTCGATCAGCTGGCCACTCAATACTGAGCTTTTCAACAGCCCGAGATAACACATCCATCACACCCTCTTCATTTGCAGTATAATGTGACAAACTCGTTTCCTCTGATGCAAAACTTTCGACATCCAGCTCCTCAGAACTGGATAATCTCAATTCAAAATCATCATGTGCCTCCATCCGGGCAGAAGTAACCGCCGCAGCGCGTGCTTCCAGAGCCGGGTGAGAGGCACTGGATCCCGCCGGAGAAAGCTGAGATAGGGCGGGGCCCGTCTCAATGTCGCCGGTGAGATCCATCTGCGAACCCCAAGACAAGCGCCGCCGCTCTGCCTCAACAGAAGCGGGACCCGAGCCTTGGGGAGCTCGCAGCATACCGCTCTCCTCTCCTCAAAGAGGTGTCAAGTAACGAAGTACAAATACTTCGTTACCTTACTTAAGTAGAAATTTTGGGTATCTATACTTTACTTGAGGAATTATTTTTCAGCCGACTTTTTACTTCTACTCCTTACATTTTCACGCAATTATCTGTACTTTCTACTCCTTACATTTTAAAAATAGCCTCGTTACTCCTATTTCATTTCGGCTTGTCATCGTTCAAAAAATGACCAATTACACAAACATTTAATAGATCTGAGTCCCGCCTCCTGAACATCGCTAAACTGATTTGTGTTTTCTTTCTAACTTGTGAGAGGCTGTTACATTTGGGTGTGCGAACCGGCAAAGCTCATCCGAAGGAATTAGGAAACCTAGATGCGGTAAGTGAGGGAGAAATCAACAGTTCCCTTTCAAGGGAACTTCGAGCTGCGTTTGAGACGCGGTGGGAACGCTCTGCGTGATTACGTCGTGAAGCACATGTAAAATCAGTCCAATGGAAGCCCGAAACGTCATAGGCGGGTGACGTCATAGACCAGGAAACTATAAAGCACCCCTGAATTCAGACCGCGCCAGCTTCTGTACCTTCAGCAAGCGCTCTCTGTGAAATCTGTCCTTGTCTAATTATTGTTGTTTGTCAAAGCCCAATATATATCACTATCTATCATTATGGCGAGCAAGCAAGATTATAGACGTTGTGTTGTTCCCTGCCCTCGTTACATCACGGGTGGGGACACACATAAGCTTTTTGTTGCTGTTTGGGAGTGGAGCATGCCAACAGTCAGTTCTCGAGGGAGCTGACTGTGAGCATTGCGAGAAGCTGTCCGTGAGGACGCTCCGCTCCCGCCGGGCGTTCTTCGAGGAGGACGGTTCGGTTCGCGTTCCCCGCGCGGGTCTCTCTGTTGCCGAGGCACGGAGACGACTCGCATAATTTTCGGGGTTCGCAAACGGATCTGACAGCGGGGGTTGGGACGGGCTCCGCCCTATCTCAGCTTTCACATGCCAGATCTAGTGTGCAGCGATTTCCATCGTTAGTGTTTTGTTTAAAAAGAAAGATAACAAAACAAATACAAATATTAAGAAGAAGGTAGATGTTTGAGTTTTCAATGAATAAATAAATAGTCAGCTCATAACTCTGCTGAATAAAGAGGAGCTTTTTAAAAAAAGGAGGTTTTATAGTGCTGTTGCCAGTTAAATATTTACTGGCCAGCTGAACATTATGAGATTGAAACTAAAGAAGAGTTTGTTAGATTAAATGTATCTTAAAACAGGAAAACTCTGTATCTCAGCCTCCTCGTCGGGGACTGCGGTTTTTTCCCTATCTCCACACTGAGGTGTCGGGATCGTGGAATAAACCGGTTTGTATTGTATGTGTTTAATCCCCAGATGTCTAACTATAGTAATTTTGGGGTATTTAGTATCATAGTATGACAGTGCCTCGGGTTAAAGAGACGCTTGCGAGCTTTCTCTCTCCCGAGTCGGCGTCATCGTTATTAACCCCGACGTTACCCACCAGCCACCTTAAATAATGAATACATTTTTTATTAGGCAGCGCTGGTGGGTAAAGTATATAAGGACATGGATGAATGTGAGGGGCGACTCTCTGAGGAGGGTCGCAGCGCTGCCAGTTCGGTTGTTTCCTGCTGGTGGCCACAGAGTGATATATGTATGTATATATATATATATATAAGTTTTTCTGATATAAAGATAAAGGAAAATAAAGATATAATTATGTCTGTTCTTCTGGACGCTCCGCTTTCAAGAAAACTGAGATATAAACCATTCAGCGGCGTTCCAGAGGTTTCTTCCTCACCAATCTAATGTTCCTGAGACTGCTGGGCGGGAGCAGTCTCGGCCTATTAAGCTCCTCTCAGCACAAAGTGCAAAACAGAGCGTCGCCATTCGGGCTCCTCCGCAATTGAGGGGTACTTGGGTGGCGGTCGCAGTCTAGCTAGTTAGAGACATGCAAGATCTGAGGACTGTTTTATCTCTAAAATAGCTTGGACAAAGAAGAAGCCCTGACGCCGAGGCGATCAGGCTTCTAAGGGTGGTCCCCTCTGGGGTAGGGACGGTTTTGAGAAATCGTTTCTCCTCAGCACCCTTTGGGGTGCGACTCTCTGAGGAGGGTCGCAGCACTGCCAGTTCGGTTTCCCTGCCGGTTCGCCGTTTCAGGGCACCAAGGTGTCAGTGTCCCCAAACGAGCCTTCAAATAAGAAAAAAGAAGAGCAGTTAGTTCGGTTTCCCTGCCGGTTCGCCGTTTCAGGGTGCCGAAGTGCCTGCTTTTTCCAACGATCCTCCGAGGAGGGTCGTAGGAACTATGCTAGTTAGAGGTAGGCAAGGTCTGAGGACTGTCATCATCTCTAATAAAGCTTAGACAAGAAGTCCTGTCGCAAAAGAACGAGGCTATCAGGCTTCTGAGGGCTCCTCCGGGGCAGGGACGGTTTTGAGAAATCGTTTCTCCTAGGCGACCTCTGGGGTGCGACTCTCTGAGGAGAGTCACAGCGCTGCCAGTTCGGTTGTTCCCTGCCGGTTCGCCGTTCAGGGCACCGAGGTGTCAGCGTCCCCATACGATCCTCCGAGGAGGATCGTAGAACGGTCAGTTCGGTTGTTCCCTGCCGGTTCGCTGCTTCAGGGCACCGTAGTGACTGTTCAACCAAGGGACGGTTTTGAGAAATCGTTTTTCCTCTGCGCCCTCTGGGGTGCAACTCTCTGAGGAGGGTTGCAGCGCTGCCAGTTCGGTTGTTCCCTGCCGGTTCGCCGTTCAGGGCACCGAGGTGTCAGCGTCCCCATGCGATCCTCCAAGGAGGGTCGTAGAATGGTCAGTTTGGTTGTTCCCTGCCGGTTCGCCGGTTCAGGGCGCCGTAGTGACTGTTCAAACAAATCCAGAGGCCAGTCTTGAGAGACTGGTTCCCCTAGTAGAATTTCTGGCAGCGTGGAAACTACTGCCACATATTTCTCAGTGGGTCCTGCACACTATAGAAAAAGGTTTCAGAATTCAGTTCGGTTCTCGTTCGTACAGATTTCTAGGGGTCCTCCTCTCATTGGTGGACCCCGAGCAGGCTTTGGTTATGGAGCAGGAAGTACTGTCACTTCTGCAAAAGGAGCTGTAGAAGGGGTTCCTCCTCCCAGCAGACAGCCATTACTTCATTGTTTCCGAAAGAGGATGAGGGAGGTTCCCGAGGTTTGCTTTCGGGGGCAAAGCATACCATTATCGGGTTCTTCCATTCGGCCTAGGTTTTTTACCCCACACCTTTACAGTATGCGTGGATGCAGCTCTGGCTCTTCTGAGACTCCAGGGCATTCGCGTATCTCATTAAGGATGTTGGGGTTGCCTCTCAACGCCAAGAAGAGTGTGCTCTGAGGACCACTTTTCTAGGTGTAGCGATTCTCGTATTGGGGTATATCTAGGCCAGTCACTCACTGTGAAACAGTTTCAGACTGGTGGGTCTCATGGCATCTGCGTCCAACGTAATTACTTTTGGCCTTCTGCACATGAGACCCCTGCAGTGGTGGCTCGGGACCAAGGGGTTTTCTCCGAGGGGAAATATGTTTTCGCATGATCAAGGTCACGCGGCTATGCCTTCGTGCCTCGGTCATGTGGAAGAACCTTGGTTCCTCGCCCAGGCCCAGTGTTGGGGGCTTCTTGTCGATGCATATTGCTATCGACGGATGCTTCCCTCACAAGTGGGGGCGATCATGAGTGGGCGCTCGCAGATGGTGGACAACACACTGATGGTCTCGTATATCAGAGCAGATATCCTGTTGAGGCAGGGGCTGAGGCCCAGGGATTGGAGACTTCACCCCGAGGTGGTGGAGCTTCTTAGGGAGAACTTTGGTCAAACTAAAGTCAAGTCGACCTTTCACATCGTTTGTACAAAGCATTGCTCTTTTTGGTTCTCCCTCACGCATACAGCTCCGCTTGGACTGGATGTGATGTATTAGGTGTGGTTGACGCTACACTAGTACGCATTTCCTGATATCTTTGCTCCCCGGAGTTCACCCTCTTTTGGAGTTTGGATACTGTGGGCTCGGCCTCTGAGGGGGCCCGGCTCATAGAATCCGGTCTCTTGACTGAGGTCGTTGAGACCATTCTCCAATCCAGAGCTCCTTCCACGAGAAAACTATATGCATTGAAATGGAAATTATTCTCCACCTGATGTGGTGAACGTCATTTAGATCCTGTTAACTGCCCTGTTGGTTCAGTTCTTGATTTCTTGCAAGACCGTTTCTCTGCTAGGTTATCTCCTTCTACCCTAGAGGTTTACGTGGCGGCTATATCTGCCTACCACACCCCTCGGGGGGGTACTTCTATCGGGAGAGATCCTCGTTTTACTCGTTTTCTCTGTGGTACACTGAGGTTGAGACCTGCATTGCACTCTAGAGCACCGGCTTGGGATTTGGCCATTGAACTTGAGGGTCTGGCTTTGGCTACCTTCGAGCCTATTGAAGAGGTTTCAGAGAAATTCCTCTCTAAAAACTTTATTTCTCCTTTCTATTTCGTCTATCAAGAGATTTGGAGATTTGCATGCCCTGTCAGTTGCTGCGCCATGTCTGGAATTTGCACCTGGTATGGTGAAGGCATTTCTCTTCCCTAGACCAGGTTATATTCCTAAGGTCCCAGTTAATGTTGGGGGCCTTATAGTGCTGCAGGCATTTTATCCTCCACCTTTTAATACCCCAGATCAGGAACAACTGAACCTGTTATGTCCAGTTCGGGCATTAGATGCCTACGTTCACAGGGCTGCCCTGTGGCGTAAGTCTGAACAATTGTTTGTCTGCTTTGGGTCACTCAAGAGAGGGTGCTCTGCATCTAAACAGGTAATGAGCAAATGGATAGTTGAGGCTATATCATTGGCTTATGAAGCAGCCGGTCAGCCTTCACCTATGGCTGTACGGGCCCATTCTACAAGGAGTATGGCGGCCTCTACGGCCTTAATTTCGGGTGTTTCCCTTCTTGATATCTGTAATGCGGCAGGTTGGTCCTCTCCACATACATTTGTCAGGTTTTATGACCTTGACCTCTCCACTCCAGGGGCAAGGTTGCTTGCTTCTTAGTGTGCGCAAGGACTTCACACAGAACGGGCATTTGTCACTATGGCGTAGTGGGTATGGGGTTCCCACCGCGTCTCAAACGCAGCTCGAAGTTCCCTTGAAAGGGAACGTCTCAGGTTACGTATGTAACCCTGGTTCCCTGAGAGGGAACGAGACGCTGCGTTTACCTGCCATACTTCCTGCATGCCCTGATCGACTTGCTTCAGGTTTTTTCAGAAGCTGGCGCGGTCTGAATTCAGGGGTGCTTTATAGTTTCCTGGTCTATGACGTCACCCGCCTATGACGTTTCGGGCTTCCATTGGACTGATTTTACACGTGCTTCACGACGTAATCACGCAGAGCATTCCCACCGCGTCTCAAACGCAGCAAACCCTCTCAGGGAACCAGGGTTACATACGTAACCTGAGACGTTTTCTGCTCAAGAATACGGGGCAAATCGCGTCAAATATTGATTTAGGGACAGACGTTTTTACAATATAGTACTGTAAGACAATCGCGGGATAAGTGGCAAACATAATCGAGAGTGTGTGTGTGTGTGTGTGAGAGTGAGAGTGAGAGTGAGAGAGTAACCCATACATTATAGGATCAAAATATCCCCATAAAGATGGCAATATCCAAAATCCTTGTCTGGATTTTTTTTTTTTGGTGAAAACAGTATAAATCAGACTAAGTGATGTTTTTTGAAAATGCAGAGAGTTATCTGTGATAGGGTTAGTGAAGGGGGGTAGAATACACAGTCTGTACAGTATAAAAATCATTGTCTATGGAAAGTCCCCATAAAACATGAAAAAATAACATTGCTTGGTCTGTTGAAATGAGAGGCCTGTTTGATAAAGTTGAAACCTTGTCATCCCAGTCTCATCAGCTGGACTGAAAGAAGTTTCAGTGCACTTAAGACCCTGAAAACATGTCTCAATGCAATGGTCACAAGTGACACTTAACAGTATTGCTGTGTCGTGTCCAACAGGACAAACTTGACAGTTTTGATGCAAAACATATGCCAACAGTTAATTTCTGTTAAAGGGATAGTTCACTTATTTAAAACTCTCAAGTTGTTTCAAACCAGATTCTTTCTTCTGCTGAACACAAAAGAATTTATTTTGAAGGATGTCGATAACCAAACAGCTGAGCCATTGACTTCCATAGTATTTTTTTTCCTACAATGGAAGTCAATGAGTACAATCAGCTGTTTGGTTATCAACATTCTTCAAAATATCTTCTTTTGTGTTCAGGAGAAGAAAGAAACTGGTTCGAAACAACTTGAGAGGGAGTAGCCTAAATGATTTTTGGGTGAACTATATCCTTTTAATGAAAGATGCAGACATGTTTGGCTTCTTCAAAAAGCATGGAACAAGACAGTATTGCACTATTGCATTGCACTATGAACGGAGTAAGGTTAAGTCTCTGTTAAACTGCCTCCTTGTCTTTATTAGTTACCTGTAACATTACAGAATTAATGAATTAACGTATTGTTAAGGTCAATATAGACTAAAAACCTTAATACATTATCCTATTAATTTCCTGATTCCTCCGCTTCTGTGAATGTCCTCAGTCCCCACCAATCTCAAAATCAAACCTACGCCTTTAAAGAGAAGTATAAACATATACCATTCCGAGATAACATGCCTCTGAAGTTTGAAGTTTGCACCATTACAATAATTATAGGCAACTAGTCATCATATCGTCCGCTCCATGAAACACGTTAATGCTCAGTTGTACACATATGGTTCTTTAATGTATTTGCATTTTACTAAAATGGAAATTGGACTGAAATTCATTTTCTATGGGCATATATGCGGCTGAAACAGGTAGTGCATCCCAATTTTTTCAACATTAACATTTTAATATAACGTTATAGTGGTGGCCTTTAGAAAAAAAAATTTTTAAGGAGGTGGTAGTGCACTATAGGCCCCTGTGGCGCGGCCTAAGCTTTTGTCCTTAATGGGATTTTTTTTCCTTGCATTACTTTTACTTTTATACTTTAAGTAGTTTTGAAACCAGTTACTTTTACACTTTTACTTGAGTAAAAAGCTTGAGTAGATACTTCAACTTCTACAGAAGTCTTTTTAAACCCTAGTATCTATACTTCTACTTGAGTAACGAATGTGAATACTTTTGACACCTCTGCTCTCCTTGAAGAGTGATCACCGCGAGCGCTTTCCTCTGAGAACTCTGCGCTCGCGGCGATCGCTCTTCCCTCTTACCAAGGGGGTAATCCATCAGCCGGAAGTTGAAGCTGCCTCTGGGGGCCGCCATTGTAGCTGGCTATCACCTGGTGTTAGCATCCCATTGACTCCCATTCATTTTGGCGTCACTTTGACAGCGAATAACTTTACATCTGAGGCGTCCAAAGACTCAATTTGTCCATTATTTATTTCTAAAGAAACACGACAATGTATAAAAGGCTCCATTACTTTGTATCTTACGTTATGGCCCCGTAGAAGCCATTCTTGTAAAAAATAGGCTAAAAATTGCGTCATAACCACTCGACTGTCCGTCGCACAGTAGAGAAGTTACCGTATAGACAGGAGGAGAAGCTCGCACAGTCTCGCAGGCAGTCTTTTACTGTCTAAAGTCAGCCCATGGCATAGATAGACAGAGTCCATAAAAGCAACGCGACAAAATATTTAAACAACGTTTTTGAGGAATTGGAAATAATTCGATATGTGGCAAGTGAATACATATGAAGTAGCCTAACATTTATCCACAAACTTTAAATTATTTATCTACTACTAAACCTACGGGGGATGGGGAAATTAATTATCAGGAAATTATACAGGCAATGGAAGAAGAAAAAAACATCTCAATGTCTATCGCGGTTAACGTTGTTCCTTTATTTATTTAGGCTACAGATCTACGCTTGAAGATGAATGTGATCCCGTTCGGAAGCCATATGTTCAAAATGCCTACATAATGTGAAATAAAGAAAAACGGTTTTGTTCAAGTGTTTGTTGTGACCATGATTTATTAGCCAAAACTACATGATTTAACACCTAGCTCACAATTCTTTATATATTGGAATATTATATGGTCATGTAATATTGAATGGATACGAAAATGACTTGAGGGGACAGTATTTTATAGTATGGTTCCTGGGCTCATACTAAGAAGTATTTTTTGGATGGGTGATTATTCTGTTTGATGTAGAAGGAAACGAAAAAGAAGGGAAAAAATTATTTGCATATGTGCCTATATTTGAATCATTTTTTTTAATCATTTTGGAAGATTGTGCTGTAGCCTACATGCATTTATTTATGTTATTTTTGATTGTATTATGTGTGTGTGTGTGTGTGTGTGTGTGTGCGTGTGTGTGTGTGTGTGTACTAGCCAAATATTTAAATCTAATGGATATATACATAAACATGTTCAAAATAAACTAAACTAACTAACTAAAATTAGGCTACTAGAACTGCAGATAGGCTACTCAAACGATTACAATCCTAAAGTAGGCTATTTTAAAGTCGATTTTAGCCACTTCTTTTATCATGTCATATTGTAATTATATAGCGTAATATGTTATATTAAATTAATTATTATAATTATTAATAGTATTGTAGTATATTAATAAACATTATATTATGTTTTTACAATACTAAACGATTTGATTTCCAAAACACACACACACACACACACACATCAATGTGAGTTTACTCTTTACTCTGATTCGTCATTGACCGTTCGAGATTAACTTGCTAGTCAAAGCCCTTATTTCTGGAGAGCCGTGATACTTCGACCTTGGAAACTTCTGATCATCATTCAGCTACTAGAAGATTTACAACTGTCAGTCAGGTTGCTCACGTGACATCTACGTCATCAAGCTCAGTTTGAGCCTGCGCAGAACGCTTGGCTATCAGGAAGTGAGTGCCCATGTTGGGCTTCAACTCTCTCCGTTGAAATCAACGGGGTCGCTGTGTCCATTTCTTTTACTGTCTATGTGGATTACCCCCTTGGTGTGTTCAGGGGATATTTATAGCTTCCTGGTTGATGACGTCACTCGCTATGACGCTCCATCTCTCCATTGACTGATTTCATTAGGCTTGTTTGAGATGCGCCTTGCCTCGCCTGACATGTAGTCGAGAGTAGGCGGCTGCAGTGAGAGGAGGAGTGAAAAAAGCTTAGGCAAGACGGACAGATCGCTCTTCTCGCAGTGGATCAGACACCTGTGAGATCAAAAGTGGATATCGCGGGATTCACGGGATTCACACTCGTGCACGGTGTTGCTAATAAACTGGATGTAATTCAAGTTTTGTTGCTTGAATATGAAAATAAATATAATGAACAAGACACCCAAAGTACTTATTTAATTCCATTTTAAATAGGCCTACATGTTTATGAATCATTTTTTTCTTTAATACAGATATGTGTTTTTGTTTTTATTTTTATTTTTTTTAATTACATCACATAGATCGCACTGTCAGAGAGTTTGGGGATATCCACACATAATTTATACACATAAAACATGATATCAGAGTTTTAAAATCAAACATTTTAAAAGAGAACAATACATCACGGTTGTTTAAACCAATGAGCATTAAGCTGTGCAGTCAGCAAGTCGTTTCCCATCGTGCTTTTGATCAGGGCAGTCGGTGGAGAGCAATCCAGAATCCGACACGTGCGCCTTGCGGTCGAGAGAGTTTTTTGACATACGTCGGCATGACATCAGAGCAAGGCGGACCGCACTCGGACACATTTCTAACCGGCATGCATCTCGCGCTGATCACCGGTGATCGGTTCTGCGCAGATTTTGCTCATCTCAAACAAGCCTATGCTTCAGACGCGTCACGCTGGAGGGCGTTCCCACTGCGATTACACGCAGCGGTAGTCCTGAAGGGGAACCCCAGGTATATGGCGCTCGCTTTGTGTCATTTGATTCCCATTGATTGTTTTTTTTTAAAGTTGTATTACACCCACATACTACTTTCTTTATTGCAATTAAACCAGGTTCCTAGGAATGTTGAGAAATTAATGATTGGGTCTAAGTAGCATACTATAATAACTCAAGTAAAATAAACAAGGAATCATGTTATAGCCTTTTCAGTCACTAGATGGACCACATTTTCAAGTACAGAGGGAAGACAAGGATGACTCTGGGGGTAGATTTAAGATTGTGTATTTTACAAAATAATATATAACACCTGAACTTGAACACACTAAATATTTTACAAAATAATATATAACAACTGAACTTGAACACACAAATACAAAATTGATCATGACTTGAACCACATAGACAGAACTTCAACGGATGGACAAACACATGGACAACATCATCACTGACTCCTAAGAGAGAGAAAGAGAAATGAATTAAATAAGGAACATTTAGTTGAACATGTTCTACTCTCTAATATTAAATTTCATATTTAAAAGATCTTAGTTACCACAGAGTAATGATAATGATAAAAATAATGATATCAATACCAATTAATGTTCATATTATTGCATACTGTTCAAAGATTTGTAAAAATAAAATATTTTGATGTTGTGGGAACAAAGGTTCTAGAAACACTCATGTCAATAAAGCCCATCTGAACTGAGAAAAAAAATAATAGAGAGATGCAAGAAATCTGAATAGAAATAACATTATTGACACAACTTTTCCTGACCATATAAGATTTAAAGCACACATTGTGATGTATGCAGCAGCACTACCAACTTTATGAAACCATGTCAAAATGAAGAGACATGAAAACATTAAGATTATTTTAACTGAATTAAAATGGAAAAACAATGAGTAATTAACAAGCTTTCAGAACGAACATGCTACAGTTTATTGTGCTGTAAATAAGTCAACACAGGCTTATCATGCAACAGTTCAACAATTCATTTTCCAGCATTAGAGGCTAATATATGATGGCTATGCATTCAAGACTGTTTAGCAAATCACCAGCACGTTGGGTTAACTTTCCAATGAAATGCATCACAATTGTTTTTAAAGTTAAACAAATAAAAATTGATTCGCATTTGATACTCACACTCTGAATGTCATCCATCTTCGCTGGTCCTCTAATTCGGTAGGTGGCGCTGTCACTAAAAAACTAGGGTCCTAGAAATGCGGTCCTAGAAGTGGGGTCCTGAAAATGCAGCCTCCGGGACTGCAGGCAGATGCTACTCGCCCGTCTGGACGTCTGGAGCTATCTCCATTCAGCGTTTTTTTATCCAGCCAATGACGCCGTTTCTGACGCCGCAGGCCATCCATAGTGCGCCGTAATCTGCGGCGCTTCTGTCTGACAAAGACAGCGTAAAAAGCGGCGTTTTGTATAATATTATAATCAGCCCCACTGCCTTTTCTTCAAAGTTCAGCCCATCTTATGAAGTAGATGGAAAGACGTGTATATTGTCAATCTGAATGGCGATCCGTCTTAAGGGTTCTGGTTTTCTATCGTTGTTAGGACTATGTTGCATAGCTACTTATTTCGTTTTCATATAGGGGGGCAAGCATTTTTTTATTATGATCTGAGAAACAGACTTCTCACCAAAACAATAAGATCCCGTATTATTACTGAAGTAGCTAGATAGTCCATCATACAAACTAGACAGCAAAATAGGGTCGTCCCAGATCTGGCCCACATCTGGTACTCATGGAATCCACATGTACCAGATGTGGCCCGGATCTGGGCCGACACTATGTTGCTGTCTGGGAATCCTTTTGCATAGCCTGCTACATATTGCCAACTTCAGCAAAATGAGTAACAAAAACGTTTCAATTCCTCCAACAACACAATGGTTAAAACAATACATACCAAATAGCAATAAAATATGAAGCCTACATATGTAGAAGGGCTGCACAATATATCGAAATTATCGAAATATCGCAAATGTATTTCGCAATGCATATCACAACGGCTTGCAATAACTGAGCAAAAGACAAGAGAAAATCACTCACTGCTCTTGGCTGAATAACTTTTGTAGCTTTAATAAGAATCAGTATAGGCCTACATTTAATTGATACAGTGAAAACTAATGTGCGTGTTTTTTTTTGTGTGTGTGTTTTTTTTTGTGTTTTTTTTTTAACATTTGATTCAGTTTCTGTTGTTAAATATCCCTAATGTAGGATAACCTGAACAAACCCCGTGGTTTACATTGATGTTAAAATAGCGCTTCTTATAAAACACTCTGATGTTCACTTTATAGAAGTTGTAGCGATGTTTTCTTGTCACAAAAAGATTGTGAAACACGTAGGCCTACATATCATTTTAAAAATAGCCTATTTTAAAGATAATATTTCGCATTTTTCTTCAATATCGTCCAGCCCCAATCTGTAGCATATAGACATTTATAAATATAATGTTTCAACGTTTCGTTTTGTGTAATAAAGCATATAGCCTATTAATTTTCTGACAGGCGGAGGGTGAACCAAGACGCGCTTCCCATTTAAAAACAAGTTTCAAGTTACTTTTCACCGTGACTGTCCGCTCAATATCCGCTCTTTGCCAGTTTCACATTTGTTTAAATATTATAATAGGCTTTTGTTATTTTATTTCATTTATGTTGATTATGAACAGTGAACATCAAGAGCAACATCATAGGATGCGAAATATGACGGGAGACATGAAGTGGGTCAGACATGATTTTGACCACTTCATTAAGTTTTGTTTTGTAGAAAGACACTTTATTTAAAGTGAATTTCGTTTTGTATCAATTATGCACGACCATGCATGGGAATAGGCAATAGGCTATTTAATAATAATACAAAAAACTATATATATTAGAGTGGCAGTGGATGGAATTATATTCTGAATTCCTATGTTATAAAAAATCGTTCTAACTTCTAGCAAGCTCATTTAAACCGAGTTGTAAATGCCGAAATGAAAGGAGCTCGGCCAAACAAATATGAAACTACTAAATATAAATATAAAACTGCCAGTAGATGGCGGCAAGGCACTGTTCTATTGACATTACTGGTTAATGTTCGCCGCCGTGACGTCTGCATAGATCAACAGCTACACGTTATTGACGTGTCTACGTGACGTGATATTTGCGTGTACGTCTCCATATAAAACAAATGGAGACGTACACGCACGTATACACGTGTGTTATCTGTCGTGTTTGTCAGTCTCGTCGCCGAATGGAACATTTCGAGCGCCATACAGGTACACCACAAGCTACACCAACAACGACTCATAACCAAACTGAAAAGCAAGAGCTTAAATACACAAAGCAATGAGAAGATGATTAACAACAGCTGGAAATAATGAAGGTGACCATGGTGATTAATATGACACAGAAGAATGGAAATCAAACACAGGAAAGGAACACATAGACGGTGGGCCGAACGCTGATATCTGCTTTAGTTTTTTAAATGATAGATCCTCGAGGATAGAGTAGCTGTTTTTTTCACATAAACTAAATATTTTTTTTTTCTAAACACGTATCCATTTGTTGGCAGTGTCAAGTCGATCATATTTTTTTTAAAACTAAATTTACGTTTAATAAACGGATTAGGCAAACGCGAGGGAGTACTATACATCTAACCAATCAAAAACTAATTCTAACGTCACGTGACTAACGTCTGCCAATAGTATTCGTTCAAAATATAGTGCCATTACCACGAATGTAGCGTAGCACATTGGGTTCTCCGTGAGTTCACACCATAAAATCTTCTCTAACGAAATCTACACAATCAAACATTTTCCAGCAGGAATCCTATCCGAAGTCGAGAAACATTAACAGCGGCATCCAAGATTTCAGGTGTAATGGCTCAGGTAAATACTGCTGTTTTATACCCGTCTTATAACGTTAGCTAATAGCTTAGTGCATGAACTCTGTAAACCGTTATAATACGTTATTCCGTATTATGTTTGTATTTACAGGTAATGTTACACTTGTTAGGAATGACACACAGATCACAGAGAAGAAAACGTAAACAGAGTTACTTCCTGATAATTATTCTATCAGGCTTTAGCGCATATGAAAGACGATTACTAGACAGAGTAATCTCTCTAATCAAAGACTCTGCTTATTACACACACACTCTGCTTATTACACACACACTGCTTATTACACACACACACTGCTTATTACATACACACACACTGCTTATTACACACACACACTCTGCTTATAAATGGTAAATGGTAAATGGACTGCATTTATATAGCGCTTTCTAGGGCTGGGTACCGAGTTCGGTACTTTTTAGGTACCGACCGAATTGCCTCGGTACTACCGAGTATCGAAACATGTCTTGTTTTTCGGTACCAAATTTCGGTACCTAAGTGGTTAATCTCGTCAACGTCAGTGAAACATGCATGCAGCATGATTGGCTGTGGAGGAAAAACACTAGTTTACGCGGCTGCCCAGAGACTTGGCTTGTCGCATGTGAGGCTGTAGTGTGTGTGTGTGTGTGTGTTTGCTAGAAGCACGCGATGCAATATTTTCGACAAGATAATTGCTGCCAAGACCGGTAACACGGTAAATCTGATAAGGCAAAGCGGTGTGTCATACAAAGCACACCGAACGCGAATAGAGCGTCAAATAGGCGTCTATCGCGTCTAGTTAGACGCTTCAATCTTCCGCTCGAGTTCAAAACGCGTCGCCCAATTCGCATCATTCGCGACGCCCGGCGCGAATGATGCGTCTATCCCCGTCTTTGACTTTGTATCTAATCTACTAGCGCAAATAATTAAATCCGCGTTCGGTGTGAACAGTGAACACACCATTAGTAAACACTTGTTCATTAATAAACAATTAAAATATCTCCTTGCTGTTGTTTCCCGACACATCCATAATCATTAGGCTACTTTTGCCAGTGCTTTGCGGCAAGCTTGATGTGTGCGGAGCGCGAGGCATATATCCCGCCCCCTAGTAGCCTATATTTAATTTAATTCACATTTATTTGTATAGCATTTTTCACAATACATATCGTTTCAAAGCAGCTTTACAGAAAATGAATGTGTCTAAATTACAATTTAGAGTGATCTGTTATCAGAGGTGACAGTGTAATGCATTTCTATTAATTTTCATTCAATTTCATTGTTAAACAATGCATTAAGTTAAGGAAGAAACAATGAGCTCATTGAAGTAAAGAATACATGTTGTTAAATGATTAGGAAACATTGAAAACTTCAGCATTGGTGCTTTTTTACATACTCAAAATATGAGTGTAAAAAAGTCAACAAACTGAACAAAAAAAAAAAAAATTAGGTAATGTTATATTGTTAAACAAAATTGGTATCGAAAAAAGTATCGTTCAGGAACCGGTATCGAAGTCAAGGTATCGGTATCGGTATCGAACATTTTGTTACGATACCCAGCCCTAGCGCTTTCACAGACCTAATGGCCACCAAAGCGCTTTACAATTTGCCTCACATTCACCCATTCACACACTCATTCATACACCGACGGCGGTGTCAGCCATACAAGGCGCCATCCAGCTCGTCGGGAGCAGCTGGGGTTAGGTGTCTTGCTCATGGACACCTCGACTCTTGGTCAGGTGCATGGTACCGGGGATTGAACCACCAACCTTCCAGTTTGTAGACAACCTACATGAACCACTAAGCCACTGCCGCCCCATATGTATAACACACACACACACACTGCTTATTACACACACTCTGCTTATTACACACACACTTTGCTTATTAGTTATTACACACACACTCTGCTTATTACACACACAGGGACATGCACAAACATGGCAAATATTTAAAATAAGAGGATTACAATGTAAAAGATTATTGTGTACATAAAGATATGGTGGAATCCGGTCTATCTATAGTAACGTTAGGTTGTGTGTAGTTGATGTAATCGTATGTAGCTAGCTAATAACGTTACATGTTATCTCTTCCATGACTAGCTATTAGGTGATGTAGCTAGTAGATGTAAACTTATATGATAAATGTTATATTTGCCACTTTAATCTCTGTCTAGAAAAGATAAGGGAAAACAGAAAAATGTGATGACTGTATGGATTTTAGTAGTAATGCTTCCAACTTGTTAGCAGACAACACTTGAGATTCAAATTCTTTAAATTGTCAAATAAAACAAACGACATATAATTGTTTGCTATAAATAAAGTTTTTTTTTCCTTTTGTTTAGTGTATTAATTACTCATGACATAAATTTTCTAAAAATGTCAACCTTATTTTCAGTTTCAGCAACTACAAGTTGATACCAAGTTGGATAACCACTTCAAGTTACTGCTGAGCCCGACAAAACCTTGCACAATGTTTTTTAAACAGAAACGGTGATGCGTTGAACACACTGTTCTGATGACGCAAGAGTTGCAGCAACTATGGCAGCTGAGAAAGGCCATTCTTTGTGTTCTTTGTAAAGAATTTTCGGAGCCTGATGAAGTCGGTATAAATATGTGTTTAATACTACAAAATCTGCCCGATGTTACTGTTGGAAAGGCCGAGTCATGTGCGCATGCGCTACTTACTTTCAGTCATCATCAGCACAAAGCGGGACTGTATGAGCGGGACTGTACAAGCAAGACTGTGTGTGCGAAGTGCGTCAATAAATATATGTAAGTTGACTGTTTACCTAGTTTGGTTATCAATACTTGTTAAGGAGCTGTAACGCCTTGATGTCATACTTACATAAAGTGATGCATGTTTAAGAGAGATGAATCCGTTAAGCGCGTGAGGTTAAAGGCTCGTGAATGTGCCGTTTATGTTCGATATTACTGGCAATTTATAATATTGAGATTGCACCCAGTGTTTGATTGTGCATATGTATGTGTGATCGTTACATTAGTATTTGAAACTCTTGTTATTTCAAGTTTAATGCCGCGATCTTTATAATTATGTGCCGTTCATTTAAATTACCTCAGATTTGGTTTCGGTTTTGAATGTTATGCCATTTCTGACCACCTGGTGGCGGTGTTGCATATTTTCGTTGCTTGTATTTTGATTTCTTTATTTAATATAGAATCGAACCTGATAATTCTTTATGTGTAGAATGTAGATTTGGAAGTAATGTTTGTATAATAATATTAGAGACATTTGTTAATATATATACCTTTATTTCTTTCCCTTTGTAGACCACAAACACACACAGATAAATACTTTGAGCAACCTATGTACTGCTGTTTTGTGCATGGCCAAAACTGTCAACAATAAACCTCCTTTGCATGGAACTGATTGAATCCAGTGTGTTCTGATCGACACCCCATTGAGGAAAGCTAGAAATTACAAATCATCACCTATTACAGTCCAATCCTCCTATCGAACAAATGGTCCTTCGAGCCGGATCTGGCATTCTTTATGGACGAAGAATTGATCAGTATCACTATGCAACCTGAAGAAGCATCTTCACAGATTGTCAGACCCAAACGTCAAGTTCATCTTCCTGTTTACCTTAAAGATTATGATCTTACAACTGTACATCGTAGAGCAGGCAGCCAGCCGGTATCGCCTCACACAACACAGCATACACAGTGGCTTGGAGATGCTGCAGTGAACATCCCTTCACCTTCTACCAGAGTAACTAGTCCCATAAGTCAAGATCCATGGTACACAGTGGATGAATGGCCGCCCATAGTTGGGGAAAGGGATCATTTTATCCAAGGAATGGATAACATAGATCTGCAACAACCTAGCGCCAGCTACGCTCCAGTGCAGTCAGTTAATAGTCCTCAGACTTCTCCATATCATCGGCCATGGGAAGCACATCAGTCCACGCCGTTACCAAGTTCATCTTTCCCTGCACAGGATAGACTCTTCCCACATCCTGGAACGGCATCCTACCATCCACACTCCATGGTGTCTACATCTTTGCCCCCACCTACCTATGGTAAGCGTTGCCAGACAGACTACACAACAGCGCCACCTCTAAAGCCACATCAGCCCCTTCCTGCTACAATAGGTGACTCTAAAATGTTAGACATTCTGGGAACAATGATGGGTGAACTTCAGATAATGAAAGATCAGATCTTAGCGGCGGCACCTACTAAATCACACATTCAGCCAATCATGTGTAATGCACGTGATGGCCATGAATTCCCTTCCTGGCAGCATCCTGAAAACCCAAGTCACCCTCTTTATCAGAGAATAGCTCGTCCTATGCCAGGTCTCCAAGCAGATACTCCTGTCCCTCACTGGCATTCCAGGACATTGTACAAGTCCCCGAGAGAGACTTTAGATTACCCTACGCAGGTGCGTTCTCAGTCCCAGCAACCCATAAGGCCACAGTTAGTACGCAGAGATCCTTATGCCTCTAACCTGAATCCTGTAAGACAAGAAACCACCTACCGAGGTCCAGTGCCAACCATACCCAACTTTTGCACTAAGGACCCCAGTGAGTTTACTCGTTTAAAGATAGCTCTTGAGAACCTTCTACCATCAGATGCCACAGAACTGTTCCGGTACCAAATCTTGCTGGATCATTTGAAGCTAGACGAAGCTCGTCTGGTGGCAGATTCATATCTCAATTCCCCATTTCCATACTCTGCTACCATGGTTGCTCTGAATGAAAGGTTTGGCCAGCCTCACAAGTTGGCACTCAAGAAGATTGCCAAAGTGATGGATTCCCCAGATATCCGACGAGGAGATACTGAGGCCTTTGACAAATTCGCTCTACAGATTAGGGCTTTGGTGGGTATGTTGGAAACTCTTGGAGATGAAGGTGAAGCCGAGCTTCGATGTGGGTCACATGTAGAGAGACTGCTGAGTAAGTTACCTGCTGAAATGAGATCAGGATTCCGAAGACAGATGTACCACCGTCCTGGGTCTGTGTTTAACCTTCGTGAATTTTCCGAGTGGCTTCAGTATGAGGCCTGGTGTCAAAGCAGTGAGTCACAGATCAGTTACAAGAGCCAGAGACCAGAACGCTGGAGAGAAACCAAACCCACTGCTCGTTCAGCTACAATCCTTCATGGAGCGGATGACATTGCCACAAAGATACCCTCAGCACCGTCTCAAGTTAGGCCAGTTGAAGCGGAGAAACCTAAACTCCTACCTAGAGTTTTTTGTCCTTACTGCGATAACGAGGACCATTATCTTAGTCAATGTCCCACTTTTAAGTCCTTAGATAAACGGCAAATGATTGAATGGATCCAGACCAATCATCGTTGTTGGCGCTGTGGTCGTGCACACCAAGCAGCCCAGTGCACACTCAAGAAGCCTTGTAGCATCTGCAAAGGGAAGCACTTACAAATCTTGCATGAGGTCAACACAAAGAGTACCAGAGAAGGTTCCTGCCTTGTTAGTTCAACCACTGAGACACTGTACTTGGACAGACCCACTGACTGCAGGCGTGTTCTCCTAAAGGTCATCCGGGTCTTGCTGCATTATGGAGGTAAGACGCTCGACACCTATGCTGTCATGGATGATGGGTCCGAGCGTACTATTCTTCTTCCTGATGCCGCCCATGAGCTCGGTATACAAGGTCAAGCCGAAAACATAGCCTTGCGGACTATCCGCCAAGATGTGCAGACCATCAGTGGTACCACGGTTACCTTCCACATATCTCCTGCCACTCAACCACAGAAGACCTTTAAGATCAATGCAGCATTCACTGCGAAACGTCTTGGTCTGGCCGATTACTCCTATCCTGTCAGTTTGCTGGAGAAGTACAAGCATCTTAAAGATCTCCCCCTGCAGGCCTTTGAAAGAGTGAGTCCTTTACTTCTCATCGGAGCCGATAACACACATCTAATCACACCAATTGCACCTGTCCGAATTGGTCCACTTGGTGGTCCGGCAGCCATAAAGACAAGGCTAGGATGGACACTGCAGGGACCAGCCAAGATCTTGGAGACCAAGTTGCAGCCACAGCAGTGCCTTTTCCTGTCTCTCACCCCTGCGGAACTAGAACTCAAAAGAGATGTTGAAAGGCTATGGCAACTTGATGTTTTGCCATTCCGTTGTGAAAAGCAGGTGACAAGGTCCAGGGAGGACCAGGAGGCCATTAACCTCTTAGAGACTAGGACAATTCGTGTGGAGGTGAATGGAATTTTACGCTACGCGACACCCTTGCTGCGCAGAAAGGATTCACCCTCATTTTGTGCTCCGAAAGAGGCTGTGGTTCCAAGTCTCCGGAGTATGGAACGACGACTAACCCAAAATCCAGAGAAAGCAGCCGGGTACAATGCTGAAATTGAAAAGCTAGAACTGAATGGAGCAGTTACCAAACTCTCAGCTGCTACATGCACTATGACAGGGGAGACCTGGTATATCCCGCACCACTTAGTCAGTCACAATGAGAAGGACCGTATTGTGTTCAATTGCTCTTACCAATATAAAGGACTGAACCTTAATGATTCCTTGATGCCTGGTCCAACTTTGAGCCCTTCTCTGCTAGGTGTTCTACTTCGCTTCCGGGAGCATTGTGTGGCTATCAGCGGTGATATACGTGGAATGTTCCACCAAGTTCTGCTCTTACCTGAAGACAAGCCCCTCTTGCGCTTTCTCTGGCGTGGCATGAGACGGGGCGATCCCCCTGACATCTATGAATGGCAGGTGCTGCCGTTCGGAACCACGTGCAGTCCCTGCTGTGCATCCTTCGCCCTCCAAAGACATATCTCATCGCACAGCACAGCGGATGAAGATGTGAGACATTCCGTGGAACGCTGTTTTTATGTGGATAACTGTCTACAGAGCTTCTCATCGGCTCAAGAGGCACGGCAGTTACTAGATAAACTTCGTAAGCTGCTAGCGTCCGGAGGGTTTGATATCCGTCAATGGGCCAGCAACGCGCAAGAAGTCGTCAGTCACTTGCCAACAGAGGCCAGATCTCCCAAGCTAGAGCTGTGGCTATCACATAATAAAGAAGACCCACGTGAATCCACCTTGGGACTGAATTGGCACTGTGAGTCGGACCACCTAGGATTTAAGCATAGACCCGTTACTTACAGTGCTCTGACGATGCGGAACATATATCGTGTGTTAGCAAGTCAGTATGACCCCCTTGGTGTCATTCTTCCTTTCACCACACGAGCCAAGGTGATTGTTCAACAGCTCTGGATTAAGAACAGGAACTGGGATGATCCACAACTTCCTGATGATCTTCAGCAGGCATGGAAGGTGTGGGAAGCTGATCTTCAGTACTTACCTCTTGTAGTACTCCCTAGGTGCTACCTTCCATCCAGCATGGACAACTCAGAGGTCACTCGGGAAATCCATATCTTCACCGATGCTTCTGAGAAGGCTTATGGGGCAGTCGCTTACCTTCGCGCAGAAGATTCATGCGGGAAGGTACACATTTCATTCCTCATGGCCCGATCACGTGTTGCCCCACGTAAGCAGTGCTCAATTCCTAGACTGGAGCTGTGTGGTGCTCTAATAGGAGCGCAGTTGGCCAAGCTGGCTGAAAATGAGCTCACCTTGAAGATCCAGAAGGTCACTTTCTGGACCGATTCAACAACTGTCCTCCACTGGTTACATTCCGAATCCTGCCGCTTCAAGGTGTTTGTGGGCACTAGGGTGGCAGAGATTCAAGAATTGACGGACCTTAAAGGGTGGAATTACATTGACTCTGTCAGGAACCCTGCAGATGATCTTACCCGTGGGAAGAGCCTGAAGGACCTTATTGAACCCAATCGGTGGATCCAAGGGCCAGAATTCCTCCTCCAACCTCAGAGTACTTGGCCAGCACCACCAGTTATGCGCAGCTTAGTGCCTGATGACGCTATGGAATTAAAGCGAAGTGCCTTCTGTGGCGTGATTAACTCAGCACCAGTGACAGCAGATGGTAGTCAGTTTAATAGCTGGAAAGACTTGGTCGAAGCAGTAGCACAGGAGTTGCATGGGGCGGCAGAACAAAGTGGCCCCCCTCCAGTCAGTGCTTACCAGAAGGGAGAACTGACCGCGCTGAGACAGGTCCAGTTGGATAGTTTTCATGAAGACTACCATCTGTTGAAAAATGGTAAGCCTGTTCGTTCTAGCAGCCGCTTACTTTGTCTCTCCCCAGAGTTTGACAGAACCAGTGAGGTAATACGGGTTGGAGGACGATTAAGGCGGGTGGAAGGATTAGACCCAAGCACAGTACACCCTATCGTGTTGGATTCCAGTCACCCTAACACTCAGCTACTCATAAAGGAATATGATGCTCGCCTTTGCCATCCAGGACCGGAGCGAGTGTTTGCGGAGCTCCGTCGAAATGTGTGGATACTGAAAGGGAGAGAGGCAGTGAGAAAGCACCAGCGAACATGTCTTGAATGCTGTAAATGGAGGTCGAAGCCAGCCTCCCAGAAAATGGTTGATCTCCCTCCACCACGACTTCGGTTGTTCAAGCCTGCTTTTCATTCAACCGGAATTGACTGCTTTGGGCCTCTTCTGGTCAAAATAGGTCGTCGGACGGAGAAGTGGTGGGGACTTTTATTTAAGTGCTTGACCACCCGGGCAGTGCACCTTGAGGTGCTGACATCTATAGATAGTGATGCCTTTCTCATGGCACTACGTCGATTTATAGGTCGCCGTGGGAAACCTGCAGAGCTATATTCGGACCAAGGCACCAACTTTCGAGGTGGTGAGAGAGAGCTTAAAGAAGCCTTCAGTCAGCTCAGTGGTGATCTGCAACAGCAGCTAGCGAAGCAACAAATTAGCTTTCATTTCAATCCTCCAGCTGCCCCACACTTTGGAGGGGTGTGGGAACGCGAGATTCGTTCAGTAAAGGCCGCACTTTATACAACCCTGGGCTCAGAATCAGTAACTGAAGAAGTGCTTCGAACTGTCCTCATAGAGATTGAGGCCATCCTCAACTCCAAACCTCTTGGTTACGTTTCAGCAGACATTGCTGATGCAGATCCGATCACCCCAAACTGTTTTCTAATGGGGCGGCCAGATGGGTCCCTACCCCAAGTCATCTATCCAGTGTCTGAGCTCCTAGGAAGACGGAGATGGAGGCATTCACAAGTATTGTCTGACAGATTCTGGACGGCCTTCATAAAGTATTACTTACCTGACATGCAGGCCAGGGGAAAGTGGCAGAATCCATCAGTAAACATTAAACCCGGAACAGTCGTCATGCTTGTTGACCCTCAGTTACCCCGTTCATTCTGGCAGATCGGAAGAGTATCTAATGTCTTTCCTGGGGCTGATAATCGGGTTCGAACGGTCGAGGTGCAGATTAAGGACAAAGTCTACACAAGACCCATCTCTCGACTGATTGTTCTTCCAGAGATCCGAGATGAAGGGGATGAAAGCCACACTAGTGACTAATGGTAGTCCATATAGTGTCGGCCTTTCAATGGAGCAAATTTGTAACCAAATTTGGGGGCGGCTGTGTTGGAAAGGCCGAGTCATGTGCGCATGCGCTACTTACTTTCAGTCATCATCAGCACAGAGCGGGACTGTATGAGCGGGACTGTACAAGCAAGACTGTGTGTGCGAAGTGCGTCAATAAATATATGTAAGTTGACTGTTTACCTAGTTTGGTTATCAATACTTGTTAAGGAGCTGTAACGCCTTGATGTCATACTTTCATAAAGTGATGCATGTTTAAGAGAGATGAATCCGTTAAGCGCGTGAGGTTAAAGGCTCGTGAATGTGCCGTTTATGTTCGATATTACTGGCAATTTATAATATTGAGATTGCACCCAGTGTTTGATTGTGCATATGTATGTGTGATCGTTACATTAGTATTTGAAACTCTTGTTATTTCAAGTTTAATGCCGCGATCTTTATAATTATGTGCCGTTCATTTAAATTACCTCAGATTTGGTTTCGGTTTTGAATGTTATGCCATTTCTGACCACCTGGTGGCGGTGTTGCATATTTTCGTTGCTTGTATTTTGATTTCTTTATTTAATATAGAATCGAACCTGATAATTCTTTATGTGTAGAATGTAGATTTGGAAGTAATGTTTGTATAATAATATTAGAGACATTTGTTAATATATATACCTTTATTTCTTTCCCTTTGTAGACCACAAACACACACAGATAAATACTTTGAGCAACCTATGTACTGCTGTTTTGTGCATGGCCAAAACTGTCAACAATAAACCTCCTTTGCATGGAACTGATTGAATCCAGTGTGTTCTGATCGACACCCCATTGAGGAAAGCTAGAAATTACAAATCATCACCTATTACAGTCCAATCCTCCTATCGAACAGTTACAGTTACTGCACTTGCCGCCCAGAACACAAGAGAACATCCCAATCGAGTGAAGGGATCGCTAAAACTGAAATGGAAGCACACATCTTACCTAATTCAGACTAAAACACATCTATTTAGCCTCACATACTGACTTTATTTGTAGTTCTGTTTTAATACCCTGTATTTTCTTTTCGGAAAAGCACTTAATTACCATTGTTTATTTGTATACTAAATGTCATCCACTTGCAATGAAGCTAAAAATATAAACAACTACATCATTATGTTGATATCCTATATTTTTACAATAAAACTTACGACAAACTTGTCTTCTAATATCCTCAGTTGTTGCGCATACATTGAACACATTTGTAAATGACTTTCCTTGAACCCATTGTGCGAGTTCACTTTAATACCGCGTGCTTTATATACATGTTGCTGCTGATTGGACTGCAGTTCTGACACAGCCACCAAATAAGAGAAAACGTATCTCAAACCCCGTTGCACACCGGTGCACGCCGTTTCCAGGAAACATGACGTTCAACCCGGAAACCGTAGAAAAACGTTGCGCACCGTTTTGAACTTGAACGTGCCCCTGATCGGACTAAGCCCTGACACATCTATTCTGCTGAAACAATGAAAATGCCCTTTGTTTTTCACGGTTCATCATAAAACCCTTTTACTGTTTTGATCATCTGATTGGCCACATCTGGAATGTGGCCTTCTGTGATTTTTTCCCAACTTTTTGGGTGATTTGGCTTTCTTTTGTATTTAAATTCACCCACTCTAAAGAACATTGTACAAACTTGATCAAACTTGTTAGTGAAAGGGGTATGATGTTTGTTGATGTACAGCTAGTAACATGCACACAACACTCCATATCCATTCCACAATTTAAAGATAGTTTAGATACTTAATTTCTATAAAGATGAATGTGAACATTGTTAAAATTATAATAAAATAAAAAAAAATTGTTAAAATTGAAAGTAGATTATATCTGGTCTGGGCTATTTTGTTATTTTTTGTTGTTATCTTTTGTCATGTCGGTGAGGCCATCTAATTTGTAACTTTTTTATTATAAGAATGGGGTAGGAGTTTATAAGATATTTTTGTTCTTCATCCTACTCCCGTTCTTCTTGTCATGGAATGTATTTTTTGTGGGATTTGTTAAATTTTGTTGTGGCATTTCGTGTTGCATTACCATGAGAAGAGAATACATAAATAAATGAAAATGAAATGAAAATCCAAGATAAAGTGTCTTATTTATGTTAGGCCTACAATATAACATTGCCGCTATGTCACGCCCGCCCATTTCGAGGTCCTAGTTTGGCCATCTGCGATTGGTTAGTATTTTTAATGATGTTAAAAACTACAATCCGATTGGTTGGCTACTAGAGCTGTCCCGCGATTTGCCTAAGAAGATTGACAATCAAAACATACGTTTGTGAAAATATATGATCAAATCAGAATTGCCAACAAATTTTATTTGACTACATATAATGACTTAATATCGTACATAAAAGAAGCGTATACTCTATCGATGGAGATCGATCAACAACACGAAAAACCATAGACAGCGAAAAACGCGCTCGGCCCACCGTCTAACTAACAGACACAATGGAAACTCAGAATACATTTCAGCATAAAAGTCCTTTAACAAGACAAAACAAAAGGCCGGATCGTTACAATGACTTGAATGAAAATGCTGTTGACACTTAAACAAGCCCCTGTAGACTCTAAAGCTGAAGTTAAGCCCACAAATATGGTAAGAATGACATTCCTCTCTCATACTTTCAAGTGGTGTGCTTGCCATGTTAAACTATGACCTGGGGCTGGATTCACGAAAATCTTCTTATAAGAAAGGAGTTAAGAAATCTCTTAAGATAAGTTCTGAGAAGTTTGTAAAAATGTTCCATGGGGCAAATATTGAAAAGTTCTAAAGTTCACAAATATTTTCTTAAGAACATCTTAATTTTTTTAATGAAAGACTTTGTTGTTTGCTTGAGAGGTGGGTCTTGCTAGACTCGCTGTATGAAAAACACCTCAAAGCCTGTCTTTTTGTGCTGCCTGCAGATTACCGTAATCATAATAACGCGCGTCTGGCAGTGCAACGCTGTTTTCTACCAGTAAAAAGCACAGAAGAAGAGACAGTCGATCTAAATGTTTCTCTCAAACAATGTTTATCAACAGTATTGATAAAGATATCAATAAAACAGCTCGAGCAATCACTCTAAAAACGTTTACTATGATTTACTAAATTGATTTGGTGAAAAATGTATACACTTAAAAATATTGATTAAATTTTAACGCAATGAAATCAATAACATATACCATATGAACTTAGTAAATGTAAGTAAAAAAAAATAAGTAGATCTGAGTAACTGCATTTTGTAAATTAACAAATACAATTGAGTAGAAATAATTGAGGAAAACATTTTTTTTTAAAACAATATTTATGAGTAATATTAACTTTTATAGTATGAGTAATATTAACTTTTAATTTATTCTAAACCTTTGTAAAATCCTCCACACAAACACAGGTAGGCCTACGTTATAGGCTACATGACATTGCCTTTCAGGGTCGTGCACAGACCTTTTGAGGGGCATATGTGCTAAAACTGAAAAAGTACAAAAAATTTTAATATCAGTTATATTTTTTTTATAAATGTTATAGTTATAAAAAATGTGTGTGTGTGTGTGTGTATATATATATATATATATATATATATATTTTTTTTTTTTTTCTCTGCTTTGCACACAAAGTTCAATAAAAGTTTTTGCATTATTTTGGATCAAATAAATTAGGCATTGGAATGAATTAAATCATGAATTACATTCTGCATGATAAAATATAAAGATTTCAAAGTGATCTTCTATAATGTTTTTTTTTTTTTTTTTTTTTTACTACTAACACATTACTGTAGTAAAACCATGTTTTAGCCTACTACATTTATACATGTGAGGACGAGCGGAGTAAAATACTATAGATTAAAAAAAAACTATATAGCGAATAGACGTGCATATCAACAGCCTTGCATTAACCATAATTTAATATTATTACCATAACAAGATGAAATAGCAATAAATTAAGTGTATCAGCAATCATAAATCAAAGAAGAAAATTTCTTAGAAATATATACCTAGGTGACGAGGATCACTCAGTCGCTTTGTGAAGTTTCAGTACGAAACAGCGCGGGGGCGCGCCTGTGCTTATGATTTTCCGATGGTAAAAACAAATTATATGTTGTTGTATTATTTACTTGAATATCTTGTTAACATTTTACAAAAGTCAAACTCAAATACAGTTACTGGGTTTTTGACCATGTGTACAAATCTTCCTTTTTTACCGTCATTAAAACGGCGCCGGCGGCATCACATTACATTTTCATCAACTGGTTACTAGTTTGTTGTAGCCTGTTGTAGCTATAAAGGCGCTCAGTTTTTCCTGTTGTAAAATACATTTGGCCAAAATCGCATTTGATAAAAGATGAAATGCTACTGTATGCACAGGCTATTTAAATGTAGGCTACTTATGGGCTATGACTAGATGGCAAATTCAAGCCTAGACCTCTCTCTCAGGTCCAACATGTCTCAGTCACACATCAAATAAATAAAATATGAGCTTTTATAGACAACGTGTTTAGTACTTATTCAAACAACAAGATCTTTATTTACCCTTGCAAAACTTCGTTCAGCTGCTGTCTGCTGTGTGGCCGCTGCGGAGCTTCAGTTGATTCAGTCAAGATAGAGGGGCGGAGTTATCAGCTTTAGGGGAGACCAGGGACAGTTGTAACACTTTTTGCATTTTTTAGCAATACATCAAAAACCATATACTAGAATAACCAATTTGTTATATTATAAACTTCAATCGGTCAACTGCTGAAACAATGTATTTAAGTGGTTTTATGAAATATGTACAGGTTGCAAAATTAATTTTAATACAGTCTCTCCACTGTTACAACCGTCCCAGTGTACAGGGACGGTTGAAACATGTCTAAAATATAGGCTACATAATGAATTAATCATATAGCCTACTCAAAATGGACAATATTATTTACCAGTCATCCCAGCGGGCACCTTGACGTCAATTTAACATCAATATGACATCAAACATTAATGTCAAAATAACATCACGAAATAGGTCAAAAATGAAAGTCATAATGACGTCAAAGTGTCGGTCAATTTAATGTCAAGATTTTGACCTCTGATGATTATGTCAAAACATAACCAACACCATCAGATCACCTTTACTCTTTGTTCATCTGGCTGTTCACCACTCAGTTTCAGCAGCCAAACAAAATCTAAAGTTAAAAACATTAGGGTCAAGAGCCCAACTAAAGCAAACATTGGTCACCAAAATGGTGACTTCAAATTGTGATTTTCTCCATCAGTGATTCTGCTTGTCAACATCAGGTGTTCATCAATAATGACCAATCATCACTCAATTAATCACTTAATTATCTCATTAACTTTAACACTGCTTCAGACACTTTTTGAAAACCAGTCAATGTTTGATGTCACATTTATGTTGAATTGATATCGAAGCTTGATATTGAATGATATCAAAATAGCATTATCAACATCATGACATCCTGACGTCAAATAGATGTAGAATTGACATCAAATGCCAACAAAGCATCAAAATAACATCAAAATGATATCTGCAGAGGTCAAAATCTTGACATCAAATTGACATTGACACTTTGACGTCAATATGACTTTCGTAACATCATTTTTTGACCAATGTTTGATGTCATATGTATGTTAAATTGACATCAAATGCGCACTGGGAAGTTATTGTGACTATTCATATTTCTAATTAGCCTGATGATTACCCTTTCCAGCACAGGAAATGGGACTCCCCTGTCTGTCTTCCTCTTTCTTATATTTGGCATGCTGTAAGCAATCACGTTTCCACTGACTATTTTTATATAAAAAAAAAAAGATAATTACCTTAAAATGTAATTTGATGACATTTTACATTTAATTTGCAATGCACAGTGCATATTTTACTTTTAATTTGCACATTAAATGGAAACTATGCAGTTTTTTTATAGCTTAATTAGTTTTTTAAAATATAAATGAAACTTGGTTGGTGATTCTGGGACAGTTGTAACGGGGCGTTACAACCGTCCCAGAATCACCAACCATGTTTTCATCTCATGTGAGCTAGCTTGACTGTTAGTTTGACACTTGTTAGCCATTTCTATTTTTAGCTTACAAAACAGTGATTCTAATAATACTTGTTTGAATTCATAAACATTTTATCTTATAACAGCATCCAAAAAAGTACATCAGAAAGAAAAGTCATTTTTTATCTAAAAAACAACCTTTTGTCGAGAACTCTGTCAGGATATTTTCTAATGTGGCTCCCTTTTTGGCAAAAATGGAGGGAAACTAATTGAGCATGAGCACAGTGAGTGTCATCACTCTAGGTTGTTTCTGATTGGAGGAATTCAAGGTGTTACAACCGTCCCCTGTTACAACTGTCCCTGGATCGAACAAGATTTACACAACCTCTTTTTAACCCTCCTGTTACCCTCAAACCTGATAACATTTTTTACCTACTGGAGTCAATTTGACCCCAGTAATTTAAACCTCCACAATATATATATATATATATATATATATATATATATATATATATATATATATTTTTTTTTTTTTTTTTTTTTTTACAAAGGTTTGTCTCAGGTAATTTATGTCTTTGTTGACTACTTAAGTAACCTTTTAAGTTGACATCCATTTTTTGAATATGATATTGAATATGTAAAATTACAATGAACATTATAAATTCAAATTATAACATGTTATAGTGACCTCAATAAAACAACCAAAACAAATGTGTGTGAAATTTTAATATTTCTTCTGTTTTATTATACAACTAAAAGAGCCTGGGGTCAAATTGACCTCAAGGAACACCGATGCTACAAAATGTGTACAGGACTTTGAAAAAATATTAGCAGGTTAATTTTATGTTTACAGAGTTGTCCCCATTAAATTAGGAAAAGTCATTAAATCTGAAGCAAAAAAATAAAATAAAAATGATGTATTTACAGACGTTAAACATTGAATGGAGTCAAATTGACCCCAATGATAATAGGAGGGTTAAAGTCGGCGTGAAACAGAAGTTGAGATTGTCATTTTTTCCTTGTCGTGACGTATAGTGAAACGGCTTCTGAAATTAGAAAAAAATGTAGGGCAGGGCTTGATTTCATCCTTCGGGAATTGATTGGATCGTTGGAGGTTGAGCGTTGCAAACAATTTGAATGCGATTCTCTGAGAGGCGGTGCACCGAAAGCCGCACCCTCATCGGATCTGGCCTTACCCTTTTGCCATTCCACGTGACCAAAAGAGAGAGAGGTCGTTTCGATGGGGGAGGGAAGGGTAATGTATTTGATTAAAGATTTCAAGGGTACATGAATTTTGAATTTTGAAATAATGAAGTGCACGGATAAATCATTTATAATAAACACTACAATATTACATATAAAAAGAAGATTTGCCAAATTTGATTTCATGCCGACTTTAAGAACTTTCATTGGCTAAATATTTTTAAAACAGACAGACAGACGTAAAGGGTGAGCAATAGCATTGATTTATTGAAGAAGAAGAAAAAACACCACCACCAAAAAAAAAGGGGCACTTCGAGTGTCAGAGCAAAAAGGGCATGTGTTCTGCATAGGTTGAGCCCTACCTGTGCACGTGCCTGTTGCCTTTGTTGTCGATGAGTACAGCAATACAGCATATTTTATACTGTCATAAAATGTATACAACATTGCCTACATTTAAACTCATATAACAAACATATTAGAAGTAAAAACTAAAAATGTAAAAAGTAATTCAAGTGTAATCAACTTATCGTTATCCAATTTCCACCGTATCAGTGCTGGTTATGGTGCCTGAGATGACTCACGCTCTGCGGGTGAACTTCTAAAGGCTGATTTATACTTCTGCGTCGGACCTATGCCAGAGCCTCTACGCTGTAGACTACGCGTTGGGTTTTAATTTATACTTCTGCGTCGTTTTCCGCGTCGATGCACGCAGAGGGAACATGTGAAACCCGAGGGAGCGGTTCTAGCAGACCAATCACAGCGCTTGCGTCGGCGTAGAATTGACGCGTTGTTACATTTTTGGAGAGGTGCACGTCAGGGTACGCCGAAGGGTACGCGCGCTACACACAGCCTACGACGTAGCTACGGCGGGAGGTCGACGCAGAAGTATAAATTGGGCTTAACTCTAGACCGCTGTTCTGCGTTTCACTCAAAGCCGAAAGATGCTGTGCTATTGGATAACCTGCCGACAAACAAACAGTGCACAGTTCTGAGAACATTTTATTACCCAAATGAACTATATTCATTATCTTTAGGAATAAAGTGTGTTTTATGCAAGGCATCGGGCGTTTCATCATGCGAAAAGGCAGACGCGACACTCGTTTAGGTGACTCACATCGCGCGTCATTATTATCACGTGACTGAAACCCAGCTATTGAGTGAACTTACTAAATGTCTTAAGAGTATGTTAAACATTAATAATATTGATTTGAATTAAGTAATATTTGTGGTTCTTGAAACAGATCAGTTTAATTATCCATTCTTAAATATTTTGATAGAAATTTCACAATATATTAAGTGAATTATATAAATAATTATAGTTAAATACTAAATTCTTTTAGTGAAAAAAAATTAAATATAACTGTACATTTTAGACAAAATTAACTCTTGGATTTTTTGGTCAATTATTTTGGTATGTTTTTTTTTTAACTCAAACCATCAAGTAAATGATATTCAGAGATTTTATTAAAGCTGCAGTCCGGCATTTTTCCTCTTTGTCTCCATCTCTGTTCGAAATCTGCAATTGCAGTCATTCGCGGAATTATCAACTTTACGTGAGTTGTAGCCTACTTCAACACCCTCGACACGGCACAGCGCGAATGAACACAATGTTTGAGGAGAGTGTGAGGCTGTCCGTCACTGCGCCGGTGTCGATACTGTCATTCAGAATCACAGATTATTCTTTTTGGAAGTGTGACTAACATAAGAATTTTCACCGGAAAATGTCATCTGAACAAGTAACAAATGGTTCTGACATTGCAGTAAATCGCGCTGATTAAATCTAACAATCGCTTATAAGTTATCATATTACGTAAAACCGTGCAAATTATACTTTGTTCTCAAATTGTTAATGTTAACAACGTAAGCATTGCGTGACTACATGTAATATACTTCCGATATGTATCCTTGTTTTCGCATGGGTCCGGTTGCAATCTCTTTTTTTCTTTAAAACGTTAGCCACTCCGAAGTCCGAATGAAGTCTTTTGCATTTTACAGCGGGTGAATGTCCAGTTGTCACTGGTAATTGTCGTTTAAACCTTTCTGGATCCGCCATCAAATTGATAAATTTAATTATATCAAGTGCAGTGAGAAAAGGCTATAAATCTCCACCTCCAACATCCCCACAGGCAATATAGCTTATACTAGGCGAGACTCCTTCTTTATGTGTACAGATGTGACGTAATGACCCAAAGACATGCTCAAATCTCCCGCGGAAATCCACCAGTACCACTGGAATTAAAAACATTATTACAAGCTTACCGCTTTGAATCGAGCTCAAGCAGATAGTTTTGAACACTGCTGGTTATGTATTTTCTCAAATATGTATTTTGGATAATGTTTAACCCCCAAAAAGCTACGGACTGCAGCTTTAAGTTAATAAAGTAAATTATTACTGTGATATTTACTAAGCCACAGAATTATTTTTTAGAGTGCAGATATG
The DNA here is from genome assembly GCA_030578255.1 of Tiaroga cobitis. Taxonomy (NCBI): domain Eukaryota; kingdom Metazoa; phylum Chordata; class Actinopteri; order Cypriniformes; family Leuciscidae; genus Tiaroga; species Tiaroga cobitis. Next base: position 36,863,097 of record CM060595.1, on the reverse strand, counting down.
CTGAAGGCCGTTGAAGTCCAACGAACATTGAATCATACAGATTTTAACTAATACAGGGTTAGCAAATAACTACTTTTTTTGTTTGTTTGTTTGTTTGTTTTGGATGAACTATTGAACTCTACACTCTTGGCCGTAGAATACATTGGATCATAATGCAACGATAACGATGAGCTATGAATCTTATAAAAATGCAACAGCATTTTCAGTTGCCTTTATTGCATAGTTTGTTTCACTAATGAACTTAAACTTTCTCCTTTGCTTCAAACCAATGCTAAAATGTCTTACAAATCTAACAATGATCATCTACTATTTATGCAAACCTAATTTTGAGCCTGTTTAAAGTGAGTTAGCCTAAAACTCATGATTACCTTGTAGCAATTATCACCATCTATTCAGAATGTTTCAAAATTAAACTTTAACAAGAGCTGTGCTAATTTAGTAAATTACTCAGAAGAGCTAATGATAAAATTGCCATTCGGCTTCCCTTCCCTTTAATTGGGCTCATTTAAAAGCCTGACAGTATCTCCACAGTGCTTTAATGTGAAGCACCTTTAAAGTACACTTCATTTGCTGCTATTGCTGAGCCCTTATGCATTTGAATGTGCCTTACACACCCATTATTGTAGCACCTGTTTTAAACCACCTTTAAAACACAAAACCGCATTATGTAATACTAATGCAGTAAGTATTTAAAATCATTAGTAGTATTTGACAGGTAGCTACTACTCAAATCAGCTTCTTATTTTTTCTCTAAGGGTTTTCATCATCTGTTTGTGTATGTCTCTTTATACTGATGTTTTGAGTGACATATCGCCAAACCTATCAATCACAGTAGCAGTCAACCATGTCTGAGACACACACATAGACTCATTATAAAGTACACCTGTGGCCCAAAGTCACTCAGTTGGAGAAAGTCATTATGCTCCTCAAATACTGCTTCAGTTCTGCACCAAACTTTTGCTCAGTCAGCGCAAGAATACTGCAGACGAATGGATTTGTGCTCACTGTTTAAAATATGATTCCCATTGAATTATGTGACATTGGTTTTATTATGCATAGTGAAAGCATGAAGAGGAACAGTGATTTTACCCAAACACACTGAAAAGTTTTCTTGTGCTATAAGAAATATCTCTCATAGAAGCCATTCGATTTGGTTCGATCTTTCTGTTTTCAAAGAACTGAGTTGCTCAGCTAACCAACTGCAATGGTGTATTTTTAGGGATGCGTTAATTATAAAATTCCGATCGAGATCAATAAACATAAGAATTATCATGTTATGGTCGATAGCCAATAAACATTAAAATTCCATATAAAACTATCTGCAAAAAAACCCCAAATAAAATAGATATATAATAAATGATCATCATTTTAAATGATAAAAGTGAATTTAGGCATCACAACATTATAATGTGAAGTATGAAAAATTTAAATTAATTTGAGATTTGCTGAAGATTACATTTAACAGTGCTATTAAGTTATTGGTGTTATGAAAAATTAGCTTTAATACAGTTTTAATTGATGGCAAAGGTAATCAAAATGCAAGGGAATGAGCATGCATGCACAATTACATATCTAATATCAACCAATACTGATAAATTAAAAAGCTCTGAGATCATTTGATAACCGATATGGTAGTGATATGTCTGCTAATAAAAAAAAAATGTAACGTTATATTTTTGAAAATGGATTGCAAGAGTAAATTAATTTACAGTACTCAATCATAGAATCCAATCAAAATTGTGGGTGTGGTTTCTAAAAAAGTATATTTCTAACCTGCTAAGATTTTAGAGCACTAATAAAAGAACTAAAAACATGATCAATGTCACGAAGAAAGCAAAGAAGAGTTCAGGTTGTCTGACAGTTAATGCCAGATAATTTTGCAGATTATGCAGATAATGCACAAATGAGAATGACTTTAGAGTGTAAATGGACAGTCTGCATCTCAACAGCACACTTACTATATAGCAGCTACACTAAAACTGATCCCGCTTGCCCTCAGTAGTTTCAGCACCACTAATGCTGGTCCCGCTTTCATTGATTTATACATGCTGGAGAACAAGAGGGAGTTTATAAAAATGGGCTTTTTAACGGTAGATTGTTTTTCAGGGATTTGTTCTTTCATATGGCAAAAACACATACTGTTCATGGTTTCTGCTGGAGTCACCTTCCTTAATACTGGATATTTAGAAAATAAGCAGTTACTGGTCATAAATTCACATGTTTTATTTATCTAATCCTCTGGCCTCTTTCCCAACGCCTCTTATCCGGTTCTCTCACCTCACTTCATCCCCTCTGCACTGCCTTAAAATGAAGCAATCTTGCAGCTATCCATTCTCAGCTCTTCAAATTGATTTCACATGTAAATAATTTAACATTTGAATAACTTCTTAAATTCATTTATTAATCTGCCCCCTCTCTCCCTCCTCCTTGCATCCATCCCTTCTTTTTCCTCCCCCGTATGTTGTGCAGAGGAATTGATCTGTGTTTGCCAGATTGAGTTTAGATGCAGTGTAAATAATTAATGTGCTGGATTACTGTTACCGTGGGCCTGTTTCTTTAGCGTGGAACCTGTAATGTGTGTCTCTTTGTCCCTCCTTTATTTTTTAAATCTTTCACTCAATCTGTCAGTTTATTGGTCTTTCGAAAAACGCTGTGTGAAACAATTGCCATTAGCAACCTTAATAGCTGCCGCCCTCATACAGTCATCATCTGAGAGACTGTCTGCATGTGTGTCTTTGTGCTTAAGTCCTCAAGATATGAGATGTAGTTACAGACTGGTAAATCTTGAAAAGGTGAACTGTCTTTTCTCTCTCTCTCTCTGTCTCTCTCTCTCTCTCTCTCTCTCTCTCTCTCTCTCTCTCTCTCTCTGTCTCTCTCTCTCTCTCTCTATCTCTCTCTCCCCCTCTCTCTCTCTCTCTCTCTCTCTCTCTCTCTCTCGCTCTCTCTCTCTCACTTTTTCCCCTCCTTTAATCTCTATAGGCTGTAATTAGTTCAGTGATTAACCTTGACATTCCTGATCACATCATTCCGCCTTAATGATGCTATTATCACTCTGTGTTAAATCAACTCACACATCCACATTTACCGCACACATAAGCACAAACATATTCAAACACCGATCAGAGGAGCGAAATAATTCTAAATATCATTGATCAAAAACCTAATGCATGTGGACAAAAGACAATTTACAGGTGCTGGTCAACGAATTAGAATTATTTTAAATAGTGCAATCATGAAATTCTTTGAATGCATTTTTTGTGCAGAAAGCAAATCAGGTGTTCACCGCACCTGTCCTACTCGTTAGACTAATCACAGAACTCTTATCTGGCAAAAAATTTGCTCAGCTGAGCTTTCCAAAAGGCCCATTTAGGCCATTTAACTGTGACACTGTTGTTTTATTGAATTAGAATAACGGTGAAAGCGTTTCATTGAATTAGAATAAATGCTCAAATTTTTGTTTTCTGTGAAGAGTGTTCACTATGCAGTATAAAGTCAGGGTTGAGTAGAATTTCTAAGTTGTAAAATCAATCATGGGTAAGCAGCGCGACCTCTCAACCGGAATAGTGGCTCAAATTCAAGCCCTTCGCCAACAAGGCTTGACCCAAACTAAAATTGCTGAGCAGCTCGGCATCAGCCAGTCTTCCGTCTGCAAAGCTCTCAAGAAAAACTGCAGCAAGCGCACCAACTGTTCCGGCGTCCGAAAAACTTCTGCTCGCGACAACAAGCAGCTGAGAAAGATCGCAGTCAGCAACCGGTTCAAGTCCACTTCCGAGCTCACCGACTTGTGGAACAAGCAGACCGGCGCTGACGTCTCCAGATCAACCACTTACCGTCGTCTGCGCGAACTCGGCTTCAAATCTCGCGTTCCAGCAGTAAAACCGATGCTGAACAAGAAACAAATGGTGAAACGGCTGAAGTGGGCCAAAGAACACGGCGAGTGGACTGCTGAAGACTGGCAGAAAGTGGTCTTCAGTGACAAATCACGCTTCTGCATCTCCTTCGGTGACCAAGGTCCTCGTGTCTGGCGTCGTGGTGGCGAAACCTACAACCACGAGTGCGTGAAAAGATCCGTCAAGTTTCCCCAGAGCGTTATGGTCTGGGGATGCATGTCCGCTCGAGGTGTAGGGAAACTCTGCTTCCTCAAGAAGACTGTCAATGCTGCCGTATATCAAGATGTTCTGGAAACGTTCCTGATTCCGACTGTTGAGGAACAGTTCGGCGAAGAAGACTTCATATTTCAACAGGATCTTGCACCGGCTCATGCGGCAAAGTCGACCAAAGATTGGTTCACTAAAAAACAGCTTGAAGTTTTGGCCGGCCAACTCGCCTGACCTCAATGTCATTGAAAGCCTTTGGGCCATCGTCAAGCGGAAAATTCGCGACAGAAAGCCTACTACGCTGGACCAACTGAAGCAGAACATCGCCACTGCCTGGGAAGCTGTGAGTGCGGAAACTTGCGACAAGCTGGTCAAATCGATGCCGCGGAGACTTCAGGCAATCATACAAGCCAAAGGGGCAGCCACAAAATACTGAGAAAGTGATGATTGTAATTATAATAAAAATTATTGCAATTCAATGAAACGCTTTCACCATTATTCTAATTCAATAAAACAACAGTGTCACAGTTAAATGGCCTAAATGGGCCTTTTGGAAAGCTCAGCTGAGCAAATTTTTTGCCAGATAACGAGTTCTGTGATTAGTCTAACGAGTAGGACAGGTGCGGTGAACACCTGATTTGCTTTCTGCACAAAAAATGCATTCAAAGAATTTCATGATTGCACTATTTAAAATAATTCTAATTCGTTGACCAGCACCTGTATGACTTCAGAAATCTACCAAAGCCTAGAAATGTCAAACATCTGACTTTATTTCTCTTATTTCAGGAAAATAAAACATTTATAAGCAGGAATAATAAAGTGTTTTTCTCAAGTTATCTGCTCTTTTGAACATTCACTTGATTCCATTGACTTCAAAACATAGGTCCAAAACACAATTGACAGGTCCAGGTTAATTATGAAATCAGGCTTAACTGCAGGAGGCCAAAAGTATCACTTTACACACTATTTACAATGGAACAATACTGAATTCTTGAGTTGGCAGCCAACAACTAATATATTTATATAATAAAATAAAATATTTTAGATTTTTTTCAATTTTAAACTTTAATATCTAAATGACAACTGAGTTCCCTTTTAGTCGCTCACGTTCGGCGTGATGTCGACGTGGCGACGTTAGGGGATCACTTCAGGGAGCCATATCAACTTTGAGTATCTAAAGAACAAGCCAATGAACGCTGGTGTGCGTGAACGCGTCACGCGCCCCCGCCCCGCAGCGCGGGTATAAAACAGGAAGCGGGCACGCGCACACACTGTCTTTCACTTCGGAGCCGAGTTTCTCTGAGACTTCTATTTAAAAGAATTCAGCGCTTTGAAGACTTCAAAGGAGATCTCTCTGACTGCAGTGTTGGTGTGACGGCACGATCAGCGGTGGCCGCGAGCAGTGCAGCTCTCAACTGCTGTTCACAGCACTATTTTTTGTGTCTGTGTGTGTGTCGTTCTGTGTGTGTGTATTCACACTGTGGCCACCCCTGGGTGCCTCAGCACTGTGAGAGCATTTTCCAACCTTTTTTATTTTACTAAAAGAGCAACACAAGCGGACCCTGCGTCTTTTTCAAGATGTCATTCCGCTTGTGCGTTTCTGGATGCCGTCGTTCCCTGGCGCCAGAAGATGGCCACAATAGTTGCATCTCGTGTTTGGGCATTCAACACGCGGAGGCAGCTTTTGTGGATAGTTCATGTTCCCATTGCGGGAATATGACTATCGCAGCACTTAGATCGAGACTCGCTTACCTCAAGGGAGGTGCAGTCCCCTCGCCTATGACCCGATCTAGTGCTTATTCTGCCCCGCAGAATAGGCCTACTTCGGCGCATGGTCAGGGTGATCTGAGGCTTCCCCGTCGAGGCAATCTCCGCGGGCCCCTCACGCCTCTCAAGTGCTGGTGCCATTGGCGCCCCTTGGCGAACGGCTCGGTCCTTCTCCGGAACGACCGGTCATTTCCTTTGGGGCGCCAGCTGACGATCAGATGTCGATCGCAGCATCGAAGGGGGAGCTTCAGTCCTCTGGAGATGACGACTCGGCTGCGTTGCCCCCTTCGGGGCGTGTAGCGTTGTCCGAGCCTGATCCAGAATGGGCGGCTATGCTTTCTCGGGCCGCCGAGAAGGTCGGGCTTGCGTGGAATCCTCCACCACGTCCCGAACCTTCTCGGTTGGACGATTGGTTTCTCGGGGCGGGCCGTGCTGGTTCTTAGTGCGCTACCCCGGTACCTTTCTTTCCGGAGGTGCATAAGGAGCTTTCAAGGACATGGAAGGCGCCGTATAGTGCCCGAAGCCGTCGTAGTGGCTCCTCCCCCCTCGCCACCCTCGACGGTGGGGCAGTTAAGGGGTAGGTGGCGATCCCCCCAGTGGAACGGGCTGTCGCGATGCAATTGTGTCCGGCGTCCGCTTCCTCCTGGCGGGGTGACCCACGCCTCCCGTCCAAGGCCTGTAAGTTCTCGTCCGGTCTAACGGCGAGGGCTTACAAGGCCTGTGGACAGGCTGCTTCCACCCTTCGTGCCATGGCGCTCCTGCAGGTCCACCAGGCCCAGGCGCTCATGGACATGAACGAGGGTGGTTCTGACCCAGAGCTCCTTCGGGAGCTCCGTGTGGCAACTGACCTCGTCCTCCGGGCGACGAAGGTAACCGCACGTTCAGTCGGTCAGGCGATGTCCACCTTGGTGGTCTAGGAGCGCCACGTTTGGCTCAACCTGGCGGACATGAGGGACACTGATAAATATCGGTTCCTGGATGCCCCTCTCTCCCAGGTTGGGTTGTTCGGCGACGCGGTCGAGAGCTTTGCCCAACAGTTCTCGGCCGCACAGAAGCAAACGGAGGCCATTCGACACATCCTGCCCCGGCGGTCCGCTGCTGCTCCCACCCGTCCGCCGGCCGCAGCCCCTTCGTCTACTCGTCGCCGAGGTCAGCCTCCTGCAGCGTCCTCCGCTCCCGCTAAGCCCCAGCAGCAACCACCATCCAGGCCTCAGCGTAGAGCAAGCCGCAGGAAGCCGACCCGCCCGTCCAGGCCGCTGCCAATCCAGGAGGCAAGCGTCGGTGCAAACGACCCTGAGACGGGCAGCCCAGAGGTGGATCAAGTTGCTCTTCAGGAGAAGGCGAACGAGCCACTCCTGCCCCCGGCCGGGCGGATAATCTTTTGTTTCCTTTTCTTTTTGTTCCGCCACTGACCCACGGGTACCCACCTTTTCAAAGAAAGAGCAATTTCTGAAACCTCTGGGCCCCAAGAGCTTGGCGCTTGGCAGTCGATGACGCTATGCCTTGTCACTCCCGAGCCCCTCTTTCATCGCCAGCGGGCAGCAGTGGCTGTGTTCTGGATGCAGTGTCGCCTCCGCACACTCACTCTACCTTCTGACGGAAGCAGGTACGTTATGCACCACACGTTCAGACCCCACTTCGGGCCGCTGTGCCGCCCGAGTCGGGTCCCTGCATTCCGCCACGCTGCCCCACTCCAGGTACGTCTGTGGTGCCGTTGATCCCGCTTGCTCGGTCTCTGGGAGCTTGGTTAACGCTTCCCAGCCCGTCTCGCTGGCTCATCCGTACCGTCAGACTTGGCTATGCGATTCAGTTCGCCCGGCGCCCCCCTGTTTTCAAGGGCATCCTGTTCACCCGTGTTCAGGCGGATAGTGCCCCTGTTCTCAGGGCGGAGATTGCAGTCCTACTGGTGAAGCACGCGATCGAGCCAGTCCCTCCAGCCGATATGAAGACCGGCTTCTACAGCCCGTACTTCATTTTACCCAAGAAAGGAGGTGGGTTACGGCCAATCTTGGACCTGCGCGTCCTGAATCGGTCCCTTCACAGGCTTCCCTTCAAGATGCTTACGCAGAAACGCATTTTCAAATGCATCCGTCCCCAAGATTGGTTTGCAGCGATCAACCTGAAGGACGCGTACTTTCATGTCTTGATTCTCCCTCAACACAGACCGTTTCTTCACTTTGCGTTCGAGGGAGGGGCATATCAGTACAAAGTCTTACCCTTCGGGCTGGCCCTGTCGCCCCGTGTCTTCAGGAAAGTGGAAGCGGCCATTGCTCCCATGTGCGAGCCGGGGGCGTAGCCAGAATTTTATTTTTGGGGGGTCCCGTCTTTAAATGAGGGGGCAACATATATATATATATATATATATATATATATATATATATATATATATATATAGCCAGAATTTTATATAGCCTATACATGCCTATTCTGGTGATGCGGTGGCGACCCACTGTAAAAAATAATCGTAATTTTAACGGTAAAAGAAAAAGCTACAGTGCAAATCTGTTAATTGGTTAACAGAAAGTTTCCTTACTATATACGGTAAATAATTGTGATAGATCTAAAGGTACATTTAATGTAATTTTACTGTAAAATACCGTTAAATTTACAGCTTTTGAAAGTGAAAAGAACAACTCATTGTATAATTTAGGCTACAGTGAAAAACCGTAAATTGACATTCCCACAATTCCCTGCATGACACTTCACATTTGATTTGTTTTTGTTGAAATAACTGTTTCTTCTAAGTTTTCTTAGTTCTTTTCTTATCAGTTATGTACATTATAGGGTTTTATGTTACATTTAATATTGTTAAATTTATGTTTATTGCATTTTTTAAATTTCATGTGTGTTACCATGATGGTGTTTAATGCTTCAATATAACAGGATTAATTTTCTTGTGGCAGATTGCTTGTAATGAGCTTTGATTTGTCATGTGACTCTCATCACTGCTGTGATGGTTGTTGGATGTCAGTGTATTACAATGGTACAAAACAGATATTAATACTTCAATAGGATTGGTAAATTATCATTATATCAGATAATGAATTACGTTTTATTACTGTAAATTTTAAGTTAAGTCTGTAAAACCAAAAACGTCGATACCGTTTTTGACGGTAAAGTTCTGGCAACCACAGCTGCCAGTTTTTTTCCGTAAAAACAACGGGATTTTTTTACAGTGGGGTGGCGCTGCCAATAAAGCACCTACAAGCTGTCACAAAGAACCGGCAAAAGTAATGATTATGAATATGTAAACTATAGCAATGAGTTATTTTAATTGTTTATTAATAAACAAGTGTTTTCTTTGTCGGCTAAGATGAAGTTGACGATGCTTACTCGCGATCTTCAGTAGCCTAGTGAACGCGCCAGAGAGAAATGCACATTTCATAAGGATTACATAAGCAGAGAGCAGTCTGTAGTCTGTTTTCTTTCGTTTTGAATTGTTCTGTTTAAAAGTAGACATGTGAGGCAAGTAGACTACCTTGTATGCTGAGTTTCTGTTCATTTATGAGACGAGCTGCAGTTCACGCGCTGGCGCCTCCGTTTCTTATATATCGTCTGCTATTTTTACTTATTTATTAAATCAGACAATTGGTTGATGAAACATTGATTAAAATTAAGATACAATTAATACAAAACGAAATTCAGGTTAAAGAAAGGTTTTGTGCTTTCTGTTTGATGTGTCTGTGAAAGTTTTAAAGCATCTTTTAGTGCCGCTTTCAGAGCTTTTTTTTGTTTTCCACTAAAACACGTCCATAACATTGTTTTTTTTTTCCCTCATAAATGCGAACACGAAAAATAAAATAAAATAAATATTTTATGTACTGTGGAGACTGAGAGGAAACCCTTCTTCATTCGGTGGGCATTACTTTGGTTTGCGCAGTGTAGGCTAATTCACAATCACTAAAAAAATATTTTGCCTCATTTTTTTTTTTAACCAATCAGAAATCTGAGGGGGCCGGACATGTAAATGAGGGGGCCTAGGCCCACCCAGGCCCCCTCGTGGCTACGCCACTGTTATTTACAACACACACTGCTTAGAATAAGTGAACACACCCATGCTAAAGTTGACTAAAAAGAGGAATAAAAAATCGTAATGCCTTAATTAAAAAAATGAGGAAAACTCCAACCTTTAGGGACATGAATAATGTCTTTGAGTTCTTTGTGAATGAAAAATTTATCACAAATAATTAAATGTTCTTCTTTAAAATACAGGGTGCATACGTCTGGACACATCTATCACACACCCTTCACCATATAGACAAGGTTTTATTTCAGTTCAAAGTTAGAGTTGGAAAAATCTTGAAAAGAAAATTGTCTTTTCCATAAATGTCTTAGTTTGATCATACATATTTCAAAGTTGAGGATTCATTATTTTGATTTAGCTTGGATTGGAACAAACACTAGACTATAACATCTTAGTTGATTAGTTTATTGACAAAACATACTATATATTTAACATATGAGCAGAAACTCCTAACAAAGCTTATTTGATGTCTATTTTAGAGTAAAAACTTTATACTCTATCCAAAACTAGTCAACAAAATGTCTTTTATTTCGTCTATAACAGTGCGTATCTGTGCGTTCATTCATTCATTCATTCATTCATTCACACACACACACGCACACACACACACACATACACACACACACACACACACACACACACACACACACACACACACACAGAAACATGATTCCCATTTAAACAGTATGCTATTTTTCCGTTTACAGACACTAACGTTATTCTATATCGCGATTAGAACAAAGCATAAGCATAAAACACTTACACACTTCTCAGCTGAATCTGTTGCTCCTCCTCGTGGTGAAAATAAACCAGCACTTGTTCTGAGGTAGGTAAATGTCCCAGGATTGTTCCTCATAGCCGCTCAAGATGACAGTAGATTAATCTGACTAAAAAATATAGTGTGTTTTCAGAGTTTATGGGCGTTAACGCGTCTCAATGTGGTGCTTCACGTATTTGCGTTTGAATAGCGCGTGCTCTCCGTGGGCGTGTCACATTACCGGAGATAATGAGATGCGAGAACGATAATGAGAACGGCTGACATCTCTCTCTTTTTATATAGATTACATAAACGGAGAATATTTATTTTAGTTTTGAATCGGATCATTTAAAAGTACAAACTCAAATGATTTAAAAGATATATTGCTCATGTCTGGGTGAATAGTATTTGCTGAGTTTTGTTGAAGATTAGAGACGTGCTCCAGGAAAAAAGTTCACGGTGACTGAGAGGCAGAACGCACACCCTGTTTATATTCTTTATTTTACAAAAGCACAATATTTTATTTCGATTGTATGTGGGCACATAAAAAAGTAAACATTTAACAGATTATTTTCTCATATTTCTTAACTCTATATGAACAGAAATGATGGTAGTACTTTAAGTCTATTTTTCTGCTATGTGAAAAAAACGAGCAAAACGCGCCGGCGCGTTTCTGGTCCCCAGAGGGTTAAGCGTGGAAGGACATAGACCTGACGTAAAGCGCTCCTGCAAGAACTCGAGTACTGTGTTCACAGAACAGTTAACCGGATCCCACTGATGTCGGTGACACCATACAGAAAAAACTTTCCATTTCAGCGCATATAGTTTCCTAGTAGCTGGAGCTATGGAGATTAGAATGGTCTCAACAACCTCAGTTGAGAGACCACTCTCTATGAGTTGGGCCCCCTCAGAGGCCAAACCCACAGGTTCCAAATCTCTGGTCGGGGGTGAAATTTTGTGCCCTCGGCCTGAGACAGAAGGTCTCTCCTGATCGGGATCTCCAAGGGAGGACCGTCTAAGAGATGGATCAGGTCCGCAAACCAGATCCGACTCGGCCAGCGTGGTGCTACTAGCAGTAGGCTTATTCCGTACTGGCGGACTCGCTCCAGAACTCCTGGGAGCAGAGCAACAGGGGGGAATGCGTACAGACGTAGCCTCGGCCACGTCTGCACCATAGCATCCAGCCCCAGGTGGGCTGGGTGAGTAAGGGAGAACCAAAGTGGACAGTGCGTCGTATGCTGAGACGCAAACAGATCCACCTCTGCTTGGCCGTAAAACTCCCAAATTTTCTCCACCACCTCGGGGTGGAGTCTCCAGTCCCCTGGCCTCAGCTCCTGCCTCGACAGGATGTCTGCCCCAATATTCTGGTCCCCAGGAATATACACTGCCCTCAGGGAGAGTACCTTCCCCAGAGACCACAGGAGGATCTGGTGCGCCAGCTTGCAAAGCGGACGCGACCGCAGACCCCCCTGATGGTTCAGATAAGAGACCACCGATGTGTTGTCTGTACGGACGAGCACATGATGGCCCCTCAGGTCTGGGAGGAACTGCTTCAACGCATTGAAGACAGCCATCATCTCCAAGCAATTTATGTGCCAAGAAAGATGATGACCCCTCCACAGACCCTGAACCGAGCGGCCTACCATCACCGCTCCCCAGCCGGTGAGGGAAGCATCTGTCGAGATCGCAACTCGATGGCAAAGAGCTCCCAACACCGGACCCTGGGTTAAGAACCAGTGTTTCCTCCATATAAGCAAGGCGCGGAGACACCGCCGCGTGATCTTGATTACACGAAATGGGTTTCCCCTCGGGGAGAACCCTCTGGTCCTGAGCCACCACTGTAAAGGACTCATGTACAGCAGGCCAAAAGGAATCACATTGGACGCTGCTGCCAAGAGACCCAACAGTCTCTCGAACTGTTTTACAGTGCGTGACTGGCCTAGCCTCAGCTCCTCTGTGGCTGCCAGGATAGCAGCTACACGAACGGGCGATAGAGTGGCCCGCATCGTCACTGAATCCCATACCACACCAAGGAAAGTGGTTCTCTGTACTGGAGAAAGAACACTCTTCTTGGCATTGAGCCTCAACCCCAACATCTGCATATGAGCGAGAACGACACCTCGGTGCCGAACCGCCAACTGCTCTGATTCCGCTAGAATCAGCCAGTCGTTGATGTAGTTTAGAATACGTATGCCCTGAAGCCTGAGCGGGGCTAAAGCTGCATCTACGCATTTCGTGAACATGCGGGGTGATAGAGCTAGACCGAAAGGAAGTACCCGATACTGGTATTCTTTGCCCCCGAAAGAAAACCTTAGGAACTTCCTGTGCTGAGGGAGGATGGAGACATGGAAGTAAGCTTCCTTCAAATCTATCGTGACAAACCAGTCCTCGGATCTGATTTGAGTCACGATCTGTTTGAGTGTCAGCATCTTGAACTTGAGTTTCTGTACTGAACGATTCAACAGACGAAGATCTAAAATGGGACGCAACCCTCCATCCTTTTTCGGAAAAATGAAATAACGGCTGTAAAAACCTGACTCTCTGTCGGGTGAGTACACCTGTTCTATAGCTTCCTTTGCTAACAGGGCCTTTACCTCTTGCTCCATTACCAGAGCCTGCTCGGGATACACTACTGTGAGCAACACCCCGCTGTAACGAGGAGGACGAGAACCAAACTGGATTCTGTATCCTTTCTCTACATTCTGCAGGACCCAACGAGAAATATTTGGCAGAAGCTTCCACGCTGCCAGAAATTTACTAAGGGAACCAGCCTCTCGAGGCTGGTCTCTGGTGTTAACGAGACAGCCAGTTCTGGAGCCTGAAACATAATGGCAGGAACTACCTGAACTGGCTGCTCTAAAACCCCCCTCAGAGGGCGTGAAACCGATGCAGTGCCGCAGCATAGCATCAGCGACTCACTGGAGACCGCTGCGCCCCGAAGCACCAAGGGTGGCGGGGTTGGCAGGACGGTCCCGTGAGGACCCCGAAGTGGAACGGGCACCGTATTCTGAGGTGTACACCGCTCCACTTCGGTCGGGGCTGTCCTCACAGGTCTGACGCCAGTGACGTCAGGAGCTTTTCTTTTGTGCCGAAGTCTTCTTCACCTGAAGAACGGTCCTCAGATCTGGCTTCCGCTTAGAAGACTTCGACTGAGAGTGTTGCGTCTGTTTCCATTGCTAATGTGGAGGTGTACGAGACGAAACACTCTGTTTTTGTTGCGCACGATATGAGGAGCTCGACGGCTGGGGCTGCTCATGCCCAGGACAAGGCGAGGGAGAAACTTTTTAAAAGCCTCCGCTTGCTTCTTTGACTCTTGAAATCTCTCGACGACCGCATTGACTGCGTCGCCGAAGAGACCAGAAGGCTCAAGCGGAGCATCTAATAAAAAGGCCCGGTCTTTTTCTCTTATTTCGGCCAGATTTAACCAAAGGTGTCTCTCAGTAGCTACAAGGGCTTCCATAGACCGCCCAATTGCTCTAGCGGTCTCCTTTGTAGCTCTGAGAGACAGATCGGTGGCCCGACGAAGTTCTCGAATTTCGTCAGGACCAACTCCCTCACTCTTATCCAAATCCCCCAGCAAATCAGCCTGGTAAGCCTGCAGCACCGCCATAGTGTGCAGACATGCTCCAGCCTGACCTGCTGCCGTATAGGCTTTGCCCACTAAACCCGATGTTGCTTTAAGCGGTCTGGTGGGCAAAGCTGAGGCCTTCAGAGACGATGCTGGGCCAGGTGAAAGATAGCTCGCGAGCGTCTGTTCAGCCTGGGGCATCGCCTCATAACCGTACTCTTTCAGCCCTCTTATACCTGAATATAAATTAACTTGAGGGCTGAAAAGTCGTGATGAGTACGGTTTATCCCATGATCTAGATAACTCATTATGTAAATCAGGAAAAAAGGGAAGGCCTCGTGGTGGAGATGATGTCGCTGAAGAAAGGAAACGCTCGTCAAGTTTACTTTTGGGACGAGCGCCCCGTTTCTCAGCTAGCCATTCAATATTTAATTTTTCTACAGCCCTTGACATCACATCCACCAGCTCCTCATATGCTGGGGAAACAGGTGGCGAATCTCTTTCCCCAGTGTGTGTGCTTAAACTTTCCATACTTATCATATCAACCTCCTCAGAGGAAGAACAATGAAGTAATGGAGGGCTCTCTCCCCGGGCGGAAGAAGCCGCAGAGCGGGCTTCCGACACCGGGGGGAGAGCACTGGATCCTCCGGGTAAGGAAGGAGAAAAGGCCCTCGGACCCGTCTCCAACCCCTCCGAAAGATCCTTTTGCGATCCCCAAGAATGCATTCTCCGTGCTGCCTCGGCAACAGCGGGTCCTGCACCCTGAGGTTCGCGAGCCTGACCACTCTCGTCAAAGAGTGACAGGCGAGAGCGGAGCATGCGAAGCGGAAGCATCTCACAATGCTGGCACTCAGTCCCCTCGAAGGCTGAGACCGCATGCTCCACTCCCAAACAAATAACACAAAGCTTGTGTGTGTCCCCACCCGTTAAATAACGCGGACAGGGAGAAGCACACTGCTTGTACATTTGTTTCGCCATAACTCTTTCCAATATAAATGCAACAGACAACAATAAATAGACAGAGACAGAGTAACACAGATCGCTTGCTGAGACACAGAAGCTAATGCCGGGTTGCACCGGATGTGCTTTTATTCCTTCCTGGTCATGACGTCACCCGCCCGTGACGCTCATTCTTTCCATTGGACTAGTTGACATTGATGCTCAGACGCATTCACGCTGGGGGCGTTCCCAAAGCGTCATCGATGCATCGCGAGTTCCCTCGAAAGGGAACAATTAAATATTTATTTTTTAAAATGAAGTTGCAAACAGCAATGAAGTTATCTTGCAGAGCAAAAGATGTACATAGACATCAAATCT
Organism: Tiaroga cobitis; assembly: GCA_030578255.1. Taxonomy (NCBI): domain Eukaryota; kingdom Metazoa; phylum Chordata; class Actinopteri; order Cypriniformes; family Leuciscidae; genus Tiaroga; species Tiaroga cobitis. Next base: position 36,847,567 of record CM060595.1, on the reverse strand, counting down.
CAATAATGGTGCCAATCTACATCAATAAGTAATAATATAAACTCTTAACATTGGCAAACAACAAAAAATGACAAACACAACAACAATAACTGCAAAAGTCAACAAACAGCAAACAATCATAGTACTACACTATAGCATAATTTATTTATGGTACAACATTGATTGTCCAGTCTTTGTTTGGAGAGCAAGGACAACATTTGCGGGAATATTGTTGGTCTAACGTATGTTTTTATGTATACTAACATTATTTATTTCAAATTTATTACCATGTGTGACTCAAAAAGTCCTATAAACTATAAAAAAGAAATCATTTGCTTTAGTGAACCCTGAAGTCTGTTTTTGTCTTAATGAATTTTAAATTCATAATGATGCAGAGATAAAACTGCCTAAAATTAGAACTGAAAAGTAATCTTCACACTGCACTAGGTAACTCTGAATAAAGCACAAGGCTTCACATCTGTAATTTTAAAATAATGTTTTAACTCTGGATTATGAAACAGTGCTCCGGAGCAGAAAACACTGAATTGTGAAGGTAAAATGTGATAGCAAGGTGTTTAGTAACAATCGCTTAAACAGGAAGAGCAGTCGTCTGTGGCAACAAATTCTCAAGCAAATAGACAAACAGTTATTAAAAAAGGATGTGAATGTTCTGTATTGAATTTTGTTAAACTCAGAAATATGCAGATAAAACATTAACATTGAGGTTTGCAAATGTACAGTTTGACTACCCAGGATTCAAAAACAGAGTAAACAAGTTAACATTGTTTAATCAATATTTAGAATGGCTTTGGGTTAACAGTCTTCAAGAAATCCCCGAAAGGTTCTATTTTGGTAGTATTTTAGCCACTTACAAGATAAATAGTAAGTAAATGTTATTGATCAGAGATGCAAAAGTGACTCACAGTACAATTATTACAAGGACAGACCACCTGAAGCAACCTGAGGTTTAAATGTCTTGCACAATATTGATTGCTCATGGCTCAGGTGACCAGCCCTGAACTTTAACCACTATACCACACCAGCACAGTGTGGCTGTACATACCCCGCCCACCCCCAATCCCTTATATCTCATCATCTTGCTCTTTAGGCAGATTAACACTTTTGTTGTTCATTAATGATTCAGTTACTTTGCTGCATTAATTAGCTTCCTATCATTACTGTTCAGGAGAACCTCTATAGCCACCAATCAAACTGTACTCTGACTGTATCTGTGTGTTTTTGTGTTCATCGGCAGCGGGTATGTCGACAAATTGCCATCAGTGGACCATTGCCAAGGATTCTCCCTGCAAGGACATGCAGCGCTCTTTGATGGAAACATAGAAGCATATGTATCAAAGTATGTATTAAAGTTACTTGCAAATAATTACTGATGACCAGCAATATTAAATTTCTTTTTTTTACATAATAAAAATAAAGGCAATCAGACATGCCACTTCGCTGCTGTGATGCCTTATTATTTGATTCAGTTTGGCCCATGTTTCTTTTTTTAATAATATTGAGGCAGCACGCCTTTATAGCTGTACTGACTAATTCAAGTTAAATTTAGCTCACAACTGTACTATCAGAACACAGTTTAGAGATGTTTTTTTTTAAATAACTCTAGCAGTGTTTCCCATTAATTACCTAGACTGTGACCCACCATAGTCTAATCTGTGCCGTCACAATTTCATAATGAACAGAAAATATTTAAAAACCTCTCATAATATTATAATAGGTCTCTAACGTTGTTTTGCGTATCTGATCAAAGTATCTGTCAAACGAACTAAAATAGAAAGCACATTATGGCTTTGTAAAGTGAGGTGCGCACTATGCTCACCCAGTCACATCGTGATCCGGTGTTTCCCAGTCTCAGAACGGCTCAATTCACAGTGAATGAATACAGTGAACTCCATCTCTGCTTGTGCTGTGAGTTTAGCATGCATTGTTGGGAAAGTAGCACAGCATTTCACTAATTTTTAATGAGACGTGTTTGTAAACCTGTTTTCACAGAAACGTCCTGGTTGCGTATGCAACCCACCGTTCCCTGAAGGAGGGAACGGAGGACGTAGTCGACGGTCGACTAAATGGGGATCGCGTCAGAGAGGCAATGTTCTTTGAGTACTATTGAACGAGCCAAAGTAATTGGCGTTAGGGCTATCACTTTTGAGAAAAATCAAATTCGAACGGATATCAAATATCAAGCAATGTATTTGAATATATTCGAATATCTACGAAACTAAAAGGATTGCGCATGTGCAATGACGTATTACGCACGGAGCGAGCTGTTCTTCCTGTTGAATAGAGTGTCATAAATGAGTGTTCCGTTATTAAAAAATTCTCATTTCACTCAGCGTCTGTGAAGTGAAGCAGGACAACGTCCCACCAGCGCTTGTTTCAGATTATCATCCACGGATGACTGGTTTTTGGTGCAGGGTTTTACTGCGTGATCAATATAAGCAGGCAAGCAGCACGGCAACTCATGCTCATCGTCTCCAAATCATGACCAGAGACGGATAAATATCAAGTCTGCTGTTTAAAACAAATAAAGAACCAATAGAGAATAGTTATGCGCGAACAGCGGCATATTTGTGCAGTGTGCGCATGTCAAAAAATCAATTCCGATTTGAATCTTGTGACATATAACGCGCACATTACTTTATGTATCATTCATGTAAACACCATGTTCGGATGCATCAATCGGATTGTCCATTTCCAGACACTACTTTTTAGATGAGTTGGGGTAGAAATTGTTCGCTCAGGCTGGCCGTTCTGTGCGTTATCTTCCATTTTCAAAACAGGGTGGCTTTTGGCTATTATTCGCTTGATTTGGTCATGAGCTTACGCTACAATACGTTTAGAGTGCCCGCTACTGGATGAGATGGCAAACAATAAAATAAAAAACAAACGGTCTAATCATAGACTGTAAAAAATGCGCTAAACATGGCACTTTAAAAACCGGTTAGTTTATTTATAGTTCGATTACGGATATTTCACGTCATGTTCGAATGCATATTCGAATATCAAAAAAAAGTGACAGCCCTAATTGGCGTGCTTGATTCACATCACACACTCCGCCCCCGCGCGCGGGTATAAATGCAGAAGTGGATGCACGCACCAGCTGCTTTTTCGCTGAGGAGCCGAGAGTAGCCCGGCGTCAGCGGTGGTCCAGCGTTAGTGGCAAGGGGACTACGTCCTCCGTTCCCTCTTTCAGGGAACGGTGGGTTGCATACGCAACCAGGACGTTCCCTTCAGTCGATAACGTCGGACGTATTCGACAGTCGACTGAATGGGGATCACCTTTGAAAATGCCACTAAGGGCCCACCTTCCAGTGCCTAGACAAAAGCTTCCTGATGCCCCCGCTATTTTAAGGCGGGGAAGGACAGGGCTTAGGCCAGGGAAGTCACTGCTGTTTCTACAGGACCACTGGGAAAGCGTTCCCCGTACATTGGAAGGAAGGGACGCTGCGGAAACAACATCCAACCCGGAGGGAGGTAACGTGGAGAATACACATATAAACTGGGCGGAAGACCGGGCAGTATGACATATGGAATGTCACTGGGGTGGCTCCAGCCTATGACAGGGGGGTGACTCACCGGACAATGGCGGCAGAGCAGACTCTGCCGAGGGAAGACACGGGCTCACCGAAGGGAGCCATATCGTGGAAATACACATATGGGATCACCGTAGGGATGGCAACATATGGGCCCCAGCCTAGCACAGGTTCCACACTGCTTACGAGTGGTAGGCCTAACACCGGACGCTCCGCCACCTCCGATGTCGGATGGGTGCGGAGGAACTCAACAGGGTTCAGTTTTAAGGGAACTCACTGGAGTAGAATGGCGCACGTATCCAGTCCATAGGAGGGGAATGGCGCAGCAAGCCGACACTTGAACCGGGCTCCTGGTGAAGCTGGCTTCATGAAAAGGGAGCTCACGGAAGCAGCGGTTCAATCTAGGTGTCGCCCAGCCCCCAACTCTAGAATCTGTCAGCAAAGCACTCTGTCAATGCCCAGGTGGAGCACACACTCATTATAGAGGAGCTCTATAACACCTAAGAGGACATGAGCATCTCGGAATTTTAACCGAATTGAAGGCAGCCACTCCACCCCACTTGCAGGAAAGAGAGCACTGAAATGATCGAAAGCTTTCAGGATCTCCTCACGGAGAGAAGACTCACTCAACGAATAGGTTCCACTCCTAAAGCGCAAGCACACTAACTCTTTTTTAGGGGGTGCATGCAGAAGGGATGGTAACTACCACATGTTCCCGTGATAGCCACCTGAACCTCCGCGTCCAGTGTAGGACCGGCCCGGTTGTCCAGGGATCATGACGCAGTTGCCATCGTGCCCCGTCCCTGAAATGTGTTCAGGAGACGTCAGGAAGGCTGTCGAGGGGAGCAAGGTCCGGTTGGGCCAAAAAAGGGGCAACTATCAAGACCTGCTCCCTCCTGACCTGGCAGACTAGGTGCAAGCGACTGGCGCCCACAGACAGGAGCACTGCTCAACACTATATGTGAAGATCACTGCTTATAGCTTCAGGAGCATTTTATGCTCAACACCTAAGTGTGATAAATATCACTGAGCCTCAGGAGCATTTCATGCTCAACACCTAAGTGTGATAAATTTCACTGAGCTACAGGAGCATTCCTGCTCAACACCTGAGTGTGATCAACTTCACTGAATTTCAGGAGCATTTCTGCTCAACATGTGAGTGTGATGAAATCACTGAACTTGAGCAGGCGCCAGGCGATAACGAATCGCAGCCGCTTTTTTAGTAGGCTCACTGGGGAACGCATTTCTGCAGAGCCCTGGGTCCTGCTGAGAGCCATTGTCTATCCAAGGGTTGTCCGCTCAGACAAAATAACAACCGGCAGAAGGAGGACTCCGGAGAGGCAAACAGATGTTACTGTGCGGCCCCGAAAAGTCCCTCCCCAGCTGGACCGGCAGGGGATGGAGTTACTACTCTCCCTGGCCAAGCTGTCGTGAGGCTCGTTAGTGGCACGATTGAGCAGGCCGGAAGAGTATTGGAATGAAGCGTCCTCAGAACCTTCTGACTCCAAGGAGGAGGTGACAGGCGAGTTGTGAGACGCGAGGGAAGCATAGCGCAACGGTCGCGATCGAACCAGTACCAGCTCGCTGAGAAACGATGGCTCAAAGCGAGGGGAACTGCTACAACTCGAGGCACGGATGCCAATGCAGTCGGAGGTTGCCCAGGCCTCCGTTAAAGCATGCCCTTTGTGCATGGCCCCTCAGATGGTGATAGTGGACCTCGTTCTAGGAGCGGGTTGCGCAGAGAAACGAAAGGTCTGATCACAGACTGAGGGTTTGGCTAGCCGGCCGGGGTGATCTGTCGTCACACAAGGCGTGCCGCTCTGCCACAGTCAACTCAGGACTCGGTCATGAAGCTAGTGCTGAAGCGGTCTTCATATGGAGGAAGCCAAGCGGCTGCATCTGCCATATGCCCCAGGAGCCTCTGAAAGTTATTTCAGTGGGACCCTTTCTCACTTCTAATAACACCAGACGAACACACTCTTACTTGAAGAGACGTGTAGAACCGAGTCCTTCTCCAAACTGAAAAAGAGATACTCAGCCCGTAGGTGAGAACACTCTCTCCCAGTTGACCTGAAGACCCAACTGGCTATGGAGCACTCGAAGGGTAGGACCTTGTACTGATACTTTGCACCCTCAACGCAAGAACACAGAATGATCTGTGGAGTGGCGGGATCAAGATCTGAAGTACCGTCCTTCAGGTCGAACGCTGCAGGCCATCTAAGGGACGGAGCAATCAGAAATGCATCTGTGTAACAGCTGAACGGAGGCTTTCGAAAAATGATGACCCAAATTTTATGTAGGGATTACATTTTCCCATCTAATTTGCATATTATGAGGTCATATGGTGGTGGCAATCTTGGATTATAGAATTTTCATGAAAAGTCACATGTTTAAATGATAAAATGCAGCACTTATTTCCCCCCAAAATGTCCATCACTTTCTGTATGCTATATTACACAATACTGAATGCTCAGGTATATAGTAAGTAGTAAACAAACTGTAAATCATTACTAATAAATGGTAGAAACAAACAGAATGCATGTAGTGGTAGAGATTTTCCATTTACTAAATACAGTAGGCACTCTTATTCCATGTATGGGGCACATATATATTATTCATATGACATACAAACACAAATAGACAAGACCTGTTTAGTTCAAACGCTCACTCGCACAGATCATGAGTGACATGATACGAGCAGCGCGGCCAGATCTGCCTCGCGCGCGCGCCGAGTGTGCACAGCTCGGACTACTGTCGTTGTCATTGCGACTCCTCACCCTGCCTCCACGTTGCCTCCTAACTGTCCTATGAATACTTCGACCTCGTCTAACATAGCCAGTGGCATTAGACAAAGTCTCCACCCCAATACTGTCGCCGCGATTGCGGAGAGGCTCTGATAACATGGCTCACTCGCACACTAGCTCCGATTTTGATCGCACTGATTCAATGCGCTCTAACTCGAACATTTTGTATAGAAACATGACGTTTTTTTGATTCGGGGATGAAGTATGACATGTCTGCCATCCAGTGGAGGGGAGGTCGAATGATGAGACCCAATTTGACAAAATCGGCCGTTTTATTCAGTGCCGCATCTTGTCGAGTAAACTCGACCGTGGCGCCTAGAGGGTTAAGAGCATTTTAGCTCAACACCTAGGTATGAATAAAATCACTGAGCCAGGGTGGAAGCCAGCGAACTGAACCGCAACCGAGTCTGATGGCAGACGTACCTGAGTTGGGGCACTAAAGTGGAGGACAGGGACCCGACTCGGAAGGCCCGGAGGCTGCCCGAAGCAGGGTCTAAGTGTGATGCATGACACTTACCTGTCTCCACGAGACGGCCAGAGATGCGTGAGAAGGCGGATGACCGGGTCCTCGAACCGCACCCAGCTGCCGTGCTGGCGAACAAGAGGGGGCTGAGGGGTGCAAGGCTTTACAGGGTCGCACACCGCCAGATTTCCCCACTTGGAGCCCAGGAACAGAGGAATTTGCTGTTTCCTTGAGGTGTAGGTACCGCCTGCTCCACTCTTTTGGGAGCAAAGCGGTGAAACAGACCACACACACCACAAAGACTCCACCCGGCCCTCACCCGGGGGGAGGGAGTGGATTGGTGACCAGCAGGAGCAACGGCCAGGGAACGCCCTCGGCGATGAGCAGGCGGAGGTACTGCCACCGGCGGCGGGTTGGAGGCAGCAGCGGGCCACCAGGGAAGGATGTGCCGGATACCTCCGTCTGCGCTTGGGCAGCAGAGAACTGTTGGGCGTAGCTCTCCGCCGCATCGACGACCAGCCCAACCTGGGAAATTGGGGAGACCAGGAACCGAACCTTGTCCGCATCCGCCATATCAACCAGGCTGAGCAAATATGGCGTTCCTGGACCACTAAGGTGGACATCGCCAGACTGATCGCGCATGCCACGACCCTCGTACCCCGGAGGGCGAGGACGGATGCAGTGCGGAGCTCACCTATGAGCGCACGGTCTAGGCTACCCCCGCTCATGTCCATGGGTGCCCTGGCCTGACAGACCTGTGGCAGCGCTATGGCATGCAAGAGGAGGCGGCTTGCCCTAATGCTTTGTAAACTCTGCCCATCGAAATGGACGAGAATTCACAGGCCTTAGGGGGGGAACGAGAATCCCCCCAAAAGGCAGCGGCCGCCAGACACAGGTGCACCTGTGCCATGACAGACCGCTCCAATGGAGGGACACCTCGCAGCCCTTCACCGCTCCTCAACTAAGAGTAGTGAGGGGGAAAAGCTATGCAGGCAGTTTCTGGCAGAGAAAGGTGCCGTTCACTACCTGATAAGCTCTCCATGCATTTCGGAAAAGAAAAGCACTGGGGCGGCGAGCTGAGAACTAGCGCGGCCCGCCCCAAGATACTAATCCTCCAACCGAGACTGAACGGGACACGGTGGAATTTCCACTCAAACCCGGCAGCCTCGGCGGCCCGTTACAGCATAGCTGACATTTCTGGATCTGGCTCGGGCAATGTTACACTCTCAGAGGGAGATCACACAGCCGAGTCGTCATCTCCAGAGGCCAGCTCACCCTCCGATGCTGCCATCGACATCTTATCCTCTGGGGGAACCCCCTTTGAAACAGCTGATCGGTCCATTACAGACGGACCAGCATGCTCAACAGGAATTCCATCGGCTGCGGTGTGATGGAGGAGTGAGGAGCCCACAGGGAATGGTTACCGGGCGAGACCTCCATCACTATCATCCGATTACCCATCCCATACGGCACCCGGGGGTAGGGCATGGTAATGGGGACTTGCGCTTCGCGAATGAAGGCGAGTCTCAATCTCAAAACCGCGATAGTCATATTCCCGCAATGAGAACATGAGTCATCCACAAAAGCTGCCTCAGCATGCTGAACACATAAATACATATATATGTATATACATATAAATACATAGCTCAAACATGCGATGCAACAATTGTGACCGTCAGAGAGGAAAAGGGAGAACGACCGCACCCAGAAACGCACGGGTGGAATGACATCTTTTTTTTTTTTTTAAAGACGCAAACGCACCCGTGTTGCTCTTTCAGAAATAGGACCCGTCACCAGTGCCGGAGCACACAGGAATGACCGCGGCAACACTGAATTCAGAGAACTGAAAAAACAGTGAAGCACTCACTTTTTCGCCCTCAACCGGCCGTCAAACAAACAAACACAGAAATTTGCTTTACTGTTAAAACAGCAGTTGAGAGCTCAAAGCTCGCGACCACCGCTACACTGCTCTGTAGAAACCACCAGCACCGGGGAGAGTCTTTCCAAAAGAACACCGACACACTCGCTCGTTGATTACAACAGCACTCTTCAGAGACATCAATACGAACGGCTCCGAATCGAAAGGCAGCAGTTGCATGCATCCACTTCCGCATTTAAACCCGCGCGCGGGTTTGGAGTGTGTGATGTGAATCACGCACGCCAATTACTTTGGCTCGTTCAATAGTACTCGAAGAACATTGGCTCTCTGATGCGATCCCCATTCAGTCGACCGTCGACTACGTCGTTGACTGAAAGGGAACGGTAATTTTGAGTTTTAAATTTAAAAACTCAACTGCAGTTTCAGTCAAAATAAAAACTATAATTTGTATATTCTAATTGTTTGGCTTCCCTAAACACAAGTGTGAATTTAATGTAGACCAAGACCCTATATCACAGCAAAAAGAGGTTTGAGTTCCCTTTAAAGTTCTGGTGCAAGTCAGTTCACTGACATTTTGTTGTTGTTGTTGTTGTTTAGTTTAAACACTGAACATGGGTTAAAGCTCTTAATTTTAAACTCTCAAAGTGTACCAGATTGTGCATTGATTGTGTTGTACCTTGTCAATGCAAATGATGAAGAATTTACGGAGATATTTTCGAAAACCAACTTGGAACATTTCCAAACTTTGGAAGTACTGTACATGGTGAGGTAAAAAGTAAGTAGATACAAAGATTCTGAACATGATTTACAATAGAAAAGGTAATCCTGAATGCAATGATGTATTTTGAAGTCCATCTAACAATGAGTGTAATAACAGAAAAATACATGCCACTTACATAATTTCTCATCTGTGCAATAAGTGCACTTCAAAAGCATAACCCGACGATTTGTGACTCAGCCTAAATTTATGAAAATTTCACTACAAATGTTTTATGATTACTATAAGTACAGCGTAAAGTTCCATTTCATAAATTTTTCAGCAATGGCTAATGATTTGAGGCTACTGTCACATGTGGTGCTGAATGCATAACATGAAATGGATAGGATAGTAGAAAACAGGTACTAACACAGCACTCACTCTGTGTTTGATAAAGCTGCAGGGCATGTGTTCCATCAGCATGTTAGTGTACAATACTCTGCACAACATGACCAAGGCAAATCTCGATTCTTCATTGTAGTGGTCTTGAGTGATGATGTGTGCAAGTGTCTGCGTGTATAGCTCATGCTCCTGTTAGTGTGCAAATACAGTATGTCAGAGAATGCAATAACATGGGGAGGGATGGATGAGAAAGTCAAAGGAGGTTCAAGGGAAAGGCAGAACAGGAAAAAATAAAAGAAAGAAAACGAGCATGTCCCCCTGGGCCTCTGTTGACGAAACGGTCAGTGTTTGACCTGATGGAGGGAAAAGAAGTAAAAGGTTGACTGACAGTGTGAGGCAAGGTAAGAGACAGATGGTGAGAGGGATAAAGAGAGCAGAGGAGAAATACAAGATGAGAATTAGAAAATGAGAAAGGCATGGGGAGGAAAAACAAACAAAGATATTCACAAGGACACATATGAAGAAAGTACTCCACACACATAGACAGTTAAAGGATGTTAGGCAAATTCAAGAGATGTTAGCATTTAAATTCATGCATAAACAGAGCACTTGTTTCAACAGGAACTCATCCTGTAGAATGCTAATTTAATGTTATTAAACATGTATGTATGTGTTTGCCTTGCAGCGTAAAGCTAACAGGAATCCCCAGAACTCCCTTCTAGTCCAACCTGACATCCCTCACAACTTGTCTCTTCATGTCTCTGTCTCCACCCTTTTTCCCGTAGACGGAGAAATCATTAGTCATTCATGGCTCAATCTGTGAATGGGTGGTGTGATTTGTCACTGCACTTCATATTTTACCTGTATATTTAGTTTACCATTGTAAAGTGCCCTCTTCATTACAGCTGTACAGTGTGTCCTATAATGTTTGTAAATCTGCACATGCTGTTTATGGCCACTGTATTATTCATTTGAGGTTTATTACTGGTCTGTCTAGTCTGCATGGTGCAGTGTTGCACATTTGCTGATCATTATTTTTCAGGAGTTTTTCAAACCTTTTCTGAAGCCTCCCCAGCACTGAACATTTGAAATAAGAGAGACATCCCAAATCTCTGCTATACTTCATTCCAATATGTTTTTTTTTTTCTTGTGAGACCGTATGGTATTTTAGGACATTCATGATAGAGACCAAGGAGTCTAACTGTCTAAAAATTAGGATTATCCTGACATGAACTGTAGCCAATTGAACATTTCAATTCACGTTTTAAAGGGGGTGTCACAGGGCCCTACAATATATTACCTATATGAGTCCAAAGTCTAACTGCATAAATCTTTGTTTCCATTAGAAGTAGTTTTCTTGTGGTTATATTGGTTGTAAACACACAGTTCAAGAAGATCGAACTCCGCAGGTTCTGCCCATGGTTCTGGATGTGACACATAACATGCAGTTGTTGCTGTCCATGCTCCTGATTTTTTTTTTTTTTAACAGACAGGCATTTAGACACGTAGAGTAGGTGTATGTTCGAGACTGTTAGAGATTTCACTTGATTTTATACACTGAAAGAAATATCCTGTCTTTACCAATTTAGGACAGCATGAATGTGCAATGGAAACATTTGGGACATTAATCATAAAATGTTCTCTGTAACATTATTCTCATTACTAACCTCCTCAGCTAAAACAAAGACAAAATACCCACCAATTTCCAAAGGAACAGTCACTTATACAGTCAATAATTTAAAATCCAGCGTGGACTGTTGTCAGGAAAAATGATCTCAATCAATTCCAGTCCACCACTGCAGTGTATGTGTGTGTGTTGAGAAAATCCTGGGAACTTCTTTATTGATTAAAAACTATCTTGCAAATCACATATCAAAAGCCTAAAAATAGATCCCAATTTAGTTCATAGAAATTCTAGATGTATTCTGTTACTTCTGCACAACATCTGAGCTTAACTACCCAACAGGATAAAAAGAGAATTGGCAACCAAAATGACATGAACTAACCTAGACCCCTTTATCAGCTCCTATGCAGGCACCTTTATATTGAAACAAACTAAAAATTGTACAGGGGCGTCAGTTTGTGTTGAAAAGTGGTGGGGACAAAATATCAGATGAAAAAAACATTACAGCAGGACGGGAAAAATATTGAATAACGGCGCATCAAAAGTGGGCATAGGGTAGGCCAGTCAACAACACGAAAATACTCAGCATAAAACCCTCAACAATGTCGACTGCACATGTAACAGTCCCTGCAACACCAGCTCAACCGAACAGTGCCAAAGCACCATACTGTAGACTACAGGGCTCGACATTAACGCTTGTCCGGGCCAAGTGGATTTTTTGAAGGGAAAAAGAGAATTAAAAGAGAAGTAAAAGAGAATTTTACTTGCCCGACCGGACAAGTTGCTAGCCTGATTAGAACATCAATAACAAAAATAAACAAATAACCAGGGAATCACTAAACCGAGAGAATGATTCTGATTTTATTACATTTATTGTAAGTTGCGATCGATTGTGGATAATGTACTGACGGTAAGGTTGCGCTGTTGACCTCTCAAGGAGAAATCTACACAAATGAGTTTTTATAATTTTAACATATGTTAAGCAACCTCAATTATTTTTCCTAAATACCATCACGATTGGAAATGTGACATTGATTTCCTACAACAGTTCAATAAACAGTTAAAATTAAGTAACTTACATTTTAGATGCAATATTGCCAGTTTTTGTTCTGTTTCAGCCGTGAAAATAGTTCCAAACAAAAATCACAGCAGAACCACGGTGCATCTCAGGAACACTCAACCTGTTTTCATTACTGAATGATTCAGCATTTTGAACGAATCGGTTGAGTCAAAGATTCAATGACCCATTCATAAACATCTGTCTTGCTGTGTCCGAAATCTCCCATTACTCACTATATAGTGGACTATATAGTGAGCTCGCCATTTTGTAGTGCTGTCCGAATGTATAGTGATGATTATTATACCCTATATAGTCCACTCAATGTATCCCAGAATGCATTTTGAAAAGTAGTGTACAACCGATGGTCACTAACCCAAGCCCTACATACCATCATGCATTGCGCTGATCGCAAAAATGCCGGATGGACGTCAAGGAGAGCAGCGCGACAATACGAATTTGTCATACAAATGTAAGTTATGTTCGTTTTCTGTCTAGAAATCCTGTTTCTTTTGCTAATCCGCGAAATCTTCTGAATCACGAGAACAAAAACAAAACAAAAAAGAGAAATATTGAGTGGGATCTCCACAGAGTCTAAAAGCTGTTTTATTAAGAGTATTATGCGCAAGATATTTGATAATGTAGATCTGTTTTTTTTTTTTCTAATGTCGACAGGCAAGAGAAAACGGTGTGATGCGAAAATGAAAATATATGAAAATGTGTATTAATTTTATTTATGTTTATAAGTTATAATCATGTGTGGAGTGACGCATTATAACAGAAACGGCCAGAAATTACTTTTAATTTTACAATTTTGGAGAAATAAGCTCAATATAATGTAATGTATTTATAAAAAAAAAATCTATTAGCCCAGAGCTGGCTCGGCACCAGCTGACAGATGATGGAGCGTTTAAATAGTGCGACAGTAATGCCGTAATCAACGGCGCCGAGAGACGATCGAGTAAGGTCCGAAAGTGGTGTTTATATTATGCTGGTGAGCTCACTATATAGTGCTCTACTTCCTACCCCCTACATAGGGGTTAGGGAGTAGTGGCTTGAGTGGAGATTTCAGACACAGCCTTTCATTCTTCAATGAATCAGCCGTTTGAACGAATCGTTTGATTGAATGAATCAATGACTCACTCATTAAGACGGTCGCCTGCCGCCACCTTATGGCGGTTTATAGCGTTATGTTTAAAAGTAGTATCATTCTTTCCAACGTTTCTTATTTGTATATTTAAATCAATTTCATAACATTATTTTATGCAATTGTAATTTTTCAGTGTAAATGATTTAATTTGATCAGCCTTACCTAGGGTAACAGCCCTATAGTGTCTTATTAATTGAATTTATTGATCAAATTTAGGAATTTAAAAAGAAAGATGAAGCATACATTTAATAAGATTGGGGGAGGAGATGCCCTTTAAAGGTGCAGATATTACAATATGCCGATTTAAATATCAAAGCTGATTGAACACTGATGAGAATATTGCTTCAGAATAAATTAACAAAAAAAAAAAAAAAAAAAAAATCTGGACAAGTAACTTTTTTACTTGGACAAGTGAATGACAGATTTAGGCTACTTGTCCGAAGGACAAGCACATGAAAAGGCTTAATGTCGAGCCTTGCTGTAGAAAACAGTAGCACGTTAAGTCAATGATTACAATGAAATTCATTACATATGTAAAAGAAAACACACACCATAAGCATACAACGCAACATATCTGCATCAAATAACACCAGAAAAAATTAAAACAATGTGGAATTTGCAACCCACATAAATACAGTGCATGTTTGTCATGTTCACAGAGAGAGAATGGATAACTTGGACAAAAAGAAACTGTGTCAAGAATTTGTTCAAGTTACTGATCGGCGCATGCATGTTTTTGGGTCATTTGAGAATCAGTAATAGTTTATTTTGTCGAAGTTACTTTTTTGGACAATGTACATTGTTTCTTTCTGTATCTAAACTGCATTGCATGTTTTATTTTGTGCAAATAAACCTTTAACATTTCTTGGTTCGCTTGATTTTTCAAAACATTTTAACCAAATGCTTTCAAGTAGTGGTGGGGACAAAATCAGCCATTTCAAAAAGTGGTGGGGACATGTCCCCAGCGTCCCCAGTGTAAATGACACCTATGAAATTGTATGATGCTAATTTCATAAGTAGACACAACTTAAATCCAAAGACAAGATCATGTCAGATCCCTTCAGCCACACTGTAAAAAAATGATCGTGATTTTAACGGTAAAAATGCTACAGCGCAAAACTGTTAATTGGTTAACAGAAAGTTTCCTTACTATATACGGTAAATAACTGTGATAGATCTAACGGTATCTTTTAACCGTTAAATTAACAGTTTTTGAAAGTGAAAAAGAACAACTCATTGTATAATTTACAGTGAAAACCCGTAAATTGACATTCCCACAATTCCCTACGGGACACTTCACATTTGATTTATTTTTGTTAAATTACTGTTTCTTCTTAGTTTTCTTAGTTCTTTTCTAATCAGTTATGTACATTAGTGTTTTATATTACATTTAATGTTGTTAAATTAATGTTTATTGCATTTAAAAAAATTCATGTGTGTTACCATGATGGTGATTAATGTTTGTGCGAATGACTGTGCAGCTTCTATATAATAGTATTAACTTTCTTGTGGAAGACTACTTGTGAGGTGCTTAGATTTATCATGTGACTCTCATCACTGCTGTGATGACTGTTGGTTGTCAGTGTGTTACAATGGTACAAAACAAACATTAATACTTCAATAGGTTGGTAAATTAATACACCGTATTTCATTATCTGATATAATGTTACTGTAAATTTTAAGTTAAGTATGTAACACCAATAACGTTGATACTGTATTATTGACGGTAAAGTTATGGTAACCACAGCTGCCAGTTTGTTTTTTTCCCTAAAAACAACGGGATTTTTTTTTTTACAATGCACTGTAAGAACAGCACCCTTCTTCTACAAATACAAATACAGAGAAACACATATGAGACTAGGTAGGGCCTACAGTGGATTCCAATTCTTGGTTTAACCTTTAAAATAACATTTGCAGTATGATTAAACATGGAGATGAATGGAGAAAGCATGAGGGGGACAAACAGGTTGAATACTAACTGCACTGGTTACTCTCTCTCTACAGTCTGTGTAGTTGATTGTGTAATGGTGTGGGTGTGCTCAAGCCTTGAGTATTTATTGAGATATGTGCTGGTTTTGATGTTGCTTTTGATAGCAATGTGTTTTGTTTTTCATTATGAGAATGTGTGTGTACGCTTCAATGGTTCTCTTTCCAGATTTGTCTCTTGTTCCAGTAATGCCGCTGGTAAATAGCCTGCATAGACTTAGTCAAAACTGAAACTAGATTATAAATCACTACTGTCCATTAAAGTCCATTAATCACTAATCCACAGACCAGCTGCATTTCGCATGACTGGCGCCCTTTTCTTCAGCTACCCGCATAAACGGAAAACAAAATAGCCACTTTGTGCCGCACGCATGATCTACGGGCGCGCTTATGCGGAGTGACAGGAACAAGCCGCACTCAACTCATTGTGCTACTCACTGTTCTCTCTGTACCCACACGCACACCCAGATAGATGAGTAGCTATTGTGTCTCATTCTAAAACTACATTCATTATGCGAAGTGTCAGCGAGCGGGGGGACACACCTGATTTTTGCCCCGCTGTCCGTTTTCGAGTTCCGGTGAGCTGTTCATGATTCCCCATCGATCATTGAGCATTCTCCGGAGAAGAGCCAACACTAAACCGCCTGTCAGTTACAGGCGGTGGAAAAAAACAAGACACCTTGTCGTTCAGTCGTTTTCCTGTTCAGTTATTCCATGGATATAGACAAAAAAACCTTTGGAGGAAAAGGGAAAAGGATCTGAGGAGAGTGCGCGAGATCGAGAAGACACTGATCTAGCCTCTATTCCGGGACCACACTGATTAATTCTGGTCTAAAAGGGGCGGCGAAGACTCTCGCAACACACATCGCAATATCATACGTACTTTATAAGAAAATAATAATACTAATTATAAATAAATAAACCCCTCAAATTTCCACAAAGTTGTTTTTTATTTCCTCCAGGAGCGTTAAATAAAGTCCTCAGATATATTCCACACGAAGTAGCAAAAGAGAACGGGCGCGAGTCGCGCGCGTGTATATCCAAGCCAGTGCCACTCAAAAGGCGAAAAACTACAGATGTTTCTGTCAGAAAACGTGTTCAGTCGATTATAAGTGATACAACTTTGTATTCCCGAGCCGATAGCGGGATGAACGTGGCGGAAAAGATGTTTCTTCAAGCACAGCGCGCGCGGGTGGTTCGTTTCCCAGGCTGTCCTAGTGCACAGGACAGAGGGCGAGCGTTTTCACAAGACTAGCGCAGATTAACTGGGTTCCTACTCGTGAGTTAAACTCCTCGCTCTCCTCAAGCGTCAGAGCCTATCCGTTAAGCGCGCTCCCGCTGTGCGCTCAGGTTTTTTTTTTTTTTTCGCTCATTCACCGTCGGCACTGAGATGACTTCTCAAAACCCTCTATGTCAAGAAACTACAACTTCGAAATGAGAAGCTCAATGTCCAAAAAAAGGAGAGTGGGTGAGCGTCAGAAGTAGGCTAAAAATCAATTGCAGCTGCACGCAATACAAGGCTAAAACGCAAGGCTAACTAAAGTTGTTTTTAAATGCGTGTAGTTCAACTGTAACCCTCATCGCAGTGATACAATGAAGTTACTGAAAATCCACAGACTGAAACTTTCATTGCAAACAAAGGCACATGTATTATGAATCCTTAAAATCTATATTGAAGAGTTTTCAAGACAATTTAAATTTTACTCTCATCTTGTAAGAAGGCACACAGCTACATATCAGTATGGACAAGAGTGTGCAAACTTTGATGTAACAGTTACAGGATTGAAGATGAGTCTAAACCCTCTACAAGGCCTCCAGAAACAACCGCCCAATTCTGAGACTACTTGATAGTGGACTGAGAAGAGCTTTTGGATGCAGGTGTGTGTGTGTGTGTGTGTGTGTGTTAGGTGGAGCATTCAGTAAGACCTGCATCTCAGCCAGAAGTCTTAGGCAAGGGACTTTTGGAAAGACTTAAACAGTTTATTCTGGCTCTATTATGTTCTTTTTTAACATAAAACATGTTGCTCTATCTATGCGTGCTTGCACAAGTGTGTTTTTTCACAGACGGAGCACGAGGACAAAAGTAGAGATCTGTGAAGAGGCAGTGGGCTGCATGTTCTTCTTCAAATGCCAGAGTCAAAGTTTGTAAAACAGTTGAGGGGTGAGGGAGAAGGAGAGGGACAGCTGTTTTGAAATCATAAAAAAAGCATATGGGCCAATGCTTAATAAGATCTTTTCTTTTTTTTTTCTTATAAATAGTTTAAAACACAAGTTCTTAGAAATGTTCTTATTATGCTGGTTTCGGTTCTGAAACATTCATACCATTGTCAAGAAAAGTTTAAATTAATGTTTCTAAAAAAAAGTTGTGTAACCAAGTCAATTATTACTTGACGTTTTTAAATAGTTACGATATTTATTTACTTTTATTTTTACAAAACAAAACTTGTTTAAACAAATATTCTAAATATCAAATATCATACATAAATATAATTCATAAATAGTATTCAACCTTTTTAACGTACTAAAGGTTTCAGGGAATCACACCACATGATATTTCATAAATTGAACTACACATGCGTTGTCTTTGCACCACATGACGCGACGCGATTTGGCAGACGTTTTAAGTAGTTTTGTTTAAATTATTAAGCGAAACTTTCTTATTGTCTACTCTTTATTTTCAAAGAGGCAACAAAAGGCTTATGCCACCCCAAAATACCTAAATTGATCCAAATTAAAACCATGCCATCATAGAAGAGGTGTAAAGAATGTCATTGACCTATTATTGAAACAAATGTCTTAAACTGAGGAGTAAATGAAGTCAAGAACTGTTTTGCTGTGGTAATTAAAAAAAAAAAAATCCTAAAGTGTTTTTAAAAAAGAGTAGGCGTTTAACCCCAGCATCTTGAACAAATTTGTCCATTAGCTACTATCAATCATGGCCAGTATAGGCCATGTATATAGTAATTTTCTCCATGAACAGTGACTGGCAACCCCTATCTGATGGGATAGGCGTTCTGATGTGCTATAGATGGTGACGTATCATCCAGGTAGATGATACAATGCTGATAGAGGAAAATCTCCCACTCTCTCTTGTAAAATGTGAGAAAAGAAACAAATTACAATTATGATTCTCCTTACAGAACTCATCCAATTCAGAAAGAGACAGTTAACTAAAGCTTCAAATGATAGTATATGTTTTGTAGGTAACACTTTAGAATATGGTTCCTTCGTTAATGAATGCACAAGAACCAAGGAGTAACACAATATTAACAATCTAGTAACTATTATTAACTAACAAGAAACTCTGATTAACGAACTAAGTAATAGCGCACAGATGAAAGTGGTAGTTCACTATTAACTAATCAATAACTATTTGTTTAATGCTTCCCAGAGAAATACTGAAAAAGTTTCATAATTCATGCAAAACTAATCAATAACAATGGCAGAACAAATGACTAGCACTACATTAAACATTTTAACTGCTACTGTAAACGAATACACAAGGTTGTTTGCATTATCAATATGTAATAGCATATAGCAGACTTATGAGTTGGGAAAGCTGTTAGTAATTGGCCTATGCTGTCTATTTTTCAACTGAATAATTTTAAAGAAATGGATTTTTGAATGCAGTTGTCGGGACCTTACTTGTCCTGTGGCTAATTTTCCGGCATTCCTCTGGCATTGAATCACTAGAGTCATGGTGAGTACTGGAATATATTGAGTCATCAGCCAGCCAAAAACCATATACAGTTATTTTATTATTTAACCTATACCTCCCAAAAAAATATGTTGTTATGTTTGTCTCCTAGCTCATAAATATATATACACTCACCTAAATGATTATCAGGAACACCATACTAATACTGTGTTTGACCCCCTTTTGCCTCCAGAACTTTCTTAATTCTACGTGGCATTGATTCAACAAGGTGCTGAAAGCATTCTTTAGAATTCTTGGCCCATATTGATAGGATAGCATCTTGCAGTTGATGGAGATTTGTGGGATGCACATCCAGGGCACGAAGCTCCCGTTCCACCACATCCCAAAGATGCTCTATTGGGTTGAGATCTGGTGGCTGTGGGGGCCATTTTAGTACAGTGAACTCATTGTCATGTTCAAGAAACCATTTTGAAATGATTCGAGCTTTGTGACATGGTGCATTATCCTGCTGGAAGTAGCCATCAGAGGATGGGTACATGGTGGCCATAAAGGGTGGCCAAAAATTTAACAGGTGTTCCTAATAATCCTTTAGGTGAGTATATATATATATATATATATATATATATATATATATATATATATATATATATATATATATATATATATATATATATATATATATATATATATATAATGTGTGTGTGCATATCTTGTGAGTGGTTAGAAGATTCTACACTTTATTGGCTTTTCATTAACTAGGCCTACTGTAAGAATCATGGTAACAAACTAGTAATGACTCGAGTGTTACTACATACTTCAATGGGAATTACTAATTATTTGGATCCGTATTCTAAAGTGAAGATCATGGGAACTAACTAGTAATGACTAAAGTGTTACTACATACTTCTAAAGAAATTTTCTAAAAGTATACTATTTAAAAGTTCACCAAAAATCTCAAACGCTTGAAATGACTTAAAGTGTTTGGTTGCACAAATCATGACTAGATCATAGTAACACTTGAATCATTACTAGTTAGTTCCCATGATCTTCACTTTAGAATACGGATCCAAATAATTAGTAATTCCCATAGAAGTATGAAGTACTACTTTCATCTGTGCGCTATTACTTACTGATTTGTTAATCAGTGTTTCTTTTTAGTTAATATTAGTTACTAGATTGTTAATAAACTTTTTCAGTAGTTCTCTGGGAAGCATTAAAAAATAGTAGTTATTGATTAGTTATTAGTGAACTACCACTTTCATCTGTGCGCTATTACTTACTAGGTCGTTAATCAGAGTTTCTTGTTAGTTAATAGTTACTAGATTGTTAATATTGTGTTACTCATTGGTTGTTGTGTAGTTATTCATTAACGAAGGAACCGTATTCTAAAGTGTTACCGTTTGGTACTATTAGACATGAAATAAGTCATACACACACACAAAGACATACATGTAAATAAACTGAAAATGTAATTAAACCAGACTGTGCCACACTCGCCTTCAAAGAGTGTGGTTTAAAAATCAATAAAAGGTCCAGGTGGACAAAAAAAAGCAGTCCTATTAATATAATGATAATGTGAGGGAGACTGAGAGAGAGAGGGTGAGAAGGGAGTAGGATGAGCTTTGTATATTGTAAATCTGGTTGACGACAAGATATTGTGGAATTGAAGAGGGTGGAGCAGAGAAAGACGAGCAGTGATTTTCCCCCACTGCTTCCCAGGATTGGTTGGGAATGAAGCTATATCTGCAGCAGTAAAGAGAGAATGAGCAAAGTGGAGAGAGAAGGAAATAATCCGTTTATTGATTCGCTCTCACATCACATGCTCTCCCCTTCTCTGCAATTCAGCATCTCTATCTCTCTCATCACACACACACACACACACACACACACACACACACACACACACAGGAAGGAGAGCTTGGCACATAAAAGGTGACATTCACTGATGGAGTAATTAGTGGCTAGCGAATCACATGCGGTCAGTGATGTTGATGATGTAGTGATGATGATGTACATGCTAATGATGATGTGAAAATAGTTGAACCTTTATTAATCCCACTGATTATTCTTGCAAATAACTGAATGGAGCAGTTGATCTGCTGAACATCAAATAGGAGGCACATTTCTGCCTCTCATAGAAAACAAGTGATGGAAAAAAGTGGATATATGGGTAGTTGTTGTCAGAATCAATAGGTAAACTTACATCCACTCAAAACGTTGGGGTAAGTACTTTTTGTTTTAAAGAAAATACTTTTATTAGGCAATGATGCATTTATCTGATCACAAGTTACAGTAATGACATTTATAATGTTATAAAAAATATTTTTCAAATAAATGCTGTGTTTGTTAATTTTCTATTCATTAAATAATAAAGAGTAGCATGCAACATTGATAATAATAAGACTGTAATGGCTGCTGAAAATTCAGCTTTATAATTACATCAATAAATGACATTTTACTATAAAGAAGAAAACAGTTATTTAAAATTGTAGTAATAATTGTATCACAATATTATGTCCTTACAGTATTTTTGATCAAATGAATTCAGCCTTGGTGAGCATAAGATAAGAGACTTTCGACCCAACTGACGTCAACCCAACTTTTATTTTCAACCACGTCGGATGTTGATGTCAGTCTGACGTTGCGGTTTTGACGTCAACCCAACTTTCGGCACTGACGCCTAGAGTGATGATGCACAGCTTTTATATTTTTGATATTTATGACAATAAACTGTTAAATCATACATAAATATTGCTATTATCCAACATATTGATTATGATCCCATACGATAGTGAAAAAAGCAATATTTACATAGTCATATAACATATTGAGTCTATTATTGTAGCATTGAGTCAAAAATATGTAATTACATAAGTTGTTCTTTGAGTAAAGATAAGAGTTTGACCTAAAATAATAATTTTCTGTCTAAAGTTGCTCTGTTAGGAATGATAAACAGGTCTTTAAAAATGAAATGTTATCAGCAGGAAAGGTTGAACTGTTTGAAATAAGCTAATGTCAGACCGATTCAGTTCTACTTCATTCCAACTATTCACAATTCTCCCAGCTCGATGGTTTCTGTCTCTGTGATTCTGCCATTCTTGTATTTCTGTCAATGCAGGACATCGGTGAGAGGTTTGTAATTATCTGCAACGCTCCCTTGAGCTCTGCTCTGGAACTTCCTGGTGTTCCGGTTCTGTTCTCCATGTCTGGCATTCACAAAAGGCCAGAGGGAACAGGGGAATAGAACCACACTGGAAGCCGCCACTGTAAACAACAGACATCTGTGTCCCCAAAGGCTAAATCAGGATTTGTTACCCAGCTTCAAATCATAAGGGAGCGAGAATGGCCTTCTAGTATCTAAAGTGGCTTTGTCTGGTATTTTCACACTTGTATTTTTACTGTTATGTCCGCCATTAATCTTCATTCTACTTTTTTCCTACTCAATTTTTTTCTCATGAATTTAGCTCACTCACTTAGTGCCTCATAGCTGCACAAGGATGCACTGTACAGTTCAAACAAGATGTCATCAGTTTGAAGGCACACGTTTGGCCATAATGAATCGTAACATTTGAATTCTCACGACAGCTTTTCACCCTTTCAGCCCACTTTTCATCATTCAACTCAGTCATTTCTGGTCGTTACTCAAACGTATAACAAGCTGACCTTTTGAAAGCAAAACAACTATATTTTAAATTCATGGCATTCCTCACATTCTACAACCTGCTTTGAAAGCTGTAGAGGAGCAGGCTTTTTTTCATTGCTGCAGGGAAAAATGATTGAGGATGAAACAACAGAGAAGATGCATACACACAGTTCTTTTGATTCATTTATTCATTTTTATTTCATTAATCCCACCACCAACTGCTGCTGAAAAAAATCTGCACAGGCTAATTCATTTTGCTCAGTTTCTTTCAGTCAACTTATATTTGACAGTAGACCTTGTTCTCTTCAGATCTTCACAGGAGCAGTACTGACCACTGTTCTCAAAAAAACATCTTGTTTAAAGGGCACATACTGGGAAACAGCAGTAGTATGTTGAAAAGCACTATTTGATATTAAAGAGCAGAAGCAGTCTGGATAAGTTCAGATCATCACATCCGAGCTCCAGCATAAATGAAGACAACTGAATCTCCAACACATCTGAGAGCAGGATAATGGTATAGGATTTGATCAATTGCTTCCTCTGTCCAATTGGCTGGAAGGTCATGTGGCCTGAAACACAAAGCTAAAACATATTGTCCTTACTGACTCTCAAAAAAACAAGCTATTATTCATACCGAGACTTTAATCGCAAAATATCTCAATGGTTCTTGCTTGTTCAGTTTTGATCTTAAAAAGAAAAGTGTGGGAAAGAGGTAATTCTGATCCCACTTCAGCTCTGAATAACTCTGTCCCCCCGGACCCACCGGTGGGTCCAATATTGCATCATCATAATCATTTAAAAAAATCTCTAAGTTGTACAGCACAAAACTAGACATATATAGTATTGTTTGAAAGCTTAGAACCTCAGCTTTCATGACAATCCCATCACTTTTGTATTTATGTTACATAGAATAAGATAATATGGTCTAAATTCGACCCCCCCATCGAAACGACCCCCCCTTGAGAAAATCATATTTATGATATTAAATTTAATATTTATATCACACAAAACTAACCAAAAATAGACAAGTCATACATCAAATGAAAGCTCGCACTCTCAAGAATATCACTATTTTACCGATCCAACACTTTACAGAAACATTATTATCCAAAGAATCACGAAAACGAAATCGAGTTTTTTGAACAAGCAAACACATGAGTCATATTCCTGTTCGGATCACTTCCTCCGTGTGGAGCTACTAGCCTCAAACGCTATATCAGCTCGTTTCTTAGGTTGTTTTCTTCAAAATGAGACCATTTTCACGTCTTCGAGCATGCATGACTAAATGACACTGTAATATGTCACCGATGTCCAGATCAAAACATGCGATGCAGGATAAGAGCAAATACTCGTATTAATCTTAGGTTTGATTGTCTTCGTTAGCCGCGATTTTTGATGACGTCATCAAATATTGCGTCATACGTCAAAAAAGCTGAGACTCTCAGCAATCCATAGACACGTAGATCATGCTTCTATGGGACCGAGATCTCCTATGACAAAGTCGAGGAGGCGGGACTTCATCTTGATATGTCAGCGAGTGCCAGCGGTCATCGCAGATGAGTAGACAGTGGCGCCTCCAGAAATTTTTCATAGGGGTGGCCAGATGGGGCCACTTAAAATCTTGGGGTGGCACACCAAAACTATAAACCATAATTTCAGAATTGTATTCTACTGTTGTAGTAAAGCGGCCTGTAGAAAACTATCAGAAAGACTTAAGGAAACTCCTACTGATATACTTTGGTTTATTGTGTTATATTTAATGTTACTAATGATATTAGTAGGGCCCTACTAATATATATTATATTATATATAATGATATATATTATATAGATATGATATATATATAAGGGCCCTCACCCCGCGGCAAATTTCCAGATACTTACATAATTGTGATGAATTTAATCCTTTTTAAGTTATTATTTTGCAGTGTAAGATTACAGTTAACACCTTTAAATATTACATTAATGTATTATGAATTTTTAATAAACTTAATGAGTGTATAAATCAGCAGCAAAAAGCAATTCTTGAAAAAATCTGCACAGTAATTTTATAAAATCTAAATATGTTAATAAAAACAAATTACTATTAGTTCTCTTATAAAATTCAATCAGGCAATCATACATTTCACAATTTTATATTTATATATGAATGTCAAGAATTCAGAAGTGCATATATAGCCTACACTACAAAGAAATAATATGCAATTAAATTATGCTTATTTTAAATGTATTGAGCAGGCTAGGTATAACAAAATATATTGGCTTTTAACAATATTTCAGTGCGCAAACCCATGATAACATGAAAAACAGAGCGCACACAGCGTGTATGCGCATCGCGGGATTCGCGGGTGCAGAATGATGTGCTCAAAGCAACATGGAGTCACAGTGTGCAGCGCTGCGCTGCATAAGTGTGCATTTAAAAGTTCACGTCACAAAGCGAGAAATGTCGAGGGCACAAATCCTAGTACGATTTGTTCCTTTGTTTCACAGTTTTGAATTCCAGTTATTGTCCGTTTGATGCCGATTTATAGTCCTTGTGATGTGTGTGATCTAGCAAGCACACGGTAGTGAGTCGTTTAAAAACAGCAACAAACTCCAACCAAATAAAGTAATTTTATGCAAATCTACAGCCTTTTATCTACAGATAATGCATTATAATGTGAATAAATCATATTGGAGAGAGTTTTACCGTGCATCCATTCCAAGAGGCGCGCGCGCTGTTTGAATATGAATAGAGAATGATTGACAGCCGCAGAGGAGGGAAAACGAGTTTCCGTATACTTTAATGATGTAAACAGACTTCTGTCCCTCACATTAAGCTATGGAATAACTTCAGATGACTTTGTCACTCAAACTGACGTGAAAAAATCGGGAGGCGCCGAAAAGCGCGCTGTTTGCATCCCTGCTTGTCAAAACGTGGCAAAGACACATCAAAAAGCTGCTGAAACAGTATACTGTAACCGTTTGGCACTTAAAACCTGTTAAGCTTCAACCCCACTTTTGAAAAATCCCCAGAAATGGCATACCCAAACTGAAACAGATACAGTTCATGAACCCTTTGTACTAAAAGCACAAGTAAGATCTCATTTGAAAGCTGACACCTGGCAGTTTATTGTAAATGTGGAATTAATTAGTGATACTGAAAAAAAAATTATGAAAAATGTCTTCAAAGTTTTGTAAAGTTATTAGAAATGTATTTTTATGAAACATCTTCATGAAAATAAAATTGAAGTTGGCATTGTATCAATCTAGAAATGCACTGCAGCTAAAGCCACATGTCTGACCATGTTATATTTAAAATTTGAAGAAGATAAGTTTAAAACTCTGCATTTAGTTAAATGTTTTTCAAGATCATGTCATATGAATTTATTTTGATTAGACTCTAAAATGCAAACTGGTGTTTATTGTCATCTTCTAGCATCTATTTAGACTATTTTCTCTATTGTTTTGTGGTGCAAACGAGCCCCATTCAGTGTCAGTCTCCCCTGTACACATTCACACCTCTCCAGCCTGGTTATGGGTCTAAATATGCTTTTCTTTTGTCTGCATTATAATCACTAACGACTGGCTATTCACACTGTTTCAATCCCTTTTTCTTTTATCAAAGTTCTCACTTCACATTTGAAACTGTATCAAATGCCCTTTTTGAAAAACGAAAAATTTCAGTAAGCATTCCTATTTAGAAAAATTCATAAAAATAACAGCTAATGTGCTGGCAGGTGCACAGAGTTAGCTAGCATGTTAGCTTAGCACACCATCAATACACGACAATTTATGTGATTAAAACCATGTTTGTGCTCCAAACTTACTTTATAACGCAAGTCGAGTGTTTTAAATAACCTTTTGTGATCTGATTTGGCTTCAGATGAAAAAATAAGACAGAAAATATATTAATTTATAGTATTCTGCAATGATAAACTCTATATCGATTAGCATTACATTATAAATATAATCTATTATTATGAAAATGCCTGATATGGCTCGAAGAACACAGGTAAATCGAATATCATTGCAATCATGTTTATTGTCTTCAAAACATCTTTATCTGCATGTTACAGCGATCTCTGGAAGCTTTGTTTGTATCAGGGACTTCCTGGAATGTCACATGATTATGCCACTTCTTCGTGTGTTCCATATATGGACTATTACTGTGCATAGAGCGCTCTCAGGCGGCCAGTATGAATTGAAAACACAGTACATCAGAGTATCCAGCGCTCATGATTACATCGACGCATTTGGGTATAAATTCAATAAATATTGTTCCTGTCTATAGATATCTGATGTAAACCTATGAGAATATATCAATATTTCTCCAAATCTGCACATGTTTGAGCTAAAAGCCCTGAGGGACGTTGTTTTGTCAAGCTCTGTCATGACGATCGCACAGGAGTTTTTTTCTGAATGGAAGCGGCTGACGCTCATAATTCATATTAAAGGTAACGACTAATTTTTTAATTACATAACTCCTGACACAAATTAAGACATAACTGTCACTATAAGTTTATCAGAATACAATAGTGGTCAAATACTGAAACTTGAGTCTTATATCTTTTTAATGATGTATAGTTTGTCAAGGTAATAACATTAAATCTGATAGTAACTTTGAACTATTTAAAAAAAAAAAACGCTTCAGTGCGCCCGCGCTCTGGTGAAGCTTAACAGGTTAAAAAGCACGCCACGACACATAATTCCCCGTCTTCTTTTACTAAAGAATATTTTTTACTTATTTATGAAATGCATAACTGATGCTACTAAAATTTGTACTGGCCATTGGGGTGGCCAGTGGGGTGGCCAGGAGTCGGCCAGGGGTGGCCATGGCCACCCCTGGCCACCCCCTGGTGGCGCCATTGCTTTTGGGGGGGGGAGTACTCTGGGTTCGGGCCGAATTCCGAGCTCTGAGCCCTCCCCCCAGACAGCACGCCAAATACGCATTATACTCATCCCCTTTTAATTGTATGTAAGAGTGAACTCGTGTAACACAGTCTCATCCCAAGACGTCAACTAACTGACGCTTTTGACCATACGTCAACATCCGACGTTTTAGGGTACCCTTTAACGTCAGTTAGATGACGATCCTGGGGTGTCATCCAACTGACGCTTTACCTTTAACGTCAGTTAGATGACGCGGGTAGGTTTAGGTCTGGGGTAGGGTTAGGATTAGATAGCGTCATCTAACTGACGTTAAAGGGTACCCTAAAACGTCGGATGTTGATGTATGGTCAAAAGCGTCAGTTGGTTGACGTCTTGGGATGAGACTGCGCTGACTCGTGAAATTATGTTTTATTAACAAAGTTCAGGAGAAGCACGTTCAGATAATTAACACAGTTGGAGAGCACTCAGCAATCATGATTAAATGAGGTCTTATTAAATTAACAAAGTTCAGGTGAAGCATGTTCAGATAATTAACACAGGTGGAGAGCACTCAGCAATCATGATTAAATCGTAAGTATATAGACTCAGCAGTCTCACCTCATTTCTCTGACAGTTTAGCAGCGTACCTCCACCACCCCTTCTCCACCTTTCTAATCCTAAACCACCTTACGTACGGGGGGAGTACTCTGGGTTCGGGCCGAATTCCGAGCTCGGAGCCCTCCCCCCGGACAGCTTGCCAAATACGCATTATACTCATCCCCTTTTAATTGTATGTAAGTGTGAACTCGTGAACTAATTGTTTCCATGAAGACTGTGAGCTTGAATCAAACCATTTCAAAACTGAGAGCAGGATAAAAGACCTGTGGTACCATTTAAAATTAGGGAAGCCCATTCTACCTTTTATTTTACTTTTTTTAAAAATGTAGACCACTTAATGCGGGGATGCTTTCCATTCCAAATAAATTTTATTAGTAAAGAGTCCAACTTTTTCCTAATAAATTTCATTAGTCCAACTTTTTCCAGTAATTCACTGGTGGGGGAGAGGAAGCATAGAGCTAATAAAATTAATGCGGGGCACAATATTAATTTTTATTGTTGATATTAAACAATAATGTTTAAAAAAAGTTGGGTCTCAACTGAAAGTGGGTCTCAAATGAATCCCTAAGTATTTGACTTGTGTTGAAATCTGAATATTATTTGGAATAGAAAAATTAAAACCATCTGAATTGAGAGGCATTAAAATAGTTTTAGAATGATTCATTTTAAACCCCGATAATGTGCCAAATTAGTCTATAATTTGAAGGGCGTTAAGAAGTGAGCGCTGTAGATCAGATAAAAATAGCAGAGTACCGTCGGCATACAAAGAGATAAAATGGGTTGATGAGCCTAACTAAATTGGGGTAATAAGTTTACATTGTCTAACATACTGTGCCATGGGTTCTAACGATAAGTTGAACCAACCCGATCTCACGGGAATTCGTACGAATTCTACGAGGTGGCTAATTCGTACGAATTCATACGACCTCACTCGTACGAATTAGTACGATTTGGGCTAAAACGTACATATTTGACGAGTTGGCCAATTCGTATGAATTCGTACGAATGACCTACCCCTGACCCCGCCCCTAAACCTACCCATCACCTGGCTTAAGACAAATCGTACTAATTCGTACGAGTGAGGTCGTACGAATTCGTACGAATTAGCCACTTTTTAATCACTCGTACGAATTCGTACGAATTGGTCGTGAGATAGCGTTGGTTGAACATAAGGGGAGAAAGCGGGCACCCCTGTCTTGTGCCTCAGGAGATATTAAAAGTATCTGAAACCAGTCCACCAGTAGAAACCCTGGCCATGGGATTAGTGTATAGAGTTTGAATCATTCTAATAAAATGGTCAGCGAAATTGAACTTCTTTAATGTATACCATAGATAGCTCCATTCCAGCCGATCGAAGGCTTTTTCAGCGTCAATAAACAGAAGGCCGCTGGGTATTTCTAATTTCTCTGATTCGGCAATGATATGTAACACTCGATGAACATTGTCAGAAGCCAAACGACTTGTAATAAATCCGTCATCTTTAAATAAATAAATAACGTCATCGTTAATCAAGGAGATGGGCCTATAGAACAGTCCAAATGATCTTTGCCGGGTTTAGGCATGACCGTGATTAGAGCTGTATTGAGGTCTTTGTGAAAACGGCCTTTGAATATGGACTCATTTATAGTACATAACCAGATATGGCCATTAGATCCCACAGCACCAGATATAAATCAACTGATAAGCCATCGATTCCCGATTTCTTCTATGGTGATTTCAGATTCAAGGCTGTCAGCTTCCTCCTTTGAAAGTATGTTTAAGTTTAATTGATAAAAATTTTTTTTAAACTGATCAGTACTGGGTTGCATTTCTGAAGAATACAGTTTTTCGAAAAATGACATGAACGTTTTGTTAATGTCTGTAGGATGTGAGGTGAGACCATTTTTTGAACTCTGGATTGCTTGAATGTTAAAACGCCGCTCATGTTTTTTAAGAGTAAGCGCAAGGAGTCTACTCGGTCTGCTTCCATCTATGTAATATTTATGTTTTGTAATGTGCATTAAAGGGGTCATGACATGAGAAACCAAATTTGCCTTGATTTTTTGGTATATAAGAGATCTATGTACTATTAAAACTTCCTGCAAGTTTCATAGCTTAAGACGTCCTCCCCATTATAAACGAAGCATTTATGTAATCAAGCTCTAAATACAGCTCGTTCTAGATCCTTTGTTCTTAGTGACGTCACGGTACGAAGTGACGTACCAGTCGTTTGCATATGGGGAGAGCGGGGCACAACCTAACACGTTTTGGTTTTGGCTCAATTATTTAAAAAAAATTTAAGTTAGATTCAACTTTTTTTTTTTTACACAAGCAACATACACATCTCTGCTACAAATGAACACTTATTTGTTCTAGGACCTACCATTTTCGCCCTGTTGCACTGAAAGTGACAGAAGTGCCAATGTTACAACTTACCCCATAATGTGGGGTTAATTGTAACAGACAGAGGGGTTAGTTGTAACACACATAATTCAGTACTATTTTATTTGTATAGTTTGATATTGTTTGTGCATCTGTATAGATAGATATCCATACATCCATCCCACATCCAATCATCCTTCTATTATGGATCAATATCATGGATAGAGACATAGAAAAGGGCTGCACAGTTTTGCAATAAATAAATAAAAAAAATGATCAAATATTGTAATTGCAATTGAAGTAGATTTGTGTGTGGCAGCTGCATGTAAAATAATAATAATTATTAATAATAACAGTAATAATAATACAAATGAGCTTAAAATCTAAATTTAAAGGGTTTATTGCATTTAAACAGGCCATATTTTTAATAAAATAAACAAGTGATCAATGCATAGTAAACTAAATTTTAAACATTTTAAATTCCAACAGTGTTTGTGAAAGTCCAACAAAGTTAAATATATAAATAAATACTCAAACCTGAAAAGTTGTGTGACTCTGTTTTCATTTGATTATCATTGTACACTTGGCGGCTTAGTTGTAACACTGTGCTA
Source organism: Tiaroga cobitis (assembly GCA_030578255.1). Classification (NCBI taxonomy): domain Eukaryota; kingdom Metazoa; phylum Chordata; class Actinopteri; order Cypriniformes; family Leuciscidae; genus Tiaroga; species Tiaroga cobitis. The sequence continues at coordinate 36,816,234 of CM060595.1, read as the reverse complement.
CAACTAACCCCGCTGTGTAAAACATATTTTAAGCCTAGCTAACAGTTGCTAGGAGTTGCTGACATGTTTTAAAACAGTACTGTGTTTTAGCAAACAAGACAGTGATTCAGGCAATATAAAGTTAGATTTGGAAACACACCCAACTCAGAAACCGAAAAAAACCTATGATGAAAAAATGTACTTGCATGGTGTCAAAACACTCTTTGTCCAGTATCTTCACAAAATATTATTTAAACTTTCCACAAATTCGCGGGAGACCGTCTTCTGGCAGCGAGAGAAAAAGAGCGGAAACACAACCTGCTTGATCCTGACTAACTATGTAAAAGGTCCGTGTTACATTTAACCCGCTTTAGGTTGTGCCCCGCGCTCCCCTACTCTGCTCTTCTTCGCAACAGATCGTTAAGTGCGACCCTCTCTACACATAATTTTTGTTGTGTATCATTGGGAAATTGATTGCTTAATTCCTTCTTCAATTCCCCACATCTTCTCTCTAACATTGATAATTGTTCAAGATAATTTTTTTTAAGCTTAGCCGAAAAGGAGATAGCATTGTTCCTTAAAAACCCTTTGATGGAGGCCCATAGCATTTCCTGATTAGCAACAGAGTCCTGGTTTATATTGATAAATTCAATCAGTCCTGCTCTCAGTTGAGAAAGAAAGTCTTCATTTTGCAGTAAAAAAGTATTAAATCTCCATCGGGATGGTTTACAAGATGTATTAAATCTGAAGATGTGCTAGTACAGCATTATGATCGGAAATACTTTGTGGTAGAAATTCAATAATGATTAGCCCTGAAAGTAACGAAAATGAAAGTGCTACTGAAACTTAAGGATTGGAACGATCCGAAACTGTGTCGAGCACGGCATTCATATCAGATCCAATGATGATTGAATAGCCTTGGAGAGATGGTATGGTTTTGGTGACATTTGGAAAGGAGGCGTCATAAGAGTTCGGAGCATAAATATTCACAAATGCCAACCTCTTTCCTTCTATTAACGTACAGCAATATGCAATTCTACCATTCTCATCGGAACCTGTGTGTTCAATAATAAAGTTAGAATTACGTTTAAATAAAATTGTCACTCCCTTCTTCTTAGATTTACAGCTAGATGATACTATGGAGGTATAACACCTGTTTTGCAGTCTTTTAGCATCCATGGCGGTCAGGTGGGTTTCCTGAAGAAACGCTACATCAACCTTTTTCCTGTGTAAAAGATCTAACACCCGTGTACGTTTAATAGGAGAGTTTAACCCCCTGACGTTAAAAGACAGCATGCTTATTTTAACCATAGTCTGTAGTAACCGGACACACACAGATTAGCATTTAATGGTTAGAGCAAGTTATTGAGTGTACCATTAAAGTTCCCACTGCAATATGCAGAAACACAAACAAAAAAGGTCCCGAGTGCTTTACGCGCCTAAGCGTCCCCTCCCTCTCGCACCTTCCCCTTTTAGCAAACTTCTGTGGCGGTCGCGAGGCAATGTCTGAACACAATTAACCTTCTTAACCCCCTATGGATTTAACAGTTGAGGAGATTTAAATTAAAGAAATATATATCAAAATCAAGCTTTATTAACAAGGTTCGGGAGGAGCAGGTGCAGATAATTAACCCAATCAGAACAAGTTGAGATCAATCAGTAATCAACTCAGGACAAGATAAATAACAGCAGAACCCACCTTTGTTCCTTGACAGTTCATCAGCATTCGGCCCCGCAGTAGCCTACCTTCCTATCATGTCCGAATCGAGCTCTTCCCGTTCGATGAAGAATATTTCATCCGTCGGAATATTTGGCGCAATCCTCTGGTGTTATCTCACGGGCATCAGGCCAAACAAACGGGTCCTCGCCACCGAGGGCGAAACATCCGCAATCTACTTCCGCGTATTTCTTTAAACTGGACCATTCAATAATTCTTCTTCTTCTTCTTCTTCTTCTTCTATTTTTTTAAATGGCGGTTGACAACAATTTATTGCATTACCGCCACCGCTGGACTGGAGTGTATATAACAGGATATATATATTTTCTATAAAATTTAATTCTTTCCAAAAGCCCTGTATTTTTTAAAAACAAAAACAAAAAACGAAAAATCTTCTCAACATTTCTTTGTAAAATATTACTATATTCAAATATAATTTCATTGGCTTCTACTTGAGCAATAAGCCTCTGCCTATCTTGAAAATATTTTAAACAATAAATCAATATATGCTCTACTGTTTCAGGGGTAGGCCTTATACAATGCCCACAGTTGCCATCAACATGTTTTTTCATTAGAAATAAGGTACTATTAAGTCTGGTATGCCCAATTCTCAACCTGGACAATACCACTTCCTCATTTCTAGATCTATTTGAACCTGCAACCTTTTTAACTTTAGGCTGAATCCTAAAAAGATGTCTCCCAAATGATTCATTATCCCAAAAGAATTGCCATTTTCCATAAATTCTTGTTTTAATAATACTCTTAACCTCTGCTTTACTATATTTTATGTCCACATCAATGTTGTCTTTCCCTGCTGCTTTCTTGGCATATATATCAGCCAACTCATTCCCCTCCACCCCTATATGGGCTGGAACCCATAAGAAGGAAAATTTTAAACCCGCCTTTTGCAATCCACTTGCTAACTGTAAAATTTCTAGAAGAATGTCTTTCCTAGATCCTGAGTGTGAATTCTTGATACTTAAAAGCGCAGAACTAGAGTCAGATGCTATAACAATTTTTCTATTACCCCTATTACTTTCTACCCATAACAGGGCAAACCATATAGCTAAAAGCTCAGCCGTATATACAGCCAAATCATCATTTAGCCTTTTACCTACAGCCATCCCCAATTCAGGCACCACATGCGCTACTCCCACCCTTTTATCAGTTCTTTTCGACGCATCTGTAAATATGATTATGTCCTGTCTGTAATGTTCTATATATCTATGAACTCTGCATTTATCCACTTCCTTCTCCTGCTTTTCTTCAAGTAATCCTAGATCCACTTTTAGTTCCTCAAAAGTCCAAGGGGGAACTGTGGAGTATGGTACTGTAGTACAGATATTAAGTTCACTTAACCCCATATTCTCAACTTTATGTTTGATAGACCACCCAAAGCTTTTAACTCCATCTTTCAGTCGCTCTTGACAGTTTCTTAATACTGGCTGTGCAATATGATCATGATTATGTCCCATAAGATTAGCCCAGTACACTAGGGCGAGCTGATCTCTTCTCAAATACAAGGGCATCTCCCCCACTTCCACTTGGATGGCTGCCACTGGAGAGGTTTTGACAGCTCCACTACATATTCCCAAGGCCTGGTTTTGCATTACATCAAGTTTGTATAATAATGCCTTGGAAGCTGACCCATATGCTACACATCCATAATCAAACACTGATCTCATTAGACCAGTGTAAATTGCTCTCAATGCTGACCCAGAAGCACCCCACTCAACCCCACACAAGCATCTCATTACATTTATAATTTTCTTACACTTTTCCACCATCTTCTGTATATGAAATGCCCATGTCAACTTCCTATCAAACCATACTCCCAAATACTTAAAAACCTCTGCTCTTTCCAGCTCTCTACCTGACAGGTGAATATTAAATTCCGGTCTTATGTTCCCCCTAGAAAAGAACATAACTTTTGTTTTCTCTACTGAAATCCTAAATCCCCACTGTACTGCCCATTTCTGGACTTCATTTACTGCAATCTGCATTTTCTTTACTATGAAGTCCAAATTCCTCCCTTTCTTCCACATGGCTCCATCATCAGCAAACAACCCAGCGGGCACCATGATATCAATTTGACGTCAAAAGTTGGTCAAGACTTGATCAAGATATTGTATATCATTTTAAGGTCAGTTTGAAAAGAAAATGTCTTCCAGTGGTAATTAGATGAAAAGAGAAAGTTAATACCCACACTGAAATTGGTTTATGTATATGCAGGTCAATATGTTTGACATTCAGTTTACATCAAATCAATGTCAAGGATAGGTTTTGACGTCAATTTGATTTGCATATTTGACCTGTTCCTTGACGTTGATTTTGACATCAATTTGATGTCTTTTCAACATCAATTGCCCACTGGGAAAGCTACTCCATCATGCCCCTGCACATTTTTAAAAATCTGATCTATCATTATAGAAAAAAATATAGGGCTAACAATACTCCCCTGAGGAGTACCATTCTCAATTATATATTCAGCACTTAATTCTCTATTTATTTTAACCCTTAAACTTCTTTCAGTCAAAAAAGCTTTTATCCACTGGAGCATTCTGCCCCCAATCCCCATTTGCTGCATCCTGATTAATAGACCATTTGTCCACATCATGTCATACGCTTTTTCGATGTCAAAGAATACTGCCACCACTGATTCTCTGTTTACTTGAGCTCTCCTTATAACATCTTCCAAACATACCACAGGGTCCATTGTATCCCTACCTCTTCTAAAACCACTCTGATAACTATTCAGAAGCCCCTTAGACTCCACCCAGTAATTCAACCTATCATTTACCATTTTCTCCATAGTCTTTCCCACCTGAGAAGTTAAGGCTATTGGCCTATAGCTACTTGGATTATGAGGATCTTTACCAGGCTTCCTAATTGGAACAATTAGTGATTCTTTCCATTCTTTAGGAATCATTCCCTCCATCCATATCTTATTAAAAAGCAGCAACAGCTTTTCTTTACCTAAATCACTCAAATTATCTAACATATCATAACAAATTGAATCCCTTCCTGGAGCAGATTTTCTTAACTTGTTTAGGGCAATATTTAGTTCTGTTCTAGTAAAAAAATCATTAATCCTGCCTCCTTCCTCATTAACACTCTCATCTGAATTAGAATATCTTAACATTGTCTCTTCTCTTCCTTTCTTTTCCTCCATATTTAGGTTATCAGAACTATGCACCCTAGCTAATGTTTTTGCAATCACTTCTGCTTTATCTTTACTCTTAGTCACAATATTCTCTCCATCTATGAGCACAGGATAATCATAATTTCTATCTATACCTTTCATTTTCTTGATCATACCCCAAATCCTCTCTAAAGGGGTAGTCCGTCCCACAGAATCACAAAATCTCCTCCAGTGTTCCTTTTTTGCCTTCCTGACAGCTCTTCTCACCACAGCTTGTGTTCTCTTGTATTCAATCAAGCACTGAAAATTATGTGACTTCTTCAATTTCCTAAACGTTCTATTCCTTTCTTTAACTGCTTCCTGACACTCTTTTGTCCACCAAGGTACTATTTTATTTATAGACCTGGGCTCTGACTTTGGAATAGCTACCCCTGCTGCACCCACTATACTTGAGCTAATTTCTCTACATAGCTCTTCAGTACTCATACTTCCTTCAACAATAGACAACCACTCATCACTGAATTCTCTAAATTTCTCCCAATCTGCTTTTTCTAATATCCATCTTCCTCCTCTCATTCCACCGTCTTTTTGCAACTCTACTCCTACCTGAACTCTTATAGGGTAGTGGTCACTCCCAATTGTATTATCCTCAAGAACTTTCCACTCACACTTATCAGCTACATTCCTGGACACTATAGTCAAATCTATTGCTGACTCCGTTCCTCTAGAAACGTCTACCCTCGTGTTAGATCCATCATTTAAACAAACCAAGCCCTCCTCCTCCATAAACTCTTCTATGACAATCCCATTACCATCATCCTTATCACCCCACAGCGTGCTATGTGCATTAAAATCCCCACACCAAATTATTTTTCCAGACAGATCCTTCCAAATTTCTTCAAATTGTCTCATTTCCAACTGTCTACATGGATTATACATATTAACAATCAATATTGTACCATTTTTTGACCAAACTTCAACAATAATATACTCCAAATCATCTCCTTTCCTTACTTCCCTGAACTGGAGCCCCCTCTGAATGAATGTAACTACCCCTCCACCTTTACCAGATTCCCTGTCCCTTCTTACTGACATATATCCCTTTATACCAAAATCTAACTTTGAGATCAGCCAAGATGCTTGAATACATATAACATTTGGCTTTACCTCAAGATCTTCAACATATTTCTTAAACTCTTGTCCATTAGAAATCAAACTCCTTGCATTCCATTGGATGATATTTAAAACCATTAAAATTATCCATAACATGACTGATCTTGAGATGCCTCCTCTACCGTATTATCTTCTGATTCATTAAGATAATCTACTACATTCCCCCATTCCAGTCCTTGCACATTCAAAATTTTTTTGGCTGATTTCACTATAATCCTGATCCTATCTGTTCGACTTTTTGTTTGTGCTGCTCCATTAATAACATCTGCCATAAAAAGCACAAAATCCAGTTTCTTTACAATCAGAGTGTCTTCTTGAATCTTTTTACACACTGTACATTCTCCTTCCATTTTATTTTTATCCTTTTTTGCCTCAGAAACTAGTTTAGGGATTTGACTCACTGCTTCTGCATAGGACATTCCTTGCTCTACTTTCATCTTCTGAACTTCTCTCATGCGTTTGTAAACCTCACATCCTCCATATGCTGCACTATGGTCGACACCACAATTACAACATTTTTGAGTTACCCCTTCTTCGCATTCACCATATTTATGTTCTCCTCCACACTTACTACACCTAATCTTCCCTTTGCACACCGCAGCCACATGCCCATACCTTTGACATTTGAAACATCTCAGTGGAGGAGGGATGTATACCCTGACATTATAGCTCATGAATCCAATAAATACTTTCTCAGGGAGTCGATTTTCGTCAAACGTTAGCAATATTGACAAACTATCACTCAATACACCATCTCTTTTCATTTTCACATTTTTTATGTTTCCCATCAGCTCTTCAATTGAATCTTTAACTGGGATCCCAGTTATAACTCCTCTGATTAATTCCTTGTCACAAGCTATCACTCCTTTCACTCCCTGTCCATTCATCTTTCTTATCTTAACCGCTTTCTTCTGTTGTTCCTCATCAATACATTCTACCAACAGTGACCCATTCCTCAATTTTTTCGCACTCATTACTTCCCCTATCTCTTTATGCACACATTTCGTTAGTTGGATGGGACTCCAATCAGAAAAAGATGCTCCCTCCTTTACTATGGAAATAAATACCTTGTATGTTTCCTTCCTTACAGATACATCCATATCCTCATCATCTGGATTATTACTGACTTTCTTTTTCTTGCGTTTTGGCCTACCTTCCTCTCCAAACCCACACTCAGCTTCATCCATCCCCAACTTCCTACAAACAACTCCAGTCCAGCGGGCTGCCCTGTTTCGAGTCCCAAACAAACGGTGAATGAATATCTCCCTCGACTCACCCATTCAATAATTCCTGCCATAGAGAAATGGACAATAAGGCAATGCCGCCCTCTTCACGCGAAGGAACGGGCCTTCCTCAAGCGTCAGGCCGCCGCAGCAGGCCCTTGTCACAGTGTGGGTTTGTCTTGTCATGTTTAGTGGTTCCCTGTCTGTCTATTAGTCATCCCAGGTGTTTCCCATTAACCACGCCCCCCTGTTATCCTGTCTAGCTTGTTTACCCCTGTATTTAAGCCCTGCGTTTCAGCCCTGTCTTTGTGAGTTCTTGTCGTTGTTACGTCGATGTAGGTTGCTCTGTTCCCGAGTCTTGTTCCCTTTCCTGAGTCTTTGTATAGTTTGAGTGCATTTAAATAAACGTGCTGCATTTGGATCCTGCTTCCTCCTTGCTTCAACCTCACCACATAACAGCCCTAAGTAAGCCGCGCTGCAGATTCAGTCCTGACCAGTCCACACTCTCAACGTCTGCCGGGTCAACTCCGCAAGTGCTCAGCTCAAAACCTTTTCGTTTTCCATCCCCGGTTGAACTTCGCATCGCTTCAGTTGTTGAATCATGAGCCAGTTATGCTATCTGGATACTCATTTTTTGATTGGGGGAACACTCGTTTTAAATCATTTCTGTACAAATGATTTGCCGTCATTGCTTCCTTGTGGCATAAACTCGCACGTAAACAGTAGGTCGCACATTACGTGCAGATTGCACACAGAATCATCAAGAACCTATCGTTAACACTGTCCTGCAATGTATCTACAAATATCACTTAGAAACTTAAAGTTATAGCGTAAATGTATTTTATTAAATTTTTGAAGTAATTTAAACCCACAGCTTCACTATTGTTTTTTCTGATTCAGAACAAACACATCGGCAGGGAATGTGACCCATAGCCATAGAAATAATTAAAATAAACTGTCATGTTGAGGGTTCCTACACAACTTGGAAAGTAATTTTAAAATTTTCGAATTACTTAACGACTAAATGAATTTGTGTGTGCCACTCAAACCAGCAACGGATAAATGAACAAACAATCATCTAATTCAGACTGTACTTTGCTGTTCGATGATCATCCAACATCAAACAGTGATTACTGAATCAAACCGATGTGTCAGAGGTGAATATATGCAGGTTCTAAAACGTTTTAGTCTTCTCATGTAAGCGCATGTTATCACTTTGAGAAACCAATGAAGAAAAAAAAAAATATATTTCTGATCTCGTCCACCTTCCCAGACAGTCTAGACAGTCTAAACTGTTCTAAACGCGAACTGCTATCTTTGCTCTGCTATTTAAACTTCAGATGTGTTTAACCCTCTGGGGACCAAGGTGTTTTTGGGGTCCTTGAGATGTTTTGACGTGCCCTGACATTTGTGCTTTTTTCAGTTGCTTATAAACATATTAATGGCACAGGTGAAATTACACTCTATTTAGCACAAACAGGGCCATAATGTGTCACACAAGAAAGAATGCAAGGACAATACACACACACACATACATACATAAATATACATATATATATATATATATATATATATATATATATATATATATATATATATATATATATATATATTAGGGCTCTCAGTTAAACGCGTTATTAACGGCGTTAACGCAAACCCCATTTTAACGGCGTTAATTTTTTTATTGCGCGATTAACGGTCTTTTTGGCCTAGCAAACTTTGTAGTTTTTTTTCCACATGCTTTTGCACAGGACGCGGCATGCGCGGCGCTGCGCTATGAAACCCATTAATTTCAATGCCTTGCGCAGCGCGAGGACGTTTTGAAAGCGCAAGCTGATCTAGCTAGCTCGGAAACAAAACAACGGGCACGCCGCACCTATGCGTCGCACACACTTGTTTGGGCTTGCGAGCCGGATGCGCGAGCGCGAATCTCTCTGCTCGCGCGCAGAATATAATGTGCCGAGCACGAATCTCTCTGCTCGAGTCGCGCGCTCTCAGATACACGCTGCTCTTGTAAGAATTTTCTCTGGGCTCGCTCAGAGAATATGTACCTGCACTTAAAACGTGTTCAGTGCAATCGCGAATTTCTCCTCTTCCCCAGCTAACAATTTTAGATTATAAGAACGTTTTCATAACCTTCCCATTAAGTTTTAAAAACGTTATTTCTGAATGTTATAGGAACGTTCAAAACGTCCAGTTTTGAGTGGATGACGAGCGCGAGACGCCGAAATGGATGCCAATAAGATTCTGAATGGAAAGTTTACTTTTAAAAAGTTCCCAAATGGTTCCATTGACAAGACCAAAGTGATCTGTGTGTTTTGTCGTTGTGAACTGATCATCATCGCAGCACCTCCAGTCTGAATACCACTTGATGATGGCCAAGCACACACACACACACACACTCACACACAGCTGATGCGAATTCTCCGCCCCCTCATCAATATCAGGACCTAGCCAGTATTTCTTTCACCCTTTTATTGATGGACAGTGTTACATTGTGTGAGAGATTATTTGCTCCAAGTGTGAATGTTTTAGTGTGAAATTGTGCAAATGTTTTTTATTGAAAACAATATTGGCATATACTGTTCAAAGCAAGCTGATCCACTTTTGAAAAAATGAGAAAAAAATAATGGGACAAAAAGAAATCAAGAGACATTTAGAACAGATAAAAATGTGCGATTAACTGGGATTAATCGCGAGGTAACTATGACATTAATGCGATTAATCGCGATTAAATATTTTAATCGTTTGACAGCACTAATATATATATAATCAAAATATAAATGAAAGTCAAAAGCACATTTTTAGTCATACCTGGAAACAAATCCTGTTCAAATAGGTTATATAGGCCATTCTACAGAATTGGTTCAAAGTTAGAGTTGGAAACATCTTGAAAAGAAAATTGTCTTTTTCCATAAATGTCTTAGTAGGCCAATGCATTTTATCATACATATTTCAAAGTTAAGGATTCACTATTTTGATATAGCTTGCATTGGAACAAACACTATAACATCTTAGTTGATCAGTTTATTGACAAAACATACTATATATGAAGCATATGAGCAGAAACTGCTAACAAACGCTTATTTGATGTCTATTTTAGAGTTAAAACTTTATAATCTATCCAAAACTAGTCACACACACACACACAGAAGCATGTTTCAAATTTAAACAGTAGGCTATTTTTGTGTTTACAGACACTAAAGTTATTATATATCGCGATTAGAACAAAGCACAAGAATAAAACACTTACAGCTCAGCTCGCTCCTGGAAGTGAAAACAAACCAGCACTTGTTCTGAGGTAGGTAAATGTCCCAGGATTATTCCTCACAGCCGCGCAAGACGACAGTAGATTCATCTGACTAAATATAGTGTGTTTACCGAGTTTATGTAGGTGTTTACACGTCTCAATGTGTTGCTTCAGATCATTAGCGTTTGAATAGCGCACGCTCTCCGTGGGCGTGTCACATTAGGAAAACAATGAGCTGAGATAAGATAATGAAAACGGCTGACACCTCTCTCTTTTTATATAGATTACATAAACAGAGAATATTTATTTTAGTTTTAAATTAGATAATTTAAAAGTACAAACTTAAATGATCATAATCATATATTGCTCATGTCTGGGTGAATAGTATTCGCTGCGTTTTGTTTAAGTTTAGAGACGTGCTCCAGAAGAAAAGTTAATGGACACGGAGAGGCAGAACGCACACCCTGTTTATTTTCTTTATTTTACAAAAGCACAATATTTTATTTCGATTGTAGGTGGGCACATAAAAAAGTAGATATTTGATATTTAACAGTTTATTTTTTAATATTTCTTAACTCTGTATGACCAGAAATGATTGAGTAGTTTAAGTCTATTTTTCTGCTTTGTGAAAAAAATCTGCCAAAACGCACCGGTGCGTTTGCCGTCCCCAGAGGGTTAATCCTGCAAGGCTTTGGTCTCTCACCTCCTCTTCCTCGCGCCTTTGATTAGCGTGCAAGAAGACGAGCATCGGTCTGCCAGGCCCCAATCTCCTCCTCCCTTCACTCAGCCTCACACCACAGGAGCTCAATTTCTCCAGGTAAGTTTCTTCACTGCTGCAGCAGTGATGTCTCCTCTGCTCCCGCAGGAGCTCCGTTTCTCTGGCTAATTTTCTCCACTGCCGCAGCTGTTATGTTTCCACTGCTCCCTCAGGAGCTCAATTTCTCCAGGTAAGTTTCTCCACTGCCGCAGCAGTGATGTCTCCTCTGCTACCGCAGGAGTTCTTTTTCTCTGGCTAATTTTCTAAAAGACACGCATCTATCTTTCCTGCCCAGCCAGCATTTTCAAATTCATTCCACCTCGCAGGTGGCCGGTAGAGCCCAATATCCTGACGCCATCGAGCCGCTCACGTCAGAAGCTACGGCCAGCCGTTTTTCCGATTCCTCGCTTAACTCAACCGTTAACGCCAGGGATATATACTTGATCAAGCGATCACGTTATTGAAAACCCAGCCCGCCAAATTCGCTGCGTCTTTGGGGGGTCTTTAGTCTGGCGGCTGTCCTTTTGCTCTTTTGCTTTTTGGGGGAGAACTCTGGGTTCAGGCAGAAATTCCGAGCTCCACCTGGACAGCACGCCATGTTTTATTAACAAGGTTCGGGAGGAGCAGGTGCAGATAATTAACCCAATCAGCACAAGTGGAGATTAATCAGTAATCACCTCAGGACAAGATAAATAACAGCAGAACCCACCTTTGTTCCTTGACAGTTTATCAGCCTCCCACCTCCACCCCATCTCCTCACTTTTAGTTCCATCTCTAGTTCTATCTACTCTTACCAACAGGGGGAGTACTCTGGGTTCAGGCAGAAATTCCGAGCTTGGAGCTCTCCACCCGGACAGCACGCCAAGTACGCATGACCTTTACCATAATAATTATATGTAGATGTGAACTCGTGAAATCAGAAGAACTGTCAAACATGCACTATTCTCATAACTAGATTTAACTGAAGTCTAAGAACTGTAACTTAGTCCGTCTTTTCTGAGTAGACAAACGTTCAATAGTTAAACCAGATCTTCAAAATTAACTGTCTACAACCTGCAACATTTGAAAATTGAATTTTGAAAACTGAAAAATGTTTGACAAAATGCAATCATATGAAAATAAAAATAATTTATGATTTCACCTTGGGGAACTATAATCCATAAATACGCTGACAGAGAATTACTGTCCAAGTATTGTATAGGTTATTCAGCAAAAAACTCAAACGATGTCACCTTAGGCTGCCTACTCCTTAATTTTCTCCGGTGACGGGAAGTTTAAGCATCTACGAGCATTGGATACTGATGCGTTAACTGATGCGTTCTGCTTTCCGGGCTCCTTGATGGCTTGCCTGTCAGGATAGCGAAGGAGCCGGAATATCAACGATCGTGGTTTTGGTGAGTTGGAACTCGAATACACTCGATGAGCTCTATCGATCTCAATCCGACTTGAACGCGCCGAAAGGTCGGGGATCCATTTAGGTAGCATTTCTTGTAGAAAGCCGACTGGATCATCCCCTTCCATTCCAGTTGGTAGATTAACCAGGCGGACATTGTTGCGACGTGCCCGATCTTCTAGGGCATTGCATTTCCGTTGCATCTGTTCAAGCTGAGATAGGCAGAGGTTTGCATCTTTTTTAGTGTTGCGTAAACTACCTTGAAGATTTTCCACTTTGGTTGTGATCAACGCCACATTTTTACTCAAGGAATCCATTTCCTCTTTCATCGAACAAAGAGCAGCGCTGTTTTCATTGATAAAGTCCTTGAATGGATTAAGGGCCGATTGTATTGCCTCTATCAACATGCGGGAAACCATTTCGCGCATGGCCTCCTGTTGTGCTTCGATTGCATGGCTAACAATTGAGGCTACGTTGGCCTCATTTTGAGTCGTTTGCAGCCCGTTGCCGATTTCTGCGGTGAACTCGATTTCTTACTAGTTGCCATACTGGAAATAAAACTTATACCGTTGTGATAAAATAAGAGATTCTTACTCAGCATAAAAAAAAAGCTTCAATTAGGAGGTTTTAGTCAGGAGCCACACGTGTCAACGGGCGCGGAGCGAGCAGAACAGAGCGAGCGTTTTCAGTTTATTCCTATGGAAAAATTCTCGCTCTGTTCTGCTCGCTCCGCTCCCGTTGACGTGTGGCCGAGCACATTTTAGTTTCGTTTTCAAATTAGCACCAATTCGGGGTGGATTACTTGAATAGTTAGTTCATTGGCCTAGTATTCTTAATGAAAAACATAACAACGACTTCCGGTGGCGCGCGCTGCAAGATGGCTGCATCCCGCCCCCGGTGGTGATACCGGTATTGTCACACGTAGATTAACCGGTGGGAAAATATCCCCACCGTCACATCCCTAATTGAAAGGTAACAAAATATCTTCACCGTCACATCCCTAATTGAAAGGTAACAAGTTTGTTTGATAGGTAACTCAGAATACAACCAATAGGTGAGACAGCATGCAACGCACAAACAGTGTACACTTGACAAACAATAACCGACCGTGAAGACAGAACATAGAGGAACTTAGGGGGCTTTCACACTGGCAGTTTAGTTCGGAACGGGGCACGGTTCGCATGAAAAATCGCTAATGTGAACGCTGTCATGTGGACCCGGGTGCGCACTGGGGTACCTAACCCAAGACTACCTGGAGGAGGTGGTCTGAGTTCGGTTGCTCCAGAATCGTGCCGCGGTTCGCGTGAATGTGAAAGCAACTCGGACTCAGGTGCGCACTTGTTCAGGAAGTAAAGTAACCTGCGCATGCATTTTAGCTTATTGTGATGTATTCAGTTAAATAAAACACTTGTAAGGGATGATAGTGTTGATGATTTACCTTGGATACGAGCGAGTCAGTGTATTCGTGCATTTTGCATGGAATCAGGGAAACAAATTTGGAAATCCACTGTCTCCTCAAAAGAGTCCGTTTGCAAGCAACAGAAGGCCACCTTATGTGACACGCACAGTAAACCTGTATTGTTCACTCAACTGCGCATAATAGCAGGGAATTAATAAAAAACACAATATTGACCCACGTTCTGTTTTCTATCATGCGCCGTGCACGTTTGCGATGACGTAATATGCACGCAAACTCACCAGGGTTCAATAGCATCAAGTTGAGTGTGAAACCAGACGAACGCTGCGAGGGCGCCGGGAACAAAGACGCTCGAACCGCAGCAAACGAGCCCAGTGTAAAAGCCCCCTTAAATACACAGATGAACAATGAAGACAAGGTTACAACAGGTGAAACATGGTGAGTGATGATGATAATCGCTGGCAGGTGCGGTGTGACGGGGCTATCGTCACGGCAGCGATATGCTGCCTATTCTAGTACACAAAGACTTGAGTGCAAATGTGACCTGTATGTGTTTGTCTAACACATTAATGTCTTCTGTTAATCTTTATACTGTTAAAAACCACGGTTAATCTAGCCTTTCACTACAAAATCTCATATATCCCGTAGCTTTTGTGTGCACACTTTTAACAGCTAATACTGCGGTGATTTATATGCTATAGCTACTTCTATCAATACATAGCCTATCTTGCTGTTTTAAAGAAAATCATGTCATTTACGTTACAGTCATAACCAGATACAATAATCACGCAACACATGTTTTCAGTATGTATCCGTTTATTTAGTTTAAGAGAAACATAGCTTTGACATACTATCTTTGTTGTACTGGCGTCTCCGGTTTGTTTGTGTTAAGGAAAATTTGCCGCGATTGTGGGGTTTAAATGACGCTATGACTTCCGGGTCAATATCAAAGGACTCGGAGTTTGAGTTATTTATTTGTAGCTGTTAAATATGACTTGTTGCTTGTCAATTGTTAGCTGAAAATGTAGAAATAACATTCTGTAATTTTCTAGTTTAATAGAAGTAGTATTTCAGCTGTTTTTAAGCATTTATGTCTTTGTCGTCTGAACCACCCCTGCACCATCATCATGTGTTGGTATGTTCCAATTCCAGGGGTGACCTCAGGCCTATAAAGTCTAGTATTGTCATTCTGTCAAAGAGGAGGGAGTGAGAGGACATACGTCTGTCTTTGCTCTAATTATAGTGACTTGTGTTAAGGTCAATTTTCAAACAGCTGTAAACATTTAATTGTTGTTGTTGGTTTTTTTTCTTGACTCTCATGTCAATTTATTTTATTTACTAAACAGTGTTTTTTTTTGTGTGTGTTTTTTGTTTTTTTTTTGTTAATTTTTTTATTGCCTTTTGTTGGCCTTAACTGGGACAAATAAAAAGATCCCATCTGAACAAACTCATCCAACCTCTCCTGAGTGCTTCCATCTGCTCACGACAATTCAGTCACGTCTACCCATAACATGCGGGTAATGGTGGAGTGAGTGCAGGTGTGAGCCAGAGAGGATGATGGGACATGTAGTGCAGACGGTGATTAACATGTGATAGTGACATAAGCAGGGCCTGAAATTAACACCCGACCACCTGCCAAATGCGGGTGAATTTTGCTATTGGCGGGTAACACTGTCAATCTACCTGCCACATTGGCAGGTAGCCAATGAGAATTGAGTGATTCATTAGGGTTTTTTTTTTACGTTTTCATTTTCATTGCGTTGGACCTTAGCTATAATGTGGCGGCACATTACTGGGGTAAAAAGGCCAGCTGAAACAAACAACCAACAAAAAGATGGGGATGAGTCAAAGAAAAGTAAAAGAAGTCATTTTAATACAAAGTGGTCAATTGGCGACAACGGCAAGGTTCGTGAGCGGCTGATTTATGGCAACGACTGTTGTTTTGTAACGTTCATGCGATCAGAAAGAAGATGAGGCCCTTTTCTGACTACGTTTGGATGTGCGAGTATTAAACTGTTGGTGAGATGGGATGAGATAATGTAACGCTGACGTAGGCTCCAGAACAATGACAGTTGCACAGATGTGTGCGTGTGCAACTGTAGTACATGTTGGGAGTTGGGAACCGGTGAGAAAATGTCCGGTACCCGGTAACTTTACCAGTAATAATATTAATTTAGTTCTGCTTAACGGTTCCTGAACGCTGTAACTAAAAGCTGTCAGGACCTAGCTGTCTACGTGACTAAATCAGCCATCAACACAGCCGCGGGTGATTTGTTTAACTTACATACGAGCTGCGGTAGGTCTATAGATCTGTTGTGCGTGTGTGTGTCAAAATCAATGAATAAAAATATTTTTTTAAATGTATATTCTAAGAGTTATTATTACTTATATTGATTTCGTTAATAACTTGACAGCACTTAAATGTGTACAAGTTAAAGAACAATATTGTGAAATTCCCGTTTTTTCACCTTTAGGCTATGAGGCAAAAAAAAAAAAAGGCTGGTAAAAAGTCTCTGTGGCAGGTGAATTTTGATATCCACCTGCCACAGTGGCTGGTGGCAAAAAAAGTTAACTTCAGGCCCTGGACATAAGTATTTGTGATGATTATCAGGACCAGTTTATATATGTAAAAGCTGATAAAGACACAAAAGCTGTGTTTACATTTAAGTCTTCACAGTTAGTTTTGCACATGTAAGCGGCTTTCTCTACCGTCAACGAGATTATAATGTTCCCCGATGCTGATGTACAGATAAAACGTTAAATCTGAAGTAGTAGACACATATTTCTCTCGGTTGTTTCCCTCAATACGTCAATCTCCAGGATTCCCCTGCGGTCAGGACACTTAAAGTAACTCAATATACAAAATACAGTGATATAAAGGACCAAACTCGCACCTTATTGGGGATGTAGGATATAGATAGGGGAGCGCGGGGCACAACCTAACGCAGGGTTAAATGTAACACAGACCTTTTACAGAGTTAGTCAGGATCAAGCAGGTTGTGTTTCCGCTCTTTTTCTCTCGCTGCCAGAAGACGGTCTCCTGCGAATTTGTGGAAAGTTTTGATAATATTTTGTGAAGTTACTGGACGAAGAGTGTTTTGACACCATGCAAGTAAATTTTTTCATCATAGCTTTTTTCGGCTTCTGAGTTGGGTGTGTACGTTTCCAAATCCTTCTTTATATTGCCTTATTCACTGTCTTGTTTGCAAAAACATAGCACCGTTTTGAAACATATCAGCAACTCCCAGCAACTGTTAGCTAGGCTTAAAATATGTTTTAGCGGGGTTAGTTGTAGCACAGTGTTACAACTAAGCCGCCAAGTGTACAATGATAATCAAATGAAAACGGAGCCACACAACTTTTCAGGTTTGAGTATTTATTTATATATTTAACTTTGTTAGACTTTAACAAACAATGTTGGAATTTAAAATGTTTATTTAGTTTACTATGCATTGATCACTTGTTTTATAAAAAATATGGCCTGTTTTTAATGCAATAAACCCTTTCAATTTTGATTTTAAGCTAATTTGTATTATTATTACTTTTATTAGTATTAATAATAATAATTTTACATGCAGCTGCCACACACAAATCTAATTCAATTGCAATTACAATATTTGATGATTTTATTTATTTATTGCAAAACTGTGCAGCCATTTTCTATGTCTCTATCCATGATATTGATCCATAATAGAAGGATAGTAGTAATTATGGGATACTATGTGTCAAAATGATTTATGATTGGTGGATTTGACAGGTTATGAGGATGGGGAGGGGGGTTTATGACAGGATATGAGGATGGGGAGGGGTTTTATGACAGGATATGAGCATGGGGGAGGGTTTTATGACAACAGGTGGTTTTGTGTGACCTTTTGGCCGTGCTTGGTTCCGGTCTGTTTACGATGCATGTTTACGACCGGCAATCTACTTTGTGTGACTGTTAGGAATGTTTTCAGGGAAAGTTTTATTATATCAGGATAATGTTCACAGAACGTTGAAATTATGAACAGAGGATCCGTGGATATGATTTTCAGCCGGCACGGCATCATCAATATTGTCTGCGGGAGAGAATGAAACAAATTAGTTTAAAGAAATAGCATTGATGACAAATAAAAGCTTATACAATAAAACGTCATTATATATTTTAAAGCAAAGTTTTAACATGTGTTGAACTTAATGAGGTGATGTTATGCGTCTATCTGGCTAGTCACAGACTCTTAAATCTTTCTGATCAGATGAAATGCTACAAATTAGTTTTTTTTTAAATAAAAAAGCATTGCATAGAAATAATCATATAAATATGGAATAAATTAAATAAGATGTTAATGTATAAGCATTTTAAAGCAAGTTTTAACATGTCTTGAACTTAATGAGGTGATGTTATGCATCTGACTACAGTCACAGTCGCCTTAATTTTTTTCTGATCAGGTGAAATGTTATAAATAAGGTTTTTCAGAAATAAAAAGCATTGCATATAAATAATCATATAAATATGGATTAAATGAAATAAGATGCTAAATTATCCACAATATACTGTCTCACACAGTTTAATAAAACATATAAATTAGTGAATAATAGTTCATATTATTTGAAACAACCTGTTCAATTACCAAGTATGCAAACTTTAATCTAATGTCCCACGAAATACTGTCTTACAGATAAATAAAACATAAAATAGTGAAAAATAGTTGATATTATATTAAATAAGATATTAAATTACCAAGTATACACATTTTAATCTAATACAGGTCCCTAGGTTCCAATAATCTATTGCATCTTTACTCCAACTGTCCCACTATGTTGTCTGTAATTAATGTTGTTCCCCTGTTTTATGTTTGTATTGTAAATGTAATGTGTTTTGCAACTGCAATCGCTCATTACTTGGACTGGGCAAATGCCATTGTCCGTCTATGTGTAAACTAGGCTCTGTCATTTAGATCTAGAAACATGGCTTTTCCTATCTAAACGACAGAGCCTAGTTACAAAAAAACAAAAGGGTGGAATCTAACACAATCGTGGTCTTACTGTAGCAAAACCAAAACTTGTGCACACTTTTAGTGCAATCACATGAAATCAGAAGACTCGTCATTACTATTTTTTTTAAAAGTTAATTCTTACCATACCTTGTTTGCCATGATCATCTGCTTTCCACAGGACCTGAAATCACAAAAAAAAATAAGTTATTTTAAAACTCAGTATTACATTTACACATGTCAGAATGTGTTGCATTGGGACAGTGCAAAAACTCAACTGACTAAGATCTGGAAGCTGAGCAGGAAAGGTTACCAGTATGTTTTGAGCTGATTTTAGCTACATAAATTAAAAATGAATATGATTTACCGTGACCTAGCAGCATCAGTTACACATAGGGGTTCATTATGTTATATTCATACTTTAGTCTTCGCTGTATTATTAACAAGTAATGTTACAGAACTGAATTCGATTTCTTAACATTCTTGATAGAGTTAACTTAGTCACGTTGACCATTTCAAAATTAGCCATGGTTTAACTAAGTTACTAAGAAAACAAACAAACAAAAAAGGTAGGTCCATTTTTAGTAAAACTGTGGTTATTAAATTGGTAATAAATCTGCCAAAAACGTGGTTACTACCATTTTACTATAATAAAATCAAGGATGTTTTTTTAAGACAAGAGTTTCAGCTTCCAGACAGTGTTTCTAAATGTCCCGCCGTTTAAGAGATTGATTGACTGACTATCACAACGAAGATTTTATACAAAATTGGACGGACTTTGATTCGCATAACAAGTCTACTAAAGCTTGTTTTAGGTCTTTAGAGATGTTCAACTGATCTTTCTTAAAACAGATGGAAAATTGAAAGGCATGCTGCAGTGTTTTGCCCTCCAGCTCTCGGCAACAGTTATGACGGAACATTTATGAATGCTAACGTTACCTTGGAAACTGTCAATTAACAAAAATGTAATAAAAAATATCGTTTACATATTATAGTATGACTCTTACCTCAGCCGGGGATCGGTTGCTTGGCATGATGATGTCCGCTGTGACGATCCAGGCTCACTGAAAAAGGGCGCGTTATTTCCGAACGGACTGACTGACACCCGGACTGTAACTCAACTGACGAATACGATTATAGTTTTGAACAACTTTGATCGCAAACAATCAGTCTTGCCAGATCTCGCGAGACAAATAAGCAACCAGGCCCGTGAAAACAAGCCCAAAACAAGCGACTTTTTCTCATAGACAGTAAAAGAGCTTTTTCTGCGGAGCCCCCCTAGGTTCCGGGAAGAGAAAAATAAATAAACTGTGTGCACGGTTTTACAATCCGTGGGGACAGATAGTTTTAAACTGTGGGTACAGATTGTCAATTTACATCCATGTGGACAGACTGGTAAACTGTGCGCAGTTATGTAAAACTGTGCACACGGTACAGTTTATTTTTCTTCAGTAATGAAGCTTGGCTGTCCATCTAGTGAAAAATGTTGGTACTGCGCCCAAATAAAATCTAAATGAAAGCTCATTTTTTGAGATATCAACCTAACATTTGGAACACAACTTTTTCAGATTTTTGGCTTACATTTTCTTGCAGTTTTAGAGTAAATTATATTTTGTAATATATATATATATATATATATATATATATATATATATATATATATATATATATATATATATATATATATATATATTATATAAAATATAAAGAATTATATTTTTACATGGTTCATTTTCATAAACTTAAACTTGTATAACTTTTTTTCTGTTTCACTTTCATAATTTCATAATACTTCACTTCAACAATAATATGGCAAATGTCTTCTTTAAAACAAGACCAACCGTAGGTCTATATTCCAAAGCATTCTTGAATTACAACCATTTAAGTTTGGATAGTGATTTTCATGTCTATGTGAAAAAAGGGGGAGTTACAGTTAAAGGGTTAAACAATATTAAACTATAATATCTATATCTATAATATCTAAAATATAATTAATATATAAAAACTTTCCTACAGTCCAGTCACCATCAGTCGCGGCGGTCGCGACTCGCACGTATTTTCATTTAAACGTCACTCACTGACGTTTTCCTAACCAGAAAAAAAACCGATTGCCCTGCTCTGCCTCTGATTGGCTAGTACTCGTTGCAATCTGGGTCAGAGCCAATTAGAAGCAGGATGTGGGTGGGAAAAAACTCTACTGTCTCCTGTGTGTATGGGGAAAGGGGAGGGACAGAGGGAACAGGCAAGACAAACTCCTACGTTTAAATAACATATAGAAAATATCTGCTTGACAACGAGCTGGGAACAAGCCCAAATAAGCAACTACACTTTAGAAACAAGCCCAAAAAAAAAAACGCGACCCGCGACTACCAATATTTGTAAGCGACTTTACAGAAAAACAAGCCCAAAGTCGCTTATAATAAGCGGACTTGGCAACACTGCAAACAATCCACTTCACAACCGTAGACTAAATTCAAATCTCCCGCTTGCTCTTGACACAGGTCCAAGGTCCAAACAGCTAACCGTTGTGGTGGGCGGGACTAAGCAACGGAAAAGTATTGGCGGATAATTTGAATCTGCGTCATTGCGCGCACACACAGTCGCACGCACACAAAGCCACGCAATGTGTGCAGCAACGCAGATTTGGAAAAAATATTCATAAAACACATAACATGAAATAAGAGGAGAATAATACAAATGATTATCAAAATGAGCACATTTGCAAGACAAGATTAAAATACGGTCTGAAAGATGTGCAAGACTTTATTGCTATACGACTATAAAAATTTTATATTTGCAAGACAAAATGTAAAAGACTGTTTGTATTTCTACTGTATACAAATACAATTATTTAACCTTAAAACGAATCGGTTACCTAACGTAACCTCGGTTCTCTCTAGAAGAGGTTCTCTCGTATTGCGTAAGCTAGCTTACGCTACGGGAAAGATTCATCTTTGCTGAGATTTTGAAGCCAAAAAATTATTTCATAATTTGTATCCATTGACAACGCAGTTCCTCTGCGGCAGACCTAGAGCAGGCTAGCTAGCAGCTCATTGGTTCGCTCAGAGAGAACTGCTTAAGCCTATGGGAGAGCGGGACTGAACCCGCTGCCAATGAGAAGCGCCCGCGCGCTCATTGCATCATGGCCCGCCAGAATGGGCGTGGCTATGGTGTATATAACAGTCTCTCCCAGGCTTATATGTTGATTTATTTCAGCGTGAAGCGGAACGCTAGTAGCGCAAGCACGGCCGGGAACGCAATACTCGTTCCCTCTTCTAGAGAGAACCGAGGTTACGTTAGGTAACCGATTCGTTCTCTTACGAGAGGTTCTCTCGTATTGCGTAAGCTAGCTTACGCTACGGGAACACCTGGTCAACGCCGTGCGCGCTATGAATCCACTCATGCATCCCAGGGTGATACGGGGGGATTTTTAACATGGAGTGAATGTAATATGAGGCCGGCAGAGCGGGCACATGAAGTGTATACATAAGCATCTAAGGAGAGCACAAGGGGCGAACCGGTTGTGTGAGGGACTCCCAGTAATGCAGCTTCTAGGGAGCTGGTCTTTAGACAGCTAGTAATTTTGCCTGCAAGGCGGGAACTTCCAAGTTGTAAAATCTGACAAAAGTGGACGGGGAGGCCCATCCCGCGGCCACACAAATGTCATGAATGGAAATTCCACAGGACCATGCCCACGATGAGGCCATGCCTCTAGTGGAGTGCGCCCTGATGCCCAGAGGGCAGGGCAGGCATTTAGATGCGTAAGCAGAGGTGATAGCGTCCACTATCCATCTAGACAGTGTCTGTTTAGAGGCGGCCAGACCTCTGGTGCGCCCCCCAAACGACACGAAAAGCTGCTCAGCGCGTCTGAACGCGGCAGCGCGCGTAGTGTACAACCTCAGAGCCCGCACCGGGCAGAGGAGATTGGCGTCGCGCTCACTATCGGATGAAGGCAGAGCCGATAGGGAAATAATCTGAGCCCTGAACGGGGTACCAATCGCCTTCGGGACATAGCCATGCCTAGGTTTGAGAATGACAACAGAATCATTCGGTCCAAACTCAAGACACGCGGCGCTGGATGAGAGCGTGTGAAGATCCCCGACGCGTTTTACTGAGGACAGAGCCGTCAGAAAAACGGTTTTGAGCGAGAGGTATTTTAGGTCCACAGACTCGAGCGGTTCGAACGGGGGTGCTTTCATAGCTTCGAGGACTATAGAAAGATCCCAGATAGGAACCGAAGGGGGCCGCGGAGGGTTCATCCTCTTAGCTCCTCTGAGGAAGCGGATGACTAACTCGTCTTTGCCCAGGGACTGAGCGCGTCGGGGTTCAGAGAACGCCGCGACGGCTGCCACGTAAACCTTGAGAGTGGAGGGGGACCTGCCCTTGTCCAGCATCTCTTGAAGGAAAACTAGCAAAGACGGCACCTCGCATGACCATGGGTCCAGATGTTTGTCGGTGCACCATTTTGAGAACACAGACCATTTAGACGCATAGAGCCTTCTCGTGGAAGGTGCTCTAGCCTGTATGATAGTGTTTCTTACTCCCTCTGGCAAATCGCCGAATAGTCGTTGATCACCCATGCATGTAGCGCCCAGCGCTGTGGATGGGGGTGCCAGATCGTGCCGCGAGCTTGAGAGAGGAGATCTGCTCTGACTGGGATGGGCCACGGGGCTGTCTGTGACAGCTGAGTGAGCTCCGGAACCCAATTCTGACCCTCCCATCGCGGGGCTATGAGGAGCACCGAGTGGCGTGTGTCCATGATCCTCTGAAGTACCTGCGGTAACAGAGCGATCGGAGGGAATGCATAGAGCGGGCGGTGAGGCCATTCCTGGGCTAGCGCGTCCTCGCTCCTTGAAAAAAATATTGGGCAGTGAGCGTTCTCTTCTGACGCGAAGAGATCCACCTCTGCTCTGCTGAATAGTCGCCACAGTATTTGGACCGTTTGTGTGTTCAGGGACCATTCTCCTGTGGAGATGAGGTTCCTGGACAGTATGTCTGGACCGTCGTTTAGATGGCCCGGCACATGCGTCGCTCTGAGCGAGAGCAGGCGGCTCTGAGACCAAACTAAAATGCGGTGTGTCAGTAGAAAGAGATTCCTGGATCTGACACCGCCCTGACGGTTGAGATAGGAGACCACAGCCATGTTGTCCGAACGGATCAGGACGTGGTGTCCCCGAATGAGCGGGAGGAAGCGTGAGAGCGCGTTCTCGACCGCAACCATTTCCAGACAGTTTATGTGTAAGGGGCCTTCCTGAGTCGACCAATGACCGAAGGCCGGTGAGCCCTCGCAGACTGCACCCCAACCTGTGTTGGATGCATCTGTCGAGATGACTTTTTGGCGGGAAAAGGTCCCCATCGTGACGCCCTGCCGAAACCATTCTGCTACTGTCCATGGCTGCAGCGCCGTGAGACATGTCTGCGTAACCCTGATCAGCTGGCGGCCCGTGTTCCACGCGCGGTGGGGTACACGGCTGTTTAACCAAAGCTGAAGCGGGCGCATGTGCAGAAGGCCCAGCTGAAGCACAGCGGAGGCTGAGGCCATGTAACCCAGCATCCTCTGAAAAGTTTTCAGAGGTGTGCGGGTGCCCATCTGAAACGAGGCGCTGTGTGGACAGGCGAGCCGTCATCGTGACCGAGTTCAAATCTATTCCTAGAAAGGAAATCGATTGACTGGGTTGAAGGGAGCTCTTTGTCCAGTTGACAGAGAGGCCCAGCGTTTTTAGATGGTCGAGCAGAACTGCGCGGTGCGACAGAAGCTCCGTCTGTGATTGGGCCAAAATCAGCCAGTCGTCCAGATAATTCAATATGCGCAGCCCCTGGCTCCGCAGGGGGGCGAGCGCCGCATCCATGCACTTCGTGAATGTACGGGGCGCCAGGGATAAGCCGAACGGGAGAACGGCGTTGTAAGGGGTATACAGTTAAAGACCCAGAACCAGATATGAAGAATGAAGACCCGGAGTCAGAATTATAAAAAATTAAAGAAAAGTTTTACTGAAGATAGTTTGCATTTTCATCAGCAGAAGTCAGCTTCAAGACTCACACAGGAGTTCGTAGGCCGCCTCCCTTACAGTTACAAAGATCACAGCAGTTATACCATTTCCAAGGTCTAAGCTACGTCATTGCTTACAGGTTGAATGATTCTCATTGGCTAAGAAACATTAAGAGCCTAAACAATTTAACACATGTGAGGAGATAGGAGTGCCTATCGCCATTAGTAAAGATAGTTGTCGTCCACTCAATAGATTTAGGTCTGTGGTGGCCTCGCAGGTAAGAGAAGGGCGCCGGGGTGTCTGGTCCGAACGTCCAGAACCTACATAGAATGTCATACGCACACACACAAATAACAGACACTAGCAAATAACAGCTCCCATCAAGGCTGAAGAGAGTCTGAGCTCCTTATTATCAGTTAAGTATACCAAAACATAATGCTAAAACATTCACTCGTTTGGGAGAAAAACAGATAACTGGCATTTACTCCCAAGGAAGGAAATATACTGGAAAGAATACACTTTAATACAACAATTAAAGTTCAATAGTAACGCTCAATATAGCTTGACCATCTGTCCAGCGAAGGATCATATGTGTCCACGCTGCCTTTAGGACCCTCTAACCTTTCTTCTGATACCAGAGAAAGAGACAAACGGCCTTGTGGGTTACATGGCCTTCGTGTCCTGCGTGTACTACGTGCAATCTCAAAGTAAGATTGGAATGCATGTAAAAGAAACTGGTTACTTCCATCACATGCATTTAAGAAAATATAATTTCACAAGCACAAAGAATATAAAAATAAGTATGTGATAATGAATATATTTGATTATTGATTTTTTATAAGGAAGTATATAAGCATCCAAAAGGATTTATGATTATAGATGTATTTGAAGAGGCAAGGGATTTTGACCAACCCTTCAGTCCCCCGTTTTAGACCAATGTGGGGTCCAATACCGCCACGTCTGGTCTAACCAGTGAGGTCACTACGGAAGGGAGGAGTGGTGACGCATGCTCCCCTGACGGGTCACACTTGTCTCTTCACCTCGTCACGGACATGCTGGTTACTAAAAATTCCAGTCCCCATTAAGAGGTTCTCCCACCTTCCACTCACAACAGGACATCAATGTAATTCTTCCTCAGTTTATCAGTCAGGTTAAAATTTTTATAAAACACATAACTGATTACGAAACAAGTACATATTTATTCTCTGGAAGCCAGGCTACATAAGCAAGCACTGTTGCTGTATTCCTAGCATGGCCTAGATCCACAGTCACTACTCAGATCCTAAATGAAGACATTGTCTATAATCATGAATACCAGAATATATGCACTAGGTTTTTATTTTTATTTTTATAAAACTATGATTTCCAAATCCTTTTATTATAAACAAAGTTGGATGGTGAATCCATTATTTTCACTACCCCTTTTATAGACCCTTTAGGTTCAAAACACAATGGTTATTGAACTAAAAATAAACAACAACAAAAATAAAATATTAATAATTAAGACCCATAATAATCGATGTAAGAACTTTAAGTCTTTACTGAAATCATCTTTCAGTTTACGGTCACATAGCATGTACCATTTTAATTGTATAACATCTTATACCCTTTTTTGTTTGTTTCAAAAAAATAGAAATAAAATAAAACAAATTCACATCATCATTTCAGTCTAAAATATAGAATTGTTCCCCATTCTGCTTAATAAAGCTTTTGTTCATTCCTTATCTTTATATCACATTAATCCCTGTTAATCATACAATGCCTTATTATTTTTATTTTGAAACTCACTTTTCATACCATTTAAACTTAATTTGACTTCCATACAGTATTTGTCTATCAAATAGTTAGTCTAAAGATTATTAGAACATTGTAAGTATATTACAAAAAAAAAATAAAAAAAAATAATATTAGCAGTATTGTCTCAGTCCCACTTATCTTTACAGTTTCACAGAAAACAAAATATTATGTTACTCAGATCCCAACCCCTAAGACAGCCATATAGCTGTTTTCTTAGACATCTAATGTCATACATCCATTTAATGGATTGAGAAATAAAACCTTTCCTTTTTAGAAGTTATATTCACTCCTCCTTTGTTCGCCCTCCGGCCTTTCAATAAAAATGAGGGAGCTCACTCTGGATAATTTGGATAGTGACTTAGCCAATGTGTCACTTTGTCTCTCTGCCGTCAAGTCTATATATATATGTATGTTTTTTTTTCCTACGTTTATCCTTATGATCCCGCCTAGTTGTCTATTTAAATTTAGACCCTCAGTTGAATTTAGACAAGAGTTTTACCCCATGATGGACGGCAATCTTCTTTATAACTCCAATTTATATAAAATACTAATCCAGAGAGTAATTCAGTTCAACATCATAAATGACAAAAGATTTCATAGTTACCAATAGCAGACAGAGCTGGAAAACCACTCCAATTAAAGCTCGTCCCATGTTCTGCATTGTCTTTTCATCAGATTGATTTAGAATTATCAACTTTTTTAAAGTTTGTCATTTTACTTAACCCATCTGTAATGATAAAACACTAATTCCAGAAGTTAATGACACAATATCCTTAAAATCAGGAAATAATAGTACCCCAAACTAACACATACAAGACATGACGTGCAGTCACCAACAAATACACACATTCATACCTGACTATGAACTGCTCATATTCTCATATTTTATATTGTTGCTAAAAGATTAAAATTTTAAATAAGATTTTAACCTTTCCATTTTCCTGTAGCTTCTATCTAATTTTACATGGTCCCTAAACCAGTTTCAAAGCATGCCTGTTCATTATTCATTTGATTTTAACAAGGTCAGCTGGGTTGTTTTGGTTCATTAACATTATTTTGTTTAAGCTTGCTCTAGCAGGCCGATAACAGAAAGACAGACACAGTTACCATCCTTTCCTTCACTCAAGCAGTCTCTCTCACTATGAACCTTTGACCATTCACCTTTGTTAGCCAGACTTTTCTTGAATCTACAAAAACTGTCTTCATCTTTAGTCACCACCATGTCTAACGACCTTCAGAAGTTAAAACTATGTTAGACATACTAGTTCAAACTCAACACTATAATTTTCCTTGCCCATAAGGCAACCGACATCAAAAAGTTTTATTACTGTCTCCACAACAACTAATGGGAATCACTTCATGGCCCCGACTGAACCCCGAAAGCCCATTCCTGTTAGCTCTTTATCTATAACCTCCTTCAGGGTGTTTCCTTTTTCCCCTGGCATATTTGCAGACGCTTGTCACAATGAAAAACAAGCCATACAACTAATGCGGTTTCTTCTGGTGAGTGGTATAGAGGAGCTTTGCTTTATTGGGGAGACATGCCGTAACTCGTCACCGCGTCATCTCCCCTTAACGGCATAAGGACGCTGCTGGCCTCACAGCTCCTGCTCAACTCTCATACCTGTCTCACATAAAACATCTCCATTCAGGAAATGCCCAGTGACTTTACGTGAATCCACTCTGGCTTAGGTTGCCCCCTGTCTGGCCAAAGAAGGTCTTACCCGTCATAGAGATGGTCACTCGTGCCCACTGGTGACCGCTTTTTTTTCCATCACAGAATCTTTGACCGTTTTCTTCAACAAAATCTGTTGTTCTCTGGAGCTTAGGAAAGACACAATCAAGAGTCACCAGGGCCATTCGGACTGCCTAATAGTTGTAACACAGGGAGACAGGTTAATAACAACAGTATTTAATCACTTAAATCCATTAACCATCTTAAAAGCAGCAACCTAGCTACTCAGTGGATTTAGATCACAACCGTACATTCAGTGTAGAGTTTCTGTAGCCGAAGGCGTCGGCCCACCCCCGTTTCATGGTGGGGACTAAGATCAGACAAAGAAGTTACTGGTCCTAAAATAACCTAATCAAAGATGTCACTTCTATAGTTTAAGGTCTGTATTATCATTTTAAAGACTTCTTTAAAGTCATTCAGTTTTACATTTAAAACATTTACAAATACAAATTGCCCTTTATGGCAATTGTTTCTTTAAACATCTCTGTGTCTATGATTCTTCAACTGAAACACTGTGTTTTAATTCAAATAGCTTATTATCACTAATGACAGGCTCAGATAACAGCTTTTAGCTGACATTGAATGAGAGAGACTCTGAGACATTCAGGACTGGCACACTGCACTCTCATAAACTTCTAACATCAAACTTTTATCTACCATCCTATAACTCTATCCCAGCTTAAGGCATATTTGCCAGAAATTACATGTGTTTCCAAATAAACATAATTTTTATAGTTGTCTTTATTTAGACATTACAAATTTCCACTCAGATTGAGTCTCTGTTGCACTGGCAGTTTCAGCCACAGTACACATCAGATCCAGATAAGCAAACTGTTTCATTACAGCCAATAACAAACTTATCTTTTGAAAGCAAAACATCAGCTTCTAGTTCTTTCATGGTCAACTTTTCAAGCTGTTTGTTTAATCAGCATTCAGCAACTGTTAATCCAGTCCTGCTTATGCTTATTTGATCTTCAATAAAAATAATTATTTTAGTTCTCAATAACGTTTCACATTTCTGAATCTCAATTTAAATGTCAAGTTCTCAACCATAGTTTAATATTTGACTTAAGTTTTCTCTTGGAGTTTATGCATCTCCAATTAGGATTCACACTAACTTTGACGAGGCTAGACCTATCTGCTTGTGATACTTTTGCAGTTATTGTAAATCATCTGTGAGATAAGTCTCTCTATATCATCTAAAACCTTTTTAAAATGTTTAATTATAACACAATCATCCTTTTAGTTACTTTGATATATTTTGCAACTCACATTTGTTGGAGTCATTAATTTTACATCAACTAGTGTTCATCAATTCACTTGTAAAAATTACTATTATAGATCTTTTCTTCAACAAGATTCACTTTAAGACTTCAATCTTTTGACCTTGTTTTTTATCTCTTATTTTTCAGACGAAAAATGTTAATGTCTTCATTTAAACACTGATCAACTTTCAAACCCACATTAATACCAGGAATTTGTCACTATCACATTTTTAAACACCTTCTGTCGGCTCCACTTACTGCACACTCTTGAAGCAGCGTGTGTCCCATTCAGGAATGCAAACAGAGCCACTGATAAGCAGTTCTCTGTATTCTTTTACAGTCCACCAGTGGCGGATTTAATCATAATAGCCAAATCATAATCTTCATCATTATCATTGGCAGAACATTAATTTTCATAAGCTGCATGGAAATGCTCAAAATATTGTAAGTTGTTTTCACAAAGTTTCCTTTTAACTTTAGTCGCTTGTCGAGGGAAATTATCCCCGACCCAGAATTTACTTCACTTGCTTTTTGTAATCATCGTAAGCAATACAAGGCTAAACATTTAAATTTTCCAGTTTCTTTATTTGTTTGTAGCCAGTCAAGTTGTTTAAATTTCCAATCAGAATCAAAATACTGACTACCATTTACTTAATAATTTCTGCAAATTTCTTTGAAGTGAGGGCTTCAGAGCACAGCTGCTAACAGCGTTTGCTTTCCTGTCTCACTATTTGTTTCAGGACTGCCATATCTTAATCATGGTTCATACTCACCTGAAGTTATTGCAGAAATGGAGGCGGCGATCTTTTAACAACACAGCTTGGCTTCTGCGTGATGAAACTGCAAAGTATACTCCAAAATCACAGTTACATATACTGGTCCACGCCAATTTGGGTCACAACTTCTTTTTTTTTTTTTTTTTTTTTCTCTCGGAATCGTTCCTGATGCATCCCTGGCAAACAACCCTATTATTGTTAGTATCCCTAACTGCCTGATTCACTTCACTAAGTTCGGGGATCCCCTATCTGAGATGGAAGAGATTGAGCAGGTTTTCGGTGCCACTGGACCTACAATCCAGGGACGTACTCTGCTGGGGTGTTGCTATACCAACAATGCCCAATGGGGCCCCCACAGAGCACGCTTCGCTTGCGCTGTCTGCTCTTGTTAAAACTTTAAACAATGCTATCAGCGACTTCCTTTTATACTTTAACCTTCAGTATAATTAATCTTCACTCTCCTCATCGGAGTGAAGCTCTCCCGCTCCCCTTCAAAATCTCTCCCAATCAGATAGCCCTAACCAAATAATAAAATTACTACCTTGTTTGTTGATTAGCCAGGGATGTCACCAAAGAATAATTGCCCGCATCCTCCACCATAACTGTAAGGGGTATACAGTTAAAGACCCAGAACCAGATATGAAGAATGAAGACCCGGAGTCAGAATTATAAAAAATTAAAGAAAAGTTTTACTGAAGATAGTTTGCATTTTCATCAGCAGAAGTCAGCTTCAAGACTCACACAGGAGTTCGTAGGCCGCCTCCCTTACAGTTACAAAGATCACAGCAGTTATACCATTTCCAAGGTCTAAGCTACGTCATTGCTTACAGGTTGAATGATTCTCATTGGCTAAGAAACATTAAGAGCCTAAACAATTTAACACATGTGAGGAGATAGGAGTGCCTATCGCCATTAGTAAAGATAGTTGTCGTCCACTCAATAGATTTAGGTCTGTGGTGGCCTCGCAGGTAAGAGAAGGGCGCCGGGGTGTCTGGTCCGAACGTCCAGAACCTACATAGAATGTCATACGCACACACACAAATAACAGACACTAGCAAATAACAGCTCCCATCAAGGCTGAAGAGAGTCTGAGCTCCTTATTATCAGTTAAGTATACCAAAACATAATGCTAAAACATTCACTCGTTTGGGAGAAAAACAGATAACTGGCATTTACTCCCAAGGAAGGAAATATACTGGAAAGAATACACTTTAATACAACAATTAAAGTTCAATAGTAACGCTCAATATAGCTTGACCATCTGTCCAGCGAAGGATCATATGTGTCCACGCTGCCTTTAGGACCCTCTAACCTTTCTTCTGATACCAGAGAAAGAGACAAACGGCCTTGTGGGTTACATGGCCTTCGTGTCCTGCGTGTACTACGTGCAATCTCAAAGTAAGATTGGAATGCATGTAAAAGAAACTGGTTACTTCCATCACATGCATTTAAGAAAATATAATTTCACAAGCACAAAGAATATAAAAATAAGTATGTGATAATGAATATATTTGATTATTGATTTTTTATAAGGAAGTATATAAGCATCCAAAAGGATTTATGATTATAGATGTATTTGAAGAGGCAAGGGATTTTGACCAACCCTTCAGCGTATTGATAAACATGACCCTCGAAGGCGAAACGTAAGAATGGCCTGTGACGGGGATTTATCTGGATCTGAAAATAGGCGTCTTTCAGGTCTAGAGAGATGAACCAGTCCCCCTGGCGCACTTGCGCGAGGAGTTTCCTGGTAGTGAGCATCTTGAACGGTCTCTTCATGAGCACTTTGTTCAGAAACCTGAGATCTAAAATCGGTCTGAGGCCGCCGTCTTTCTTGGGAACCAGAAAATAACGGCCGTAAAACCCCGACTCGGTCATAGATGGCGGGACTCTCTCTATGGCGCCCTTTTGCAACAGCGTCGCAATTTCTGAGCGGAGCGTGCCAGCGGCCAGCGGGCTGACAGTGGATTCGAGCCGAGCGCGTGCACGAGGCGGGCGGCGGCGAAACTGTAGCAGATAGCCGTTCTTTATAATGCTTAGCACCCACGGGGAAATGCCTGGAATGGCTTCCCACGCTTTGGAGCATGCGGCTAGTGGCCGAATGGCTATATCGCCCTGATTGCTGTACATAGCGGGCTGGACACAGTGTGTGGGCGCGCTTTGAATGTGTGTGGCAACGGGACTTGCACTCAGAGAGGAGTCTATGGGCCGTGAAACAGAGCGAGCAGAGAGGGGACACGCGCATGAACTCGTGGGCGTGTTTATGTTCTCTGATATTAGAGCGGGCTGTGCCCGTTTCATGTGATGGGGCTCTGAGAGAGACACGGGATATGTTATGCTTGTGTGTATGGGTGAACCTCATGAACTTCATGGCCTGAGTGGCTTTCTGGACCTCGGAAAAGCGATCGACGATTCCCGTGACAGCAGATCCAAAAAGGCCCGTCGGGGAGAGGGGCGCGTTAAGAAACGCGGCGCGCTCAGAATCTCCCATGTCGGCGAGCGTGAGCCATAAGTGTCTCTCGGATACACAAAGGCTGGCCATGCATCTCCCCAGAGCTTGTGCGGCGGCTTTAGTGGCGCGAAGGGCGAGGTCCGTAGCACTTCTCAGATCCGTGACAGCGGAGGAGGGGTTTCTACCGCTCTCGGCCCACTCACAGAGAATATCGCTCTGTAACACCTGGAGGACAGACATCGAATGTAGCGCTGCGGCGGCCTGACCGGCGGCGGCATAAGCGCGAGCATGAAAGCTCGAGGTCGCTCTGCAAGCTTTCGAAGGAAGCGTGGGGGAAGAGCGCCATCTAGCAGAGGGCGGGCAGAGGTGTGCGGCGACCAAGTCCTCAACGGGCGGCATGGCTGAATAACCTCTTTCGGCGGCTCCGTCCACTGTGCGCAGCGAGGCGGATATATCGGAGCGGTTTCTAGCCGAGAGCGGGGCATTCCAGGACTTCGTCAGCTCTGTGTGAAGTTCAGGCAGGAATGGGGCGGCCCGGTTGCACGCGGGGGTCGAGCGCCGATGAAAAAAGCTGCCGTCCATCCGGTTCGGGGGCTGCTCGGGTGGAGGAGACCACTCGAGACCGAGGCGTTCGACGGCCTGTGAGAGGAGGCGCATTAGTTCCTCCTTCCAGCGCGGATCCCCGCCGACTCTCTCGTGGACCCGAGATATGACCATTCCTCACTGTCTGACGCGAGCAGTGAACAGGAGTCCTTCTCCTCCGCGGCGTCATCGGAAGCGACAGAGCGGCTACTCGGCGGCAACTGTATGTCCGGCTGGGGCGGGGAGGGAGAGCGGGAAGCGGCGGCGGCGGCCCGCATGGTTCCGCAGTGGGCTCCGGCGGCCTCTGGGCGCGGCGTTTCTTCTTCCGTGGCGAAGAGAGAGGCGGCGCGGGAGCGGATTGTGCCGCCAGAAGTCGTGCCCGCAGGGACGACAACGGCAGGCTCTCACAGAAGTCGCATCCTCCATCCGCGAGGGCGAGTTCTGCGTGCTCGAGTCCCAGGCAGAGAGCGCAAATGACATGGCGGTCTCCGTCCTCGAGAGGAGCGCGGCAAGAGCCGCAGGAAAAGCGAGGCATCTTTACAAAGACGCTCGGCTCTTTTAGATTTAGAGAAAGGATACAGTCGTCGGATGGCGCTAGCTTGCAGGGCGGCTGAAGGTGGCGAAGACAGCCGGCTTCTTCAGGGTCCGGGAGCTCGCTAGAGTGATGCCTTCTCGACGGCGACGGCTTTTCTCAGAACAGCAGAAGCGTGTAGCTCGCTGAAGATGAAATGAATCAACATATAAGCCTGGGAGAGACTGTTATATACACCATAGCCACGCCCATTCTGGCGGGCCATGATGCAATGAGCGCGCGGGCGCTTCTCATTGGCAGCGGGTTCAGTCCCGCTCTCCCATAGGCTTAAGCAGTTCTCTCTGAGCGAACCAATGAGCTGCTAGCTAGCCTGCTCTAGGTCTGCCGCAGAGGAACTGCGTTGTCAATGGATACAAATTATGAAATAATTTTTGGGCTTCAAAATCTCAGCAAAGATGAATCTTTCCCGTAGCGTAAGCTAGCTTACGCAATACGAGAGAACCTCTCGTAAGAGAACTCACTTTGACACCCACATGCTTAATGATCTTCAAGGACAACATGTTAAATGATTGCTGATTTCTGCAGTTATAGGCCTACCTTCTTTTCTTTGTTTTCTAATTTCACAGAAATAATCTGTAAAATATTACTGAATTTTTCATGTAAAATTACACATAACCCTGTAAAAATACAGACAATTTCCTTAAAAAAAAAAACGGTAAAATTTATGTAAAACCAAAATACAAACAATAACCTGTAAATATAATAGTGGACCTTTAAATTACAGCACAAATCTGTAAATTAACATGTATTCACTGTATAATGAAAAAACGGCAAAATTCTGTAAAAAAATACAGGGCATTTACCTGTAAATTACCTTTTTTTTTTACAGTGTAGCCTACTTTTATCCATTGGTTGTTATGATAAGATACATTTCCTGAGGAGTTGTCCCCCATCCTGTTTCTCTTGACACCTCAATGACTCCTTTTGAAGAGCAGATTTATTTTTCTAACATTTAAACTTACACTTTAGAACACCCTCTGACTTTATGAATACACATAAATGACAGCTTAATTATTTTTTATATTTTGTGCATTTATTTAAAGTCTGCATGTGGGCGTACCATTCTAACACTATGATATCTTTGATAATATTAAAGTTTTTTTTTTTTTTCATATTATTTCAAAATTTTTCAGCACATGTAGTCAGAGTCACAGAAAATAATAAAAGTGCAACAAATAAGGAGATTATGTTTTATTTATTTTAAGCAGGGTTGTAGAATAGAGTCATACTATTCAGTAGCCCTCTGCTTGTTTCCATGGCAAGGACCCACCCAATCTCACCTGATCTCACTTCCTCCTAATCAATGGTTCACTTTATAAGCCCCACCCATTCCTTTGTTCTGCCTGGCAGCAACACAAACCACATGTGAGGACCCTCAGTCTCTGTGATTCAGATACTATCCATGGTTGTGCGTGATAAAGTGAGTTATTGCTTTCCATATTTGCTGTATCTTAATGGTTATCTGTAAATTTGATGGGATTGAATGCTTGACTAGTATACATACTAGTAGATCCTATATTCCTCTCATACTGATTGTTTGCTTTAGACTACGGATATCACATTGTGTGTAAGTGCGCAGTGCACATAGTTTGTTAATTGTAGTTCTATAGGAAAGGCACAAAACAGTATAACCTAACTGAGACCATGATGGAATTACTATATGTAATTGTTAAATGAATGTCTTTGGTATGTAGTATTTCATTATTTCCGTAGTGGTAGGCCTACCCTTCACCCTCTTTGGTTCGTGTACAAATGTTTAGTGTCATGTTATATATTGGTTTATTGTATTGTAACTCTTGTGTTTCCTTGTTTATCATGTTTGTAGAAAAAACCATAACCGTCAAGCCTCATCATTTCACGTTGCTCCTCATTTGTGAACAGTGGCAATAAATGGCTCAAACGGAATCCTTTGTCCCTTCTTCATTCTTATCGATGTACCATGGTGATGCTCAAACTCCTGTGAACCAAAGCTAGATAGAGTTTACAGGGTTGTTAAAAGTATGCCTGAATGATGTTAGTTAATCTGCACTGACATGTATTTGGTATAACAAGGAACATATCAATATATATATATATATATATATATATATATATAAGTAATGATGCAATCCTTTAAATCTTAACTTTGAGTGCAACAGAATTAAATGGATGTAAAATTATCATGTCACATGCGACATTAACACGACAGAAAAGACAGTAACACCAATGACACAACGAATCACCAATAAGACCATAATTAGATGAGACTAAATTGTTACATTTGGCATAAAATCTAAATGAATAGCTTTGAATAAAGTTTATCTTTAAATGGGGTCACCGGGGTTATCCCATAAGAAAAGTGACATCAGTGACAATTTTCACGAAATTTCATTTTACAAATTGGATGATACGAGATGTCAAACCACACCTTGTCAATCGTAGTAGGCTATAATAGCCACATTAAGTAGTTTAATCCATAACTATTCTAGTTTATTATTTTTTAAATATCATTTACATAATATATTTGATAGTTATGTATACATTATTGTATTTTAAATTTGGGATATTTGGGGTATTTGGGATAAACTTGTCATAGGCAATAAATTAAAGCCTTTTCCCTCTGACTGTGGCTGAGCACCTCAAAGTTTTAATTTTAAAATGTAAAGAAATTGTAACCCTAAAGTGTTTTTCAAGTGTGATATGCCTGTAAAGATAGGGACAGAAAATGAACATTCCATAGAATGACACAGACATGATTTTGCATAAATTTTAACCTAAGGTAATATTTTACTTAACAGCATCTGCTCAAAAACTTTACAATTTGAATGCAAAACTGTGTCACTTAGTCGTCTTAGATCTAATTTATACAAAGATATGTAAGCAGTATTTTGTCCATCGACACATAACAGCAAGCAGTATTACTGTTACCGTAACTGTTAAAGCCTTTTCCACTATCAAAACATTTCAAAAGGATGCATTCGACAATATACGGCTTATTACGGTAATTTCAGGCTTTCCGCCAGCAATGACGCCAGCTTTCTGGCAGAGCGGGGTCGCGGATACGGAGATACGGAGCGCAACAGGATAGGGTGTTTTGGACAGCGTAAATAATAAAAGATAGAACGAACAAAAACATCGCGATTCAAGCGGTAGACAACAGGTGAGGCGTTTGGGATGATTTTTGATGAAACTTGGTGAAATTAATTTTTCAACTTAAACGTGTTAGTTTTTCAACTAAAGTGTTAGTTTTATTTATTTACGATTTTTTCTCAATAAACTAATTGATTCTGCTAATTTATTCAAGATTCTATTATTTGTCTATTTAATGGAATGCATTTTTTTTAAAGTTTTTTTAAGTAGTGCAATTCAACAAGTTTTTTTTTGTTTCAAAAACATTTGTCATTATTTTACTTCCATAGTATGGGACCTGGAATAATGTTTGAAATAAAACACCTCAGTGAGCTCATGTTTAACCAGACAGGCTTCAATCCTTTTTAGACATATGATGAGATTGACATTTGCTCTTGCAATTTTAGATTTTTAGCAAACATTATTAAATCAATAAAGATAAACATTAGCCTATATTTTGTGACTGCACATTATTTTATGAGGAGCTTTATGGCATGTCTTGCCTCGGTCCTTTCCAGTACAATAAAAACAAGACAAGGCACTTTTAAATGATTTCAACGAAAAGTACCAGCTGACATCATATTCATCTCTCTCTGTTTGTAGATGGTGTACTGATGTTCTCCACCTATTCCAACCTTTCGCCTGTAATATGAAATGACACCATAATGACACCAGAAGCTTGGCTGTCTGTAAACCTACAGATTATGAATATGTTTCTTTATTAACAGAACATAAAGCGTGTTGCGTTGCTGATCTCATTGGAATACTATACCTTTGTTGTTTTATATACTTTAATAAGTAACCCACTTAATTGCAAGCTATCTTCCTCATCATCTTACTTTTCATCTCAATCTGTGACACATATTACATTTAACAGTTACAGTGTTAAATGAACAATCTGTTACCTTAAATTATATGTTTATCTCTGTAAAGCTGCTTTGAAACAATCCATTGTTAAAAGCGCTATATAAATGAAGATGACTTGACTTGACCAGAAGCTTGGCTGTCTGTAAACCTACAGATTATGAATATGTTTCTTTATTAACAGAACATAAAGCGTGTTGCGTTGCTGATCTCATTGGAATACTATACCTTTGTTGTTTTATATACTTTAATAAGTAACCCACTTAATTGCAAGCTATCTTCCTCATCATCTTACTTTTCATCTCAATCTGTGACACATATTACATTTAACAGTTACAGTGTACATAACAGTTTGAAAGAGCTTTGTTTGAAAACACTATTTTGTATTAAACATCGTATAAATTTTAAAATATTGTTGATTACCTACAAAGCACTAAATGGTTTAGCTCCGCAGTACTTGAGCGAGCTCTTAACGTATTATAGTCCTTCACGTCCATTGCGATCTCAAAATTCCGGTCAGTTGATAATACCTAGAATATCTAAATCGACTGCAGGCGGTAGATCCTTTTCCTATTTAGCACCAAAACTTTGGAACAGTCTTCCTACCATTGTCCGGGAAGCAGACACACTCTGTCAGTTCAAAGCTAGACTAAAAACACATCTCTTTGACCTAGCATACACATAACGCACTATAGACTTCTATAAATTCAATGTTAGGCTGCATAGATTAGGTCAGCCGGAACTGGGAACACTTCCGTTAAATCTTGATGTACTCGCTACATCATAAGAAGAATGGCATCTACGCTAATATTAGTGTCTTTGTTTATCCCGAGGTTTTCCCGCAGCCTGCCGGATCCAGGCCGTGTCCAGATCTGACGAAGGAGATCCGCCTGGACCCGATGACAATGCAGTGCTGAAGTATCCACTATCCTCTCCCTATGGAGGATCCCTTTCCCACTCTACAGATAAAGCGTTGTGAATTCCGGCTCGCGTACCCCGAAGTGATAAAATAAAACAAAATTCTGTATCAAAATTTATAGGCAAGAAAAGTAGTTTGTTTAGGCTGGGTTGTATGAATTATAAACCTGCGCACATATTTTAAAAAGCACATAACTATAGAATCAATTCTGAATGAGCATGTGAACGCCGTCAGCGTTAATCACAGGTTCGCGTTTAAAAGTCTGATCATTTCGACGGAGGTGAATCAATCAAAGTTAACTTTAGCTGAAATAACATTATTCAAGAACCGCTATAATGCCAAAACAATCTGTTACCTTAAATTATATGTTTATCTCTGTAAAGCTGCTTTGAAACAATCCATTGTTAAAAGCGCTATATAAATGAAGATGACTTGACTTGACCAGAAGCTTGGCTGTCTGTAAACCTACAGATTATGAATATGTTTCTTTATTAACAGAACATAAAGCGTGTTGCGTTGCTGATCTCATTGGAATACTATACCTTTGTTGTTTTATATACTTTAATAAGTAACCCACTTAATTGCAAGCTATCTTCCTCATCATCTTACTTTTCATCTCAATCTGTGACACATATTACATTTAACAGTTACAGTGTACATAACAGTTTAACATTTTAGTGCAATGTACCAAACTATTTTGTAAAAATCACCACATCAATTACTGCAATAACAAGCTATGGTATGAGATTCATCACTACTTGCTCATATGACAAAAAATACAAGCTTCTCTTAAGCTTAAGCAATTGTTTTCACTACTGTTTACCCATTTTGTTCTGATTTGATGATGCATGGCACTTTACCATCAAATTAAATGTAGCAGAAAAAACAAGTTACTGTTTGAAAGAGCTTTGTTTGAAAACACTTTGTTGCTAAGAAACAGTCATCTGAGCTCAGTCTTTCTCTTTTTGGATGAATAAAAGTGTTTTTTGGTGGAAGGGACTGACCAAAGAGCGTTTGGAATCTTTACTAAACTTTACGGGAAATTTTAAATAAAGCTCACTTCAAAGCTACTAATAATATTATCTTTATACCTTCTATATGTAGAATATCATGGAAAAGATGTCCTGTCTGAATGGGCTATTGCTCTATTTATGGATGTATTCTATTTATCCATGTTGATGCTCAATATTTCTTAATCAAGAAGTTTCTGCTGCACTGCCAAGAGAATCTTGCTCCACTTAAACTATTCTGAAGGTAAACTGAGAAACATTTTCATTTTCAGAATCTCCAGAGGGGTTTCTATGTAATGTGTTCCTCAACGTGAAAAAAAAAAAATGAATTCAGTGATATCGCAGGAGGGTGAAGAACCCAAATGAAGGTGAGTGTGTGTGTGCATGTGAGTCCGTTCCATTGAATTATTATACAACTCTTTCATTTCAAGCTATTCTTACAAATTGAAAAAGGAGAAGATCTGCAGAAATGGAGGTGAATAATGGTTAATCGAGGGGAGGAGGTGAGCAGAAACAAAATATGCATGGCGGGGAGCAAAATAGAACAGAAAAAAAAAAATAACAAAGGCAGAAAAAGGAGATGGCAGGCTTTGAAAAGTGTTGAGGGGGAATGATTTTGTCTATTGATTTTTAAAACTTTTGTTTTCTGTTCATTTGCCTTCTGTCAGCGTTTTCTTAAAGGGGTGGAACATGAACAATTAAAGGCATTATTTTTTAAAGACATTCAAATGTCACTGTGTAGGATAAACTTGTTTTACATACTTTGAAAAGGAGGAAATCTTTTCAAACGATACTATTTTTAAAATAATAATTATAAAGGGAGAAGGTTGTCAACACATTAGCCAAACAAAGAAAAAACATGAAACAACCAACTACACTCACTCTGGTTCTAAACTGCAAACAAAAAGCGCATTTTTGCAGCGCATTTTCAAAGCAATAACAAAGGCAAAGCTTGATGACGCTATGAAGGAGAGTGAACGATTGGAGATGTCGTTTTCACCATCCAGAGATGTATGGAATTCTCGAATCATGTTCACGGATGAGGTAACTAATTAGATTTTTTATTACCTGTATGTTTGATCACATTAAGTCATCATAATGAATTAGCTGCAAGTAACGTGAAATGCTGTATTAGCCTGTTACTGATATGGGACTATTTGTCAAATGATTTGGTGGGTTAATGCTGCGCAGTTTTACACGTTTAAAACAATCGTTCTAAAAGTAAATTTGAACGAACCCACAATATTTGCATGTAATGGCTAAATATTTTTATGCAACACATAGGCTACTGTATTTAATTTCACTGCCATAGACTTGGTCACCTGTTAAAAAGAACTACTTATAGGTAGGGTATGGGATTTGCAAAACTGCCGGCAGATTTTGAAAATACATAACTCAAAAGGTCCAACCTTCTTTCCTCCAACGCTAGCCCTGACTCCACCCATTCGAAGAACATGGACGCGCAATCATGAATCTGCAAAACTCAGATGCGCGAGATTGCACTCACTCTCTCTCTTTGTGTACCGGGGCAACTTGCACTTACTGTGACTGGGTCATGAGCGTTGAGTATGCGCACGAAGGGGACACATGCGCGAGGGGGATGGGGGAGGGGGGTATGGTACGACCGTTTGATTGACGCACTGACTCTCCAATGATTCTAGGTGGTCTTGGAAATGATTGGCTGGAGTTTTTCGAGTCCTGCCCGCAGATGATTAAACTGCTTAATTTTCATTTCAGTGCTTCTAACTCAGTGGCTGTAAGTGGGTTAGGAATAGGATTTCAAGTGATTTTGAAAAAATGGTCAAAAAAGAAAATAACATACCCCACCTTTAAGATAAAACAAAGTGCAATATAACTGTATGTGTAGTACCTCTAAAGAAGTACAAGAAGATGTCAAAGAAGAATCAACATAGTGCTTCTTTAACAGCGTATTGATTCTGAATGGAGCGTATCACGGGGGCGCGCCACATACCGAAGTGTGCAATGACGTCATCACGCCGGTATGCCAAACAAAAATAATTAAATGATTAAAGGCACATAACGCTGTTTTTTGTGTTTGGTTTACATAAAGCACAAATAAGCATTTAAACAATATTAGCAATATCAAGAAAATAACACTGAGCAATTCTATAATGCATTTGAATAAATTAATAAACATAAAATTCACTATATCACATGTATACAAATAATATACACGCCCTCCGTGCTTACGTAGACAGAACGCAGTGTTTCAGGACATTAGACCAGCTCTTTGTCTGTTATGGTGGGAAGCTGAAGGGAAAGGCTCTCTCCAAGCAAAGGTTGTCTCACTGGATAGTTGACGCCATTGCTTTGGCATACCAGCAGCAAGGTCGACCGTGCCCCCTTGGTGTGAAGGCCCACTCCACCTGGAGTGTGGCTTCCTCCTGGGCTCTAGCTCATGGCGCCTCGCAAACAGACATCTGCAGAGCTGCAGGCTGGGCGACACCCAACCCATTCCCGAGATTCTACAATCTCCGAGTGGAGCGAGTTTCCTCTCGTGTACTCGCTCCAACCAGCCAGTACTAGGATCTGCTCAGCTGTCTTCACTTGCTCGCCATTCCACTCCACGGACTGGATGCGTGCGATATTCTCCTCAGGTGAGCCTCCCCGAGAAGCCCTGAGTTCCTCCAGCATTGTTGACGTCAACGCCAGAGTTATGCCACTGGCCGCTTTCGCGATTGGCTAGGTGCCGCCATGTGCATGGTTCCCCCTCTGGGCGACCCCCACATGTGTATTTCCACTGTAAGCCTCTCTGAGCATGTGTCTTTCCCTTGGCAAGCCACCTTGCCACCCCTGGGGTTGAAACATTCCACCCTGCGGGCTGGACACCCCAGTGTTATCCATGTGCAGCCCCCTCCCGGGTCATATGTGTATTCTGTAAGTCTGTAAGCATTTTTTTTGCCATTGGCTCGTTTTATTTATCGAAGAAGAGAGGCTTTCTAAGCGAAATCCCATTCGACGTCACAACATAACGTCTCTGTTCCCTACTCACTACTCAGGGAAGTCTACTCAGGGTTCCCTACTCACAGAGACGTTTCTGCAAGCGGAAACTGAGGATAGCACGGATATTACGTCATTGATACGCGACAATGACAAGGGACGAGCCATTATTTAAAACTGGAATTTCACTGGATTTACAAATCCTTCTGAACTTTTGGGATAATGTAAGTACACAACTACATGAAATAAATCACACTGAGCAAGTGGATTTTGAATATTTTATTAAAAAATCTTACATATTGTACCTTTAATGAAGCCTTGAACCATTTCTGCTTTATTACGTGCTGAGAATTTGGATGTGCAGACACATTCAGTCCTTTTAATTTGAGAGCCTCTGTTGAAAAAAAACATTGGTGGGGAAAATGGCGGTAGGCAACACAGGGGTGCTGGTTGCTCTGTTACTGTACACACTTTTTGTGAAGTCCACACTGCCGGTAGGGTTAGAACATGGCGCTGGCCACTCAATACTGAGCTTTTCAACAGCCCGAGATAACA
Organism: Tiaroga cobitis; assembly: GCA_030578255.1. NCBI lineage: Eukaryota > Metazoa > Chordata > Actinopteri > Cypriniformes > Leuciscidae > Tiaroga > Tiaroga cobitis. The sequence goes on along the minus strand of CM060595.1, from coordinate 36,772,604 downwards.
CATCCATCAAACCCTCTTCATTTGCAGTATAATTTGACAAAATAGTTTCCTCTGATGCAAAACTTTCGACATCCAGCTCCTCAAAACTGGATAATCTCAATTCAACATCATCATGTGCCTCCACCCGGGCAGAAGTAACCGCCGCAGCGCGTGCTTCCAGAGCCGGGTGAGAGGCACTGGATCCCGCCGGAGAAAGCTGAGATAGGGTGGGGCCCGTCTCAACGTCGCCGGTGAGATCCATCTGCGAACCCCAAGACAAGCACCGCCGCTCTGCCTCAACAGAAGCGGGACCCGAGCCTTGGGGAGCTCGCAGCATACCGCTCTCCTCGAAGAGCGATCGCCGCGAGCGCAGAGTTCTCAGAGGAAAGCGCTCGCAATGCTCACAATCGACTCCCTTGAGAGCCGACTGGGCATGCTGCACTCCCAAACAAGCCACACATAGCTCGTGTGAATCCCCACCCGTGATGTATCGTGTACAGGGGGGAACACACATCCTATACTGCTCGCTCATTTTGTTTTATATATATCGTCGCTGTCCGATGAAAACCGCGTATGTCCATTTTGCCGATTTTGAGATTTTTCGACGGATAGAATGTCCAGGTTCATTTCCGTATACAGTATGCTTCACATTATCTAAATGACCAATGAAAAGTTGTGAAATCATGTCATCTGATTTCCTCGTATATCCATTTGCTGTCAAAGCTGTCAATCACGCCGCGTATCTCCCGCCCTGTGGAGGCATCTCGCCGGTCTCGTGAAGTTCGTCTCTGGAAGCTCAGCATTGGATAGCCGAATAGCTAACACTGTGAGGTAAAGTATCAGCAAACGTTTGTTTTTGACAACTGTTCTCAAGTTTATTATATATTAACAACTGTTATTTACCAGTAAATGGTCTCTAGATGAAGTAATTGTCCACAGGCTAACTTAGTTCTTCACAGATTAGCTTGCTTGCTAGTATGTAAATAAACTTGGCCTCATTGATAAGATTTATACTTTTTTTTTTTTTGTCAAACTGATCACATTATAGCGGAGCAGAGGGATGATTTATAACGACAACTTTTGATGAATTTATGAGAAATCTACAGACGCAAACAAAGTGTAGTAAAATAAAGACCTAAATGTGTATTTCAGACTTTTTTTCACCACAAGTCTGAAAGAAGACATGTTATTGAAGACAAATATCTCAAAATTGACTGGTGAAAAAAAAAAAAAACGATGTTTTTGCCTGCCGTGTCTCGCCTTAATAAACTGAGCGTAGCCTATTCATCTGTCATCTGAAACGCGACTTGGTCATTCTAATTAAAGATCGGAAGAACGCGTATCGACCACCGTTACTGTAAAATATGCACGTATGTCCATTTAAACTCGATTTTGGTCACATGTGGATTATATCATTACACTGGCAAGAATATGGTTACATTTAAAGATGCCGTACCAAGTATTACAACGCTACGTTCAACTGCTGTGAAATTACGGTGTTTTTTTCACTTCCTGAAAATTAACCGTTTTGGACATACGTGAGTTTCATCGGGCAGCGACGATATATATATATATATATATATATATATATATATATATATATATATATATATATATAGTGATAAACTCCTGACAGAACAGACAAACACAATCGAAAGATTTCAGACACACACAGAGCTTGCTGAAGTAACAAAAAGCTGGCGTATTGTGTGCTCAGGGGATATTTATAGCTTCCTGGTCGATGACGTCACTCGCTATGACGCTCCATCTCTCCACTGACTGATTTCATTCATGCTTCAGACGCGTCACGCTGGAGGGCGTTCCCACTGCGTTTTCACGCAGCGGTAGTCCCTGAAGGGGAACTGGGACACTTTATTAATGGACAATGAGTTGGAAACAATTAGTCAGAAATTCACTGAATGCTTACAAACAAAAATTAAAGAATTTGCAGTGACAATTAAGCACAAAAACAGAAAGCATTCTTATCCCTGGCTCAGTGATGATATCAAACAATTAATGAAAGACAGAGACAATGCCCTTAAAAAAAGCCATAAAGTCAAAACTATCTTGTGACAGACAAAAATTTGCTACGTTAGGAATAAAGTGATAAGACAACTACGAAAAGCAAAAGACAATTATTAAAAACTGTCATGGAAACTCAAAAGCGATTTGGGAACAGATCAATAAACTAACAGGTAAAACTTCTTCTAGTAATAACTCAATACAACTAAAGAACAATGGGATGCTTATGCAGGATCCCTCTGCTGTGACACAGACATTAATCAAGTATTTTGTTGATTCTGTTGACACCATAGCCAAAAGTTTCCTTGTGAAATATAACAACTTACCTGTTATTAGTTCAGATTTGTTAATTGAGCCCCCACTATATCCAAAACTTGTATCCATATCTGATGTGGAAAAGGTAATTACACAGCTTAAGTCTTCAAGAGCAAAAGACGTGTATGGGATGGACACTCTCATGCTAAAACAAATAGGTCAGTCAATTTTGGGTCCACTAACGCACATCATTAATGTGTCACTAGATCGAGGGAAATTTCCTGAGTCATGGAAACTTACTAGTGTCATTCCTATATTTAAAGGTGGTAACTCCCTTCTTTCATATAATTACCGACCTATTAGTATTTTGCCAACAGTATCCAAAGTCTTTGAAAAACTGGTTGCTAAACAAATCACCAATCATCTCAATTGCAGCTCTTTTCCTTTGCACTCAATGCAGTTTGGTTTTGGGGCTTATCATTCCACAGAGATAGCAACATGTTACTTTCTGGAAAAGGTTAAATCAAATATGGACAAAGGAGGGGTAGTGGGAGCAATCTTTTTAGATCTTCGTAAAGCATTTGATACAGTTAACCATTCAGTTTTACTGCATAAACTTCATGTATTGATTTTTTCCCCAAAATTCATTAGCCTCATTAATTCATACCTTTTATCTCGTTCACAAAGTGTAAGAATTGAACAATATAATTCTACCCCCTTACCATTATCAACTGGTGTTCCACTGGGTTCAATTATAGGTCCAATTTTTTTCAGTTTATTCATTAATGATTTACCATCTTTGTGTAAAAACTGTGACACTTTGATGTATGCAGACGACACTGCTGTCTTGGCCTATGGAAAATCCACAGAGGAAGTTGCCTCAAAACTAACAGAGGCCATGTCACTGATCTCAACCTGGTTAGAGCAATCCTGTCTGCAATTGAACATATCCAAAAGAGTAGCCATGTTCTTTTCAAAAAATAATCTAAATATAAAACCTGAAATTGTACTATCGGGAGAAAGATTACAAGTCGTCACAGAATATAAATATTTAGGACTACATATAGACTCTAACCTCAACTTCAAAACTCACATAAAAAAGTTAGTAATAGGATTAAGTTCAGTCTAGCGAACTTCAGATTCATTAGAGACTTTCTTTCAACAGAAGCTGCTAAATTATATTTATTTTCTATGATTTTATCCCACATAACATATTGTTTAATTAGCTGGTCCAATTGACCCTTCGCTAAGCCCCGCCCTCCTTAGTTACTGTTGCTACGCCTGTCAAGCTTTCGCGACTGCCACGTGTGAATGCACCGGTGTCAGACATTCCCAAGGAGATAATTAGTCATTTTTGGCGAACAGGTGAAATATCTGAGAGAGCAAGACAAAAGGGACTGCAGTATGCATTCGAGGGATATATCCACGACATAATATGCAACCGATTAGAGAATAATTTCATCAAAATTGAAGCTAAAGCCTACGTTATAACGTTAGGTCCCAGCGCAAGCAGCAGCCGCCTCCTTAGCAGACCATTCACATGGTAAACGCACAAATGGAGGAACAGCTATGTTCATGCACAGCAGGGTAAGTGAAATGTGAAAATAATCTAATAATTACAAATTAAACAGCTTATCCATCAATCTAACACCACGAGAGCCGTGATCGGATTGGGGTAAAGTTACTCAGGGGTAGGCCGTCGATTAACAAAATGCTGAAATATATTTTAAAGTATGTCAGTGAGCCTCCGTCTTGCCATTAATCGTCTTATTTTACGTTCAAATATATACATTATGAACAAAGAACCGCCATTATTTCCAAGCAATAGGGTTTTTTTTTGTGTTAATCCTGTCGACATTTAGTTGTGAATGGGTCTCCCACACTACTTGATCCACGCCCGGCATTTCTCCCCTTTGGCTTTTAGGTTTCGGGAAGGGAAAAAATGCCACCCCACCGTCCAAACTTTTAGGATCCCGGGTATCAGATTAGCACAATCCATACGCACAACGCGTCGGCATGTTTCCCTCGCTCGAAAGCTTGACAGACCTCCCGCGCCTAGTTGCGGTTGCTAAGCCACGATTGGCCAGTGGTGGTTTTCGGGCGTGGCTTAGCGAAGGGTCAATTATCACTCTACAACAATAAAACCATTAAAAACATTATACAAACAAGCATTAAAAATACTGGATAAAAAAAACATACCATTCCCACCACTGTCTGAGGAAATATCAGTTACTTACTTGGGATAATCTAATTAAATTCAAAAACATCTGTTTAATTTATAAAATCAGACATGGTCTAGCACCTCCTCCACTATGTGACTTTATACATTTTAGATCTAGTGAGGTTAGGATAACCAGAGGGGCCGTGAGGGAAGACTGCATTATCCCTCGGAGAAAAACAGCTTTTGGTCAGTCTGTTTTCTCCGTAAGAGCAGTGCAGCAATGGAACACAGTGCCTGAAAACATCAGAGAGTCTTTGTCATTCTTTTCATTCAAAAAGAATGCAAAAAAAAAAATGGCTTGTAGAGAGCCAAACTTGTGGGCACTAATGCTTTCTGTGTGCACTTAAACATTATATATTTATTTATGAATTGTATTTCTTAACCATAATGTGTTGTATGTAATTTTATTTTTGTGATTTTATACCTGTGGTTATCTTTAAGGTTGCCTTTTTTACACCCGGCTGGGGGACTACCGATGAAAATTAGCACTTTTGAGCTAACTCGGGTACATTACATTGTTTCAATGTTGATTAATGTACACTGTCCCCTTTCAAATAAAGAGAAAATTAAATTAAATATTGGTCTTCAGAGAAAGACACAATACTGTGTTGTTCTTTCTTGCTTGGTTGACTAGTGAGTTTCTTTCCAAATGTATGAATTACTGAATAAACATTCAGCCAATAAACAACAGCCACAAAATAGGCCCCTGGTGTTAAAACACTGCAACAAGTGTGTGTCAATGACTGATGGATGTTCCCTTGCTCCCTTTCTTTGCAGCTCCAGCGTTTTGAACTCTTTAAATCACAACTGACATTGTTTGTCAGAGATTAATAGTTAAAAGTCAAAATCTGTATTAGTAATTGCTGTTGAAACCGAGCAGCTAACGCTCCAAACCAGCAGAGAATTACTGTCACAATTTGATGTGTGTCATCTATACAAATATACAATGAAAGCCCATAAATTACATTCAAGCGTAATGGGAATAGATGAAGTCTGGCATTGTTTGTGGTTTTACATTTTAAACCTTTATTTAAATAGAAGGAGGAGGAGAAGAAGAAGAAGAAGAAGAAGAAGAAGAAGATATCAAAAACATGACTATGAAGTTGTGAAGTGCATGTGTGGTTGGTTGTGATGGTGGTGGTGTGATTTGAAAGGGTTTTCAGATGGCTCTCCAATGTGTTAAGGTCCTTGACAGCATTCAGTAAACAGAAAATGAAGGTTTCTTGATTATAACCATATATATATATATATATATAAGATCTATCTAAATCCATGTATAGTTGTCCTTTCTATGCTCTGAATAAAACTCTACTGCAAATTATCTTCTTAGGAAGCCTGTTTATCAGATGAGGGGATGAAAAAAACAGATTTGAGGATTTCACTTTAGAAAATTGCTTACACATGAATATCTCTTTGAGCTTATCTAGGGTTGTGTGGATAAATTTGTGTTTTAGCTGTATTTGAGAAACGTCTCAGGTTACGTATGTAACCCTGGTTCCTTGAAGAGGCAAAAAGACACTGTGTCGAGACGCTGTGGGAACGCCCCTGTGTGATTGCGTCATGAAGCATGTGTAGAATCATTCCAATGGTGTGACGAGACGTCATAGGTGGGTTACGTGTTACGTCACATACCAGGAAACTATAAAGCATACCTAGAAACAGACAGCGCTAGCTTGAGGAGATCAGAGCTAGCGCTAGCAAGAGGAGATCATCTGATCTCTAGAGGAGATCATCTGATCTCTAGAGGAGATCAGATATGCTCCTACATTAGCTACATTCAAATCCAGACTCAAAACACATCTGTTTAGCTATGCATTTACTGAATGAGCCCTGTGCCACTGTTCGTCCGACTGTTTTTACTGTACTTTATTTTATTTTTTATTCTAAACTGTTTTAATTATTCTTATTTGTTTTGATTATTTTCATTTCTTCTATGTACAGCACTTTGAATTACCATTGTGTATGAAAAGTGCTATGTAAATAAACTTGCCTTGCCTTGCCTAGCTTCTTGTAGGCTGAAGCAAGTCGTTCACAGGCATGCAGGAAGTATGGCAGGGCAACTCTAGCTGTGTCCCAATGTGAAGGCTGCGTCCTCCGAAGGCTGCATTTGAAGGCGATTGCGTCACAGCGGTGCGACGAAGGCTGTCCCAATTCAAAGGCTGCATCTTCGAAGGACGCATTTGAAGGCCGATTGCGTCACCGCGGCGCGATGAAGGCTGTCCCAATTCAATTCCGCATCCTTCGAAGGCCGTATTCGAAGGCCGGTTATATCATCGCGGCGCGACGAAGGCTACCCTGATTCAAAAGCGACGCCAAATTCACCCTTTGTTTTCCCGTGAAAGGAAGGATACATAAATGGACACTTAGCGGCCTATCCTACCCTGATCCTACCCCATAATTCATTGCGCGCCGGTGACGACAGCATTTTTTGGTGCAGCATTTGGTGTGTAGCCTACAATTCAAATTCAAATGTTGGGGTTCAACTATGCCTTTTAAAACGGTTCATTTTTCGTTTTTCAATTACGGGTTAAAAAATTAAAAACGAATGGATGCAAATTTACACAGACTATTAAACTAAAAATAGTTTAGTGATAGTTTTTTAGATTAAAGTCTTTGATTTTACTAGTATTTTGATTGACTATCAAACCTTTCTACAAATACATTATTTGAAATATTTAATAATATAAGGTAGCCTACTTTTGCGTCCATTTGTTTTTCTTTTTTTTAACTCGTAATTGAAAAACTAAAAATGAAAGGTTGTTGTACTTTTAAAAGCCAAAGTTGAACACCAAAATTTGAACTGTAGGCTACACAAATGCTGCACAAAAAAAAAGACTTTTTGCCCCTTTATTAAACATTTAAAATATTCACAAATTACTATGGGACAAATGTCGATTTTATTGGTTTTCTAAGGCCAGATTAGAACCTGGAAATTATATTTTTCCCGCAATGCTGAATGAGAAGAGCCATGTCTCTGGAACCATGATTTATAGGCTAATGATAATACATATGTCTGAATAAATAACGAGGCATTTTAATTGTTCGTTTAAAAGTGAACATTTCAAGCTTTAGGCTAGGTATATTTTGTTTCAGTTCATTTATGAGACGGGCTCCAGTTCACGGAGATCATGAAAGCGCGACTGATTGTTTTATTTTATTTTACAAAAGCACAAAGTTTTCTTGTTATGTGAGTTTGGACAAATAAAAGTAGTTGCGAATGATGTATTATTCTTTTCTGTATGACCAGAAATTATAGAGTATTTTTTAAGTTGTTTCCACTGTTGATGGGAAAATGCAAGTGTTCGCGGCCGCGCCTCCGTGCCGTGCAGTGCGCGCTCACACTCCCACACACATTTGTGTCAAAATCTTGTGTTTATTTGTGATAATCTTAGCCCTGTATTATGACTGACATTTGACGAATTTCTTTGTTCCTTTTTTGGATAAAAGCGCCTTCTAAATATGTAGCCTAAATGTAGGCTAATAATAATAATATTATTATCATTTGCGTTGAGTTCACTGAAGACAGTAATATGTTAATCATAAAATAATTTATGAATGTTTTATTTTTATATAACCTAACCTTGTGTTTGTGTTATATTTCTTTTTTTATATGTGAAGTCTTTTTTTGCTTATTCTATTAAACTGAGCTTTTTCCTCCTAAAAAATTGACTTTAAAGACAAGTGGCCTAAATGTCGTTTAGAAAATTCATGTATTTAACATCCTCAGTAAAATATAAAACATAAAAATGACAATAGCCAATTCTGGCTCCATAGCTGTTTACTCAATTATAACAAATTAATGATCAGGACGGCAGCTCCGTCTCGCACTGTTGCTTGGCGCCATGGAGCGGTAATCTGGAACACCTGGATGCGCAATTAGGAAATCCTATGAAGGCTACAAGGTGCGTCCTTCGAAGGACGAATAGGCTGCATCCTTCGAAGTCCGCGGCCTTCGGAGGATGCAGCCTTCACATTGGGACACAGCTATAGTGTCTTGTTCCCTCTTCACGGAACCAGGTTAACATACGTAACCTGAGACATTCCCTTTTTAAGGAAACTCGAGCTGTGTCGAGATGCTGTGGGAACACTATACCCCAGGTGCCATAATAACCAATGCCTGTCTGTGTGAAGTCATTGCGCACACTAAGAAACAAGCACTCTAGACCCTGGAGTGGAGCCTAGATCCAAGTTATAAAATCTCACAAATGTGTGCAGTGAGGACCAGCCTGCTGCAACACAAATGTCATGAAGGGAGACACCTGACAATGAAGCCTTTGAGGCAGCCATACTCCTGGTAGAATAGGCCAGGACAGCCATAGGTGAAGGCTGACCCGCCTCTTCATAAGTAAGTGAGATAGACTCAACCACCCACTTGCTCATTCTCTGTTTAAATGCAGGGTACCCTTTCCTAGGTGACCCGAAACAGACAAATAATTGATTCGACTTTCGCCACAGGGCAGCTCTCTGGACATAGGCATCTTTTCCTGATCTGATGATAATAATGGTGGAGGGCAGAAGGCCTGCAGCATAATGGGGCCCGCAACATTAGTAGGGACCTTAGGAACATAACCCGGCCTAGGGTGAAATAAGGCTTTCACCATAGCAGGTGCAAATTCCAGACACGAAGGAGCAACCAACAAAGCTTCCAAGTCTTCAATTCTCTTGATAGAAGAAATAGCAAGGATAAATAATGTGTTTGGTGTGAGGTACTTTTCTGAAACCTCCTCAATGGGCTCGAAGGGAGCCAGAGTCAGGCCTTCAAGTACAACGGCCAGATCCCAAGCCGGTGCTCTAGTGCGCAGTGCAGGCCTCAGCCTCAGAGTGCCATAAAGAAAACGAGTAATGAGGATCTCTCCCCAATAATGCCCCACCCAAAGGAGTGTGGTAAGCAGATGTAGGCGCCACATAATAATGATAATCCAGCAGAGAAGCGTTCATGCAAATAATCAAGTACTGAACCAACAGGGCAGTTAACAGGATCCAATTGACTTTTTCTAGACCAAGAAGAGAATAGTGTCCACATTAGTGCATACAGTCTTCTTGTGGAGGGAGCTCTGGACTGGAGTATGATCTCCACGACCTCGGTCGAGAGACCAGATTCGATGAGCTGGGCCCCCTCAGGGGCCAAGCCCACAATTTCCCCAACTCTAGGCGAGGATGATAAATCATTACCCCTACTTGGGACAATAGGTCCCTCCTGATCGTAATCTCCATCGGAGCGCTGTCTAGAAGGGACACCAGGTCCGAGAACCACACTCGGGCCAGCCAGTACAGGCTTCTAATAACAGATGGGCCCCTTCCCGGCGAACCCTGTCCAGAACTCCTGGGAGCAAAGATATCAGATATTTTTGATTTGATTTGATTTTTGATATGCCTTTATTCGTCTCACAAGTGAGAAATTTCAAGGAAAAATACAGCATAACATGAGGAGAGGTGATGAGAAAAAAAGGCAACCCCCAGACTATGCTCCTCTAGGAGTACAGTGTGGGGACAGGAAAAAACACCTCAGCAAAGCACACAATCAGTACACTTTACATGAACAAGACTTGCAACAGGGGTGACGGGTGAGGGGTGAGGGGTGAGGGGTGAGGGGTGAGGGGTGGGAGGTAGGGGATGGAGGTAGCCCAGCAGAGGCAAGCAGCCATCCAGTCCTGCAGCCATTTCAGGCGCTGGTCACAGACCCGCCTGTCAGGCTGGGGGTACAAAGCGACGAAGGCGAGGGATGGGGTATGGGACGAGTGATTGCATATCTGTGTATATATGTGTAAGAGTTCATGTATGTGTAGGCCTGGAGAGTCGCTATGCCTGGCATCATAACCTAGGTGCCTCAGTCCGCAGGATTGTCATAGCGATACACAGCGAGTTGCCATGGAGACAACCTTGATCAGGTCCCAGAGAGAGTCAACAATCACCAGGTGTCTGGGGAGTCGGGGAAGGAAGCAAGAGCGGCTCACTGCAGTGCTCTTCCGGGGGAGTTGTTGATCCAACAGCAGCCTTGGCCAAGGCCAGTGCTGGTTGAGGGCAGCCGAAACAGATAAGATTGGGATTTTTTGGTCTTGGGGCGAGTAGCCACATTCCAATTTACATGGCTATTCTCATGGTCCATTTTGGTCTCCTAAACGATCCATTTGCCTTTGCAAAATTGTGAGCTTCTCCATGATGTTATCCATTTTCTGGTTCATAGACACAGTCTCAGTGCTGACAGCTCTGCCCACCACTTCAATCATGACGGGCAGCCTATTGAGGCTTTGGACAGCTGTCACCGTCTTCTTAATTCCTCGATAAACCAGGGCAATGCCTAATCCAATCAGCAGAAGACCTATTATCATGGTTCCGAATAGTTAGATATCTTTAACGTCCTCCACGGAAAGAGCCGCCAGACACATGACCTGCCACCTCTCCCACGCGTCCATCGTCTATCCAGCTGCGAATGTTCCGGAAGGGTAGTCAGGTTCCCCCGAACCCAAGCTTCTCGTCGAGAAGATGGTGTCAATTGCGTTGAGAGACAAGTTGATCAAATCCATATTTTCTTAGTTTGGAGAGCAGTGCTGAGAGAGTCTCTCAAAGTACAAGACAGTAGACTAGACGTGACGAGAGGAGCAAAGCAGGGGAGGTAAGGGGAGTGAGAGAGAGAGAAATTTCTTCCACATGACTAAGGCACATAGGCATTCCCGGTGACCTTGATCATGCGAAACGGATTTCCCCTCGGAGAAAACCCCTTGGTTCTGAGCCACCACTGCAGGGGTCTCATGTACAGGAGGGCAAAAATTATTACATTGGACACAGCTGCCATGAGACCAAACAGTCTCTGAAACAGTTTCACAGTGAGTGAATGGCCTAGTTTTAACCCATTTACGCCTGAGAGACATGGACAATTGTGCCTGCATCGTCGTCGAATCCCAAACCACGCCTAGAAAAGTGGTCCTCTGAGATAGAAGAAGCACACTCTTCTTGGCGTTGAGCCTCAACCCCAACGTTCTAATGTGAGAAAGAACAAAATCTCGATGCCGAACTGCCATCTGCTCGGATTGAGCTAAAATCAACCAATCGTCGATGTAATTCAATACGCGAATGCCCTGGAGTTTCAGTGGAGCCAGAGCTGCATCCGCATGCAAGTGCGGGGTGATAAACCTAGGCCCAAGGGAAGAACCCAATACTGGTACGCTTTGCCCCCGAAAGCGAACCTCAGGAACTTCCTGTGAAGAGGATGAATGGTTACATTGAAGTACGCATCATTCAAGTCTATCGTGACAAACCAGTCCTCGGACTGAACCTGTCACACGATCTGTTTGAGTGTAAGCATCTTGAACTTTAATTTCTGAACCCTGCGGTTTAGTTGGTGCAGGTCTACAATAGGACGCAACCCCCCATCCTTTTTTAGAACAATACAGTAATGGCTGTAAAACCCTGACTCCCTGCTGGGAAGAGGAACCCTTTCTATAGCCTCCTTTCATAGAAGAGTCTGAACTTCTTGCTCCATAACCAGAGCCTGCTCTGGGTCCACCACCATAGGGAGGACCCCCAGAAATATGGGCGGACGAGAACCGAACTGAATTATGTAACCCTTTTCTATTGTTTGCAGGACCCAATGAGATATATTTGACAGTAGCTGCCACGCTGCCAGACAATATAATAAGTGGACCAGTCTCTCGAGACTGGCCTCTGGTATCGGTCGAACAGCCCCTTCGGTGCCCTGAAGCGGTGAACCGACAGGGAAGAACCGAACTGACTGCTTTAAGATCCTCCTCGGAGGATTGTTGGGGAACGCTGACACCTCGGTGCCCTGAAACGGCGAACCGGCAGGGAACAACCGAACTGGCAGCGCTGCGACCCTCCTCAGAGAGTCGCCCCCCAGAGGGCGCCAAGGAGAAACAGTCACCGTGTTTTGATGAGGTGGAAACCGTTTCTCCCTGGAGGGGACTGCCTTCAGAAGTCTGACGGCCTCGGTGTCAGGACTTCTTCTTAGTCGAAGCCTTCTTGGAGATAATGACAGTCCTCAGATCTTGTCTATCTTTATGGCTTCAACTGTGACCACCACCCAGACCCCCCTGAATGTGGAGGAGCCCGAGTGGCGACGCTTTGTTTTTGTTGCACTCTGTGCTGTGAGGAGCTCGTAGATAGCCAAGACTGCTCCAGCCCAGCAGTCTCTGGGACATTAGATCGGTGTAAAGAACCTAGCTCAGGTTTGGGGAATATGTATGCAATACTTATTAATTCATAATCAACAACTATTGGATACGGGTTTGAACCATACATAAAAATCACCCAAAAAGGGGATTATATAGTCCACACGTCTGCTTCAGATATATATAGATAATTAAAACATAACGAATTATAATTAATTAAGAATATACATCATAAGCAGACAGGCTATATTAATTTTCAGAATACATTAATAGAATTAACTGCACCAACTAATCAGTTCATCCGCTGGTCTGCTTTGTTTGATACTCTTTATCAATTCTCAAGAAGGTTTCTTCTTAGTATAAGTTTACTAATAAAATTAGTTTACTTAACAATATCAGCTCGTAGCTTAAGATCACACATTTAAGAGGCTTTGTTCTATGATCAACAAACAGAGACAATCAAGCGTATAAGGGAGTTTAATAAAATGAACTGGAATATACAACTACATTTAACAACGAACATATAGAACAATGAAAGTAAAAACAGGAAGAAAGAGAAATAGAACACAGGAAAAACACAATTGCTACCACAGCTGAACCTTAAGAGGCAACAAGGAAAATACACACTTTAAACGCATTTAAATTTAGATGGAACAATACTTGCAAAATGGACCTTTGTGTCGCTGAACAAGACGGCGTGTGTGTTGATGTCCTCATTGCTCCTTTCAGTTCTTCCAGAGCGCGTTTTGCTCGTGGGAAGTTCAAAATGTCGTAAAGGTACGCTGTGGAGGAGAATCCTTTCACCTGGAGGATATAGGACTGATCAAAAACTTAAAATGCGGAGTTCGGTCCGAAGACAAGAACTGAGCACTAAGAAAAAGACTGAGCTAAACGCAAAATAAAACAAAAGACAAATAAGATGAGAGACCAAAACAACAAGACAAGGCTGAAGGTAACACCAAAGGAAGAGTGACACGAAGAAGAGGATGAGAGACCAGTGTCACGATCTTTTAAAGTGAAAGTTCACGCCCCTTCTTTAGGAGAACAAATCAATAGCACCTCACAGGTTTTGGGCGCCCAAACATTTCCTTTGTCTTCCCCTGATGACCTCATTTGCGTGTTTTTATGAGGTCGCAAGTTTGGGCATTTCACTTCAAAGATGGAAAAACATAGTGGACTACTTTTTACAGTAACCTCTGACATATATTTGGCTCAGGCAAGTCGAGATGTTTCGTTTGATACCAATAAGTTTGTGTTTGGCATGCATACAAGGGTATATATACTTTATAGAATCTTTATAGATTCTTCATACATACTCTACATTGGCGAGGAAGAAACTTCTGGTCGCCGCTGATTGTTTCTTCGCCTCCTGAAACCTCTCAACGACCGTGTTAACTGAGTCGCCAAAGAGTCCAGAAGGCAAGAGCGGAGCGTCCAAAAGAACAGATCTATCCGTATCTTTCATATCGGACAGATTTAACCAAAGATGTCTCTCGGTGGCCACCAAGGCTGCCATATACCGGCTTATTGACTTTGCCGTCTCCTTGGTGGCCCGAAGAGACAAACCTGTTGTGCGACGCAATTTTCGAATTGCATCAGTGCTGACTTGCTCACTCTCATTCATGTCCCTTAGCAGGTCAGCCTGATATGCTTGCAAAATAGACATCGTATGCAAGCAAGCTGCAGCCTGACCTGCTGCCGAATACGTTTTACCTACCAGCATTAAAGTGGCTTTTAAAGGCTTGGGGGGTAACGTTGGGGCTTTTAGTGAAGATGATCACTCAGGAGATAGATAGCTCGCAAGCGTCTCTTCAGCCCGAGGCATCGTCACATAACCATGCTGTATTATAATATACCAATAATATTACTATAATAGGAAGTTTGAGGGTTAAAGACACGATATGACACTGGTTTCCTCCATAACCTCGACACCTCAGTGTGGAGATCGGGAAAAAATGACAGTCCCCGACGAGGAGGCTGTGATCTAGATGGTAGAAATCGATCATCTAGTAAACTTTTCTTTTGCAATTCCTGTTTCTCGGCTGGCCAATCGGTATTTAATTTAGTGACAGCATGAGTCACGACCTCCATAAGCTCCTCATAAGCAGGGGTATGAGGTGGCGAATCCTCAAAATCCCCTGCATCAATGCTTACAACATCCAGATCCTCAGAACTGGAAAACTGTAACACTGGTACCTCGCACCGGGGAGAAGAAATCGCAGCGTGTGCTTCTCCCTGAGACAAGGCACTGGATCTGGCAGGTGAAGGCAGAGATAGGGCTGGGTTCGTCTCAAACCCCGCTGTCAGATCCATTTGGGAGCGCAAACCGAACCGAACCGAACCACCCTCTTCAAAGAACGCGCGGCAGGAGCGGATTCTCCCTACGGAAAGCTTATCGTACTGCTCACAGTCAGCCCCCTCGAGAACTGACTGGGCATGCTCCACTCCCAAACAAGCAACTCACAGCAAGCAACACACAGATCGCGTGTGTCCCCACCCGTAAGGAAACGAGGGCAGGGAACAGTACACTGTTTGAACGTCCCGGGTTACGTATGTAACCCTAGTTCCCCGAAGGGACGGACGCTGCGTGTAATCGCAGTGGGAACGCCCTCCAGCGTGACGCGTCTGAAGCATGAATGAAATCAGTCAATGGAGAGAAGGAGCGTCACAGCAAGCGACGTCATCGACCAGGAAGCTATAAATATCCCCTGAATACACAAGCCTCCAGTTTTTAATGTTACTGAAGCAAGCGACCCAAGGGGATGCCGGGAGTATGGCAGGACATGCAGCGTCCGTCCCTTCGGGGAACTAGGGTTACATACGTAACCCGGGACGTTCCCCTTCAGGGACTACCGCTGCGTGTAATCGCAGTGGGAACGCAATACCCACATCCCCATACGACCAAATCCCCGTCGTGTGTCATTAGGAGACACAAACCGACGAGAGAACCTGAGCCCCGGGAGTGGAGCTAAGATCAAGGGAGTAAAATATAACGAAAGTGTGCGGTGAGGACCAGCCTGCCGCATCACAAACGTCCTGAAGAGAAGCTCCTGAAAGAAGAGCTGTAGAGGCAGCCATACTCCTGGTGGAATGAGCCCTTACAGCCAAAGGTGAAGGCTGATGGGCCGAACCGTAAGCAAGCGAGATGGCCTCGACCACCCACTTGCTCATCCTTTGCTTAGATGCAGGACACCCTTTCTTAGGTGACCCAAAACAGACAAACAGTTGTTCCAATCTCCCTCCACAGGGAAGCTCTGTGGACATAAGCATCTAAAGCCCTAACGGGGCACAGCAAATTAAGTTTCTTCTGGTCTGACGTCAGAAAAGGCGGAGGACAGAAAGCCTGCAGAACTATAAGTCTAACAAAAGTAGTTGGCACCTTAGGAACATAACCTGGTCTCGGACAGAGAAAGGCCTTAACCATACCAGGAGCAAATTCCCAAGCTGGTACCCTTGTGCGAACTGCAGGCCTCAGCCTCAAGGCGCCACGAAGGAAGCGAGATATAAGTGGGTGTCTCCCGAGAGAACCTCCGCTTGAAGGGGCGTGGTAAGCAGCTGAGGCCGCCATGTACACCTTCAGTGTGGAGTGGGATAACCCTGTGGAGAGATGGTCCTGCAGGAAATCCAGCACTGTACCAACCGGACAGTTAACGGGGTCCTGCTGGCGCTCTCCACACCAAGAGGTGAAAAGTTTCTACCTCGCAGCATATAACTTCCTCGTGGCGGGAGCTCTGGATTGGAGGATGGTCTCAGCGACCTCAGTCGAGAGACCAGAATCTATGAGCTGGGCCCCCTCAGAGGCCAAGCCCACAGCCTCCATAGTTCTGGGTGGGGGTGAAGGATCGACCCACTCGCCTGAGAGAGTAGATCTCTCCTGATCGGTATCTCCAGGGGAGAGCCGTCGAGGAGAGACACTAGGTCCGCAAACCATGCTCGGGCCGGTCAGAACGGGGCTATTAGCAGAAGACTGAGCCCGTCCCGGCGAACCCTCTCCAGAACTCCCGGGAGCAGAGCGATCGGGGGAAAAACGTACA
This sequence comes from Tiaroga cobitis, assembly GCA_030578255.1. Lineage (NCBI taxonomy): Eukaryota > Metazoa > Chordata > Actinopteri > Cypriniformes > Leuciscidae > Tiaroga > Tiaroga cobitis. Next base: position 36,755,967 of record CM060595.1, on the reverse strand, counting down.
AACATGACCTCGGCCACGGATGTACCATCACGTCCAACCACAGTGGGACTGGCAGGCTGAGAGAGAACCACAGTGGACAGTGTGATGTCTCTTGGGAAGCAAATAGGTCTACCTCGGCGCGACCAAAATGTTCCCATAGGAGCTCCATTCCCCGGGCCTCGGCCCCTGCCTCGACAGGATGTCTGCCCCCTGATTTAAATACCCCAGAAGATAAATGGCTCTCAGAGAAAGAATTTTCTCCTGGGACCATAGAAGGATCTGACGTCCCAGTTTGTAAAGTGGTTCGAGAACGCAGACCCCCCTGATGGTTGATATAAGAGACCACCGATGTGTTGTCTGTCCGGACAAGAACATGGTGGCCCCTTAGGTCTGGGAGGAAATGTTTCAGAGCCTGAAACACTGCCAACATCTCTAGACAATTTATGTGCCATAGACGGTGATGGTCCTCCCACAGACCCTGAGCTGGGCGACCACTCATGATCGCCCCCCACCCCGTGAGAGAGGCATCTGTCGTTAGCATAACGCGACGACAAGGAGCTCCCAACACAGGGCCTTGGGACAGAAACCGAGTATCTTTCCACATAACCAGGGCGCGATGACACTGTCGCGAACTCATGATCATGCGAAGCCGATTTCCCCTCGGAGAGAATCCCCTGGTTCTGAGCCACCACTGCAACGGTCTCATGTGCATGAGGCCAAAAGGTATCACGTTGGACGCAGCTGCCATGAGACCTAACAGTCTCTGGAACTGTTTTGCAGTGGATGACTGGTCTAGCTTGACTTGATCTACTGCAGCGAGAATCGAAGCAACACGAGCAGGTGACAACTGTGCCTGCTTCGTCGTCGAATCCCACACTTCACCGAGAAAAGTGGTTCTCTGTAATGGAGAAAGAACACTCTTCTTGGCGTTGAGCCTCAACCCAATCGAGCCTCAACCCAAACCCAACCCAATTAACCAATCGTCCATATAGTTCAGAATACGGATGCCCTGCAGCCTCAGCGGGGCTATAGCCGCATCCATACATTTCGTGAACGTGCGGGGTGACAGTGCTAAGCCGAACGGAAGAACCCGACATTGGTATGCTTCGCCCCCGAAAGCGAACCTCAGGAACTTCCTGTGTTGAGAGAGGATAGATACGTGGAAGTAAGCGTCCTTTAGATCTATCGTGACGAACCAGTCCTCGGATCTGATTTGTGACACGATCTGCTTGAGAGTGAGCATCTTGAATTTGAGCTTCCCAACAGCGCGATTTAAGAGACGCAGATCTAGAATGGGACGCAGCCCTCCATCTTTTTTCGGTACGATGAAGTACCGGCTGTAGTATCCTAACTCCCTTCTGGGTGGAGGAACCCGCTCTATAGCTCCTTTTAGTAGCAGAGCTTTTACCTCCTGTTCTAACACCAGAGCCTGCTCGGGGCCCACCACTGTGGGCAGAATCCCTCCTAAGTGAACCAGCCTCTCGAGGCTGGCCTCTGGATGAACATCCCGAGTGACAGACACAGCACCCTGTAACGTACTGGCAGGGAACAGCTGGTCAGGGCACTCCACAACCCTCCTCGGGGGGGGCAAGCGTCCCTCGGGAAATCGCTCGGCAAGTCTCTCTACGTCCTGTATAGGCAGGGTTAGTAGAGCAGACCCCTGAGGGCATCGGGAAAGACAGGGCACCGTGTTTTTGTTCAGTGAACTCAAGTCTTCCACGATGGGGACCACCCTCAGTGTCAGAGGAGGTGAGCATCCCTCAGGAAAGCGCTCACCGAGTCTCTCTACGCCCTGTATAGGCAGGGTTAGTAGAGCAGACCCCTGAGGGCATCGGGAAAGACAGGGCACCGTGTTTTTGTACAGTGAACTCAAGTCTTCCACGATGGGGACCACCCTCAGTGTCAGAGGAGGTGAGCATCCCTCAGGAAAGCGCTCACCGAGTCTCTCTACGCCCTGTATAGGCAGGGTTAGTAGAGCAGACCCCTGAGGGCATCGGGAAAGACAGGGCACCGTGTTTTTGTACAGTGAACTCAAGTCTTCCACGATGGGGACCACCCTGAGTGCTTTTTTTTTCTTTATCTTTCTTTATTTTATTTTATTTTTACTTTTTTTCAGAGGAGGCGAGCGTCCCTCGGGAAAGCGCTCGCCGAGTCTCTCTACGCCCTGTATAGGCAGGGTTAGTAGAGCAGACCCCTGAGGGCATCGGGAAAGACAGGGCACCGTGTTTTTGTGCAGTGAACTCAAGTGTTCCACGATGGGGACCACCCTCAGAGTCCTGACGTTCAGCACGTCGGGATTTTTTCGACGCGGCCTTCTTGGCGATAATGACTGTCCTCAGATCAGCCCTACCCCGAGAAGGTCGCGCCGGAGAGCGCCCCGCCTCGTCCCTCCAGTTTCTCTGCGGGGGGGGGGGGGGGTGCACGAGACGCGTCACTCCGTTTCTGCTGTGCTCTTTTTGAAGTACTCGGCGGCTGGGACTTACCTTTTTCGCTCAGCAGCCCCAGCGACACGCACTTTAAGGGGCACCAAAAATGTTTCCATAAGCATTAGACTGGTTAGTATGAATTTTGCTTGAAACTGGTCTAACCCAGGTCTTTGAAACCTCAGTTTTTTTTGTTTGTTTTTTTTGTTTATTTATAGAGCACCTTAAAAAAAACACACTGTGTACCAAAGTGCTGTACAATTTCAAACGAATTAGATAAAACACAATAAAATATAAGAACGAATACAATATAAAAATGAATAAGTAGTAAAATACTATAGATATAAAATCAAAGTCTAGTGGTCAGCAAAGGCCTCATCAAACAAATATGTCTTAAGATGAGATTTAAACATGGTTACAGAAGTAGAGGATCTGATGAACATTGGTAACCCATTCCACAACTTAGGAGCAGCGACTGAGAAAGCACGATCTCCTTTAGTTTTTAGGCATGACCGAGGAATTTCAAGGAGCAGCTGATTTTGTGATCTCAGGGATCTCTGTGAGCAACTCGACTAAGTTCAAAAACATATTTTGGTGCCAGTCCATACAGAGCTTTAAAAGTATATAAAAGTACCTTGTACTTTATTCTAACATGAACTGGTAGCCAGTGTAACGAGGCCAAAATAGGGGATATATGATCCCTCCTTTGTGTTTGTCAGCAACCTTGCTGCTGCATTTTGTACCCGCTGAAGACGTGACAAAGAAGAAAAACTTACACCCAGATACAGAACATTAAAGTAATCAAGAAGCACAGAAATAAAAGCATGAATTACTTTCTCCAGGTCGCTGAATGATAGGATAGATTTAAGTTTAGCGATATTTCGCAATTGAAAGAAACTATTTTTTCACCACCGAATTGATCTGTCCATCAAATTTTAATTCTGTGTCAAAGATAAAACCCAGATTCTTAACCTGTGTCTTCAAATTAGATGAGAGAGGTCCTGGTTTTCCGGCTATTTTTGTTACGTGGAGGTGGTTGAAGCAAGGAGGAAGCAGAATCCAAATGTAGCTTACTTTATTTAAACAAACTAGATAAAACAAAAACTCAGACTAGGGAACATGACAAGTAAACAGAACAACCAACCTGGCATAACACAAAAACAACATCAATAACTCACAAAGACTGAACTAGACACAGGGCTTAAATACACAGGCAAACAAGGGGGCGTGGCTAATTAGAAACACCTGGGAACAATGATCAGACAATTAACAAGACACATGGCAAACAGGGAATCACATGACAGACAACAACAAGGAACAAGACACAAAACCCACACCGTGACATTATTATTTGCACTGTTATTAGGGCCAAATATAATTATTTCTGTTTCATCCTTATTTAACTGGAGAAAGTTATTATTCATCCAGGATTTTTGGTGGTCGTGGCGGTGAAGCCCCTTCGGGCGGCCACGGTGGTGAGGACCCCTCGGGCGGCCACGGCGAGTACCTACTGCACCCCCCCCCGCGTCTCAGGAACAGACACCGGCTCAAGTGTGTGCGCAGCCCACCTACACTGGCCAGTGTTGCGGTCACTGAGGGCTCAGGCATAGCGGTGGCCATATCTGCTGAGGGCTCAGGCGGCGCATACGTGGTGTGATCGGTCTCTGGCTGGGCAGACGTGACGCGAACGGTCTCTGGCTGGGCAGACGTGACGCGAACGGTCTCTGGCTGGGCAGACGTGACGCGAACGGTCTCTGGCTGGGCAGACGTGACGCGAACGGTCTCTGGCTGGGCAGACGTGACGCGAACGGTCTCTGGCTGGGCAGACGTGACGCGAACGGTCTCTGGCTGGGCAGGCGACGGGCTCAGGCGCTGGCGGGCAGGCGACGGGCTCAGGCGCTGGCGGGCAGGCGACGGGCTCAGGCGCTGGCGGGCAGGCGACGGGCTCAGGCGCTGGCGGGCAGGCGACGGGCTCAGGCGCTGGCGGGCAGGCGACGGGCTCAGGCGCTGGCGGGCAGGCGACGGGCTCAGGCGCTGGCGGGCAGGCGACGGGCTCAGGCGCTGGCGGGCAGGCGACGGGCTCAGGCGCTGGCGGGCAGGCGACGGGCTCAGGCGCTGGCGGGCAGGCGACGGGCTCAGGCGCTGGCGGGCGGGCGGGCAGGCGACGGGCTCAAGCGCTGGCGGGCAGGCGACGGGCTCAGGCGCTGGCGGGCGGGCGGGCAGGCGACGGGCTCAGGCGCTGGCGGGCAGGCGACGGGCTCAGCCGCTGGCGGACAGGCGATGGGCTCAGGCGCTGGCGGACAGGCGATGGGCTCAGGCGCTGGGTACGGGAGAGACTGGAGTGGAGAGAGAGGCCTGGACTCACCTCGATCACCTCCCCTAATGCGACCACCACGGGTTCCCGTAAACCTAGCCAACCGAGTTCCCACGAAACGTTGACTGACTTTTTTTCGGTAAAGGGTTGATCGTTCTGTCAGGTTGTTGCAGGTAGCTGAAGATGAGGACACAGGAATAGCAGTATAGTTGATTTATTTGCAAATTTAACTTTCTGGAACATACAGGAACAAAAGATCAAAAGAACAAAACTCCAGGACTTCAGTGAAAACAACCATACAAGGACGACGATCAACCAACACTGAGGGAAAACACAAAAACAACATTAAGAACTCACAAAGACTGAATTAGACACAGGGCTTAAATACACAGGCAAACAAGATAACAAGGGGGCGTGGCTAATAAGAAACACCTGGGAACAATGATCAGACAATTAACAAGACACATGGCAAACAGGGAATCACATGACAGACAACAACAAGGAACAAGACACAAAACCCACACCGTGACATTATTATTTGCACTGTTATTAGGGCCAAATATAATTATTTCTGTTTCATCCTTATTTAACTGGAGAAAGTTATTATTCATCAAGGATTTTACCTCTTTTAGACATTCAAAAAGTATTTCCACAGATTTATCATCTCCAGGCTTTATGGGCAGATACATCTGGGTGTCATCAGCATAAAAATTATATGAAATGCCATATTTCTTAAAAATGGAACCAAGGGGAAGCATATACATTGAAAATAGTACTGGTCCTAGAATGGAACCTTGAGGGACCCCGCATGTGATCAAAGCTGTTGATGATGAAAAGTTTCCAATTTTAACAGAAAAGGTCCTATTTTGAAGATAGGAGGCAAACCAGCTTAGAGCAGTTCCTTGGATTCCCACACACTGTCTTAAACGTTCAACCAAAATTAAATGATCAACTGTATCAAATGCTGAGCTAAGATCTAGCAAAACCAAAGCAACATTTCTACTAGTGTCAATCTTTACTAAAAGGTCATTAACTACCCTAAGTAAAGTTGATTCTGTGCTGTGACCTGATCTAAAACCAGATTGAAATTTATCAAAAACATTATTTTTTTGTTAAAAATTATGTAAGCTGATTAAAAACAATTTTTTTTTCTAATATTTTGGATAAGAATGGCAGCTTAGATATTGGCCGAAAATTATTTGGATCTGTAGGATCTAGGCCAGGCTTTTTAAGAAGAGGCTGGACAACTGCATGCTTAAAGGGGTCATATAATGCCATTTTTTAACAAGCTAATATTATTCTTTAGGGTCTAAATTAAAAGTTTGTAATATACTTTAATTAAAAATTCTCATTAGTATTGTAAGAAAACACTTATTTTACCTGGTCAAAAACAGCTCTGTTTTCAGCATGCCGTTTCAGTGCATATAACTTTAAATGATAATGACCTTTGCTCACCCCGCCTCTCTGTTCTGTGCGTACACCGTTTGAACACAATAACACAATAACCATAACGCGTTGTTCAGTATAAATGTGGGATTATGAATTATATTGAGAACGTCATACATAGAAAACATGCCGTAATGTACCCCGAGTGTAAACCTTAGACGCATTCATTGTGAAGCGTGCAGCTAGCAATTTGCAAAGATTAATATAAATATTAATATAAAGTTTAATAAAACGTTACACTCACTTCAGTTCTTCTGGAGGTTCAGCAGGAACACGAATATCTGGTACCGATCCTTTTTTTTATGAGCAGCTTCTTAGCAAAACCAGCTTTATACTGATCCTCATTTGTAAAGCAGTCTGGTGTGTGAAATGATTCGCGCAAACATGAGAGCATGGACGTTGCTCGTGGGGAATATTCCCTTCGAAAACAAACTCAGCCACTGCGCCTTAAGCGGTTCGGATTTAGGAACATTAAAATGACTGCTGTGTTCGTTATTACACCCAAGAACAGAACACCACAATCGCTTAGATGCCATTCTGCTCATAGACAGTGCTCCAGCATATCAACAATGACCGTGCCGGTCCGCGCGGACTATGATTGACAGCTCGCTCGCTCACGAGCGAGGGCAGGTCTGTGTTGAAACGCTGCTGTAAATCAACAATCGTGGGAGGGGCGTCCGATTTAGTGACGTCACAAAATCGAACGGCTTAATTTGAGGCTGGGGAAAACATATAAGGAGATAAAAAAAAAAACACTGGATGGACTTTTTATAATTTTTTGATGGTTGTGTACAGGCACTGCCAACACACATTTCAGTACAATCAACTTGTAAAAGTGCACGTACCATTATATGACCCCTTTAAGACTTAAAGGAACACACCCACTGGTCAGACTGCAATTTATAATAGAAAGAATACTTGGTCCAATCGTATCTATGAGTTTGACGAACAACTTGGGGGAAAGCACATTATTAAACGAGGAAGGGTTTAAATGTGCAACAACATCTCTAATAGATGGGAGTGAAATTGCCTCAAATTGAGATAACTTTTGAGACATAGAGATTAATATAGAAGTCATATCAACTTGAGATGGTGTAATCGACAGTCTTATGTCCTTAATTTTTTTTATAAAAAACTTTAAGAACATGTCACAAATATTTGGTGATGGATCAGGGCCAATGCTACATTCTGGTTTAATAATAGTATTTATAGTTTTAAATACTATCTGTGGACTGTGAGCATTTTGTGCAATTTTAATTGAAAAATATTCTGCTCTTGACGTTTTCACCGCTTTTTTATATTTGCATAAACACTCTCTTAAAACCTCATAAGATATCTGAAGCGTATCTTTTTGCCATTTCCGTTCTGCTCTTCTACACTCCCGTCTATGTAACCGAGTATTTTCATTTAGCCATGGCAGAGTTTTTGTTTTATATCTCCTAAATTTGTATGGGGCAACATGGTCAAGAATATCAGAACAAGCGTCATTAAACAGATTGATCAATTCTTCTGGATCCACTGAAACAGATGGAGATTCAACAGTGCCAATTAATGAGTGAGTTACAAGTGCTGATGAAAAATCACTGATTGTATTAGATGTAATCACACGAGAGTAATAAGCAACAGGCTGTTTTTCCGGGGGACCATATAGGGTAATATTAAAAACAATAGGCTTATGGTCAATAATGATCTAAGATCTGTTTGTTACGCACAGAAGTACCCATACAAAGGACCAAAATCAAGAGTGTGACCATGCTGATGAGTGGGGCCAGTTACACATTGTAAAAAATCAAATGAATCAATAACGTTTAAAAACTAAAAGGCTTCGATTGACAGCAAACATGAATGTTAAAATCACCAAGGATTACAATGTTGTCAAAAGAAGTTACAGTCACAGATAAAAAGTCTGAAAACTCCTGTATAAAATCTGCATTATATCGTCTCTGGTTACTCACGTAACCGTAGTTCCCTGAGAGGAGGGAACGAGACATTACGTATGGGGAAATCCATTTCCTCGAATTATGAAGTCTGATTGAACAACTCTTTTGCTTGCAAATAGCCAATGGCGGTCCCGCCCTCACCTGATTGGCTGACACTCCTCAATATAGGTGACGGCGGGCGCCAAAGACCTCAGAATCTTAGCTGAACGAGAGTAAAGAAACTGTGAGCCTTTCCCACACGGCAGGTTACGTAATGTCTCGTTCCCTCCTCTCAGGGAACTACGGTTACGTGAGTAACCAGAGATGTTCCCTTATCGAGTCGGTCTCTCAACATTACGTATGGGGAACAATAAAACCCCCGCCGCGTGGGAAAAACCCCGCCCAGCTTGAACGAGCTAAGGGTAGCACCAGCACTTATCCCTACACAGCTCAGGAACAGGCACCGGACCTGGTTGAAACACCTCTTGGCACAGAGCCAAGTCGGCTTCTGCACCAACGTGACCCCTCCCACCTAGTTAAGCAACGCTGAACTGAATGGATAGGGGAATTGCAGCAAAGTGATTGGTGCTTATGATTACACTGCCGGCTTATGAATGCGGGCCTGATAGGGACACAATATAGGGAACGTGATAGCTGTCCATTGTTAATAACTCACGCTGTCTGACGACTTAGTCGAAACCGCGGCTAGAGCGCGCGCCATTCGGGGCATGTCCAGCCTAGTCCACTGACAGCTCGGTATTCTCTCCCTGCACTGACAGTACATGTGGTGCGAATGAAGGAATATTCAAGTTATAGAATCTCGCAAACGTATTACGAGACGACCAGCCTGCCGCGAAACAAATATCCTGAATAGACATGCCTTTCGCCCACGCCCTAATGACGCCAAACTCCTAGTGGAGTGGGCATGCACCCCTATAGGGCAAACGGCTCCCCGAGAAGTATAAGCCAGTCGCACAGCCTCCACTATCCAGTGTGATAGCCTCTGTTTCGACAGCGCGCCGCCTTTCTTGGCACCCGCGTAGCAGACAAAGAGCTGCTGTGAAGTTCGAAAATGGCTAGTTCTGTTCACATAAGCACGCAGGGCATGCACAGGACACAAATTGCACTTCTGAGATTCTGAAACACTGACCTCATCGGGGCAAAATGCTGGAATTGTAACCACCTGGGCTCTGAACGGCGTTGAGAGCACTTTAGGCGAGTATCTGCGCTTGGGCAAAAGTCTGACCATGCAATGTTCCGGTCCAAACTGCATACATGCACTGTTCACTGACAAGGCATGCAGGTCTCCCACCCGCTTACCGCAGGCTAGCGCGAGCAGAAACGCCGTCTTGAATGAGAGCACCTTAATGTCGCTAGACTCCGCTGGTTCGAAAGGTGGATCGGACAGCGCACTAAGCACTAACGACAGGTCCCATACTGGCATCTGACGAAGGCGGGGGGGGGAAAAGCCGCCTCGCTCCCCGGAGGAAACTCGTTATCAAAGGGTGTTTCCCCACTGAATGGCCATCCACATTACGACAGGCAGCAATAGCGGCCACGTAAACTTTCAGTGTAGATGGTGAGCTGCCCACATCCAGACGTTCCTGTAGGAAGGTCAGAATAATGGAGATATCGCAATTCCCGGGATCCTCCTTTTTGCCAACACACCAGTCAGCAAACACCCTCCACTTTAGAGCGTATAAGCGCCTCGTTGAAGGGGCTCTAGCCTCTGCTATTGTTTGTAGCACCCGCTGTGATACTCCGTGCTGATCTGCCACACGTGCAGGTCCCACAGCTCCGGGTTGGGGTGCCATATGGTGCCTTTCGCCTGAGATAGGAGGTCTCTCCTCGGCGGTATCCGCCACGGGGGAAAACGCGCCATATTCACTAGCTCCGGGAACCACGGCTGGTTGGGCCATCTTGGCGCTACCAGAACCAATGCACATCTCTCCTCCCTGATCTTTTGCAGCACCAGCGGCATTAGCTTGATCGGGGGAAAAGCATACTTCCGTCCCTTCGGCCAGCGGCTCGACAGTGCGTCTCCCTTTAGAGGGGCCGTCGTCAAAGCAAAGTACAGCGGGCAGTGGGTGTTCTCCTGCGATGCAAAGAGATCGATCTCTGCTTTGCCAAACAGATTCCAGATCGTGTTTACCATCTGCGGATGAAGCCTCCACTCCCTGTGCACAATGCCATCCCTGGACAGCATGTCCGCGCCGCAATTCAAACTGCCCGGCACATGCACTGCTCGAATCGACAGTAGTACTTTGTCCGTCCATAATAACAGCCGCCTCGCTAGCCCCTGCAGGGATCGCAAACGTAAACCTCCCTGGCGATTTATGTATGCCACCACCGCCGTGTTGTCCGTTCTGATGAGAACATGACGGTCTTTCAGAAATGGGAGGAAAACCCGCAGCGCTAGCTGAACCGCTTCCATCTCCAAGCAGTTTATATGCCAGCGCATCCGATCTCCTGTCCACGTACCGAACGCCGGTCTGCCATCGCAGAGGGCACCCCAGCCTGACAGCGACGCATCCGTAGTGACCACTATGCGTCTGACCACTCTGCCCAAAGCAGTCCCCTGCTCGAACATGTCGAACCAAGGCGCTAGAGTCTCCAGACATGAACGCGCTATTATAAGGCGTTCGGTTCCCGCTCTCCACGCCCGCGGCTGTACGCGTCTCTGTAACCAGTGTTGAAGCGGTCTCATGTGTAATAAGCCCAGTCTGCAGACAGCGGCTGCAGCTGCCATCAGGCCGAGTAGCCTCTGAAACGTTTTTAAGGGGATGGCTCTGCCTTGTACGAATAGGGCTAACGCACTCTGAATCGACTGGACTCTTGACTCTGACAGCTTCGCGATCATAGTGCGTGAGTTCAGCACCATACCGAGGAATGTGATGGACTGGCACGGTTGAAGCACGCTCTTCTGCATGTTCACAGACAGTCCCAAACCTGTCAGGTGGGCGAGGAGTCTGTGTTTGTGTTCCACAAGGACACTCTCCGACCGCGCGATGATTAACCAGATAGTCGAGATAGTTCAGAATGCGCACTGAGCTTCAGGGGAGCAAGCGCTGCATTCATGCACATTGTAAATACACGGGGGGCCAGGGCCAGCCCGAACGGCAACACTTTGAACTGGTATGCCACACCCTCGAATGCAAACCGAAGGAAGCGCCTGTGATGCGGGGCTATCTGAATGTGGAAGTATGCATCCTTTAGATCCACTGCAATGAAGTGATCGTCGGGCTGAATGTGCGCGAGGATCTGCTTCACTGTTATCATTTTGAACGCGTGTTTCGCCAGCGCTTTGTTCAGTAATCTCAGATCCAAAATAGGGTGCATACCTCCGTCCTTCTTTGGTACTAGAAAATAACGGCTGTAGAAACCGGAATTTTTCCGCTCTTCGGGTACTGTCTCTACTGCTTGTTTGGCCAGGAGAGAGGAGATTTCTTCCCGAAGTAACGGAGCGCTCTGTTCTGACACCTCTGTCAAAATCACACCGCCGAAGCGGGGTGGTCTGCGAGCGAATTGGAGCGTATAGCCGCGTTTTATCGTGTTTAACACCCAAAGTGATACCGTCGGTAGTGTCGACCACGCGCTCAGGTGACTCGATAAGGGGGGCTTTAATGAATGCTGCGGCGGGGGCTGAGCGCCAGCCACCGGCGAAGCATTGGCCGCTACATGGAGGGCAGATGGCTCGTCCGCGGCTTTTTGCACGGGGACATAAATAGCCACCTTCTCGGGTTTCCCCGAGCTTCCGCTCTGCGAAACGTCTCCCGGGGGAGAGGTTTCGCTTATGACGCGGGTAATAGTGTTGGGAGGAAGAAAGCTCTTTTGCTGAGACATGTAATGCACTTTGTTTATTGAAACAGAACACAGCGGTTTCAAAATCAACACATTCTCGTCGAACGCTAGGCTGGAACACGCCCTCTTCGCAGCGGGTCCGACGAACACGTCCCGCGCTCTCTCCTCCCCGACACGCACATCAGGAACGCTGCTCTTTTTTGCCCGCCGGGCGCCCTTGGCTGCTAGAGGCCGGCTTCGCACCAAAGCGGGGCTTCCTGAACTGCCTCTGGCGGAAGGGGGGCTCTGGCTCGCGCCGTTCTGCTGCGCTCGGGGACGCGCGCCTGCTAGGTCCCGCTGGGCGCTGCGCAGAGGAAGATCTTAATCTCGCCGCCGGGGGGGCTTGAGACCGTTTCGGCAGCAGATGAGGCATCATCTTGGATTGCTTGACGGTCTCGGCATACTTGTCAGATAATGACTCCACCGCAACACCGAAAAGGCCCGTGGGGCTTACCGGCGCGTCCAGGAACTACCTTTTGTCAGTATCACGCATCTCCGACAGCGTCAGCCACAGATGGCGATGGAGGGCCACAAGACTGCCCATATTGCGGCCGAGATCTGCCGCCGTGCGCAGTTTCCTGAGCAACTCGGGGTCCGGGCTTCCCTCATCCAGGGACCCTAGGAGTCGCGTCTGGAAGACCTGCAGAATTGCCATCGTGTGGAGGGCAGATGCTGCATGTCCAGCAGAAATGTAGGCCTTCTCAGCGATATGGGCAGTAGCGCGACATGGTCTGGAAGGCAGTTGGGCAGTCTTCCAGCCAGGAGAAGACGCTAGATGGGCCGCGATGGCATCCTCGACAGGAGGCAATCGGGCATACCCCAATTTATCTGCCCCCTCCACTGTAGTTAGCAGCTGGGTACCTTGTGCATGGGCTCGGGCGCGAGTAAGGGGAGCGCCATGATCTGGAGAGCTCCTCGTGGACCTCCGAGAAAAAGGGGGCGGGTCTCCGCGGAGCTTCAGCTTGACGACCCGCGCCGAGGAAGGAACCGTCCATCCATCTTTTCGACGGCAGCTCCTTGGGCACTGTCCACTCCAGCTCCATATCTGCCACCGCCTCAGGAGAATGGCCATAAGCTCCGCATCCAAAGAGGCGGGGGCGCCTTCAGATGGGGATTCGGACCATGCTCCTGGGTCAGAGGCACTGGTGGACATGGCGTCGTCGTCATCGTATCCGAACGAGATCATTTCCCGCGCTTCCATAGTAGGGCGGTAACAGGCCTCAGAGAAAGTCACGGGCTCTGCCACGTGAGGATGGCGTGGGGGTTGGGCCGACGTCAGCGCCTCGACAGAATCCACGGTTGGAGGTCTCTGCCGTCTCCCGGTCCGCGGCTCAACGGCGGCGGACTGGGGAGAGGCAGGAGACACAAGGTCGTCGTTACGAGTAACGGCCAGCCTTGCACGAAGGATCTTGATGGGAAGCTCCTCACAGGCGGGACATCCCGATCCCTCGAGTGCCGCCTCCGCGTGGGCCCGACCCAGGCACAGCACACAAAGTTTGTGTGCGTCCGGGAATTCGATGGGTCCACCACACATGCGACAAAGAGACATCGTATAATCCACCGGAACGCGAGAGGGGAATAAAAACTCCTTAATATACTCCGCTCTGAATGCGTAAATCAACAGTGAAACCAGCGATGAAACAGACTCGAGTGAAGAAATAAGATTCTGAGGTCTTTGGCGCCCGCCGTCACCTATATTGAGGAGTGTCACCCAATCAGGTGAGGGCGGGACCGCCATTGGCTATTTGCAAGCAAAAGAGTTGTTCAATCAGAGTTCATAATTCGAGGAAATGGATTTCCCCATACGTAATGTTGAGAGACCGACTCGATAAGGGAACTGGGAGGTCTATATACAAGAACACATAATACAGGACAAGGCAGAGCAATTAAACATGACTGCACCTCAAAACTCTGGTAACTCTCAGCAGGGATTAATCAACATTTCCACTCATTTTTAAAGATAGACGCTATTCCTCCACCTCTACCTAAAGTTCTCGGGGTATTAAAAAAGTTGCAGTTCATAGGTAAAAGTACGGAGAAGGGGCTTATATCCCCGGTCTTTAAGCCATGTTTCAGTAATAAATAAAAAGTCAAATTTTCGTGATACAAAGAAATCATTCAGAATGGCAGTTTTGTTTGTAATAGATCTAGCATAAACCAATGCTATTGTCGCTAATATTAGAAGCATCGTGTTGAGTACTGGCCTTCACTGGTGTTATGTCCACAAGCCGTATGTTATTGAACTGTAATCCTCTGCCGCATCTCCGCGATCTAGCCAAAATGATTTGTGACGTTGGCACACGCAAGGCAGGGCAGACATACTGTAGATAGGAGCTCCTTAACTCCAATCCGACATCCTCTAGATGGAATTTCTGGTTATTATTTCCAGGACCCAGACCACTTCTCACTCGGACGGGCAGACCGGCTCTTTTCCCACGCTTCCTGCTGATATGGCATTTACCTTCTATGACGCACAAGCAAGCGCCACGTATTTGCCGGTATAACCGACGTGGATTGTGGAGTGATATACCATTCTCCTCCAGAGTCCCGCATACTTTGTTCCATGACTATTGTCCGAATGCTGAGCAAAGTATAACGATCGTATACTATTCAAAAACAGTCAATAAATGTAATAGAATACATACATAGTAATAAAAAGATAAATAAGAGCCATTGAGCGGCCAAAGCGACGGCATGCCGACAGGTAACCAGGCATCATCTTGCTTCTTGCTTCTTGCCAATCAGAAAGCATCACTCATCTTCACTGCCTGCCTCGCTGATGCTGTAGTCTCATTGTTATGGGGGCGCTATTACACATCTTCTGAAAGAGTACAGCAACTCCAGATTGAAACACAGGCAAAAAAGGAACAGAAACAAGTGATAAAAGTGTTGCTCATGCACATTGTAGTCTGAAAAAAAAACATGATTTTCTCAGCTTTTTGTTCAAACTGTTTTTTTTTCGTTTGTTTTTACTGAAACTACTAACATTCAAGTGTTGATAAAGACTGCATGAAGCTAACATAAAACTGGGTTTTATTTGTTGTTTAAAAGCAGAGATTCAGTTCTTTCTTTTGAAATATTGCATAATCAGATATTCATACAACATACAGATATAACAGATATTAATGTACAACAATATTATGTGGGCCATGAAAGTTTTGTGAAAATTATCAAAAATGTTTGCGGTGACTGGTAACTTTAAAAAAAAAAAACTCTGGCCGGGAGTTAAGAGTTCAGAAGTTTCCAACTTAAGCCTATTTATCGTAAGTCTCACAGAAGTTATCTTTAAAAACCTTAATAAAACGTCAATCTGAGCATCTAAAAGGCATCTTTAAGCCTAGTGATAACTCCACAGAATCATCAACCAATCTGTCCCACTATCCCAAGCATCCTCTCCAAAGTAGGCCATGTTCAGAAATCTCCTGTGATGTGAATCTTCAAATCCTCCTGTAAAAATGTGCTCCTTAATACTCAGCCATTGTTAAACAAGTCCCTTTTGCACGGCTTTCTGTTGTGATAGTGATTACACTATTCTTAACAGAACAGCTCCTCCAGGACATCAGTACTTTGAAAAGATGCCCTGCTAAAGTATAGCCTGCTACAATTATATTGTATGGTGTTTTTCAGGGACACTGTCAATCCATGTCTGTTTCTTATTCCTCCTACTGGCCACAAAAAAATCAAGCACTGGATTATAAGATCTTTTAGCTTAACTTATTTCCAGCACTAAACTCTGACTATCCTAAATTCTCTGTTTAAAAAATAATAATTATAAATGCACTGATATTAAAATTCTGCCTGGTATAGATAAGACAATAATTATTTTAATGTTAAGTGGGGCAGGAACCCCATTTTTCTGTACGATGTTATGCAGTGCTGCACATACCAGTGCACTCCTTCATAGGGCTGTAGAGCACTGTGCTATTTGGTCAGATCTCTCTAAAAAGTCGAAGACCTATAGTCTCTCACATTATACAGTTTATCTTGTCAGGCCATCTCACACATTACTCAGAGTCAAGTGCATGTCACAGATTGATTTTTATTTGAGTGAAAATGCTTTCTTTCTTCTCAGAATGTGATTTCTGCAATTCTGAACACGATTCCAAGAACATGGCCTTCAGGAATCAAAATGAGCCAAGAAATTCTCGCTGTTATTCAAACAGTTAGAATCCCATGGCAATAGAATGGCAAAAACAGTGCATCCATTGCTAACATTTCCTTTTTAATAGCTTGTATTTTAAGCTATTAAAGTTAGTTACATGACATAAATGTAAAGTAATTATGGATGATTACTTCTGATGTAAGTGTTTAACTGCATTTCATGTTTTATACTTGACTCTTGGTCTGAGTCCTGTCTCTTTTAATTTTTCTTTATTAAAATAATTTATTCTCATCAAAATTGATAATTTTTATGATTTGTTTATTTATATTAAAGCTGCAGTCCGTAGCTTTTTTGGGGTTAAAAATGATCCAAAATACATTTTTGAAAAAATACATAACCAGCCAGTGTTCAAAACTATCTGCTTGCCTTCGCTCGATTCAAAACGGTAAGCTTGTAATAATGTTTTTAATTCTAGTGGTACTGGTGGATTTCCCCGGGAGATTCGAGCATGTCTTTGCGTCATTACGTCCAGGGCTGGACTGGGACAGAAAATCGGCCCTGGCATTTTGGTCCAGACTGGCCCACTACATATAATAATAAACACCACCCATCTTTGCACGCCCTTGAATATGTTTTTGTTCAACTCCTATTCATTAAAACCACTAATGCCATGTAATGAGTGAGTATAAACGAGTGAGAGTTAACAGATGAAATAAGTACAAAATTGTATGTTATTAATACAATTGAACTATACTCCACACAGTGATGCATCCAAAAAACAAGCTATAATCTGCATTGGCATAGAAATACAAGGGTTTCTCACAGGAATTTTGGTAAAACTGTGGTGGGCGGACCTCTGTCCTTCTAGGGGGGTTCAGGGGCATGCTCCCCCTAAGAAAATTTTGTGCATTTTAATGTTAAATTCATCAATCTGGTGCAGTTTGAGGGTTCAAAATTAAAAGCTCCAACCCATATTCAGTGTGCAAATATAACAAAAAAAAAACTAAACCTATTTTAGTAACAGTGTCTGTCTATATTACACTACTACATAATAATAGTTATAACATTAATCTCATGACAGTAGCCTAATAGCTATATATTGTTAAACAAATGCACTGAAAATAAAGAAAACTTTCATAATTAGTTTTGTACTAATTTCTAAACTTGAAAGAGATAAGCACATGATCTTTTATTTTGACGGAAACTGCATCAAGCTTTTATTTTGGCGGAAAACATGGATAAAAACGCGTCTCATTAAACTTCTAGTAAATTTCTGTAATCGTCAACTATGCAGAATGTGGAAATAATGCGTAACTGGGTTATGGGTTCCTACACTCATAGCCAAGGTGTTTTGAAAGTAGTTCTGCTAACCGCGGACTCTACACTTTCTCATCTCTCTCCTGATCTTCCTTACTATCCTCCTCATCAGCCACTGGATGTTTTCTGCAGCTGGTCCTGTTGCTGCAGAAAACATATTTTGACACATTTTACAGCGTCTGCTATTTCTATTACACGCTATTTCTCTGCACATTCCTTGCGTTTCTTCTCCATCTCTCAGACTATTTTGACAGATACACACTTGACACTGCACGCTCACTCAAAGCCCAAAGGGGGAGGTGTTTAAAGATGTGATTGGGCCAGCCCCGTGTCAATCAAGAAAACAACCAATGGGCCGCTGATCTACGCGTTTCATGGGCCGGTCTGTCAGTGGGGGAAAAAAACTGACACTTACTTTTTTTTGACCAATGCATTACACCGGCACTAACCCAGCGCCGTCAATTAAACAAAACAAAACAAAACCAGTGGGCCGCCGATGTACGAGTTTTATGGGCCGCTAAAAAAAAAGTATGAGATGTATCGGCCCAAAAAGCACGTCGGCCCACCGGGCATTTGCCCGGTATGCCAGATTACCAGTCCAGCCCTGATTACGTCACATCTGTACACACAAAGAATGAGTCACGGCTTGTCGGCTATGTTGCGTGTGAGGATGTTGGAGGTGGAGATTTATAGCCTTGTCTCACAGCACTTGATATAATTAAAATTATCAATTTGATGGCGGATCCAGAAAGGTTCAAACAAGAATCACCAGTGACAACTGGAGATTCACCCGTTGTAAAATGCAAAAGACTTCGTTCGGATTTCGGAGTGAAAAAAAGAGACTGCAACCGGACCCATGCGAAAACAAGGATACATATCAGAAGGACAAAATGTAGTCACGCAATGCTGACGTTGTTAACATTAACAATTTCAGAACAAAGTATAATTTGCATGGTTTTGCGTGATATGATAAGCGATTGTTAGGTTTAATCAGCGCGTTTTACTGCAATGTCAGAACCAGAACAAAAGTGGATGTTACTTACTTGTTCAGATGACATTTTCCAGTGAAAATGATTATGTTGGTCATACTTCCAGAAAGAATAATCTGTGATTCTGAATGACAGTATCCACACCGGCATGATGACTGACAGCTGCACACTCTCCTCAAACATTGGATTCATCCACGCTGTGTCATGTCGAAGTACAACTCACGTAAAGTTGATAATTCTGCGAATGACTTAAATTGCAGATTTCAAACAGAGATGGCGACAAAGAGGAAAAACTGTGGACTGCAGGTTTAATTAATATTAATTTATAATATTATAAATCCGGATGTACAGTAAGTGGTATACACATTTTCCTATATTTATTTTGCAATATGCGATGTTTATACAGTAAACTAGCCCTCCCTCAGGTAAAAACAGTCGATAGTTAGTACTGATCATTTTATCTGAAATATAAGTTGGTGAACTTGTTTGTAGAACTGTTGTATAGCATCAATATCACATGCATAATAATCCGACAAGCAGCATGTAAGTTTGTCAAAGAGCTTTGAACCTCCATCACAAAAAAGGAAAGGTTTAGTACCATATGCTGCATCCAAATCATTCACTTTAGCCCCTTTCACACAGCGCGTTGATCCCGGGAATTTGCCGTAAAATTGCTCCAAAAACTGAACTAAAAATTGCTAGAGTGCCTTCTGTGTGAACGCAAACACGTTCCGGGATTGATGCCGGGATCGATGTCGAGATAGGGGACCTACTAACATTGCCGGTGTTGTGCCGAATTTCGACCCCCTGCCAAATTATTACCCGAAATTATGCACCCTGTGTGAACAAAAGCCAGGATCATTCCCGTAAGGGGTGTGTCGTAGTAATGATGCACGTGCCATCGCACGGGCCTTTCTACAACTTATGCTGTACACAGACCAAATATGTTAATATTCTTCCTCCTTATTGACGGTCTTGTATATATAGACCATTCTATTCTTTACAATATAATACTCATATTTGCAGGTTCCAACATCTACACACATACAGCCAAAGTCAAAGAAGCACACAAAGTAATATGAGTATTGAAGTGAAAAATAATGAGGGGCTGCTCACTTTAGGTGTAAGGGTCATCATCTCATTGAACTGGTCCTGTGGTTCATTATGAACATGAGGATTTTGAGTGTTCTCGTCTTTTCTTCTGGTCTTCTGGTAAGATGCTGGCAGTACAACAGAGCGCTGGTAGCACTCAGCTACTTAATGAGCAGAACTCTGACAGCACCATCACACACTCACTCGCCAAGTGATGATCACTGAGTGCATTAGTGAGTGGAGGGTTACACGGCTCTGCTGTTATCAGAAGCAAGCAGCTGATGTCTTAGCCTCCTTCCTTCTGCAATCCTGGCTAATCGATTCTCTTCATCCTTCTTTCCACACATTCACCAACTCTATTTTTTCCCATACTTCATCCTTGCCAGTTATAGGATTATTTAATCACTAATTTTCTCACTTATGTATGTGTCCTCTGTGACTGCGAAGATGTGGCTAGTGGAGAGGGAGTTTTTTTTTTCCTTCAGTTCCTTTCTGTCAAAGTCATAGCTAAATCAATATGGCTAATTACGCTTATTTTTTATTGATACTTTTTCTTACACAAAGCATCAAACTCTATGGATGAATTCCAATCGAAAGTGAGCACCTTTGTGCCCTACTTCCAAAGGCAGAACAAAAGGTGAGCACTTTTGTTTTTTAATCAGATTTTTCTTTTAAATCCAACTGTTTAGACTGCAAGTTACAGCATATAGACATGATATGACATTACTTTAGTTCGTACTGTACTCTTGCTTGCATGTCCACATTTCCAAATTGGTTGTGTAATGACTGAGACAAATCAGACACAAGTATTTGTTATAGTTAACCAATCATATTTAAAACACACTCTGGGATCTGTGGTCCCATTCCCCCAACAAGGGCAAGAATGTCTTAGTTACCATGACTATGATCAGATAAGTTAGTTTTATTGCTGTTAAGATTCTGGTCAGGGCCTCTGCCATTGGAACCTACAGACATTAAAACAGACTTTTCTGCATTCATTTATCGACGAACTGATCTATAAATGAGCATGCATCCCAGAACATTTTGTGAATGATTTACTTTCTTGGGTAATGTCTTTTAACACTATTATTTTGTTGATGCTGTGTATTTTACAATATAATCAATGGTCACCTATACCATGTTTGGTCTCTATAAATTTGTACTTTGAAGATCGAAATGATCGTGTATATGATATGTTGATAGCTGTGCAACATATTCTGCCCTACAAAGGCAAAAGACCTTAACTCACTAGAGGCTTAACTCACTAGAGACTCACTTTAAAGATTTTTAGTTGTCCCGCCAAAGTAATTATAGGTAGGACACTGAAAATCTGGCAGTTAGATGTTTAAGTAATGAAAATTATCTACATAACAAAATTTTGAGCTCAAACTTGACTTTTGACCACTATTTTAAAGTTACTGTACTCTGCCTTTGTATTGTCGTAATTTCAATTTTAATGGAGAGTAAAACAAAGGCAGAACACCGTATAATCTGATTGGTAGCATTATTTGATAGAACGCCAGCACAGTAACTTCATACTGACGCGCGGCTAAACAAAGGCAGAGTACCGTAACTCAATATGAGCGTTCCAAAACTAAGCCAAAGAGCCGTAACTGGTGTTACGGTGTTCTGCCTTGGTTTCTCATGGGCTTTTGGAAGTTACGGTTAAGACAAACCATTATTTTCTCGAAAAAACAACAGAATTGACTCAAGATATTTATCCACATGATAAAGGAGGTCTTGAATGTGCCAAAAATATCAATAACTCATTTTCGACCAAAAACGAAGTTACGGTCTTTTGCCTTTGCATGGCAGTATTAGTATTACATGAATCTTTCTTAGTTTCTTCATCAGAAACCAATCCAGCTGCAAATGCAAATGAGCCGGATTAAAACAAAGATTCATAAATCAACCAAAGAGGAATTTTCCCGCTTGGAAATTCCACCCGTCTCATTGGTCAAGCAAACCCGGAGAGGTGGGGGCTTTCTCAGGCTTTATTAGAGACAAATTCACAGTGACTCTCTCTCTTGCTTCTGGCCTTCGCTGCTGCTTCTTAGGGTTGATGTCTGTGGGGACCCGCACGGCTGTGACCACAGCCTGCTATGCCTTCACTCTCCCAACAGAGTCAGACTGTATTTTCTTCAGTCCAACTCAGAGGAAAACTGCAACTTTTCCATTACTGAATGGGCAGCCATCTACTCTCCCGACTTACTCACTCCTTGGTTGTGAGTAAGGGCCAGCAGGTCAGAATCTGCATGTTCTCAGCCATGTGCTCATGGAGAGAGAGAAAACCTTCAACAGAGTCAGAACAGAGTCGAACTAACCATGCAAGTTCATCATATCTTCTTCATCCAACAGAGAAGAAAACGATTGCAACTTCAATGTTTGACACTCAAAGGAAACATCAACATCCTTTTCCAAGATCTTCAAGAAATGTGTCCGCTGCAAATGCCATGCAAGTATACGAAGAGTTCAGATGCAAAAGCCTCTAAGTGCCATCTGAAATTTTCTTCTAGAATGATCGTTTTTATCAAGCCAGTATATTTAAGTTCAGTAATTTCACTTAAATGACAATGAAAATAGGTAATTTACATTGTCATTTAAGTGAAATTACTGAAAATACTGATTTTTTTTTTTTTATTACTGATCCAAATATTCATAATCAATTATAACCAGTTGTTATTGATTATTAATATTTCATAGAGCTAATTAGTTACAGTTGCATGGCAAAAAGAACAAAGACTGATGGGTAGCCTTTCCATGACTGACTGAAAAAACCACCCACGCACGCGCACACACACACACACACTGTGTTTTCATGTTTTATGGGGACTTTCCGTAGGCATAATCATTTTTATACTGTACAAAAAATGATATCTCCTTAAATTAACCCTATACCCTTTAACCTATCACAGAAAACTTTCTGCATTATTACATTTTCAAAAAAGCATCACTTAGTATTATGTATAAGCTGTTTTCCGCATGGGGACTAACAATTTAATTTGATTAAATTAAATTAAATTAAATTACATTTATGGGGAAATTTTGTCCCCATAATGCAGGGTTTACCAGACCAGAGCACGCCGCCGGTTTGCATCGGGCTAATTTAATTTGATGGTGACTTTAATAGCACATTAAAAACAATACCTGCAATTCTCACTGTGGTCTACTGAAAGGAATGAAGAAAAATGGATTCCAGATTGTTGCATTATCATTTCATTTGGATCTCATCAAGACACTGATGGGTTCATCCACTTCATAATAACAACAGAAAATAAAATATCAAACTCCCTCTGTAAAATTATCCAGATGTAATTTAAAAATGTTCACAGACTCATTTGAAGACCCAGTGACGTTTTTTTCTTCTCCCTCAATATTCATTTTCATTTTCAGAGTGCACAAACTTTGTTGGCATCCTTGATATATCCCTCTCCTTCCCTCACTAATCAAACCCATACCCCTGCCAGATTGAAGGAACTCACCAGGTTTCTCTTTTTCCTGCATCTTCTATATTTCCTTGTTCTATTTTTGCTAGCAGCCTCAGGCCACTATTAGTTTCATATAAAGAGCCAAGCCTAGCTCTGCTCACAAGCACTGTTTATTGTAATGTTAATGTCGCATTTGCTTCTCTTTTATTTGTAGAGGGATGGAAGGGTATTTGAGGGCAGAACATATTTGCATCATCTTGGAAGTGAGAAGTAAACTTAATTTGTTTGTTTAGTCGTTATTTAGCCTTGACCAGCTTATCTTGATGATTGTGTTGTACCAAAATGGATAGGATGGCTGGATGCTGGCACATACCCATGAACTGATGACATGAGGACAGTTTGCCTGTTTCCACTACTTTCAGGGTGGATCTGAGATCCGCATTTTTCTACCCCCCTGTCCGTCATTTTGATCTCATAATCTTTTGACTTTGTGGGGTCTGCCAAACATCTGGAAGTCTGTAAGCACCATCTGCATGTTGTCAAATATAGAAAGAAAAAATAAAAAATAAACAGGGGTAACAAAGTTAACGGCTCAGGGAAGGAGATGGGAACTGGCAAACAATGAGAGCTGTCATGGCGGCTGCAGCACCTGGGGGTAAGGACAAACGAGGCGAGACAAAAGGAGAAGAGAAAGATGCGAGAGAAAAGAAAGAAATCCAAATTTTGGTCCGGTTCCCAGAACACACTGCCATCCAGTCCTCCACCAGCACGGAGAACTTTTTAGTGGTGCCTGGCGGCGGCACTAGATGCCCCTCGGTGGACGGCCTTGTACTCCCTCGTCCCCTCGTGGCTGGTGATGGCTCCACCTCGTCGGTGTCCGACAGCAAGGCCCCGTTCCCGTGTCACCTGCTCCTCCCCATTCCGGCGGCTGGATGCAGGCTTCCACCCTCTTGATGGCAGTTGCCCCTCCATGCTCTGGTGGACGGCGGTGAGTCTATCCATCCCCCCAGGCAAGCTCTTCTGGAATCACCAACCTCTAGCATCCATGGCGGCAGACTCCGCTCAATCCATCCTCGATGGCACCGTGAATTTCCCACATTGGCGAGGGCTCTTTGGCAGCACATTCCTCCTTCACAGGTTTCAGCACCAATGTAATGAAGTTAAAGGCTCAGGGAAGAAAAAGGGGTGGGACCCAGCGAACATTCAATGTAACTTTAATAATCAAATCAAATCAAATAAAATAAAATCAAATAATTTTTTTTTTATAAAGTACATTTAAAACCCTTCAACCTTGGTTGGCCAAAGTGCTGTACAGGAAAGTAAGAGAAAATACAAAACAAAGCAAGAAACATAAAAGTTACAGTAGATTAAAAGCACAAGAAAAAATATGTGTTTTTTTTAAAGCATGGATTTAAATTCAGCTAATGTGGAAGCTGTTTTGATATGTAGTAGCAGGTTGTTCCACAGCTTGGGACCGACCTGTTATGTCCGACTGGGAATCGAACCCGGGTCTCCTGCGTAGCAGGGCAAAGTACTACCTCAGTGCCACAATGTGGTGTATTAGACTCAAAATGCAGAGGCAGAGACAAGAACTCAGTTCAAGGGCTTTACTTGAAAAGCAGGGCAAAAGAATCCAACAAGGAATGGGAAAAACAAAAAGTATAATCCAGGCAAAGGTCAGAGTCCACTATCTTAGTCAAAATCATTGAATAATCCAAACACAGGAGGCAACCTCATAATCCAAAAAACAGGCATGAACAGGTCGGTAACAAACAAAAATACACTGGAAAAATAACTCCCGGAACGGTATAGTCAACCCGGTGTCAACTCAAGACTGAGCAAAGAACTCAAGACAACAGGGGTTTTAAATAGGCAACTTAACAAGGTTCAGGTGAAACTAATAAATCAATTATGAGAACATGTGGCAGGCATAAAACAACAACAAAAGAACACTGAGGACCTCACATGGCCAAAAAAAGGAACAACAGCCACATAATTCATGACACGACCACTGCGAAAGCTCGATCACCCCTGCGTTAAGCGAGATCGTGGGACAGACAAGAGATTTTGATCTCTTGATCTAAGGGATCTGGATGGGTTATAAGTGACAATTATGTCAGGAAGGTATTAGGGGGCTTGGCTGCTGAGAGATTTAAAAACGAATAATACAATTTTAAAATCAATTCTGTTTCGGACTGATAACCAATGCAGAGAAATTAGGATTGGGGTGATGGGATCTCGTTTGCGGCTGCCAGTGAGTAGACGGACAGCCGCATTTTGGACCATTTGGAGACGAAAGATGGAAGAGAGAGGTAACCCGACATATAATGACTTAGAGTAGTCGAGTCGTGCTGTGAATAACTGTTTAAAAGCTATCATTGTTTAAAAATGGTTTAACTAACCGGCGTAGGTGCACTGTAAAAAATAAAAGTACCATTTGTCCAGCATACTGTGTTTTTTGAGTCACATATATTAGCAATTGTAAATAACTGTGAATCTACATAAAAATGCATGTTAGTCCAACAAAATTCTCCAAAATGTCACAGCTACATGTTAAACAAAGTTTTCTGGACAAACTTTTTTATGTTGAACTGACAGCAACGCTAAGACCATAGTGTGCGCATGCGTGATGCGCAAGAACATCGCGGCGAATGCACGGGGTTTCCTTCTTCATTTTGTGTTTGCTGCTTTAGCTCCTTGTTTTATCGCTGCCATCAGGGCCGGCTCTGTAAATCTGGGGGCCCTAAGCAGGATCATTTTGGGGCCCTGCCTTGCAGTAAATAATGGAGTATTGCCACCGCAAACCGGCAACTGTATACAATCTAACCCCAATCTAACAAATCTTCAATAAAGTTGTTGCATATAGGCCAACTAGGCCTACAGGTGTTGCTGGAGTCTCGATCTTTGAACTGCTTTTCCCTTTTCCACACTTTAAAAAGAGGGAGAAGTTGGACCAGTAATTTCTTTCTTTTCTTTTCTTTTCTTTTCTTTTCTTTTCTTTTCTTTTCTTTTCTTTTCTTTTCTTTTCTTCCTTCTAAAGGGATTTAAACATATTATTCTTTTTTCTTTTTTCTGCATCCGATGGATAGACTCTTTTTTGGATGGATAGAGAATTTTTGCGGTCACATTTCCAAGTCCAGGGAAGACAACGATCTGACACGGTTGGTTGACTTAACGCAGTGGTTCTCAAACTTTTTCGGTCATTCCCCACTTTGGACAAGGGGGAATTTTCAAGCCCCACCTGCCCCCATCGCCCCAACACAATGCTAATGAAATACGCAACAAGCTTAAAATTTTCTAATTTATTGAAGTAACAAGTAGTATCTAAATACAAACTACCTATCTACATCAAATAACAAAACAGGAAGTTAAAAAAATAAATAAAATAAAAGTACAGCTGTGTCATAACTTCCATGGAATTCAAAAATAGAGAAAATAAAAGTGCAGCTGTGTCAAAATGTTAAAAAAAGAAAAGAAGAGAAATCCATTTGGCAAGACAGGTCTATTTAAAAAAAAAAATTTAAATAGACATAACATAGGCTACTGTGTTTGATATGGGATTAAAATGATGGGCAGTGTATGAGATATAAACTAATAATTAATTATTTTAATATTCCTTTGTTCCGATCAGAGCATGTGAGTGGAGAGCATTTCTGAATAGTCCTCTGCTCGCTCATTCCGCTCAGGGTCGCGCGCTCAACCCTGCTGCTTCGGAAATATGTGGAATAAGGGCTGCCTCCGACTAAAGTTTTTTTCTAGTCGACTAGTAGTTGTTTATTTAAGCTATTAGTGGACAAATCGCCCCTTTATATTGATTTAATAACTTAAATAGGCTATACAGGATAATGAGTGTTATAAAGCCGCACTCAAGCGCACGAACCGGCAAAAGTAGGCTAATGATTATGAATGAAGTAAAACATAGCAAGGAGACATTTAATTGTTTATTAATAAACTGGTGTTTTCTGCGTCGCTGCAAAGATGAAGTTGACGATGCGGACTCGCCATGAACAAATAAAGATATAAAGGCATAAAAAGGAAAATTTCCTCCTGTTGGCGCGCCCCACCTGTCACGTCTCTATTCCCCACCAGTGGGGCGCGCCCCACAATTTGAGCGGCGACGACGGCGACTACCATCTGTAGTTAGGGGGCCCCCTAGTGGCGGCGGGGCCCTAAGCAGCCGCTTAGTTCGCTTATAGGGAGAGCCGGCTCTGGCTGCCATGTTGGAGTTCGCTCATCCTGATTCTTCGAGGATCTAAATTTTGCAACACGGCTGAAGGTGAGTATCAATATTACTTTTATGTTCATGCATGCAATGATTTTGAAGACCGAGGAAAGATAATGGGAAACATCGAACCGGTGAGGTAGAACGTGTAATAATGTGTAAATGTTTAATGTGTAAGCCTCACATACACAATGTATGGATTGATAAACTATTATGTAAATGAATGTTAGCCTTTTCTATGTGCAGTTTCATCACTAAAATTTCACACAAGCATATGTGTGTAACTTATGTAGGCCTATGCTTCTGCGTAACGTTAGACCAGATAATTATTAAAAACAAATATTCAGAGATTTCTTTGTACATCATATGATTTTAAATATGGCGATATAAAGAGAAAATGTGTTCTAAAAGTGTAGAATATGGTTCATAAATGCATTGCATTGCATTTTAACGTTTATTTTTTTATATTAATTTTAATTAATATAATCTTGTGATAACAATTTTAAGGTTCTAACTGATAATTGTCTATTTTCCAGGATGATCCAAGGTCTTAATGCAGTGTAAAAATGGCAAATTCAGCAGTTCAAGAGAATAAGTCCTTCTGAAGCACTATCAGTTGCATCACCAAATACTTCTAAAGGTGGAACGAACAAAAAAGGCAAGGAGGAACATAGCATTTACATTATAGCATTTTTTCCGCTATAAGTGAAAAAATTAAGCTAACATTTTCCCTTAGGAGAAAAGAAGTGGTCCAAGAGCAACCAATGATTGTAGAGGTTCAGGAGAGGTGGCCTGCATTCTTTTATCAAGAGAACAGGAAATGGTATCTTTTATTTAGCTTTCTTAATAGGTGTTCAGATCACAGTAAATAATGTGTACTCATTGATTTTTATAAGTTTCGTTAAAACAATTGAACTGTTTGTTATGAACAGATTTGTGAGGATTTTTTTCCGAATCAATAAACAAAGACCTTCTGGGAGTCTTCATGACAGCCATTAGCCGCATTTCCATTACCCTTCAAATTGCGCAAATTGAAATTGCGAATTGAAAATATGCACAATGGAAACACGTCAATTTCGCGAAAACTCTCGTTTATCGCAAAACATTTTTTACGCTCGCATGAGGAGGTTTTTCAGGCAATTCGAAAAAGGAATATTTCGCAAAACTGCAATGGAAACAGTATTGCGCATTTACAGTCGCCTGACTTGGAAGACGCGGTGTGTTTGGGGTCCGTGTACGCAAATAATATAATAATAATTATCATTATTATAACATTTATTAGGCTACATATTTAGAGGACGCTTTTATCCAAAAAAGGAACAAAGCAATTCGTCAAATGTCATTCATAATACTGCCCTACAAAGCAAAAAGGCAGTAACTACGCAGAGTGCAGAACAGAGAAAAATGACTTTAAAGTTATCCTGTCATCCAGCCTAAGTAGTTGAAGGTAGATTATTGGACATGTGGCTGTTTTGTGACTTTATATTAGCTTATTCTTTGTACATATCAATCCTCATATTTAATTTGATATTTTACCCCTATTTTGCAGTTACTGTATTCTTGCTTTGTATTACTTACCAAAAACGTGGCACCAAACCAAGGAAAAAGGCAGTAACTACAGATTCTCCAAAGACTATTTTGCCACAACTTGGGCTCTGGGTGTGTTAGATACACTGTATTTGAAATAATTGGAACCATTTGGACAACATTTTTTTTTTCAACATTTTTGTGTTGTGAAACTAGTGTTGCGGAGTGTGTTACGGATACGTGGTGTAAATTTTTAGTAATCAAAAATCATGTCTAATTAATTGAAATCATGAAACTTTTATTATAAACTATTATTAAACTAATACAATATTTAAAAAATATTCTATGAATATTACAAATAAAATATATTAAAATTCGAATATA
This sequence comes from Tiaroga cobitis, assembly GCA_030578255.1. Taxonomy (NCBI): domain Eukaryota; kingdom Metazoa; phylum Chordata; class Actinopteri; order Cypriniformes; family Leuciscidae; genus Tiaroga; species Tiaroga cobitis. Next base: position 36,726,985 of record CM060595.1, on the reverse strand, counting down.
TTATTAATTAGCCTACATTTCTTTTAATCATATGAAATTAAACAAACATTTTTTGTCAAACAACATGCTGCACAATGAGCTTTACTGTTAAAATTAAAACATTGAATAAAATTTTAGTTTTAATCTTAATTTATTTGTATTAGTGTTAGTATTATTATTACATTGAGACGTTTCTAAATTCTACTGTACAACAGTAATAGGCCTATATTTCTGTCAAGTTAAACCGAACTTTTATTTTGACGGGTTGCCGTGAAGACCTTTGTTTCTGTGTTTATGACATGACGATAGTTTTTCTGAAATGAAGCGGTTAAATGCTCACAAAGTGACTTTAAGAGCGGATCTAGAGTCTGGAGAGTAAGTTCATGCAGTCGTGTCCTCATATGCAAAAAAACAGCTCGAGCGTCACACGTACTGTGTGTGTTAAATGAAACTGCGCGTCGACTGCCCCATTTATTCACAGAACATGTAGGATTTGTATTTAAATTGTACTATTATTGCGGTTTAATATTCACACAGTAGTCTATCACGATTTAATTTCAAATGTACTGAACTGCTATATCGCGAAAATCATAGTAACCGCTAAACTACATGGAGCTCTTGGACCTTTTTTTTTCTTTCTGGAATATTTTTTTCATTCTTTCAGGGGAGGGGGGTAGTTTGGTAGGGGAACAATTTGGGGAAGTTAGAAGGGTGAAATCGCAAATGTTAAAATCGTCCCGTGAGGATGCCCGAAAATCAGCTGTGTGTTCACCATGGCAACAGTAACTACACTGCGCAGAAACACGGTTATTTTTTGTTAGGTAAAACATAACAAGAACCAGGCACGTGCACACATAGACATCAAAGGGGGCTTGAGCACCTGCCCTTTTTATTCCTGGAGAGAAAGTGCCCTTTTTTCTGGGGTGCTTTTTTTTATTTTTGAAAAATAATATATATTCCGGTTTGCGCACAGCTTCCCTGTCAAACAAATATATTTATTGAATAGTGTATCTAAATATCAGGTCAGGAGTTCTGAAGCGCTCCCTCTCTGAAGCGCCGATCAGAGTAAACGCGTCTGCTCTAGTGAGCTCGCGCTGCGCTGCCGTTTGGACTTTGAGCCGAGCGGATAAACAGTCCGTGAGGCGCGCGCGGTTCAAATGAGTTTCGTTCCGCTTTTGGCACATAAACATTATAGAACATTTATCAAACTCGATATTGATATCGAGTATTGACGATATTGACTCGAACTTGATATCGTTTTATCGAGAAAAAGTATATCGCGAAAATGAGTGAATGAGCATATCAATTTAAGATGTGGCTAAATGTAATTTATGACCTTGTATGGATAATCCGGACGTTTTTATGACTTTTTATGCCCTAACATTCTTATTATTAAAGTTAATGACTTGCATACATCAAGAGTCTTTCCCCCTGAAATGTAGAAATCTAAATTGGTGAATTTAGAAGAAATCTACAGATGCAAACAGATGGAGGATAGTAGGTTTAAAACAAACTCCATCTAAATGTGGATTTTGAAGGTTTTATTTGATGATGATGATGATGATACAGTCCTCCCTCAAATGTGAAACTAAGTCCATGTCACCATCAGGTGTATCAAATATATACAGTACTTGATTGAAACTAGTAGCATAGAAAAGATGCACATTTTGGCCTGGTTTCCTTTGCTGCTCTATAAACCTATGAATACTAAGGAGACCATGGTTTCTGTGTGAACTGATTATTTTGTAGACATCTTTTGAAAATGAAACAATTGCGTGAGTTTGAGGAAGATAACATTAATTAACTTTTTTAATAATTTTTTTTTAAAAAGTCAGAGTTGTGTTAATATATATATATATATATATATATATATATATATATATATATAGTTTTTTTTTTGTTTAAAAAAGTTTAAAAAAAAAAAAGTAAAAAAAAAACGTAATTATGAGAAGTACCCTTTTTTTCACTTGAGCCCCTGCCCCTCAAAATGTCTGTGCACGTCCCTGACAAGAACACAGTAATGGATGTTACTGTACTCTTGCTTTGTTTCACTAGGGCTTTTTGCAGTTACTGTACAAACGACTACCATTTTTCTCCAAAACGACACACATTTGAGATAAGATGTTTTGTCACATAAAGGATGCCTTGAATGTCATGAAAATGATAATAACTCATTTTTGACAAAAAATGCAGTTACTGCCTTTTTGCTATGTAGGGCAGTATACAGGTTAGACAATAATAATACAGGGCTAAGATTATCACAAATAAACAAGATTTTGACGCATATCCAAGTGTTATGCGGAGTGTGGAGAGCGCACTGGATGGCTGGGAGGCGCGGGCGCGAACACTTGCATTTTCCTATCAACATTGGAAACAACTTAAAATAGCCTACTCTATCATTTCTGGTCATACAGAAAATAATACATTATTCACAACTACTTTTATTTGTGTAAACTTAACTCTCAATAACAAGAAAATGTTGTGTTTTTGTAAAATAAAATAAAACAATCAGATGCGGTTTCATGATCTCCATAATCTTGATCTCCATGATCTTCATAAACCCAGCACCATTAGGGAAACGTTACAGGGAGGCCCAGAGCGGCCTACTACCTGATAACCACAGTATGTGGGAACTCACCTTCAGGGAGGCCCGGTGAGGCCTGCTACCCTACAACCACAGTATGTGGGGAGCTCACCTTCAGGGAGGCCCGGTGAGGCCTGCTACCTTATGACCACAGTATGTGGGGAGCTCACCTTCAGGGAGGCCCGGTGAGGCCTTCTACCTTACGACCGCAGTATGTGGGGAGCTCACCTTCAGGGAGGCCTGGTGAGGCCTACTACCTGATTGCTACAGTCTGTGGGATCTCACCTTCAGGGAGGCCAGGTAAGGCCTACTACCTGATAGCAACAGTATGTGGTCACCTACAGGGAGGCCTAGAGAGGCCTACTACCTGATAGCGATAGGACGTGGGGAACTCACTCTCAGGGAGGCCTGGTGAGGCCTGCTACCTGATAATCACAGCATGTGGGAACTCGTCTTCAGGGAGGCCTAGTCAGGCCTACTACCTGACCGCCATAATATCTGGGAGCTTTTTTCTGCTACCCGATAGTAAGTCAGGCTAGCTGTCCAGTTGTCAGTCCTTGGGCTTGTCTCCAGGGAGGCCTGGTGAGGCCTACTACCTGATAGCCAATGTAGGTGGGGATTCGCCTTTAGGGAGGCCGGGAGAGGCCTACTACCTGATAACCATATTAAGTGGGAATTCACCTTCAGGGAGGCCTGAGGGGCCTACCACCTGATAGCAACTGGTAGCTGAGTCCGGGTGACAGTTCCAAGGTGGCCTGATAAGACCAGCCAGCTGGGGACTCGCCTATCAGGGAGGCCTGGTTGGGCCTACTAGCTGATAGCAAGTCAATTCTGCTACAAAAGGAACACTGTTGGGAACCATACTACACCAACGTAACTATTGGGCCCACCCACAGGAGGCCTAGTACGGCTAGCTACCTGTAGCGGCTATAAAGTATGTTCCACAATGTTGGGACTCACCTCCGAGGAGGCCTGTTTAGCCCTCTGAGGTCGGCTATCGCGCCGGCGCGATTGTCTCGCTTTTTTTCTTATCAGTGCAAAAGAGACTCAAAATACTCTGTTGATTTTGATCTTAAATATAAGTGGTATACATCAATCGATCATGTTAAGTGTCTATTATTTTTCTGTATACTCACAATAAAAACAAAGTGTTGTGCTTTTCGACAAATAAAGAAAAATAAACATGATGCAAGTTCTGCCTTCTCTCTGTCGGTGAAGTCCATTCTGAAACGCGTCCTAAGATTAACTATAACTCCGCAAATACTTGTCATACAGGCACGAGAGATTTTTCTTTATGAAGCTTGAATTCTCTTATTTTCAATGAAGTAATTTATATAAAAAAAAAACAAATATTCTCTGTTTATGTAATCTGTATGAAAAGAGAGTGATTTCAGTATTTTTTTCCCCAGCTCATTACACTTCATTACGCGTTAATCTGACACGCCCACGGAGGACGCGCGCTATTCAAACGCAAATGTTGAGGCAAGCCATGACAACGCCCACATCAGCCGTTCCACCCCGGCGGTAAAATGTGTGGTGTATTTGCTGCCTTTTACCGCTAAGAGGCGCTACAATCATAGACTCTGAAAAGTGTTCGTTTATTCTCTCTATTGCGTAATCTGCTGCCGCGCATTCAGAGCGATTGAAAGCTGGTAGCATATGAATTCAAGTGAAACGTAGTTAAAATAATTAATAATCACAATGCTGAAATTATGCTACTAAAATTAAATTGAATATAAATAATTAAAACAATTGCAAAAACATTGCAATAAAAAACATTTAGGCTACATCAATGAGGCTTTCGAACAGCATACAGACGGTAGCTTAGTTGTTAACGCAACAATTCGGATTCAAAGAGCTTCAATCGACCCGAGATCGAATCTCAGTGTAGCATACACGTTTTTAACCGATGTTGGCCGAGAGCGTTTATATTTTACCACCTTGATGCTTAAATAGGTAACTGTTTATAACTGTTTACTTATTTAAAGTCAAGAGTTTTGTTTAATTATCATTACAACATACATTTGCTACATTCCCGTAGAACCGCAGCCGCTGCACAAACGACAAAAACTGATGAAGGAAGATTGTCAGCCGATTGCATCAGAAAATGAAACTGAAGAAGCTCGTCTTTAGTCTGCTAAATTATAGTGTAATGTAAAAGAACACTTAAATTACTTAAGTTGGAAACCAAGTTCGAACATTTCAAGGTTTAAATAAAGTGTCGGGACAGTTTTTTTTTTTTTTTAAACAGGATTGCATCGAGTTTAGAGTTTATATCTTTTGCGATGCAAAATAAGAAACACTAGGCTAATCTTATTCTTGCGACATTTTAAATTTGTATTGCCAAAGAAATTACAGCTAAATTAAACAATTAAAACAGTACAAAACGAAAATTGTCCAAAGCAACATAGCCTAATTAAATTAAAAACATGCGTTTTTCTTTGCCTCTCTCGCGCTGGATCTCTTTTTAGCAAGTTTATTTAGTCTCCCTCGCTGCGCCCGCCGGGTCTCTCTCGAAATTAAACATTTAAAAACATGTAAAAACACATCATACAGCTGATAATACTGTATATGTCGCTGCGTGTCAGCCATACAAATCACGAAAAAAATATTTAGCCTTTAATTGTTGCTTCAAAGACACAGCATGCCTTGTTGAATTCACCTTACAATAACTTCAATTGAAATTTTGTGTGAAAAAAAAAACTTTAAATAGGCTACAATAAATAAACTACAATATTTAGAATTTAATAAGATATGGGGCCTACATTTGGACACAGATTTATCCTTACAATAATTTTGCCTGCTCTTTAGGCTGGCTATCCGACACTACATATGAAAGAGGAACATTAACACCTTTGTCCAGCAACTGTCCCTCCAACCCCCCACAGGCTATCGGAGTCTGAGGCTGACTTAACACAAAGAGAAGTCGCAATTCACACTTAAATCGCTATTCTAGACAGTGTTGATAATGAAGGAATTAAATGATTTAAGTTACATGTAGACTAGTGATATTTCTGTCATTAAAGTTTATTACTAAATATTTCATTATTTCAATAATTGATGAAATAAAACTGGTTTGGGCCTGCCTTTTCCAAGCAAAACTAAATATAATCTGAAAAAACGTATGTTAATGTTTGTCATGAACAAAAAACTCAATATTATTCTACAGGGATCTTTGGATCCTCAGGCATGCAATTAATTAAGTTTTTTTTTTTGTAGCTATTATTCAAATAAATATCGAACCACGGTGCTTCGTGGTAATGCTGCTAAATTAAATAACATTTATAGAATAATTATGAACTTAAATGAAACAGTATCGCAACATTTCGACAAATAAATTATTTGATCTGTTTTTACATTTTAATTCAGGGCGATTTAGCCTACAAAATGGAGCGAGATTTTCACCCTTGTCTTGTCATTTTCTCATTGGGAAGCGCTTACATTGAGTATAGATCCTCTGTACCTCTCGTTTTCATATGGATTACATAATCAGATAACATTTATTAGCCTAAATATTTAGACATTTAAAGACTTTAGACATAGCCGATTTCTTATCGTGACTGAGCTGAATCGGCTTTTGGTTCATTTTTGTGACGCGCAGTTCCCGGAGACAGACAGAGACGACAGATATAAACTGTTGTCGTTAGCCTAATAATATGAATACAAGTTTACAGTTTTGAACGATGTAAGCTACTCTACTCTTATCTGTATGACCAAAAAATTACGGAGTCGCCTATTAAGTTATTTTAGCTGTAATGAGAAAAATAAATTGCCAATAAAACCCGACTTTAGAAAAATGCATAGGGCCACTCGGCGTGGTGTGCCAAAACACTTATAAACTTCAATATTTCATTCAAAATAATCTCAAAACGCTTTGTGAAATTTGAAAAACCGTGCATGCATTAGGCCACTGGAACTAATGAACAACTGAAACGCTGGTTTTGATTTTATTGTTTGTCGTTTAAACGTGCCTGTTGCATATCTCTATTTTATATATTTAATATGGTCTATTGGTGAAGTAGCCTAGCATTGATTACTGTGGAGGGAGGGGTGTGGGGATTCAAATAATTCAGCAGAAGCAGGGATGTTTAGACCAGAAGGAAATCCCCGTCCCCCCAGGCAAATCACACTTTACTTAAAACCATTTTTTTTTAAACTCTAGGTTGTAGGCAATCAAAAAAAAAAAAAAAATATATATATAAATAAATAAATATATATATATATATATATATATATATATATATATATATATATATATAGCCTATATATATAGCCTATATATAAAATTATTTTTTTTAACAGAACTGCTTTTGAAATTACGATTGGTAGCCTATTATTATACAGATGCAAAGTCGTTCTGTTGGATTTGTTCCTTAGTGTAAAATGGAAATGCATGGTAATTTTATTTGATAAATATAAGCAAAAAACTGTATGGTGTAACAGAGTTTTAGAGCTAGACAAATCTCTCTGCATTAATGAATATAAAATTTACAGTAGACGATGTTTGATCGGGATTCGAACCTGTGTTATCTTGATGGTCGAACCGTAAGTTCTACCGCTCAGCTATGAATTTACTCACTGTCAAGTTCCCAAACTTTCTTGAATGAGCGAGAAAACGTTTTGTCGTTAGCCTGTGAGTGTAGGCCTATAGCCTAGGCTACTGCATGAATAAAAGTAGACCTTTTACAGTTTTAAAAGATGATATCTTATCTGTATGACCAACAATTACGGAGTAGGCTTTAGCCTATTAAGTTCTTAGCTGTTATGAGAAAAATAAATTCAAATGAACGCGCCGCCGCGTTTGTCAAACTCTAATTCAACATGCCAGAATAAAGCCAGATTTTAGAATAGGCTAATGCATAGCGCCACTCGGCGTGGTGTGCCAAAATATCCTAATTATAAACCTCAATATTTCATTCAAAACCATCTCAAAACGCTTTGTGACATTTTAAAAAGCCGTGAATGTATTAAGGCCACTGGAACCAGGATTGTAACTGAAACGCGCTGCACGTCTCAATACAGGAGCAGAAGCGCTGGTTCAGATTGTATTGTTTGTTGTTTAAACGTGCATGTTGCATATTTAAAAATATTTGTTAAAAATAAATGTTTGTTGTAGGCTTATTTGGAAATGACCATAACTTGTAGTATTTCATCCTTACTGTTAATTGCCCCACTTACGTTTTGCTAAATGTCCCTTTGCGCCACCTGGCGGTCATTTCGCGAACTACTTTGAAATGCGACTGGTTTATTTTTACGGCGGTGGATTTGCCGCGGCGGTAATAGGCATTCTGGTTGACTACCTACTGTACTTTAGTAAACGTTATTTTTACATGTACACATACAAACTATATTGCTATAGCCCACTAAGATTTCTTCTAATCGCGGTGTCTGTAATGACAACATTTCGTTGACTAATTTTGGATAGATTATAAAGTTTTTACTATAAAATAGACATCAAATAAGCTTTAATTAGACAGTTTCTGCTCATATGTAAAATATATAGGATGTTTTGTCACAAATAAACTAATCAACTGTTATAGTGTTTGTTCCAATGCAAGCTATATCAAAATAATGAATCCTTAACTTTGAAATATGTATGATAAAATCTATTGCCTACTTTTAAAAAAAAATACTTTATAAGACATTTATGGAAAAAGACAATTTTATTTTCAAGATGTTTCCAACTCAAACTTTGAACCAATTCTGCAAAATTGCCCATGCAACCTATTTGACCAGGATTTGTTTCCAGGTATGACTAAAAATGTGCTTTTGGCTTTCATTTATATTTTGATTGTTTGTATATATATATATATATATATATATATATATATATATATATATATATGTTTTTTATTTTTTATTTATTTATGTATTTATTGTCCTTGCATTCTTTCTTGTGTGACACCCCTGAATGAAAGGCTCATTATTATGCAGGGTCATTGTCTGCTCAGGTGAGAACCACTTAATTATTCATGATAGGGGTTGGGCCGTTCACGCCCATCCGCATATTGCCTTTGCAAACAAAAAAATGTTTTTCACAATTTAAAACAATCTATTGTTTTATGTGAATGATTAGACAGGATGATTTTCAGATCATTTTGAAGCCTAAACTCTAGGCGACAAGAACCATTAGTCAAAACTCTTGTGGACACATATTTAGTGTGTGTTTTGTGGCCTTATTTCAGAAACTTTATTTTTTTGTTTTTTCAATAACCATGCATAAACAATATTCTCTCAAAAATACAAACATGTACAAACATGTTGCTAACATATTATGGTAGCCCTGTTTGTGCTAAATAGAGTGTAATTACACCAGTGCCATTAATATGTTTCTAAGCAACTGAAAAAAGCACAAATGTCAGGGCATGTCAAAACATCTCAAGGACCCCAAAAACACCTCAGACCTCAGAGGGTTAAGGCCTACTACCCACCGGTGAGTCAACTGCCCGAACCACCAAAGCCAACCATTTCTCTCGAGAAGTGGCCTACAGCGCCCTATTGGGGGCTGCCCATACAAGGAGGCCTGTTGAAACCTACTACCTGATGGCACAGCCTTCGTTGGCAGATAAGCTGTTTACACAGCGCCTACAGCATTCTGGTGCCTAATCACATTGCCCACGGCAGTGTACTCAGCAAGAGAGCCTAGCACCCTTAAAACAAGGTGAGTACAACATACGCCACTGTGATGGCTGAGGCCACACTTGAATAAGAATTTCATTTGAATGGTTCTAGTTTCTTTTCTTTTCTTTTTGTATGTGGAAATTATACATTTCTATGTAATCAATTTGTTTGTTTAAATATAATTTACCCAGACCTTGGAACTGGAGAAGCTACGTTGTCCCTTTAATGTTTTAAATCTCAAAGAGCAACAAAGTGTATATAAACATTTATTTCTAGAGTGCACGCTAGAGTAAATGAAACCACAACCAAAATATGGGTTTAAAGTTTTATTTAAGTTTGTTATATGTATATCTCACCCATGGTTTCGCCGGGATCCATGACTGCAGCATGGTCTGGTTTGGAATGAAAAGGGTGCGGCTTTTTCCTGGTGTCCTTTATATATCTCATGGGGAATTATGGGAAATGTAGTTTTCAGGACAATATGGGTTGGGGTCGGGTGTTAATTCACATGTGTTTAAAGGAGGTGTTTTATGTATGAATGTTTAAGTGAATTGCCTTTATTGCTTTATGGTAAATGTTATTCTTATGTTCATTTGTGTCCGTGTGTTGCTATATATATTTTTCCCTTTTTTGGTTTGATGTAATGGAATGAGAAGTCTTGTGATACCCCTGTAATTATCAAAATGGTTTGGTCTGGATTGTTAAAAGAGCTTCAATGTCTGTGGCTGGGTTAGTTCTGGTGAGGGATCCCTGAGAAACATCTGAGACCCAGAACTCAGTAATGTGCTGTTGTTGCCCCATTTATTAGTTAGTGGTTTTTTTTGTTCCTTTATTTTTGCACCATGTGTGGTCAGCACTTAATTGTTACGGTCAATAAAATGACATTTTGTTGACTCCATGAATGTCTCCTGAAAATTTTATGGAAAGAACCTGACAAGAAAACCTACCCCCACCTATGCATTCTCGCACGGTAAGCGAGAAAGAAAATCGGCTGCTATATTTTCGACCCCCGGCCGATGCTTCACTGTAAAGCGAAAGGGTTGTATAGATAAAAACCATCGGGTCAAGCGAGAATTTGTGTCTTTCATTCTATTCAACCATTTCAAAGCTTTATGGTCTGTTTCGATAACAAAATCTCGGCCAAGCAAATAATATTTCAATGAGTCTAGAGCCCATTTCAACGCTAAACATTCTTTCTCCACCACAGAATATCTAGTTTCTCTGGGAAATAATTTCCGACTCAAATACACCACAGGATGCATTCCTCCGGGTTCTTCCTGCATCAGGACAGCTCCCAACCCTAAGTCGGACGCATCTGTCTGAAGAACAAATGATTTTTCAAAATCAGGGCTACATAAAATGGGTTCATTAATCAGCACCCCTTTTAGCTCACGAAATGCTTCCTCAGCGTGTGCGGTCCACTGCACTTTGTTAGCATTCGTCTTTTTAATCAACTCGGTTAATGGTGCTGCGATGGTCGAGAAATGGGGAATGAATTTCCGATACCAACCGACTAAACCAAGAAATGATCTAATTTGTTTTTTTGTAGCTGGAAGTGGACAGGATTGAATAGCCTGGATTTTCTGCACTTGAGGCTTAATAACTCCATTCCCCAATACGTACCCCAAGTACTCGGTCTCGGTTTTAGCAAATGAACATTTTGCTGGATTAATGGTTAAACCGGCATTTTTAATTCGTTGAAAAACCGCTCGAATATGTTGAAGGTGATTCTCCCAGGATGTACTAAATATCACAACATCGTCTAAGTAAGCCGCCGCAAATTCTCCTAAACCATCCAATACCATATCCATCAATCTTTGAAAAGTCGGGGGTGCTCCGTGCAATCCGAACGGTAACACCCGAAAATGCATTAGCCCCCTTGGTGTACGGAAAGCGGTCAGCTCTCGCGACTCTAAGTCCAGAGGCACCTGCCAGTACCCTTTACTTAAATCGATGGTACTAATAAACTTAGCTTTTACGAGTTTTTCAATTAACTCCTCAATACGAGGCATAGGATATGAGTCAAATTTGGAGACAGAATTTAAATAGCGAAAATCGATACAAAACCTGAGGCTATTATCCTTTTTTGGCACCAATACCACCGGATTGCACCATTCACTCTTTGACGATTCCACTATACCCATTTGCTGCATCAACTTTACCTCCTCTTCAAAAGCGGTCAGCAAACGTTCAGGGATGCGATAACTCATTCGTTTCGGACGCGCATTTTCTTTAACCACTATTTTATGCTTCGTAAGTGTGGTATAGCTTGGCTGATTTTTAAACAATTCTGGATCACACAATTTCTGAATTTGAGCTCGCCGTTCTACAGGAAGATGACCTAAGTCAATAGGCAGCGAAGGCTGACTTACTGGTAAATATTGCTCTTCCGCCTCCTCCTCATCCTTCACCAGTCGGATCAAATTAACAACTTTGCTCTTACTCGGCGAGCACCATTTCTTCAACAAATTAATATGCAACACCCGATGTGATCGTGCCTGACCTGGGGTCCCGATCTCATAAGTAGTTGTTCCTATCTTTTTAGTCACTTCAAACGGCCCTTGCCATTTACCCAAAAGTTTATTTTCGGATGTAGGAAGCATCACGAGAACTTTTTGACCTGGTTCGAAAGATCGCGACTTCGCCTTCCTATCATACCATGTCTTTTGCCCTTTCTGGGTTTCTTTCAAATGGGCAGAAGCAAATTCAGTCATTTGTTGCAATTTTTGTCTCATGGCTAACACATAATCGATAACATTTGTTTTGGTTGGCGTCCCTGAATTCCCCTCCCACAGTTCTCTCACCAGGGACAATGGTCCCTGCACTTCGTGGCCATACATCAGCTGGAAAGGCGAAAACCCGGTGGAGGCCTGTGGAACTTCCCTATAAGCAAACATGAGATATGGTAGCCACTGATCCCAGTCGGTCCCCACCTCATTCACGAATTTGCGAAGCATTTGCACTAGAGTTTGATTAAATCGCTCTACAAGCCCGTCCGTCTCCGGATGATAGGGAGTTGTTTTTAACCCTTTTAATCCCAACAGCTGATACACCTGTTGCAGAAATTGAGACGTGAAATTCGTTCCTCTATCGGTCAGTATTTCTTTTGGGATACCTACTCTAGAAAAAAACTGAACCAGACATGAAGCGATAGCCTTAGCTTTGATGTTTTTTAACGGAAACACTTCTGGAAACCGCGTCGCATAATCACAAATGACTAACATATACTTATAGCCTGTCTTACTTCGTTCCAACGGACCTACAATGTCCATTCCCAGCCGCTGAAAGGGAACCTCAATGACTGGCAAGGGGATTAACGGTGCCTTACGGGGTTTGCGAATGTCGCTGCATTGACATTCAGGGCAAGCTTTACAAAATTCAGCGATGTCCTTAGACATTCCCACCCAGTAAAAATGCTTACTAATCCTAGAATGCGTCTTTCGCCTACCCAAATGTCCGGCCCATGGGATGGAATGCCCCAGCATCATCACGGTATTACGTACGCTAACAGGTAATACCACCTGTAGTTTGTCCCCTATTTTACGATACAGCAAGTCATTCATTAGACAAAAAGATTTTCCTTGATACATGAATACATTCGACCCTGTTTGAGCTGCCTCTACCACCTGGGAGTGCAATTTAGAGATTCCAGCATCCTCTTTCTGCAACTGCCTTAAATCTTCAGGTATTGGAATCTGATCAGCATTCAACAGTTTGTCAGGTTCTTTTAGTTCTCTTGCCTGCACTACGGTTCTCTTAATTTTTTCCCGTTTTCGTTCCTTCTTAGACTTCTTTCCTCTACATTGATTCACAGACAATTCAGAATCGAAAAAAGGTAACGACAACAATGAGTTTTCCTCTTCCTCACATTCATTCTGTTTGCTTTGAGCCCGTGTCAGAACTACATTACAAGTATCTGAAAGAGGTAATAAATCCATCAGTGCAGGAAAATCATGGCCTAAAATAACTGGGTATGGCAAGTTCTGTGCAAGTCCTACCCTCATCAAATAGGTTTGTCCCGCTATACCCATATATACATCAGTGACAGAATACTGACGCTCCTCCCCGTGCACACATCTCACTATTACCGGAGCATCACCACTAGCACCTAATTCAGGCACAAGTTCTGATTCAACTAAGGTTTGCGTGCAACCTGTATCTATCAAGGCAGTGACTTTCGTCCCATTCAACTCAACAGTTCTTATCACTTGCTTTGGAACGGGAATGTTCGCAGGTTCAGGTATGGTTTCTCGAGGTACATAACAAATATTAGTAAGGGTTTTTGTCAACTGCGGACACATTGGCTTTTTATGACCCAATTGACCACACTTATAACACCTAATAGTCTCTAAACCAGAAACACCAGAGTTCTCAGTTCGTTTTACACTTGCCTCAGTTGCCAACCCACTTCCCTGAGATGTTGAAATCGGTCGTCGAGAAGATCCCTCTCGCGCTGTCTTCCAGCGAGTGAAACTCCAGGGCTCAGCTCTACGTCGTGCCGCCACGAAAACATCAGCTAGACGCGCCGCCTCCTCAGCTGTAGACGGGCCGTGCTCTTTAATCCACGTCTGTAGCTCAGGGCTAAGCATCCGCAGAAATTGTTCAAGGACAATTATCTCTCCGATCCCCTGGTTCGTTCTCTCTCGCGGTCTCACCCACTTCTGATACAAGTCTTTCAGTCGAACATATAGCTATTTCGGGGTCTCTTCTTCCAGCACCTCCATAGCACGAAATCTCTGTCGATACGTTTCATGATTGATGGAATACTTCTTCAAAATAGCCTCCTTTACCTGTGCGTAGTCACTTGCGTCTGCGACCTCCATGGCCACATATGCACTGCGCGCCTTGCCCGTCAGCAATGGGATGAGTCTAATGGCCCAATCTTCCATTGGCCATCTGCACACCTCAGCAATCCGTTCAAACGTGGTTAAATAATGCTCGATGTCATCCGCTTCACTCAATTGTTGCATCTTCGGTTCTTTTAGCGCATAACCATGGCTCACGTTGCGGGAGCCTGAAGCTCTGGGCGATTCCTCTGCCTCAGCAGCTCCCCTGTCTCGCACATCCTCCAACGGAGTTCGCTGGCTGACCTCATCCTGTAGTAGACGGAACTGATGCTGGAGCGATTTCCATCTCGTCTCTTGTCGAGCTGCTTCTTGTATCTGACGGCCATCTCTCTCTTGCTGATCCTGCATGAACCGTTGAAACATCCGCTTCAGCTCCAGTACATCACCTTCCGACTCCTCTTCAGGACCACCTGTCGCATCCTCCATCAGCCTCTCACCCTCCTCTGGTGCGCTCTCGACGTCAGTAGGAACAACAATGCGTACTGCTCTCTTAGGCGCCATTCTTTCAGCACTTGACTCTCTACAGACAGTCTCCTCCTGGACAGAAAACCACCGCTGCCACCATCTTGTCAGGTTCTTTCCATAAAATTTTCAGGAGACATTCATGGAGTCAACAAAATGTCATTTTATTGACCGTAACAATTAAGTGCTGACCACACATGGTGCAAAAATAAAGGAACAAAAAAAAACACTAACTAATAAATGGGGCAACAACAGCACATTACTGAGTTCTGGGTCTCAGATGTTTCTCAGGGATCCCTCACCAGAACTAACCCAGCCACAGACATTGAAGCTCTTTTAACAATCCAGACCAAACCATTTTGATAATTACAGGGGTATCACAAGACTTCTCATTCCATTACATCAAACCGAAAAAGGGAAAATATATATATAGCAACACACGGACACAAATGAACATAAGAATAACATTTACCATAAAGCAATAAAGGCAATTCACTTAAACATTCATACATAAAACACCTCCTTTAAACACATGTGAATTAACACCCGACCCCAACCCATATTGTCCTGAAAACTACATTTCCCATAATTCCCCATGAGATATATAAAGGACACCAGGAAAAAACCGCACCCTTTTCATTCCAAACCAGACCATGCTGCAGTCATGGATCCCGGCGAAACCATGGGTGAGATATACATATAACAAACTTAAATAAAACTTTAAACCCATATTTTGGTTGTGGTTTCATTTACTCTAGCGTGCACTCTAGAAATAAATGTTTATATACACTTTGTTGCTCTTTGAGATTTAAAACATTAAAGGGACAACGTAGCTTCTCCAGTTCCAAGGTCTGGGTAAATTATATTTAAACAAACAAATTGATTACATAGAAATGTATAATTTCCACATACAAAAAGAAAAGAAAAGAAACTAGAACCATTCAAATGAAATTCTTATTCAAGTGTGGCCTCAGCCATCACAGCCACTCTGCCTAAACGGAGGCCCCAGTTAGTCAGCTCAGGGCAGTGCTCTGGCTTCAGAGGAGCGTACTTCGACAAAGGAAGTGAAGGCTTACTTCATACTCGACCCGAGCCATAGTGGTGCGAGGTAGGAAAAATACCGAACTGGGAGTGAAGTGCTCAGACCTACCCTCTATCATAGGGGAATACTCACACTTCACCCTGAGGTTACCAGGATGCAGGCCTGCCAGCGGCTCTAGGGGTGACAGAAATGTATTTGTGCCCAACCTAGGGGAGTGGGGGCTTCCTAAAAACCACCACCTACAACCCAGCACTCGAGCAGTAGCTCAGCGAGGTAAGTAAAGCCTATACTGGCAGCCTAATCCGTATGCCAGTTCTGCACGGCAGGGTCGGGCAGACAAACCCCCGTCTTCTTAGTGAAGCGAAAGACGACCTAACCCTGCTCAAAAAAGACAGAAATACCACAGAGGCCTGATTGAGGCCTACCACGTCCTTATAAACCAACCTCTGCACCAAGCTGCATTACTCTTATGGCGCTTTTCCACTACACAGTACCAGCTCGCCTCGGCTCGACTCGCCTTGGCTCGCCTCGACTCGGCTCGCTTTTCGCTCCGTTTTCCATTGTAGAAAGTACCGCCACAAATAGTACCCGGTCGTCATAGCGACGCCTTTCGTTCCTCGTTGCCCTATCAAGCTCTCGCTGGATCCTCTCTTCGGCAACCAAACAAAGGAAAGTCTGCACCTCCTCGTTTGACCACGGCGTATTTTAGTAACTATCTCTGGCCAAACTATTTAAAAATGGCGGGGTTATTTATTCTGGATACTCCATCTGGCGCATGCAATGATGACGCAGATTCTCTGTGACCAATCAGCAGTCGGCATTGTTTTCACGTCACATTTTAGTATCGCCTTAGCTCGCTTAGAACCTCGCCGGAGGTGGTACGAAAAAAAGTACCCGAAAGCAGGTACAGGTACAACTTTTACACAGTGGAAAAGCAAACAAAGGCGAGTCGAGTCGAGCCGAGCCGAGGCGAGCTGGTACTGTGTAGTGGAAAAGCGCCATTAGTCGCCCCAGAATGCAGAGAAGGGGGCAGGCCATGGCCTAATGACTCCCATGGGAGGAGGCTGTTATACCGGGATGCAGAAACATACATATACAAAGTGAAGAGTCAGAGGAAGAAATGCTAATTTTAGCAGAACGCCTCTATTATCCCTGGCACAGCCTAGGCAAGCTACAGAGGTGGCCCTGGTGAGGGCCAGCCTGTAAGCATAGATCTATCTGAGGGCTCGGAGGAGCCATAGCCTACTAAAGAATATAGTCTGTATTATTCCATACAAAGGGCTGCAGAAATGCTCAACCTAATGAAAAACTCAACAGAGCTCAAGGGGCGAAATACTCAGAAAAGTCAAAGCGGTCCCATGGGCCGGACATAAGATCTTTCTGAAGCTCTAGCGTCAGTCAACACTTTAAGTAAAACATTCTATGAGAGAGAGACCACCTACTCTACCCTGAGGTGGCTAATAGCCCGAAGGCTAACATAGTTATCATTCTGGCCACCTAATGGGGAACTTCAGGGCCCTGATAATCCAAAAAAGTTATCTTACCTTATTACCTTGACATGGCCCCATAACTCTATACAGGGAACAAGGTCTGTAAAGAGAAACATATTATTTTTTAATCACAAAAAATACTCTTTGAAAGACCAGCAGCTCACCTGCGGCGTGCGAAGTGAAGACTCACCAGACAGCTCTTTATGAACATGGGGTCTACCACCTTTACATACCTGAAAGAGGCACTCTCACTAACCAAGCCGAGGCGGGCCTTCAGAACATTGTTCTAACCATGAGCCCAGCCTCAGGCCTGATGTAAGAAGCGCCTGGGGAGTCGGGGAAGAGAGGAAAGGCCTAAGATATAATCACGCCCTCAGGGAAGATGATCCATAACTGACGCAGCGTGCGTTTGTGCTGGATCACCTCCCTCAGATCCCTCTTCTTGTGGGAGTCGCGCCTTCTCTGCGACCTACTACTCCATGGAGGAGGCTCACGAGAGGTGACACTGGCTCTCTGGCCTCATCTAAGGTCCTCGGACCATGATAGGCCAGGCCCTCCCATCTGTCTGGGCGTGGACACGGATCTCAGCGGTATGCATGTCCTGGGTACAGCTGAGCGCGCCTTCGCCTCTCTGAACTTTCCAACCACCGTCAACACGGAGGTGCCGAAAAACCCAGAGGGAGAAACCAGCGAATCGAGGAGAAAGCCTTTCTCTTTCTTCCCGATGTCGGGCAGGTTCAACCACAAATGTCTCTCCGTGGCCAGTATCATCGCCATCGACCGGCAGATTGCGGCAGCAGTCTGTTTGGTGGCCGGAGAGCTATATATATATATATTTCTTCATTTGCGGCGCAGCTCAGTAACCGCCTCAGGGGCCCCACCCCCTGGTCGAGATCCCCCAGCAGATCGGCCTGGTGTACCTGCAACACCGCCATGATGTGCGGGCTAACACATTGGCCTGACCCGCTGACGTGTATGCTCTGCCATTCGACTGGCAGGGTTTGAGCTCTCAGTGCCGATTGTTTTCCCAACGACGCATACCCACGCTCTCCTATCCTCTCAACATCAGTGAGACTAGCCCGCTGATGTTGGTGGATACAGGCAAAGTATGGGTTCTTCCATGTCCTCTCGATCTCAGTATGAGATTCGGAAGAAATGAAAGGCTCACCTGAGCTGGTGGTTCTATGACCGGGGAAAGACCGCTCTCATCGCGAGCGATTTCTCCCCCAACGAGCAGCCACGGCAGCTGCAGCCTGCCCGCGGCGCGTTCCATAACACCAACCAGCTCAGCATACACGGGGCAGGGTGGCTGAGAAGATACAGGAAATATCCTATTATTACCACCCTCATCAGCCATCTCCTGTTTGTCCGGTAGAGCACTCGCTTCCGGACTAAGTTTTCCCCTTTTTTGAAAAACTTCATCCAATTGCAGCTTACCCTCGTCAGCCGCCGCATCGTCTGAGAGGATTACATCCCTCTCAAGGTGATCGGCGAGCTTCATCTGTGACATCCAGACGCTGAACCCTCTTCTCTCGGAAAGAGGGACAGGCGAGAGCGGAGCGAACACAACTTGTACAGGCAGTTCCCTCGAGAACTGCCTGTGCGCGCTTCCTTCCCAGACAGAAAAATCCACAGTTCGTGTGTGTCACCCGGCTTCAGATATCTTAAGCACGGGTCTGCACACTTCTGAAAGCATTTCATAATTACCTGATTTTCAAAGCAGTTACAGACAAAACAGTCCCTGAAGACGGTGAGATGATTTGTCATGTTTGCAAGGCGCCCTTATATACTTCCAGGTCGCATGTTAATCATTCACGTTAATGATTCACGGGCTGTCGCCGGTCAATGTGATTGACGTGATTTGATAGTGATTTCAGACACCTGTCACGCCTGAGGCGTTCCCCATAACGTCGATGACGTATTGTTGAGTTCCCTTCGAAAGGGAACTCAAAGTCTCCTATATTTCGCAGTAGATTAATTTAGATTGATAATAACGGGTAACAAGGATAATACATTTTGTTTCTATTATTCTATTTTCCACAATGTCAAAGCAATGCAGCTTAACCCAAAATACAAGCTCAGGCATGCACTTCTGTCCATACAAACTCCGCTGTTCTGCGCTCTAGCCAGAGGATCCTCCCGTTGCAGGAACACTTTTAGTAGTCCAAAAAGAAGCATATTTATTAAGTAGCTATAACGAAGTTATATGTTAAGTATAATATTTCACCAGATTTTATAGTGTAAAACATATTCAAGCGTGAATGAGAACCGTTTCGATGCCAGATGTGCAAAAAAGAGAGAAGAATATTAGAATGTCACATTTTCAAATCAAATACCAACCCACCGAACGAATATTCGGGTCCAGCCCCAGAATAAAGACGTCTGTCGCAAGGTATAAAATGGTCTGTTGTATAAAAGCACACTGGTTATCGAGAGAGATCACGGCGAACTCACGTGTGTCTGTCTATCAGCTGGAGCCAGAAAATGACAGTCTCTGTGTCTGTTCCGGTCCCTCTAAGCCTATTACAGCAATCAGAAAAAGGTGTAACTCATTTTGTACTTCACACACTTACTCACCGCTCATCTTCTGACTGACTCGTTCTCCCATTGCAGACTCCACGGAACCAGGCCCCCTTGCCACAGATGTTATTTTTGTTTTTTACACACAGAGCACTCGCATCGCTTATCAAATTGAGGTTAAAGCACTGGAATCACATGGGTTACTTCAATGATGTCTTTACTACCTTTCTAAGCCTTGAAAGTGGAGTTGGTGTAGGCTGTCAATAGAGGGACAGAAAGCTCTGATTTAGTTTAAAATATCTTAATTTCTGTTTTGAAGCTGAAGAAAGGTCTTACGTTTTTGGATCGGCATGAGGGTGAGTAAATGATGACAGAATTACAAATTTTGGGTAAACCAGCCATTTAAAGCAGGGATGTCCAAACCTGCTCAAGTAGGGCCAATGTCCTGCAGGGTGTATCTCCAACTGACCTGGAAGTTTCTAGTAATCTTGATGATCTGGTTCAGATATGTTTAATTGGAGTTAAAGCTAAACTCAGCAGCACAGTGACCCATAGAGCAGGATTGGACATCCCTAGTTTAAACCTTTTCCAGATTTGGCGCTTTCTGCTTATTTACTTGTTCTAAACCTGGTCTTGCCATTCATTGTGTTGTCTGTTCTTTTATAATATTCACTTTTGATGAATAATTTTACATTATAAAACTATTTACCACTACAAATCTAAAAACTAGTCTAATGCATAGTGTGTTCATACTCGTTAAAATACCAGAATAAAACACTAACAATTTGAGTTTTACACTAAAATATATTTGTTTTGTGTCACAGTAAACTGAAGATGGGACAAAATGGATCTCTGTTGGAAGATAACACCCAAACAACATCACCAATGATCCAGAACATTGCTGTTGTACTGGAGGAGGAGTTTGTTGTTCTGGAAGGTCTCCCTGATTCCTCTACTGCTCTGGCATACCGTTTTGGCCTTCTCTGTGCTCTCAACTTTTTTACATCTCAAGTATAAACCTCAAGTAGACTTTTGGTATCATTCAGAATGTGTTCATGGAGCTAGGGTCTGGATGAGACTGTCCTCCTCCGAAAAACGACCCCATATGTCGTTTGTACATGCAGTGTATTACGACCTATAGTGGCGTTTTAAAATGAAGCGCCCTCTAGCAGTCATATATTATGACAGTCTCGTTTATCGGGTGTGTCGTCATCAAATGACCTTTGACTGTCGTTACCAATAAAAACTAAATGCGGCAAGAGAAAGAATGACCCTGAACGCCGTAATCAATATCTGTTTTATTTTATTTAAAGATATATTTAATGTATCGTTGTGACTGTCGGCAATTCATGTGTAAGTAAGTATATAGTTTGATGTTTTTTCTTTACAAATCAGTTGCGAATGCCACTGAATGAATGTAATTTTACCACACTCTATTAGCTCGATCCTGCTAGTTAAAGCACAGTGCCCATAAATTTTACCATAGTAATTAGTTTTACTGTGGAATTTTTAGTTAAATAAGACAACGCCATGCTTTTAAGACTGTGGTTTTACTGTGGTATTTGTAAACATATTAACACAACACTTACAATGGTTTTACCTAAGTTAAGTAGTTTTACTGTGGAATTTGTAGTTAAAGCACAGTACCACACCTTGGATTTAACACAGTAACTGTAACGTTAGATTTACTGTGGTATTTGTAGTTAAAGCACAGTAACTTGCATGCTTTTACCACAGTAACTGTTTTTACTGTCTACTATTTGTAGTTAGAGCACAGTAACCACAGCACTTACCATGGTTTTACCAGAGCAACTGTCGTTTTACTGTGGTGTTTGTAGTTGAAACAGTAACACAACACTTGCCATGGTTTTACCACAATAACCACATCACTGGCCATGCCTTTAATACCTTTTTGTAATGTAATTGTAATTCAATATTCTTTTTCTGTCTTGCAGTTACTTCAGATCACATACTCCTCCATCTCCCACAACAACCTTTAATCCAACAGCTCTTTTAAGAGGCCATCTCTCGCAAAAACATACTTTCTGTCTGTCTCTGTCTCTCTCTCTCTCAGTTTTTTTTAACTGTAATTAATTTACACATATTTTGCTCTCTTTCTTTCTCTTCTTCATCATGGAATATTTTTAAAAATCAAAATTTGATCAATTCTGTCAGAAAGCTGCTATTAACAGGGAACTTGAAGTCAAAGCTCCCAGTGCTGATCTTGAAGAAGCTGCCAGGGAGGCTGAACAAGTCCTTCAAATTAGGTAATGTTGAACACATTAAGTTATAGCTGATTTGCTTTAATGAATGTATCCTTATTTTATGTTTTATTAACTTTCCTTAAAGTCCTTCCTCTCAAATAATTTGGTCCACATCATTTTTAACACACTGTCTCAACATGTATATTTCTCTTTGTTTCAGCTGAAAAGGAAGTGCTGTCAAGGGCTTGTTAAACCTGTATTCGTGGAGAGGGATGAATTCGGCCATCTTGTGCGTTTATGGAGAAGGAAAAAAGCTGCAAAGGCAAATGTTTCCTGTGTTGGTCTTAACCCTTGATTGAACATTACTGCAGTTACATTTTTCACAGCATTTGATGTTTCTTAAACTTTGTTTTACATACTACACTACCCCATCAGTAAGAGCCCACAATAAAGCGCCATGTCGATGTAGTAATAGTTCATTCAACTGACCAAGTCAGCAAATTCATATGATATTGTACAAGTGCACTCGTACAAAATTCTATGAGTTTTACTCCAGCTGCTTTCATTGGCCATTGCCTTAACTCTCTTGCACACTGTGCACATTGTAAGTAGTCGGACCGTTTATATCAGAAAGTTCATATCAAATCCATTGTATTCTTTATTAACCTTTACATATTGGTGCTGTCTCTTCTCGTACCGACAGTAGGCTACATGATATCTTTCCACATGTAGATTTTTTTGACCACATCTGTTTAAGAAGCAAGAGTCTGGAAATGCTAGTTTAACCAGTTACGTGACACATCAGATCTTCAAATAACTTGTCCTAATCAGATCACTTAAACGATTAGTTCACCCAAAAATTAAAATTCTGTCAGTAATTACTCACCCTCACCCTCATGTTCAACCCCGTAAGACTTTCATTCATCTTCAGAACACAAATTTTTGATTAAATCTGAGAGCTGTCTCACTCCTCCATAGAAGCTAAGGGATCGAAACTTGCCGGCCTAGAAAGTTAGAAAAGACAATGTTTAAAATAGTCCAAGTGACTACAGTGGCTCAACCTTGAGTTTATCCAGCGACGAGAATACTTTTTGTGCGCAAAGATAACGACTTATTCAACTCTTCATTTCCTTCCCTGTGGGCCTCTGAGTGAGTTCCCGTAGTGTAACAGCGCAGCGCTTCTGTGTTGTACGTCAGAACGTAGGCTCGCTATTGGCCGACGCATGTCATGTGTGTGATGCGTGTGACGTACAACACAGAAGCGCTGCGCTGTTACACTACGTGGCTCACTCAGAGGCCCACACAGAAGAAAATGAAGAGTTGAATAAAGTCGTTATTTTTGCTTGTTTTTGCGAACACAAAGTATTCTCGTGGCTTGATAAATTTATGGTTGATTGACGAAAGTCTTACGGGGTTGGAACTTGGAGTAAGTGAGTAATTACTGACAGAATTGTCATTTTTGGGTGAATTAACCCTTTAAGTTCGTTCATAACACCAAAAACAATAATTATAATGATAACTATTTTAACATCCACAACAAAAGGACGATAAAGTTCTGTTTATTATTAAAAGTGTGTGGTGTGGTAATGTTGTCTGCCATTTTAAGTGCTTAAGCTTTTTATAGTCGAGTAGATTCTGATTGGCTGTCAAAGATTTTATAGTTCATCAGCTGAAAAAAAAAAAAACATTTCTGAAAGTGATTCCAACGAAATTGTTCCTCTGTGTCATTATATGTTAAATAGCTGCAGTGTGGGCTCATCCTTTGTGTGAAGAGGCCTTTAAACTGCTTACAACAATACTGGCAGCAAGTAATCATGTTTAAAGGAATTCATTTATTAATATAGCTTGCTATTGAAGATGCAGCTTTTTCTAGTACCACTTTTCTCTCATTATTAAAACTTACACCCAAAATTCTGCCCGTCTCAGTTCGTGTCTTAATGGGGTCAATATACATTTCTTGTTTTACAGCTGAAAAAGAGCAAGCCAGGCAAACCAGTATTTACCAGGACAACCAGTCCTGTTGGGGATGAGAAATGAACATGGCCGCCTCATGTATTCATACATACATGTTTATAGCTCCTAGAATGAGCAAATAGGCTGTGCCATTATCTTTGGAATTTGGGCAGGAAATTACTTTATATGGTGAGTACTGACAATTTTTCTGGAGTTATTATTAAAATTGTTGTTTTGTCTGATTGTTTTAAGGAGGATGAAGCCAGTTGATGAAGAAATAGGCATGTTGCACTATGTTCTCATTTTCTACTTGTACAGAAAGACTACATCAAGAGGTAGAGGAGCCGATAGATGGCACTGAACACACTCAATGCTCAGGTCCGTCTTCACGCAGTTGGTCAGTTCACATCGTCCAGACTAAGGAGAAATGGGTCTGAGGCCAGAGATGGAGTTTTTGTTGACAGGAGACGATTCTGTGGCCACCAAGTGCAGCACTGCATCAGTTATCCACTGTGAAGAATACATTCCAGCTCTACGTTGACAGGTCAGAGTTACGGCCCATGGAATCAATGGTAAGTCTAGTGCAGGGGTAGGCAAGTTCGGTCCTAGAGAGCCGCTGTCCTGCAGAGTTTGGCTCCAACACTGAGAAAAACCTCACCTGCCTATAGCCTTAGTAATCCTGAAGACAATCCTGGTCTAGTGCAACAATTTTAAATAATACTATTATATATGGTTTGCTGATTTACCACCTCCTAAATACATATTTTATTTGGTTAGAACTTTACCCATCCACCCTGATGCTGTGCTGAAGAAGGCTCATCAGTGTCTTTTCTTCCTCAGACAGCTGAGGAAGTTCAGTGTGAGCACCAAAACACTCAAATCAACCCTCAATGTTACACTGTGGAGAGGATCCTGACTGGCTGCATCACTGCAAAGCTCTACCAACTGCACAGAACACTGTTGGAGGTGAGCTTCCCTCCCTCCAGGACAAGGGAGTGTGTGAGGAAACTTCCCTTCCTACAGGTGTGTGTGAGGAAAGCACGGAGAATCCAGATACCCGGGCCATGGACTGCTCTCACCGTTACCATCAGGCAGAGGTTATTGTAGAACCCGCACCAGCAGACTGGACTCATACCAGTAACACACACACAGCAACCCCCACCCCCCAACCTCATATGCTCTACATTTTTTCAATTACACTTACTGGACTCTTACTCAGTATTATTCTGGACCCTGACATTCTATTTTCACTCATTCATACCGTACTGCACTGTATATGTATACTGTGATTATTTTGTTTATTTTTTTCATTTTTCAATCTGTGTATAGTATAATATTGTACCATATATTGTTCTCTACTTGTATTGAGTCCCTAACATATACTGTGTATATTAATACTGTATGTGTTATGTAAATATTCTATACTTGTCATCCATACTGTCATTGTGCAGAGTTTGCAAAAAAGAATTTCATCACCTGTACACACTTGGGTTCATGGTTTTGTGACAATAAAATTATTTGATTCGATCACATCTTTTGTCCATCATTTGTACTGTACTGTGCTCGATAACATTTGCAAATTGCTTATATACATGGAAGAAGAAGATTTTGATAGGGAGATAAATATCATGCTTATAACAACCCTTTTTTATTTCTCTCAAATATCATAAGTCTTGATATGCTACTTTAGCTGTATTTATGATGTATTATCCAGTAAAGTATTGTACATGGTGTTGGATAACAAAATATGGTGAATATTATTTATTGAGGATTGTGTTTGGTAAATACACAATTAGATTTTGTAAAAAGACATAACCATGATTGTTTTAATTGAGACATGAACATTTGTCATATTAATGACATTTGGGACAATCATTTGCTAGAATGTTACCATTGTATATGTTTTAGGACTTAGATGCTGTGTCAAATATGGTAAATATGCCAAATTTCAGTTACATGAAGTGAAAGGCTGAAAGATGCATCACCAGAGACTGCATGGGCTATATTGTTATGGGCACTTCAGGCACACTGAGGATGCTGTACCAGGGAAAGATCAACATGGATCCTGTACTATAAGCAGGATGAGCATTCAAATTTCTGATGTCCAGAACTTTTACATTATGATGCTTTGCAGTGCATTCATTTTTTGTTAAGACTTTTGAGCCATAAGTTACACATTGTGTGTACTTGGACAGTATGCCATTCAGTAAAACAATGTTGTACAATGAAGTGTCACAAGTGTATTGGTTGTTTAAATTGATGTCTTTGTTTATTGTCAACACTATTCTTATGCTAGGTTTACATTATGATGTTGACTTCACTTTAAAAAAAAATTATATATATATATATATATATATGAAAAGGTGGTATAAAGGTGTTTTAAAAAGTGCTTATAGTAAAATACCAAATTTTAGCCTGCCTCTCAAATATGTCTTAGAGGTTTGCACAATGACCATGATTAGATATCCCTATGTTCAGTAAAGATAGTATTTTTTAAAATGTCTTTATTAAACGTTTTAAACTACATTGCTCTATCATTATATGCTATTTGGCAATAGTCTTTGTTTGTAGTTCAGTTAACTTATGCTTAGGGTTAGGGTTAGGATCTCGGTAAAGGGGTAATTTCTCACAACAAATCAACACCACATTGTTAACTTTATGTATTACTGACGTAATTATAACAGCAAAACGTACTTTGCAACATTAAACGGTTAGTAATATGGGTTTAAAGATTGTCCAACCACAGCCAGTCCTGTAGGTGCCAAGGAAATGTCAAAGCCAATGACAACCCAGTTGAGCAGATGCGTCACACTTACTTGTCCATATATGGTAATTTATGACAGGATCTTCCAGGTTCTTGTGGTGAATGGACAAATTAAACATTTATTTGTCCCCATTAAATATAAAACTAAAATGACAGATTGCATTGTGGGGTTAACCCGATGCAACAATAGATTACATGCAATAGAAAAATGTTGCAGTTGGATACTGTATGACAAATAAGTATTAAAATAATTCAAAAAGTTTCATTTGCTTACAAAAAACTAATCCTCTGATAATTATTCAAGCATTCAGTATTTCTTAAACAAAGATAAGTTCAGCTACTATTCAAATGAAGTGCTTTATAACATTTACAATGTATTAAAGGTATATATTTAATTACTTCTGTGTTTCCTGGAAATGGATCCCTTACCATTATTAGCTAGTATAAATATAGGAATAAAAAAAAAAGCATAATAAATGGACACATTTTGTAGTAATTTCCCAATGTTTATTTATATGTCAAACTGTTTAAATACAAAGATAAGCACTCAGCACAGCATCCTCTGTCACACAGGTACTTCTCCAATTTGCGCCACTATGTAGAAAAGAAAACAAAAAAATAGGTTGGTTATATAAAAAAATATCTGCATTGAGGTAATCAATTATAGTGAAAAATAGAAAACTCTTTAAAAAAAACACTGATTGATAAAGTAACTGATATGTAACCGAAACCCCTTTAAAACAACAATGAATAGTATACAACATGTAATTTTGTTTGGCATTTCAGATGGATGGAGAAAACTGAACTGGAATGATATATAAGGGATAATGTGTAAGGGACATTATCCCGCTTATTACATGGCTATCTACCAAATAAATTCATAATTTGACTCAAAATATTGATTTAAAAAGGAGTTTATTGATTTAAAAATGATTGTATTGCTTCCGCTAAAGAAAATAGCGTTTAGCGCTCCGTCTCTACGGTTAGAATCCATGGCAACACTCTGTTTTTCATGGCAACGGTGTGTTATACTTAGCAGCGGTCTGTTCAAGAAATAACAGACCTTATTCTACATTAGAATTCAACCAAGCCATGTAATAAATATATTATATATATATATATATATATATATATATATATATATATATATATATATATATATATATATATATATATATATATATATATAATTACACAATATGCAATTCAATAACATTAAGTTGAAACAATTAAGGAAATAATATTAAAAAGAAAGAAAATAGGTTATTTTTACATTACCATTTCCCCCCTCTTTCTCTGTGTTGACAAGTAGAATACAGTGGGAGGGATGGTGACAGGAGTGCTCACAGTAGAATCTGAGTGTTCACTGTAGAAAAGAAATTATTACAAGTAGACATGGTCAGAGTGGAAATTAGCAATAAGAGTGAAGAAGGGCTGAGAGCAGATGTGCCACACAAGACGGAGAGCGATGTGGAAGCTTTTGGATGGGTTGGGTCTTAAAAGAGCCATTGGGTTTGAGATTGTAGAGAGCTGATGGAGTTTGAGATTGTAGAGAGCTGATGGAGCAGGACTAAGTAATTTGTGACAAATCCTGCAAGAAAGGACAAAACAGAATTTTATTAAATCACATGATGAACTATATAAAAACATTGACAGCCAATCAGGATCTATCCAACTTTAACCGTTTGTTGTGGATGTTAAAATAGTTATCATTATAGTTATTGTTCTTGGTGTTATGAACGAACTTAAAGGGTTAATTCACCCAAAAATTACAATTCTGTCAGTAATTACTCACTCTCATGTTGCTCCAAGTTCCAACCCCGTAAGACTTTCGTCAATCAACCATAAGTTTATCAAGCCACGAGAATACTTTTTGTGCGCAAAAACAAGCAAAAATAACGACTTTATTCAACTCTTCATTTTCTTCTGTGTGGGCCTCTGAGTGAGCCACGTAGTGTAACAGCGCAGCGCTTCTGTGTTGTACGTCACACGCATCACACACATGACCTGCGTCGGCCAATAGCGAGCCTACGTTCTGACGTACAACACAGAAGCGCTGCGCTGTTACACTACGGGAACTCACTCAGAGGCCCACAGGGAAGGAAATGAAGAGTTGAATAAGTCGTTATCTTTGCGCACAAAAAGTATTCTCGTCGCTGGATAAACTCAAGGTTGAGCCACTGTAGTCACTTGGACTATTTTAAACATTGTCTTTTCTAACTTTCTAGGCCGGCAAGTTTCGATCCCTTAGCTTCTATGGAGGAGTGAGACAGCTCTCAAATTTAATCAAAAATATCTTAATTTGTGTTCTGAAGATGAATGAAAGTCTTACGGGGTTGAACATGAGGGTGAGGGTGAGTAATTACTGACAGAATTTTAATTTTTGGGTGAACTAATCGTTTAAGTGATCTGATTAGGACAAGTTATTTGAAGATCTGATGTGTCACGTAACTTGTTAAACTAGCATTTCCAGACTCTTGCTTCTTAAACAGATGTGGTCAAAAAAAATCAACATGTGGAAAGATATCATGTAGCCTACTGTCGGTACGAGAAGAGACAGCACCAATATGTAAAGGTTAATAAAGAATACAATGGATTTGATATGAACTTTCTGATATAAACGGTCCGACTACTTACAATGTGCACAGTGTGCAAGAGAGTTAAGGCAATGGCCAATGAAAGCAGCCGGAGTAAAACTCATAGAATTTTATACGAGTGCACTTGTACAATATCATATGAATTTGCTGACTTGGTCAGTTGAATGAACTATTACTACATCGACATGGCGCTTTATTGTGGGCTCTTACTGATGGGGTAGTGTAGTATGTAAAACAAAGTTTAAGAAACATCAAATGCTGTGCAAAATGTAACTGCAGTAATGTTCAATCAAGGGTTAAGACCAACACAGACATACCATTGGAAACATTTGCCTTTGCAGCTTTTTTCCTTCTCCATAAACGCACAAGATGGCCGAATTCATCCCTCTCCACGAATACAGGTTTAACAAGCCCTTGACAGCACTTCCTTTTCAGCTGAAACAAAGAGAAATATACATGTTGAGACAGTGTGTTAAAAATGATGTGGACCAAATTATTTGAGAGGAAGGACTTTAAGGAAAGTTAATAAAACATAAAATAAGGATACATTCATTAAAGCAAATCAGCTATAACTTAATGTGTTCAACATTACCTAATTTGAAGGACTTGTTCAGCCTCCCTGGCAGCTTCTTCAAGATCAGCACTGGGAGCTTTGACTTCAAGTTCCCTGTTAATAGCAGCTTTCTGACAGAATTGATCAAATTTTGATTTTTAAAAATATTCCATGATGAAGAAGAGAAAGAAAGAGAGCAAAATATGTGTAAATTAATTACAGTTAAAAAAAACTGAGAGAGAGAGAGACAGAGACAGACAGAAAGTATGTTTTTGCGAGAGATGGCCTCTTAAAAGAGCTGTTGGATTAAAGGTTGTTGTGGGAGATGGAGGAGTATGTGATCTGAAGTAACTGCAAGACAGAAAAAGAATATTGAATTACAATTACATTACAAAAAGGTATTAAAGGCATGGCCAGTGATGTGGTTATTGTGGTAAAACCATGGCAAGTGTTGTGTTACTGTTTCAACTACAAACACCACAGTAAAACGACAGTTACTCTGGTAAAACCATGGTAAGTGCTGTGGTTACTGTGCTTTAAATAGTAGACAGTAAAAACACAGACTGTGGTAAAATCATGGTATATTACTGTGTTTTAATTACAACTACCACATTACAAGTAAAAAACATGGTAAGTGTTGTGTTACTGTGCTTTAACTATAATAGTACACTGTGGTACTGTGGTAAAAGCATTGTAATTGTTGTGGTTACCATGGTTAACGGTGGAAGCATGGTATAACGTTACTGTGCTTTTACTACACATGGCGGATCGACAGTTACTGGTAAAACATAGTAAATGTGTGGACTTTTTGCATGATACCTTTCCCAACACAGGCAAATTTCAATTTTTGAATGTCACAATGAAAACTAACTTTATAATGCTGGCGTCCGTTAGCTTGAAATCATACCGATTTGAAACACGACATCTTTTTCATTCATAAACACGGGACTATAGACGGATGGAAACCCTACCTGTACGTGTGATGAAGTCATCAAAAAGATATATTTTTATAGCAATAAACTACTTTGAATAGGAGAGTTTTACGTAAACTGGTAACGTTAGCAGGTAGATTAAAAAACCCATAATGCATTGAGGCGAAAGTCAAAGTTTATAATGCGTTTCTCAATATCTCCAGCTGCCGGTAGGGGCGCAAATTTAGGGAACGCTCTTATGTGTCGTATTTGAAGGTAGTCACAAACGACCTAAATGGTCGTATGGGTTGGAGGACTTGTTGGTCTGGATACACCCAACCTGTGCTTTTTTCTTAAAGGGACACTCCACCCATTTGCATTAAGCTTTCCATTGTTAGAAACCTAGTCATACTATTGAATGGTCGTGCAACACTCTCTCATTTTCCCCTGAGACGAGAGAAATCCGCTATTTACCTTTTTCACTTCCTCCTACAATGACGCAAAAATCGTCATTTTACGTCATTGTAGGAGGAAGTGTAAGAGGGGGGGATTTATGTAAAGACTACAAGCACTAGATCCCACCCTTTCAAACCCGCCCATAGGTTGGACCTAATGCGCTAACAGAGCTATCACAGATCAGTGGGTGGGACTTCACTTGTAGATACTGAAATCAATATCAGCCATCTTGTTTATAAGCTAAGCTAACAAGCGCTGTGGAGATAGAAAGTTATGACAATGACAGAAGAAACTAAACACGATATGGAAGAAACTAAACATGATATGGAAGTAGAGGATTTTGAAATTCTGCTGCTCGAATCCGCTGTTCGTGGCTATCTTTACGAGCCGCAATATAGTGAAGAGCAGCTGAGGCTGCTGGAGGAACAGGAGGCGGCTGCCTGTCGCGGACGAGGAGCCCGGACTGGCTCGAGCTGGGCGGACTGCTGGTGCCTGTGCTCTCGCTGTGCGCTACGGACAGAGATAGAGTCCGTCTGCTGCAGAGAATTTCAGCGATGGCAATTTCTCCTGGACGAAATCTCTGAATCAGACGAGCACACGGACGTTTGTGTTGTGATGTAAACCATCATAGTGTCGCACCGCATATGTTCTGACTGAACATCCAGGTATCAAGCAATAATTCACCATATAGAAAGAAATACAAACGAGGAGTAATTCGCTAATGAGTTTGCCAATGTAAAGGGGTTCGTTGTTGTGGGAAGAAGGAGGCGGGAACCGGCGAACATTTAAACATTAATAGTAAAATAAACAAATACAAAACAAAAGTATAAGCCAGCTGGCCACACACAACAAAAATAAAACATAAAATCAGGCCTGTTCCGCTCCTCCGTGAGAGATATGAGACCGCTGCGTCTCACAGGTGTCATTCATTATCTCTCGCGCCGTCCTCTCACGTCCCTGCTCGCCGCAGCCCACTAACTAGACATTTTGTGTGAAATTAATTTCAAACTCTTTTGGCAGCTAGCCTTGTAGACGGAAGAGTGATTTCTCTGATGTTTGCGCGCTGTTCTGGATTAGTGGGAGTGGCTTGCGGAGCTGTGCACTGTGGTGCATTGTGGGAGTTGTTGTCTTACATACAAATGCGCCCTAAAGTTATTTTCTGTCTTTTCTCGGTCAAGAGGGCACCAAATTCAAATTTCTTTTACATTTCGACTACATATATGACCCACTTTCAATAAAGATTAATGTTGAAATGGGTGGAGTGACCCTTTAAAAACAAACTGTTTTAAGTGAAAATGGACCAGTGTGGTGGCATACCTTGTCACCAACAAAGACGAACAGTTTGGATACCAAATCTGGAGTGTGGATGCACCTTGCATATCCTTTCTTTTATAAACAATTGGTTGTTGGCGATAATTGGACCAGTGTTTCCAATTGGTTCAATGTTTTGAAAAGGATAAGATTTTACATTAAGACACTAAAAATACTGCGTTGTTGGTTACAAACAAGCATGTAAGTTTTGCACGCGTTTACAACTGAAATACAGAAAGTGAACGTCGTCTTGTGGTGCCATCTCAAAGAGGCACAAAATCTCTTTCTCTGACCTTTACTTTGACTGTTCCCGGCAGGAGGAATGATCTGCCTAATTCAACCAGAGCTGCTGAGTCTTTAGCCATTTTCAAGAAATGGCTGAAGACGCATCTTTTTCGGCAACACTTGTTCCATTAATACTAACACTTTCTCTTCTATTCTATATATATATATATATATATATATATATATGAGGACATGTACTGCGTAAGATTAAACTGGGAAGGGTCATAGCACTTGCATATTGTTGTCCTAATATTAGTTTAACTGCTTCTATTGTTCTCATTTGTAAGTCGTTTTGGATAAAAGCATCTGCTAAATGAATAAATGTAAATAAACCGATAAAGGAATAAGTCCATGTTTGTCATTTGTGAATAGATGAATAGTGTGGTGATGCCTTATTTTACAAATGACATTTTTTCCATCCAGAAAACAGAAAAATATGAATTACCTCAACAACAGTAATTGTTGTTTCAGTTGCTGTGACAAGAATATATTTATTAGCAAAATACAACAATCAACATTGCATGAACGAACAAATCTACGTTGGCTAAACAAAGTATTTTTACTGAGAAGAACTAAAAAATAATTGAGACAACTCAAAATCCTTACTGCATCAAGTTGCCTCGTATTTTCATGTTTTCTCAACTATTTATTTTTTACAGTGGTAAAAACTGGCGCTGACTGTGGCATTGATTTGTTTGTTCAATTTAAGACTACAGTCGAGATAAAATCCTAAGTTTTTAACGTTGGAGGTAAGGTGTGGTGTGAGGGTGCCTAGATCGATATCATTTTTGTCAGAGAGCTCATTTGGACCAAATTTGTATAATTAAAATATAAATATAAAATAAACATAAACATCAAAATGAAAGTAAAGTGGCAACCCCTCACGGACAATTGCCGCATAAACTAAAACAAAACAAATTCCAGGCCTGGTTCTCTCTCATCCTTTACTGTCATCACTCCTTTTATCCTTCCGAAGCTCAAGAGAATCGAGACTGGTGTGACTCACAGGTGTCGCTCATTAATGCTCAAGCCACCAGCCTCGCTGCGTTCCCATGGCTCTCGACCCCCATCCTGCTCGTCACAACATGTTATTTCCTTTGAAAGCTAATGGATCTTCTAGTCCATTAGATGATGAACAGGTACAGGGTATTTAATCGCCCCTCAGTGGAATACACAGGAGGAAGGATAAATGCTAATTAACAGAAAATCTGTCTGTATTAGTCATAGATGATGTTACAAAAATGTTTTATTATTCAATTATTGAAAGCTCCAATCTCTCGCACAGAATTAAGTCAGCTGCTTTTTTTTTCAATTTCAGACTAAAACAAACAAAACAAAACAAGATGGACTATAATTATTTCTAAGTCAAGAAAAGAGATATGCCATTCAATTTAGGTTAACATTTCCAGGTGAAAAAGACGTAGTATTAAATGTATTAAAAATATACTTGAAATCAAGTAGTATATTTATAAAACATTTGTATTCCCAACATGTTTGAAGTGCATTAAAAATACATTGAATTGAATTTTAATATATTTCTAAAAAAGTATATTAGAAGTACATTGGTAATAAATATATGCTGGTTACACTTTAAAGAAATATGCTAAACACAAGCATACTTTTAATATATTTCTAAAAAGTATACTACTTTGGTAATAAATATATGCTTAGTTACACTTTTAAGAAATATGCTAAACACAAGCCTACTTTTAGTGTATTTAAAGAAACATACTTATGTTGCTCTTACTTAAAGTACATTTTATGTGTACTTTGTGTAAGAACATAGCAAAATGAATAAGCTTTAGTGTGTTTAAAATATATGTACTTTATAAACACTTAGGCCTACTGCATTATATTTTAAATATTTATGTATTTATCATTTTAATATTTTGAAAAACATTTTTTACATTCACAATGTACCAACTTATAATGTATTATAAACATTTGTCAACTATTATTAAGCATTTCTATAAGCATACTTAAAATTATTGTTAACTTTTACTTGTTTGTAGGCTAGGCTACTTGTAAAAGGTTACTTAGGCTGCTGTCCATTACATGATATGTTTGTACTACTGAAATTCAACATCATATTATTTGAAATGCACCATAGATACATTTTCCAAAGATGTTTAAAAATACATTTTCCAAAGATGTTTGTACTTGTTTAAATTCAAACAATAGCATAACACACGTGACTTATCCTGATTGGTTCCAGAGCCGTTGAACGGCTGTGATTGGTTCTTATGATAATGAGCTCGCATCTCACTCAGAGCTTTCATTTATCAGAGATGATGTGCGTCCGTGCGTATGTTACTTGAATGTGATTAGATTTAGAAGTCTAAATTTAAACTGTTAAAATATATAACGTTAGAGCGATGGTGTCTCTTTAGAGGACTTGGAGGAAACCATGCGATTCATATGGATTAGGTGATGTGTTTTTTTTGCGATTAACTTTTTGAAACGTGAACAGATTTGGTGAACTATTTACTATTTAATAGAAAACGTAGTGTTGTTTTTACCCAGCTTCTTCAAGTTTTCATGGCGTTTGACATTTGGAACCTCATTATTTTGTGATTCTGGGTAATATTTGTATTACATTAAAGGATAAGTTCACCTCAAAATGAAAATGTCCTGATAATTTACTCAGCCCAATACCATCCAAGATGTTCATGTCTGGAATTTTTTTTTTTTGTTTTTTTTTTGAGGAAAACATTTCTCCACACAATGGACTTCAATGGTAACCAAATTGTTGAAGTCCAAATCAATGCAGTTTGACAAAGGGCTTTGGAGTGCTTCAAAGGGCTCTACACGGTCCCAGCTGAGGAATAGGGTCTTATCTAGCGAAACGATCGGTCATTTAAAAAAAAACAAAAAAAAAACATATAGACTTTTTAACCACAATTGTTAAAAAGTATATACAGTATGAAAGTATGTATAAAAAGTATGTACTTTCGCCTACGTCCAGCGTGACCTTTCCAACGTGATTACTTAATGCCTGGCACGTCACAGACCAGCACAAGATGAACAATTGTGGTTAAAAAGTATATGAATTATTTTTTTTTTAGAAAATTACTGATCGTTTCGCTAGATAAGACCCTATTCCTCAGCTGGGATCGTGCAGAGCCCTTTGAAGCACTTCAAAGCCCTTTGAAACTGCATTGATTTGGACTTCGTTTGGCGTACAACTGTGAGACAGGTTGCTCACATCACATCTACGTCGTCCAGCTCAGTGTAAGCCTGCGCAGTGCGCTTGGCAATCAGGAAATGAGTGCTTCTAATTGACTTCACTTTTCTCCGTTGAAGTCTATGGGGTCGCTGTGTCCATTTATTTTACTGTCTATGCCCTTGAACTTGACACACAACGTATCTGGCGAAAGTCGATGTGTACGGCCGTCTGCCGGAAGCTAGTTATTTTATGGATATTTTTCTTACACGAATGTATCGCTTCAATTTAGAATGCCTTTACTAACCCCCGAAGATGTGTGGAGAACTTTGATCATGAATAGATGTGCTTTTGATGGACTTCCAAAGACATAATAGTCATTCACTCTCATTATCAAGCTTGGAAGAGCCAGGACAATTTTTTTTATATAGGCCTAACCCTGATTGTATCTAGGATGACTTCAGGGTGAGTAAATCATAATTTTCATTTTTAAGCACCCCATCCACACTCTTTGGCCTTGTTTACCCTGTCAGTGAAATGTGACCTAATTCCGATTTTTTGCTAATATGTGACACAGATCGGATGTGTTCTATGACCGTGTAAACAGGAAAAAAAACGCATGCATTCGGATATTTAGAGATCGGTTTCAGGCCTCATTTATATGTGGAAAATCAGATAGGCTATGTGCCAATGCAACTGTCATTTAAACCGGCAGATCGGATTTTTCTGAGGCATCAGGCTACGTCTCCGCGGTTTAATGACGAGAGCAACCCCGACGCGCATCTGCAAAGGGACGGATGGCCGAGAGACACCCTATTGAGACACACCCCTCGCTGCAGCCTGTAGCACGATGACGTGGCTGGATCAGATCCCAATTTTGAGCCGACGTCACGGCGCTAGCTGGAGGCAAAACAAAGGGGAAACTGGAGGCGGCCAATACAAACCAGCACAGATTCGGCTACGTAATAAGGAGCTTAAATTATTATTATTAATTGTCATCTTGTTGTGTTGTTGGGTGCAAGAATCGATGAAAAATGAATATGCTGTATCTGGAATTTTTATTTGTAGAAAATATTCACATCATTAAAATTGCACCATAATGTCACTTACATTGTCGTCTTCTTGGCGCTGGCTAGGCAGAACTGCGGATCGTACCACACAAGTCTTGTACATGACCATTCAGCACATAGTTATAGGCATTGTTATGGAATTTTCCATGTATTACTCTTATTTCAGTGATTACTAATGATGGCCTCATCTGTTCTCTCACTTGTAGTGAGAGGGGGCCTTTGATTGATAATTTACTGTGGTTGGGAGTCAGTGGAGGTAAGGAAAAGTAGGTGGTCAAGGGGTCATCTTGAGTGCATTTATACTTTATAGCCTAAAGGGTTAAGGGGGCATTTACCTCTCAGGGCCAGGGAGGAATGGAAAAAGACAAAGTATATCTATCCCCTTAGGGGAGGGAAGAAATAAGGCCTTGGATATAAAAAAGACAGGCACTGCCTTCTCCTTATCTCTCCTCACTGACTCACAAATGTGTATGAGTGACGAAGATCTCTCTTGCAAGAGAATAAATACTTTTTAAACTATTAAATTGGACTCAGAGTGTCGCTTACTCAGTGGTGATGTTTGTTGAATGATAAAAAAAGCCACAACAGCATCTAAAGATTTATATGCCCTCAGTTTCTTTTACCGCTCTGTTTCTCTATCAGGTAACGTTAGGTGTAGAAGTCAGGCCACTCAACCGGAGGTAGCGTTAACGTTAATCCTGTCAGATTGTCCATCCATTGACAGCGTGTACAGTAGGCCAACCGGGTCAGCCTGATCTGGTTCCTGATCTGGTTCCGTCTGTTAAAATTAACTTTTGCAAATAACAATCGCGGTCCTGGACAGTGAGTGACCTTGCACATTAAGATAAAATCGGATTTTCTCCAGTCATTGGAAAAAACAAGCTAACAAAACTTGCAAACTAACGTTAGGGAAGCGGCCAGACGGATCGTTCTGCCACCACCTAATCTCCGCCCACATATAGTAACAATGTCTTGCTTAAATAGTGAACGGACTGATCTATTATTGTTTTTATAGGGAGAAGCAAAGCACAATTTGACAACAGGAGTATTGACCAAACACAGAGAGACTGGAAGTAGAGATTGAGTTACTCTCAATAAAGCAAGAGCACCTGATGGGATTGAAACCATAACTGTTGAAAATTATTTGATTAATTGACTGACTAACGAGATATTTTTATCAAACCATTTCTGAAAAAATATAGATTTATTCTTGTATAAAATATTACAGTTATTCCAAATAAAATATTTATGAGGTGAAAAGTTGTGCTTAAATATCAAAGACCAAGCCAAAAGAGACTGCCTATGAAAAGCAGATAATATTTCTGATTGTTCACCAACTCTCTACTAGTGCGCATGCATATATGACATCACCAAAACCCACCACTGCGCATGCGCGTAACAGCGTCCAGTACGTGTTGGATCTGATTCAGCTACGTCATAGTGCACACAATAACTGAAGCATATGCACTAGGGTTGCCACCTATGTCTGATAAAAAACCGGGACATATCGTTGACCCGCCCAACGGGGGGGGGGGGGGGGGGGGGGGGGGGGTCTTACATTCGCCTCTTTACATATCGATGACCCGCCCAACGGGGGAAGGCGATTACATGCGCTTCTTACATGCGCTTTTTGAGACACACGTAGCACACACACGCAAGGCCTCTCGCTCTCTCCCTCCCTGTCGTGCGCGCGCTACAGTTTGCACATACATATTCACGTAGCCTTTCGAAAACCGGGACATTCAGTGTCCCGGGAGAATGCATAAATTTCCCGGGACAGGTGATTAAAAAGAAGGACAATCCCGGTAAAACCGGGACAGGTGGCAACCCTAATATGCACAGGCTGCAATGATGGCCCTTTTCGTCCTCTTCCGCCTCAAAATCATGGTGATTTATGGAGAACTTCGCATATATCGCAAAGCTAGCATCAAGCATAATTTACGTTCGTCCATCTGTGCAGAACCCCCTTTAAGCATGTGCGATGTTTCAGATAGTATGGCAAACACATGGATCAGATGTGTAATCGGACGGACAAAAATATCGGATATAGGCAACACATCAGAATTGGGCATCAAGACCTGCAGTAAACGGGGCCTTTCATTGTCTGGTCTTGTCACTCTCTACCGTGTGTATGGATTTACCTGACTTACCTGCCTTTGTGGATACTTACCATTTGTGCTCATCTTCCTTGCATTAACAATCTTCATTCATCCATACTGGCAAAGGACAAAGAGACTTTCAATTACCAGCTATTGGTGACCAAGGTTATTATGGTTTTGCATTTTTCATTAGTTTTTATTTTTATTTCGTTTTGAATTTTTGTTTTCAAATTCAGTTTAGTTTTAGTTAGTTTTTAAAGTGTTTTTAAAGTTTTTTTGCTAGTTTAGTTTAGTTTTTATTTTTTGAAAATGCTTAGTTTTAGTTTAGTTTTTATTAGTTTTAGTGTTAGTTTTAGTCTTTTTAGTTTGGGTTATTTGTCAGGGGCAAGATTCAAAAAGGTCAGAAAAAGTATCTATTTAACAATAAAACCACTACATAAAATGTAGCCTACAATGTAAAATTCCTTTACCTTACAGAATCCACACGCCGTACCAAAAATCCACACATCTTCTATATAAAATTCACACCCTATACAAATCCCACAGCTGTACAATTTCCACACCCTCTACTAAATTTACCCTATACAATACTCATCTGGATTGAAGCAGCAAACATTCAGTGTAAGGGTAAAATAATGACATAACATTATTTAATATTTGAATCACAGCTTTATCCATACCCCCTTAAAGGAGACCAGACATTAGAAACATATCAGTCTACACATGTGTTTTATATTTATATGAGGGAAATAGGCTACACACGCATTTATGCGTGACAAAACAAATAGCTAACTTTTAGGAGGCAAAATATTTTTTTGTAATTCTGTGAATTACACTGCGTAAATCAAAAGTAATACTACCCACTGGATGAAGAAGGGTTGGCTCTCCACAGAACATAAAATATTCATTTTATTTTATTTTTCGTGTTCGCATTTCTATGAGGAAAAAACAATGTAAGGACGTGACCGCTCTGAAGCGGCACTAAAAGACTGTTTTAAAACTTTTTAAAAAGACCTCAAACAGAAGACACAACGCCTTTCTTTAAAGAGAATTTCGATTTGTACTAATTGTATCTTATTTTTAATCAATGTTTCATCAACCAATTGCCTGGATTTAATAAATAAGAAGTAAATATAGCAGACAAGATAATCACGACACGGAGGCGTCGGCGCGTGAACTGGAGCGTCTCATAAATGAACCGAAACTCGGCGTATAAGGTAGCCTACTTCACAGACCTGAAAAATATATCTATATTGAAATGTCTACTTGTAAACAGAACAATTCAAAACGAAAGAAATCGGACTGCTCTCTGCTTATCTGTAGCCTATGAAATGTGCATTTCTCTCTGGCGCATTCACTACTGCGAAGATAGAGTCAGCAACGTCAACTTCATGTTTATTAATAGTAAACAATTAGCCTACTTCTTGCGAAGCTATTTACACATTTGTGTTACACGTCTAATGGCCCAATGACGCTACGATGAGTATTTACTACTTTTAAAAAATGCGGGTCAGGAAGCGGGTCGGGTACAATATTTTCTTTCTTTTTTTTGCGGCCCGAGTTGCGGGCGGGTTAGTTGAAAACGTCGGTCGGGTGCGGGTTGTTTATACATTGACCCGCGCATCACTGGAGGACGCTAGATTTCCTCACACGACGTCATGCGGTGAAGTTAAGTTTGAACGCTAGTGTGGAAGAGTGCAGTTTCGCCGCAGGAGAGGTGGTTGGCTGCGAAAATGTTCTGTCAGCATCGAGGATGAACAACGCAATTGTTGTTTTTTTGAAAACCGTTGAACTAGCAAATTTGTTGGTTGAAAGTGGTGTTGTCATCGACAATGTTTTTGTTCCACTGTTACCGCTGTCTACTCCGTCCAAAAAAGTTGCTCCATCAAACGTGCCGCCATTCATAAAAAACGAGGTGTTGGTGAAATTGTTGGAGAGGCATGGCAGATTAGTTTCCCCAATCAAAATGATTCAGATTGGTTGTAAGTCAACACGTAGTGTCTTTCAGACGTTTTGTTTACATGGTATTAAAGGACAACAAGGAGGAATTGGATTTGACGTTTAATTTTAATCATGACGACTTCAACTATGTAGTTTATGCTACGACTAATAGCATGAAATGCCTTACTTGTGGGGAAACAGGACATCTCGTGAGGGTTTGTCCAAAAAAAGATGAGAAATCGAGGAAAAAAGTTTCATCAGTCTCGGTTGAAAGGGTTGGTGAGGATGAGGGGGCAGTACAAATTGTCAGGAGTGAGGTGCTTACAACAGTGGTAGTTGATGAGAACACTGTACAAAATCCTGTAGATGCAAACTCAACAGATTCATCAGGTGATGCTGCAGCCTTGAAGGAGAAGAGGGGGGAGGGATTGGCAGTGGCAGATCAAGGAGAAGCCTCTGTCCCTGACAAAAGGCATCAGTTAACTGATGGTTTAGATATGCAGGGTTCGGTAATTAATCAAGGCATGGAGGTGGAAGGCGAGGATCTTTACTCTGGGAGGGAACAAGATGATTGTGTTTTCATAACACCGCAAAAAAGGAGAATGAAACAGAGCCACTGCAGTCATTCAAAAAAACGGGGAAACCTTTCAGAATGCAGTGTTACTTTTGATCAGACAAAAGACGAGTCTTCAGAAAAATCTTACAGTGTGGATGATGTTAAGCTCTTTTTGAGAGTAACAAAGAATGCAAGAAATGTGCGTATTTCAGAGTACTTTCCTGATTTGGAGCAATTTGTAGAAAAAGCAAAGAGTTTTAGGAGTGAAGGTCTTTTTTCTGATCAAGAGGTTTACAGACTGAAAAAAATTCTCACAAAAGTAAATTTTCAATTAGGAATTAATGCTTTTAGGAATTAAGGCTTTTTTCTTTAATGAAAGAGTTTCATTTTGCCTCCCTTAATTTAAATGGGGCACGAGAAGGGAAGAAAATTTTGAATTATATGAGTTAATGAAGATAAAGAAAATAGACATTCTGTTTGCACAAGAAACTCATAGTGATGTTTCCAATGAGGAAGATTGGGCAAGGGAATTTGATGGGTTAACCATTTTTAGCCATAATTCATCTCTAAGTGGCGGTGTTGCTATTTTATTTTCTAAAAACTCCATTCCAATTTCTTATGAAGTAGAAGTAGTCGTAAAAGGTAGATTTTTAAAAATAAGGCCTCAATTTGACAATGCATTTTATTGTTTCGGTTGTATACTCCCACCAATGCAGTTGAAAGAATGGGCTTTCTGAATACATTATGTAAAGCATTAAGTGTTTGTAATACAGAGGATTTGTTCTTATTTGGAGGAGATTTTAATTGCACTGAATTTGCCTCCGATAGAAATCATGTTGAGCCTCATATGGCTTCTCGAAAAAGGCTAATTCAGTTAATAGAAACACATGATCTTGTTGACATTTGGCGGAATTTTCACAAGACACAAAGACAATATACATGGGTTCGTTCGTGTAATAATAGGTTGTCTTTAGCAAGATTGGACAGATTTTATGGTTTTGGACATCAACTCAATCTTTTTAGAGGTTGTTCTATTATTCCAGTTAGTTTTTCGGATCATAGTTTAGTACAGTGTTTTTTAACATTAGGATCCGTAAAACCAAAGAGTGCAATGTGGCACTTTAATAACAGTCTTTTAAATGACATGGAATTTAGAGATATCTTTAAGTTTTTTTGGAATGATTTTAGAACCACTAAATCTGATTTCCAATCTTTGCAGCAGTGGTGGGATTTTGGAAAAACGCAAATCAAGCAATTGAGTCAACAGTATGCTTACAACATCACTAAAGAAATAAATATTTCAATGGTAAATCTAGAAAATGATATAAAGAAACTACAAGAATCTATTGGAACTGAACAAAATCAAGAGCTTATTGAAAGTTTAAATCGAAAAAGCAAAGAATTGGCAGGAATTCTAGACCTGAAAGCACAAGGGGCTCTGATCAGATCCCGGTTTAAGAATATAGAGTGGATGGATGTATCTTCCAATTTTTTTTTTAATCTGGAAAGGAAAAATGGCCAAAAAAAGAAGTATCCATGCTTTGCGTTCTAAGGATGGTGCACTCTTGTCGAATCATACAGAAATTCGGAAGAGAGCGGTAGAATTTTATAAAGAACTATATAGCAGTGAACTTATACACAGGTCAAACACTAATGTGTTTATTGAGGATCTTCCTCAGGTGACTGAAGAGGCGAACGCCGGTCTCTGTAGAGAGATAACGCTAGAAGAGCTGAGGAAAGCTCTTCAAGGCATGGAAGGCGGTAGAGCACCAGGAATAGACGGCCTATCTGTAGACTTTTATAAGTCTTTTTGGCCTGAGATTGGTGCCGATCTGCTGGCAGTCATCAATTAAAGTCTAAACAGTGGAAGGTTACCACTGAGCTGCCGTAGAGCAGTGCTGACTTTACTGCCCAAGAAGGGAGACCTGAGTGAAATAAAAAACTGGAGGCCGGTGTCATTGCTGTGTAGTGATTATAAAATTCTGTCCAAGGCATTGGCAAATAGATTGAGTGGGGTTTTGGAAGAAGTCATTCATACTGATCAGACCTATTGTGTGCCAGGAAGGCAAATTTTCGATAATATTTCTTTTGTTAGAGACATGTTTGGCATCAGTAAGCTCTTTGATGTGGATTTTGGTTTGATTTCAATAGATCAAGAGAAAGCGTTCGACAAAATTGAACATAGTTATTTATGGGAGGTTTTAGAAGCTTTTGGGTTCAATAGCATTTTTATTGATAAGTTAAAAGTTCTTTATTGTGATGTTGAAAGTTTATTGAAGGTAAATGGTGACTTACGTGCCCCCTTTAGTGTTTTTAGAGGTATCAGACAAGGCTGTGCTCTTTCTGGTATGTTATATATTTTAACAATTGAACCCCTTTTACGGAAGTTTAGAGCAGATTTAAAGGGTGTAACTATTCCAAATTGCGAAAAAGTATTTAAACTATCAGCTTATGCTGATGATATTGTCATTTTCATTAAAGAAGACAGTGATGTGTCAAGGATAACAAAGATTTTAAGGGATTTTATGCTTGTTTCCTCCGCTAGAGTAAATTGGAATAAAAGTGAGGCTATCTTGGTTGGAAAGTGGACTCATGGACAACCCAGTCTCCCCGCGGGGTTAAAGTGGAGTAGAGATGGGTTTAAATACTTAGGTGTGGATTTGGGAGACGATATAACTGTAAAGAAGAATTTTGAGGAGATAGAAGAGAAAATTGTGGGTCGTTTGAATAAATGGAAGTTTTTACTTTCTAACATGTCATATAGAGGGCGGGTGTTAATTATTAACAATTTGGCAGCCTCTACTCTTTGGCATTGGCTAGCATGTATTGACCCCCCAGCAATTCTTCTGAAAAAAAATCTATCTATTTTAGTTAATTTATTTCGGGATAATTTACATTGGGTGCCACAAAGTGTTTTTTATCTGTCTAAAAATGAAGGGGTACAAGGTCTGATTCATCTCTGAGTCGAGTGGCCGCTTTTCGGCTAAAGTATGTACAAAGGTTTCTTGAAAGTTCTGAGAATGAGAATTGGAGTTTGGTTGCTTCCATTATTTTTAGGAACTTTGAAGGTCTGGGTCTTGACAAGTCTTTGTTCTGGATGAACCTTAAGAAGTTTTCTGTATCTAAGTTACCCATTTTTTATTGTAATTTATTCAAAGTATGGTCACTTTTTAAAGTATCGAGAAGTGAAATAACGGACTCTTTGTACTGGACTCTTCAAGAACCGTTGATTTGTGGATCACGTTTGGATGTGTCATATGAATGAGGGATGTTTTCCTGC
The DNA here is from genome assembly GCA_030578255.1 of Tiaroga cobitis. Lineage (NCBI taxonomy): Eukaryota > Metazoa > Chordata > Actinopteri > Cypriniformes > Leuciscidae > Tiaroga > Tiaroga cobitis. Next base: position 36,682,297 of record CM060595.1, on the reverse strand, counting down.
TTTGATGGACGTACTTATTGAATCTCACATCGTTACTCTTGGAAGCCTAGTTCGTATAACTGGACATGATTTATCTGACTCTAAAGCAATGGAAGAAAAGTTGAGGATGATGTCAACACGGGTGGTAACTCGGCTGTTGTCTAAATGGAAAGAAATCATTACCAAAGAAGAGTTAAAAATGTTAAAAGACTTTGAAGAAGGGTGTATTCAACCAAAGAATGATGATCCTTTTCCGAATTTGTCTTTGAGTCCTGATTTGGAAATGTGTAATGGATTTTTTTTTAAGTTTAACAATTTAAGGTTGTTGGGAAAAGAAAAAGCATCTAGTAAAGCTATGTATGAGTGTTGTGTTAAAGCTTTCAATAAGAAGAGTCTTGATGGTAAAATAGATACACCATGGCGCAATGTCTTACATTTAAGTGAGAATACTAAACCTAAATGGGGGGCACTTTATAAGTCACCATTGCTTAAAAAAACAGGGGACTTGCAATGGAGAGTTTTGCATGGAACTATAGCTGTTAATGCGTTTGTTTCAATGATAAATCATGAAGTTAATCAGGAATGTCCTTTTTGTTCACAAAGAGAAACTGTTTCATACTTTTATGCATTGTATAAGACTAAAACCATTGTTTATTTATTTACAAGATGTATTTAAACAGTTTGATGAAGTCTTCTCAATGGAGATTTTTATTTGTGGTTTTAAGTATTCGAGAAAACGATCTTATGAGTGTCAGTTGTTTAACTTTTTCTTGGGTCAAGCAAAAATGGCAATTTATGTAAGCAGAAAAAGGAAAATTGAAAAAGATTCTGATACAGATGTAATATTGCTCTTTTCAATGTTGTTGAAATCAAGAATCCAAATAGATTTCCGTTATTACAATGCAACAAAGAATCTAATGTTGTTTGAGCAAAGATGGTGTATAAAAGGTGTTCTTTGTAATATATTTAGTAATACTTTGATTTTTAACAGTATACTTTGAGTTTTTTTTTAACAGCTGTATATGTACTCTTGTGTGAATTAAAACTGATTTGTAATAAAATGTATTTTAAAAATCAAAATCTCTCTCTCTTTCTCTCTCTCTCTCTCTCTCTCTCTCTCTCTCACTCACTCACTCACTCACAAACACTCACACTATGAACTTAAATCAAAACTTGATCACTATGATCGATGCAAAAATAGTTTCAGCCCTGGCTGACAATGAAAGGTATATCGTATGTAATTTTTTTGACATGATGAATTTGTTGTTCCCATTTTTGTTTTGATTAATATATTATTCCTTAGGCTTCAGGGTGAGTTTATTTTGTTAGTGTGACATGAAAATGTGTTTTGACAGTGACTTCACGTCTGCCAAGTTAGTGTAACTACACCGAATGTTTTTTTTTTACAGTGACTTAACTCCAATAAAACATGCATTAAAAGTTCAGTAGCTGCTGTTTCCTAAAAAGCTCATATTTCATTTATTGATATATTGATTTCCTGAATGATTCAACTTAAACTGTTGGTAATTACATGTGAAGACATATCCCAAAATGAAATAAAAGCAATACGTTAATGATTGCCATAAAAAAACAGCACTTTTGTGATACAATAAAAATATATTAATCTAATAACGCTTGCTTTTTGTTTGTTTGTTTTTTGAAAAATATGATTATAATGCCAAAGGGGATGGAAAGTCACAGCTTAGCAGAAAGAATGAAGATTGAGAAAATGGTCAATAAAAAATAAAAAAAAACAAGAAAACGGGGGTTTACATAATATGCCACATAATTTTAATAGTTTGGTTATAATTAACATATACTGTACTTTTGACAACTCTAAGAAGCTGCTGCAGCTGTGTTCAAAGGTTTGGGTGATTTATGATTTATGATATAAGCAAGTGATTATGATCACTTGCTACACTTACTGCTATATGTTATTGTATGGCCATGTAAGTATACGCAGTAATGCAAAGGAAAAGCGCAGTACAGCCTATAAAACTATCAAATTTTGCCTGACTGTCAAAAAAGCAAAATGTTTAATATTCACCTCCCTTTGATCTATCTAATTGTACCCTTTGTTGTTAAATTTAATTGGATGCTTATATTTTGGTGTAAGAAAAACACAAAAAGCTGTTTTTCTCAGTTTGGCGTTTTTGCTTATACTGCTCTTAGCCTTTGTAGGGCACAGCATGCACCAGTGGAGTTTTGCTGGCATCCAATGGGGAAAATATGTTACTGCGCCCAAACAAAATCTTACCGAAAGCTCATTTTTTGAGATATCATCCTCAAATTTGGAACACAACTTGTTTAAATGTATGGCTTTGAATTTATATCAGTTTTGGAGTTCAACATGTTTCATACAATATATATATATATTATATTATATAAAATATCTATCATAATGTTCATAAATAATTTTCATAAACTTAAACCTCTATACAACATTTTTGGTTTCACTTTTTTCACTTGTTTAACATCAGCAATAATCTGCCAAGGGTCCTCTTTAAAATGAGAGTTAAAACGAAAGCTTATTTTTTTAGATATCATCCTCAAATCCAACATCTTTAGATTTATGGCTTTGACATTCTTGCTGTTTTAGAGTTCAACTTGTTTCATACATTATATATTTTATATAAAAATATATGTTTGCCGTCGGACATCTGGTCCAGTTTTTAGTTTGTTTGTCTTGTTTATCTTTTATTTAACACAACGTGCCTCGTCAATATTGGTATATGACAAATTAACTCTAGTTTGCAAACTAGTGCAAACGATCTGATATACCCAGCTCGAAATGGCTCATCTCATTCATCTCATTTTCTGACGTCAATACCTGACAACCTGCGCTGCTGGCCGTGTTCTCTTCCGGTGAGGAGGCGTAGGAGAAAACGCGGAAGACGGGGTGGCTTTGTCGTTAAGCTGAAGCATTTCCTGACTCAACAACAACGAGAGTTGCGTCCCTCTCTGGGTCTCCATGTGAAGGGTTTGGCCGGCGATTTCTCCATTCGCTGGCGCTCTTTGGATCCAGTGTATGAATGGAATAAGAACACTTCAGTGATCACGGCTGTGACTGTTCAGTTACCTGTCTACGGCTCGCCCCGTTTACACCTCGCTGGAGTGTGTTTGAGTAATCTTCGACGTTTTTCTCGGATTTGGCAGGGCGCGACCAGGGTTCGAATTACAAAGTGGCTTTCGGGGGAGCCCTATTTTCCGATCCTCCCTGACCCTGACTGACTTCAACGCTTTTGGTGCATGTTCGGGCATTTAAAACAATAGTGTGATGCAAAACAGGTTCGTTGTGTGTAGGCGATGGAAGGTGACACAGGGTCGGCGAATGCTGGAACTCGTGCACTTTTATTTACAAGGCTCTTTTACAGCGCGTGGTCGCGCTCAAATAACGTTAACTCAATATCAAAAAGGCAACAGAAACAGATGATAATTAAAGCTGCAAGCAGCATTTAGCGGTGTTCAAGCAGTTAAGGCCTTTAAGGCCGTTAAGCACAAAAGCATCAAAAGACATTAAGTTTTATTTAGCATACATTTAAACACTGATGTAATAGATGGAAAAGACCATTTACAGCCAATACAGGCAATTTACCATAGGAAATACATGGTTTTAAAGCTTTTCAACAGTTATAGCGCCACCTATGGTCCGATCTCCATGAAACTCTGCATGCTTCTTCACCATGTTATGACACATGTGCTCATCAATTTTTGTGAAGTTCTGACTTTTTATTTATGATTTATAGGCTTTTGAGTGTATTTTGACACGCCCCCTTGACTAAATGACCCTGTTACAGTGAACCAAAGGGCAAAGTTCAACTTTTTTTTGATAATTATTGATCTAGAGAGTCCATAGAATTGTCCTAGACTGGTCTGGTTCCGATCAGGCAAAAAACCACGGACTAGTTCGCAAAAGTAGGTTTTGGACAAAATTGGCCATAACAAATTTTTTTTTGCTCAAATCGAGAATCCGAGATATACATCTTGTCCATCTTGAGCCAAGGAACACAGTGGTGCAAAAAGCTTGATTCTAAGTCAAACGGTCTAGGAGATATGAGCAATTTAGTACTTTTGGTTGCTGTAGCGCCACCTATGGGCCAATCGGGGTCATGCTCTGATAGGTTCTCCCCAAACTGAGGCCCTAGCACCTGGCCAGGTTTCAAGTCTCTAGGCCTTACGGTTTGGGCTGCACGATGCGTTTTAGGTTTTTTTTTTTTTTCAAATAGCAATTACAATAGGTTTTCAGCACTTCGTGCTTGAACACCTAATAATAGGGGACCTTTTTGACAGTTATAGCGCAACCTATGGTCCGATCTCCATGAAACTCTGCATGCTTCTTCACCATGTTATGACACATGTGCTCATCAATTTTTGTGAAGTTCTGACTTTTTATTTATGATTTATAGGCTTTTGAGTGTATTTTGACACGCCCCCTTGACTAAATGACCCTGTTACAGTGAACCAAAGGGCAAAGTTCAACTTTTTTTTGATAATTATTGATCTAGAGAGTCCATAGAATTGTCCTAGACTGGTCTGGTTCCGATCAGGCAAAAAACCACGGACTAGTTCGCAAAAGTAGGTTTTGGACAAAATTGGCCATAACAAATTTTTTTTTGCTCAAATCGAGAATCCGAGATATACATCTTGTCCATCTTGAGCCAAGGAACACAGTGGTGCAAAAAGCTTGATTCTAAGTCAAACGGTCTAGGAGATATGAGCAATTTAGTACTTTTGGTTGCTGTAGCGCCACCTATGGGCCAATCGGGGTCATGCTCTGATAGGTTCTCCCCAAACTGAGGCCCTAGCACCTGGCCAGGTTTCAAGTCTCTAGGCCTTACGGTTTGGGCTGCACGATGCGTTTTAGGTTTTTTTTTTTTTTCAAATAGCAATTACAATAGGTTTTCAGCACTTCGTGCTTGAACACCTAATTAATAGGCTACTCTTTCCGCTGGACACAGCTTTCTGGATACAGATGTAGCAATCCTCTTCCCGCTGAACACAGCTTCACTGGATACAGTTTGTAGACCCACTCTTTCCGCTGGATAGCCTACAGCTTTCAGAAGTCACTTTCTCTCAGGATACGTGCACGAGCTCCCAGTCTCACTCTCACACTAATATCAGCACGGCCCGCTTATATGCGGTCTCCTCACGCCAATTACTGAAATCACAGACAGGTGTTTGTCATTTGAACTTGACCCACTTATTCACCGCTCGGCTCCGTCCCCGCTCTCCCGCTACAGACTTCGCTGAACCACGCCCATTGCATTTATTAGTGGAGACAGATGTTCGGAAATAGTAATGTAAGGAGCGAATAAACACTGACATATTTTTAATATCATCATTTATTTCAGGAACCTTAATGTACAGAAAATCAAAATCTATGTGACACAAAAAATGGAGAGTGTTTTAGAGCTCCCCCTAAATGTCTCAAAGTAGGCTTTCAGGGGAGCCCAGGTCCTTTTCAGGGGAGCCGAGCTCCCCTTAGCTCCCCCGTAATTCGAACACTGGGCGCGACTGAAAATCTGCCTGGTCTAAGGATGGCGTTGTTAAATGCCAGATCAGTGGTAAATAAGACTGCTATTATTAATGACTTCTTCTCTTCGCGGGAAATTGATTTTTTATTCATTACTGAAAGTTGGCTTACTAATGGGGACCAAAGTCCGTTTTCTGATCTTTTACCTCAAAATTGTTCGTTTTTTAATTCCCCTCGTAAAACGGGCCGTGGTGGAGGACTGGTCTCTATTTTTAAAGAAAAATTTTCTTGTTGCCAAATTATGTTTTATGACTTTCGGAGTTTCGAGCTGCAGTTGTTTACATTTGATCTGAATGGTCCACTCCTGGTTGCTCTGATACCGCCCTCCTAAGCACAATACAATTTTTTTAAATGAGTTTGCTGACTTTTTGGGGGAATTTCTACCTAAATATGAGAAAGTGTTAATTCTTGGTGATTTTAACATTCATGTGTGTTGCGCAACGGACTCATTATCTAAAGAATGTTCTACTTTGATAAATGCATTTGATCTTGAACAATATGTGAAAATCCCGACTCATCAGCTGGAACATTGACCTTGTGCTTTCATATGGCATTTCTCTTTTTGAGCTTGAGATAACTGAAAATGGATTTTCTGACCATAAATATGTTTTCTGTTCCCTGGGTACCAAATTATGCTAAAGCTACTAAATGTGTCCGTAAATCTAGAAAAATTACTTCATCTACTAGTAAATCCTTTTCATTAGCTTTCTGTGATGCTATTCAATCAGTAGATGTAAGTCAGTATATTTTGAGTCCAGAGGAGCTCCTATTTAGACTCAACTCCACTGTTTTGAATGTCTTGGATTCAGTTGCTCCTGTAAAGACTTTAAAACTCAAACCTAGATCTGAGCCCTGGATTGACGCTAACGTGCGCTCTTTGAGGCAGATCTGTAGACGAGCGGAGCGCAAGTGGAAAAAGGATCGGCTCCAGATTTCGTTTGAATTATTAAGAGAATCTTTATCCAATTTTCAGAAGGCAGTGAAAGTAGCAAAATCCAGGTATTTTGCGGATCTTATTAAGAATAACTACCATAGGCCCAAAACTATTTTTACTGTTTTCAACACTGTTGTTAACCCAACCGTCTCTGAGTACCCTGCTGTGTCAAAAACAATGTGTGAGGATTTTCTGAGCTTTTTTGTTAATAAGATTAATGCTATCAGATTGGGGATATCTCGCCCTGCTTCTGATCCGTCCATCCCCTCTGTTTGTTTTGCAGAGTTCAGTCAATTTGAACCTATTTCTTTTTTACATCTTCAAGAATTAGTATGCCAGCTTAAGCCGTCAGGCTCTTCCATTGATGTCATGCCTCCATATTTCCTGAAACAAGTTTTTGATGCAGTGGGTCCATACCTTGTGACTATGATTAACCGATGTTTTGAAACTAGTTCTGTACCTGATGTGTTAAAACATGCTACAGTACATCCTTTGCTTAAGAGACAGAATCTAGACCCTACTGTTTTAGATAATGATTGGCCAATTTCTAATTTGTCTTTTATTTCAAAGATCCTCGAGAAAATAGTTCTTCAACAATTGCAGAGTTTTTTAGATGAAAATGAGATATTTGAGGTCTTTCAATCAGGTTTTAGAAACCTGCAGAGACTTCAAGAGATTTCCACGACGCATGCGCAAGAATTGCGACCTCCTTCAACTACTTCAGTTAAGTTCTCGCACGTGCGTCGTGGAAATCTCTTGAAGTCTCGTTTCAGGCCTACAAGGAAGAAAAGGAATAGTCGAATAAAGTCGTTATTTTTGTTTGTTTTTTCGCACAAAAAGTATTCTCGTCGCTTGATAAACTTATAGTTGAGCCACTGTTGCGACATGGAACATTTCAACATTTTCTTTAATGACTTTCTGGGCCGTCAAGTTTCTTTCCTTTAGGGAGCCTATGTAGTAGTGATCCACCTCTCAGATTTAATCATAAATATCTTCATTTGTGTTCCGAAGACGAACGAAGGTCTTACGGGGTTGATACAGCATGGGGGTGAGTAATTAATGACTTAATTTTCATTTTTGGGTGAACTAACCCTTTAAGTCTATGCTCCCAAGCTTCAAATTTTTATGACAGTTTTTTGAAATGGACATTTTTGTCCTCTATGTACCTATGTGTAACTTTTTTTAATTGAGGCACAAGGGTTAAATGTGGTTAAATGTCAAAATAACTCCAATATCATACACTACAGTTGTGTGGGGTGGGGGCAGATTAAGTATAACCTGCTGTGACATCACAATCATGTTGCATTGTGGTTTATGGATCTGCCTAAAGTGTACATGTTGAGTAGACTCTCTCCCTCGGTCAAAATCGGGTCAAGGGTCTGACAAAATAAACTTCCCTTGTCCACTTGACTAAGTTGAACACATTTCAAAATGGTGCAGGGATTGCCCCGAGGGGAAGTGCTTGGGGAAGTTCTCGACTGTGTCTAAAAGTCTTAACGCAGACTGGGTTGACGACCTATGCTCTAGAGTTCATCACAATATTAAACATGAAAAAGAGAGTGCAGTTGTAGTGTTGCTGCAGAACAATGTCAAATATTATTAAAGTTGTCATGAATGATCTGTCTCAGCTGTTTATAACACTGCTGTGATGAGTGTACACTAGGTCACTATAAAGGTTCTGAGAAAATGTCATCATCAGACTCTCTTTTAGCTGGTTTATGCTACTGTTTTATTTATCCTGCAGGCTAAGCTGTAGAGTAGACAACATTGTGGATTTTACAACTCATTTCACGGCTCCTTAACCTCTACGCTAAATGAGGGAGGTCATATCTTTTTATGATTCCAGGGCTGTAAATACTAATCAAAACTTATTAAATCACTTGCTAAAGGCTAATGATGCTACGACAGAGAATTAGGTAAAATGAGCAAAAGAGATAGAACCAATCAAAGTGAAGAAAGAGTTGATAGAGCACTTGCTGTCTAACACAATGACATAACCAGGTCATATAATAGTCAATTATTCTCAACTTCTAAAATCAATCTCTCCTCATAAATGTCTGATGTTTAATAATTGGAGTGGGAATGAGTTTGGATCTAATAAGTTTTCAGTGTGGGTGAGTTTACTCGGAGCATCACTGCTTAAATAGAAACAAACTGTCAAACTGTCATGATGTAGTGAGTAGAAGAGAGTAACATTGAAGTAAAAAAAAGAATGAAATGGCATTTTTTTGTAGAATGCAATAACCATTGTTTTATTTACAACTTCATTCAATATTTGTTACAGTTTGTCTGAATGGCCCGAGTACACTGAAGGTAAGAAAGAAACTTTCCTTTTCGTGCAGACACCACTAGACATTGTTCACACACAGACCACAGAATTCCAGAAGGAAAATCCAGTATTTTTCTATCGTCAAGCCTTAGAGCCTTGAACTTGATGTGGACAGAAAATGGCAGCAAATGGGGCAAGACAAAGAGAGGTGAAATGTGGGCTCTCCTGGCTCCATTGAAGACCAGACGCTCTTCTGCCTTCTTGTTCATAAAGGTCTAAACCCATTTCCTGATATCAGTTAGTGATCCAGATGCATTTGTTTAGCAAACAAACACCTACTTCAACAGAAAACCGTTTCAGGCAAAATTTAATAACAATAAAAAAGCTGTGAATATGTGAAAAATAAATTTTGCAGATGGTGGAAAATGTTATCCCTTTAAACCTCATTGTGCATTGTCAGATTTTTTTTTGCAAAACTTGTACCTGTAGGTGTACAACAGCTTGACACTGGGACAGTACCCTTAAAGAGACTGTTGTACCTTATCTACCCCTGAAATATGCATATTAATACCGCATGGTAATATGTACCTTTAAAGTACTATGAAGGGGTAGGGGTCAGGGTGAGGGTAACAAGCTGATGTTCCCCTAAAGGTACAATTTGTAAAGAACATAAGAGAGTCAGGAGGCCTGGAGGTGGAGTGGAGCACACAGTATAGTGGAGCACAGAGTGTCTGTAACATTATTTTTATGAGATGAGAAGTTGTTAGGAGGAGAAGCGAAGACCACGGAGGAGAGCAGGTGGGTGAGAAAGTGGTGTGAACCAGGTATATGGCCTATGGGTGAATCCAGGTCTCAGTCTCACTCAGGATACTGAGAGAGCAGGAATTAAATAATTTTAGTTTACAGCTGACTGACAGTTCCATAACCCAACGGAGAATAACAAATCTGCAGGTTAGGAAGTGCAAAAAAGTCATTCTTAAATACATAATTATGCCTCTTTAGAGACTATTTTGTCTTTCGCTGATTCCACATACAAATAGTACAACCAAGAGCACAGTATTCTTTTATAATTTGAGAGTGAAATATTTTTCCCTCACACTGTTCATGTTTTTGTTCCTGAATATTTTATTCATTTTAATTTGTTTTTCTAAACCAGTGGTTCTCTACCAAGAGACCAGGGCTCATTAGCAAACTTCCAAGGAAGCCACAGGATGACTTGAAATTTTTTTAAACAATTTTTAAAATAAGTTTCAACGAAACAAACAAAATCGTCTCAGGTTTCAACTGTGACCCTAGTTCCCTGCATCTTTCGAGTGCGCAACTCGATGGCAAAGAGCTCCTAACACTGGACCCTGGGATAGGAACCAAGGTTTCCTCCATATAACCAAGGCGCAGAGACACCGCCGTGTGATCTTGATCATACGAAGTGGGTTTCTCCTCGGGGAGAACCCTTTGGTCCTGACCCACCACTGCAAAGGTCTCATGTACAGCAGGGCAAAGGGTATCACATTGGACGCCGCTGCCATGAGGCCTAACAGTCTCTGAAACTGTTTCACAGTGCGTGACTGGGCTAGCTTTAACCCTCTGAGGTCGGCTATCGCGCCGGCGCGATAGTCTCGCTTTTTTCTTATCAGTGCAAAAGAAACTCAAATACTCTGTTGATTTTGATCTAACATATTAAGTGTTGTACATCATTAGATCCTGATAAGTGTCTATTTTTTTTTGTGGATACTCACAATAAAAACAAAGTGTTGTGCTTTTCACCAAATAAAGAAAAACAAACATGATGCGAGTTCTGCGTTCTCTCTGACAGTGAAGTCCATTCTGAAACGCGTCCTAAGATTAACTGTAACTCCGCGATTACTTGTCACACAGGCACGAGAGATTTTTCTTTATGAAGCTTGAATCCTCTTCTTTTAAAAGAAGTAATTTATATAAAAAACAAATATTCTCAGTTTATGCAATCTGTTTGAAACCAAGGAGAGGTCCAGTTTTTTCTTTCTCCCCTCATTATTTTTAATGAGTTGAGGCCGCCACGCCCCCGGCGCTATTCACATGTATATAGTTTAGGTGATCGCGCACACAGGGCCGGCCCGCGGCATAGGCAAATGCTAGGGGCGCCACTCATCCATAGGGGCGCCAAAATGAGCGAACGAGTGATTTTTTTTTTAAAGTAGTACTATTTTAAAAACATTAATTCGTAATACTACTCCACAAAATCTTAACTAAGTCCCCCGACTCCGGTTAGGCGCCTCAATCTCCCCCCGCCCAGCGAGTGAAGTGCGTCAGAAACAGAGCGCGCGCGCGATCAGTTTACTGTTGGTATTGTGTTGTGTAGCGTCTCCCCGTGCCGCATCCAGTGTAGACTGCATTGCTTTCGTTTGAGGGCACTTAACACACTCTAGCACCCCCGTAGAGCCGGGCCGGGCAGCTCGCGCCAGCTCGAGACATGTGAAAGTTTCCTGATTGTGACGGATGGCCGAATTTACATGGCACGTTATAAAATAGCATTATAGTCTGCGATAGATACAGTGGCAAAAAGAAGAGAAGAGGATAAAGGGGATAAAAACAGAGGTAAAGTGATGTAGGCCTAATGAATTAACAGTTTCTCTAATGGCATAGTTGTAAGGTGCTATTTAATGGCAGTCATTTTTACCTTAAACTTTATGCTAACAGTTGTTCTGAGTTCTCCAGATGCCCCCGACAGTGTGATTTTGTAACAACTATGTCAGTTTTTTAGACGCATTTACTATCACGTTTTTTTAAATGAATGTTTTACTCTACAGTTGTGGAGTTTTGGGGGGGATATATGACATTTTTAAAATGTATTTGCCAAAATTAGTAATGATATTTTTTTATAATGGTTTATTAAAAATAGCAACGTTTATGTAAAACCAGGTTAACCAGGGGCACCAGGTAAAATCTTGCCTAGGGCAGCAAATTGGTCAGGGCCGGCCCTGCGCGCACACGCCCCCGATCAATGCCATGAAAGCACAAAGATTCTTCATGAGATTCACTGATAGTTCATCGCGTTTTGAGGATGGCACGCTACTCCGGTGAAGAAGCCCTTCAGATGATTCTGGACAGCGAAGATTCACCTTTTCCTCAGAGGAATTTGAAACTCGGACGATCAACGGCTGCATTTTGAAGAACGAATTGACCCCGCCGAGGATACAAGTTCGGAGTAAGTTGTTTAGTGTTATATAATTCCTTTTCTGATTATAGAGCTCAAATGAATTTTCAGACTATATTTTTGCCTAGTTTTGGCTAGCTTTTGACATAGGAAAGATTACCTCACAGTCACAATATCCCTATACGCTCGTGTAAACTTTTTAAATGTGATATTAGCCTACTACATATATTTCACTCAGTTTTGAGATTAGTTTATAACACTGATTATCATGCTAAAATACTGCCTTATGCATCATTAATTTTGTTTGCGAATAACTGCTTAGGTTATAATGATTTAGTGAAATATATTTCAGCCTCCGGTAAAATATGTGATACTGTCTAAATACAATATATTATTTATGTATAAATGTTCAGTTAGGCTAATGGAAATAAAACCATGTCTATATTGTGAAGGGTAGTCAACTTTAGCATGGGTGTGTTCACTTATTTTAAGCACTGTGTGTGTGTGTGTGTGTGTGTGTATATATATATATATATATTAAATCGAATTTTTTTCTACAATGCATGCCCAAAGTCGTGCAGCCATATAGTTTCTCTTGATATCAGCATGTTCAAAGGTGTTTTTTTATTTTATTTTTTACTGGGAGAGATGCCACTGATGAGTCCTGCTGACTTCAACATTCAACAGTCTCTGTACATGAACATGGTAAAATGAAAAATCAAACACCTTGGAAATGACAGGTATGTACTATGGTTCAATGGCACAAAGTTGTGTGACTGTTCAAGCCTCTGTCTTTAGATCAGTGTGTTTACTAATGTGCTTTTTTGTCCTTTGTTGTGTATCTTTGGATTATGTTGTGTTGTAAATAAATCCAAACAATCTAAAAGCCATTCTTTTTAAACCTCCTCATTCTTTGTGCAAAGCTCCTCATAATGATATGGCCTGATAGCACCTAATAGGGCCATTATGGGAGGGTCTTTGTCTTTCTCAGGTGTGAAATGCATTCATATTAATGAGATCACGCCTCCTCACATAAAGCTTTCTGACACAAAACACGTTGTAACTGACACAGAAGTCAGTTTTATATTTCATGTTTATTTAATTCTTTTATAAATATATAGTTAAGGACTTTTAATTTGAAACTGCTTAGTAAGGAGCTTTTGTGAGTGGAGACTTTTATTATGAAAAAGCACAGAGTGACTCCAGGAAGAAAGTTGACTACACCGCATGGCAAGCTGAAGCTATATTCCACATTTCTAAAGTGCACTAAAGTTAATTTACTCATCTGAAGTTACAGAAGATATTACAAGATGCAAGATTAAGTTCTCCTTTGGTAATAAGCAGCCAATTAAGTAAGTTTCAGTTATATTGTATGTGATTAATGTTAATTGTTTGCTGTGTGGAAAAAAGTGATATCTGTACAAAGACTATAGTTTTCTGTTAAAGTGAATTTAAGTCTGTTTGGAAAGTTTCAAAGACAACATTTATTTATTTGATTTATTTATGTCTTTTTATATTCTTTATTGTAACTTTATTTTTGTATATTTAGTTCTCACGGCATCTTGAGTTGGATGGTTATCCTCATGGTGAACCAGTCAATAAATCGCCTGTCATCAGAGAATCCTTGTGCTCGTGAAATTACTGGGGGGAGCTACAGTGAGAATTCATCTGCTCTTCACGGGTAGGAGAAGGAACGTTTCCAACCAGCAGTCAAGTTAACTCCAAGTTCCATCATTCTGGATTCTACAAGCACTGTATACACTGGTAACCAAGAAGCTAGTGACATGCACATCCACAGAGTTTAATGGCATTATCAAGTTAAGACCAACAAGAAGATAAGCACATCCAAGTTCAAGTTAAGGTGCTTGAAGTGGACTTATTTTTGCCATTTGCTGAAAAAAGGACTCTTTAAGTGTACAGTACAGTGTTTAAAGAAGTGCTGGTCTTATGTACTTACCTTTTCAAGTTTAAGTCATTTTTTGAGCAGGTTTTAAGCTGCAAGTAAGAGAATAATTGTGAAGAATAGCAAAGTGCAATGTCTAAAAAATAACCTGTTCTAATTGTGGCAGAATTTCTGTTACAAGTTTAATATACAGGTATTGAACTTTTAAAACACTACTTTAACCAGAGTTAATAATCAACCAGAGAAACATCTGTTGAAAAGATCTATGTTCAGTACAGTTCACATTACATGTACAATTTGTCAATTAGAGTAGTCATTGTAACTAAGAGAAACAGAAAATGGCAGAAGGTGGTCAGTCAGCTAAGAGTGACAAAGAAAATATAACAGAGACTGTGCAATCACAGCAGCAGCTAGAATCCCAAGAATGTGTAGACACGCAAGCATCAGTAGCTGTTGATGACACAACAGAACAAGAGCCGCGAAGAAGTCAAAGAGCACGCACGTTTACAGAGAAAGGTAAAGAGTTACATGATGAAAAGCTGACTAAACTTAGAAATTGCTTTCAAAGCTCTTATGAGAAATGGAAGACTCTCGCTAGAGATGCTAGACAAAGACTAATGGGGCGTCTCTCCAATGACATGCTGAACAGCCTCATAGATGCAGTCAATGGTTCTTCAAATGATGTAAATGTTGCTTATGAAGAGTTGCGACAAAAGATGAGTCCAGACAGTGATGCTCGCCGCAGAGTCGACACTTGTGGAGCAGTCACAAAAATGATAGTTGAATCTGCATGTAGTCGTCTAGGTGAGGGAATAGAGGTTCAAGATCCTCTTAGACCAGAAGCAGGCTGTATTGACACAGGTTCTGTGTTCTCATCCATAGCCTCCAAATTAAGTTATGGACGTCCCAGGTCTTCTCAGTCTATGAACAATTCAAGTTTGAGTTCCAGAGGTTCAAGTTTGTCCTCCGCTAAGAAACAAGAGGCTGCTGCAGAAATTGCTGCAACTGAAGCAACATTAGAAATATTACAGCAACAAGAGGATGAACTGGAAGAACTCCAAAGACTTGAGGCTGAAGATAAAAAGAGAACAGCAGAACAAGAAGCTGAAGCATTGAAGCGACGACTAGAAAGAGAAGAAGAAGAAGCTAGGCTACGTGTTAAGATTGAAGCTGAAAATGCTGCTAGACGGAAGGCATTAGAAGACAAGCGCAGAGAGCTTGAGCGCTTGGAGACACTAAAAAGGTTGAATGCTGCAAGGGCACGAATGCAAGTCTACGAGCAGAACGAAGACTCAAAGGAAGAAACAAGAGAGCTACTTCGTGACTGCACATCAATAAAAAAGAAGCAAGTACCAAAGTTAAGCAGCTCCGTGTCACAGAGCATACCTCCACAGGGAAGTGTAACAAAATCATATCAAGAAGCCAGCACTGCAGACCTTGTTAAGGTGTTAGCAGAATCTATCAGCTCAAGTCGTCTTCCTATACCTGAACCTGCAACATTCTATGGAGACACTCTCAGATATAGTGATTGGAAAATCTCATTTCAAACTCTGATCGACAGAAAAAACATACCAGTGAATGAGAAGCTTTACTACTTACGCAAGTATGTGGAAGGACCAGCTAAGAAGGGTATTGAAAGTTACTTCCTGCTAGGCACGGAGTCAGCATACCAAACAGCATGGAGCGTATTAGAAGAAAGGTATGGAAACCCATTCGTCATTGCTAAAGCCTTTCGAGACAAGCTCAATTCATGGCCAAAGATTGGTTCCAAGGACAGTGTTGAGCTGAGAGAATTTACTGACTTTCTCAGAGGCTGTGAAGCAGCTATGTCTCAGATTAGGGGTCTTGAAGTCCTTAATGATTGTAACGAGAACCAGAAAATCCTTTCCAAGCTTCCTGATTGGTTGGCCTCAATGTGGAATCGTCAGGTCATAGAAATTGAAGAAGAAACTAAGACATTTCCTACCTTCAGTCGGTTTGTAAAGTTTCTAACACGAGAAGCTAAGATAGCTTGTAACCCAGTGACATCACTTCATGCACTGAAGTTTAATGAGACTGGAAAAGGAAATGTATCAAGAAATCAAGACACTAGAGCAAAGGTGTTAACGGTACAGTCCAGAGAAAAAACAGATGCTGCAAAATGTACTTTCTGTGAGAGACCAGGACATGGTATTCACAAATGTCGTAAATTTATGGAGAAAAATGTTGCAGAGCGAGTCAAGTTTGTCCAAATGAATAAGTTATGCTTTGGATGTTTGAAGCCTGGTCATCACTCAAAGAACTGTGACTACAGGAGTGTCTGTGAGAAGTGTCAGAAGAGGCACCCATCATGTCTACATGAGGATCGTATCAAAGAAGTAAAGAGGACTCCACAGTCAGGTCAGTCAAAAGATAATTTGAAGGAAAGAAACCCAGAGTTGGTACAGAATAAAGAAACCGCAAGTGAAGCAACATCCAACCGAGTATTACAGGATGTAAATAATACTCATACCTCTACAATTGTTCCAGTATGGGTATCAGCTACCAGTGAACCAAATCATGAAGTTCTGGTATATGTACTTCTTGACACCCAGAGTGATACCACCTTCATCCTGGAAGAGATAGCGCAAGCTCTTGACACAAAGAAGGAATCTGTGCAGCTGAAGCTCTCAAAAATGGTATCAAAGAGTACAGTTGTCCCATGCCAGAAGGTAACTGGACTAAAGGTGAGAGGATTTTATTCAGATAAGAAGATCTCTTTGCCTGTAACCTATTCTAGAGAGTTCATTCCTGCAAACAGAACTCATATTCCTACACCCAAAACTGCAAGAGTGTGGCCTCATCTAATGCATATAGCTGAGAAGATTGCTCCTCAACAAGTTTGTGATATTGGCCTACTGATTGGCTACAACTGCCCCCAAGCTCTCCTTCCTAGAGAAATTGTGTCTGGTAAAGAAAATCAACCATTTGCTCAAAGAACGGATTTAGGCTGGAGCATTGTTGGCTGTGGCAATTTCGCTGTAGACTACGGGGATGCTATTGGAGTGAGTCATCGCATTATAGTGAAACAAGTGCTGCCAAGTATACAGTCTTCTCTCAATCTTACAAGTGAAGTTCAGTACATCTGTAGAACACAGATCAAGGAAGTAATCACTCCACCAAATGTCATCAAAGCTCTTGAGTCTGACTTCAATGAGAAGGCAGCAGAGGATAGTTGCATTTCTCAAGAAGACCTACGTTTTCTGTCAAAAATGGAAACGGGCATCAGACACAAAGAAGACGGTCATTATGAAATGCCTTTGCCTTTCAAAGAAGACCGACCAAATTTGCCCAACAATAAAGGATGTGCTATTCATCGCCTCAAATGCTTAGAAAAAAGGCTTAGAAGAGATGAGAAATACTATAGAGACTATGTAGAGTTTATGAATGAGACAATTGCTCGAGGAGATGCTGAGAAGGTCCCAGCTGAAGACATAGACAAGAACCCTGCTTGGTACATTCCCCATCATGGGGTTTATCATCCTCAAAAACCTGGAAAGATCCGTGTAGTCTTTGATTGCTCAGCAAAGTTCCAAGGTTCATCCCTCAATGACCATTTGCTAACTGGTCCAGAGTTAACAAACACCCTTGTAGGTGTTCTCTGTCGTTTCCGCAAGGGTCCGGTGGCAATCATGTGTGACGTAGAGCGCATGTTTCACCAATTTCATGTAAAGGAACAAGATCAAGACTACTTACGGTTCCTCTGGTGGGAGAAGGGAGAGCTAGAATCCAAGCCACAGGTCTATACTGCCCTACAAAGGCAAAAGACCTTAACTCGCTAGAGTGTGGAACTGAGAAAAATGACTTTAAAGATTTTTAGTTGTCCCGCCAAATTAATTATAGGTAGGACACTGAAAATCTGGCAATTAGATGTTTAAGTAATGAAAATTATCTACATAACAAATTTTTTAGCTCAAACTTGACTTTTGACCACTATTTTAAAGTTACTGTACTCTGCCTTTGTATTGTCAGCAAAAAGTGAGAAGTCATGCCAAGGCAAAAGGCAGTAACTTCCACATTATCAATATTTGGTTGCTGATCACCATTAACAAAATCATTATAGTAACACCTGTATAAAATCTAGTGATAATGGCATTTATTTTGTATGATTTACAATTACCTAGCTAGCCTTCTAGTTATTGTGCTTTGGTTGCCCTATTAATACATTAGACATGACAAAATACCTCCATAGCGGTAAAGACTAAAGAGTATCTTCAAGTGGTACCGAGTGGCATAAGACTAGCTAAACACGCGTTATAATCCTCGCGCACATTCGACCCGGAGACTGGTTTATAGCGGTGGATCTGAAAGACGCATACTTTCACAGGCGTTTACCGAGATTCGTGTTCGAATGTGTCACGCTCCGTTCACGAAAAGTAGCATATGCAGTGCTTTAGCCCTTAGGACTCAGTAGGGAGCGCGTTTTGGACTACTTAGACGACTAATGCATTTATAGCACAACCTTCTGTGTTCTGCGTCTTTTCAGTATGCGTTGGTTTCAGCTGCCTGCCCTATTATTGTGCGTGCACTTCGCTCGTCCCGCGGATTTATTCCGGACGGAGTGTTTTGAATGCATGCTTTTAACAGCTGTTCTGATGTTGTATGCACCAGCACTTGCTTCATTATGTTGTATGCGCCAATAGCTTGTTGCTTCATTATTATCACTCTGTGATATTAGTCCCGCGTGTTCAGGACGGAGCTGAAGGCGCCGGCGAAGTTTTGGCAGTCTGCCAGCTAGATGCATGATTGTTTCAACTAGGTCCGGTACCCAAACTGGTGAGGCGGGGCTTTGGTAGCTGTACAAAGTACACAGGCTACATCGTAATTTCAATTTTAATGGAGAGTAAAACAAAGGCAGAACACCGTATAATCTGATTGGTAGCATTATTTGATAGAACGCCAGCACAGTAACTTCATATTGACGCGCGGCTAAACGAAGGCAGAGTGCCGTAACTCAATATGAGCGTTCCAAAACTAAGCCAAAGAGCCGTAACTGGTGTTACGGTGTTCTGCCTTGGTTTCTCATGGGCTTTTGGAAGTTATGGTTAAGACAAAACATTATTTTCTCGAAAAAACAACGGAATTGACTCAAGATACTTATCCACATGATAAAGGAGGTCTTGAATGTGCCAAAAATATAAATAACTCATTTTCGACCAAAAACGAAGTTACGGTCTTTTGCCTTTGCACGGCACTATAGGATGAAAGTACACCTTTTTGGTGCAGCCTCATCACCCGGGTGTGCCAATTACGGCCTCAAGCATATTGCTGCTCAAGGTCGTGGTTGCTTCAGTGAAACCTCCATTCGATTCATAGAAAGGAATTTCTATGTCGATGATGGGCTGACAAGTGTCTCAACTGTAGATGAAGCTATCAAGCTGATGAAGGAAGCAAGAGAGCTTTGTAGCACAGGAAGGCTGCGTTTGCATAAATTTGTGTCAAGCAGTCAAGAAGTGAAAGGATCAATTCCTCAGGAAGAATGTGCTCAGAGTGTGGTGGAACATGACTTGGCTTTGGGTGAACTTTACATGGAAAGGGCACTTGGTGTGAAATGGTGCATCAGATCTGACAGCTTCCAGTTCAGAGTATTCGTTAAGGAACAACCACTCACTAGAAGAGGAATCTTGTCCACAGTGGCTTCTGTATATGACCCACTTGGCTTTGCAGCACCCTTCATTCTTGTTGGTAAGCAAATATTGCAGCAGATGTGTCAAGATAAGGTGGGCTGGGATGAACCACTTAAAGATGACTTGTTGACAAGGTGGAAAGCTTGGCTTACAGATCTGCGAAACTTGGCTGATGTGAAGATTCAGCGATGTTATCTCCCGTCGACCTTTAAGGAAGTTCAGCGTTATGAGCTTCATCATTTCTCTGATGCTAGTGCGTTGGGATATGGAGAATGCACATATCTCAGAGGTATTGGCATATCAGGAGATGTTCATTGCTCCTTGGTTATGGGCAAAGCCAGAGTTGCTCCTACCAAGGTTACAACCATACCAAGGCTGGAGTTATCAGCGGCAGTAGTTGCTGTACAAACAAGCGACTTTCTCAGAAAGGAGCTGGAGATGGACAACTTAGTAGAGTACTTCTGGACTGACTCAAAAGTTGTCCTTGGATACATTAATAATGACGTCAAAAGATTTCATGTCTTTGTAGCAAACCGCGTTCAACGCATCAAACAAAGTACAGATAATAAACAATGGAGATATGTGAAGTCTGAAGAGAACCCTGCCGATTATGCGTCCAGAGGCCTTACAGCAGAAGAGCTCATATCCTCCAACTGGTTCACAGGACCAAAGTTTCTATGGGAAGATGAACTGCCTAGAGATGTTAAGGTGGGAGAGATCTTGGACAATGACCCAGAGCTACGAAAAGCTCAAGTTCATAAAACTCAAACAAAAGAAGAAAAATCATTGCTTGATCGACTTCACAAGTTTTCGGATTGGAGAAGAGTGGTAAAAGCTATTGCAAGACTTCAGAGATGTTCCAAAGAAGTCAAAGGTCTAAGTTCAAGGGTTAATGAAGCCACCAGTATTGAAGAAAGACAGGATGCAGAACTTACCATTATCAAAATGGTTCAACAATCAGTCTTTTGTGATGAGATACAGAGACTCCGGCAACAGAAGGAGATTGAGTCTAACAACAGCACAAACAAACTGCATCGCCTGAATCCCTTCTTAGATGAGCATGGTATCCTCAGGGTTGGTGGTCGCTTAGTACATGCTGCATTACACCCACATGTGAAGCACCCAGCAATTCTCCCACGACATAGTCATATATCAACATTACTCATCAGACATTATCATGAGCAAGTGTATCACCAAGGGAGAGGAATGACTATAAATGAACTGCGATCAAACGGGTTCTGGATTTTGGGATGTAGCAAAGCAGTGTCTTCATACATCTACAAATGCACTAGGTGCAGGAAACTGAGAAGATGCACCGAAGAGCAAAGGATGGCGAATCTTCCTCCGGAACGTATGGAAACAACCCCTCCTTTCACATACTGTGGGATGGACTGTTTCGGTCCTTTCTACGTCAAAGAAGGAAGAAAGGAGTTTAAGCGATATGGGCTTCTACTTACATGTATGTGTTCCAGGGCTGTCCATGTAGAAATGCTGGATGATTTATCCACTGACGCATTCATTAATGCTTTGCGTGCTTTCATTGCCATACGTGGACCAGTGCGTCAACTTAGATCTGACCAGGGCACTAATTTCGTGGGTGCAAAACGAGAATTTGCTGAAGCACTAAAGGAAATCAACCAAGAACGCCTAAAGGAGTTTGGCTGTGAATTCATCATGAACACCCCATCTGCCAGTCACAGGGGTGGCATTTGGGAGAGGCAAATTCGGACAATAAGAAGTGTCTTGACATCCATTCTGGATCAATCAGCTCAAAGACTTGATGGTGCCTCTCTAAGAACGTTTCTCTATGAAGTCATGGCTATTGTGAATAGCAGACCCTTATCCACAGAGTATCTGAATGATCCATCTGGTCCGCAGCCTCTTACACCTAACCATATTTTGACTATGAAGACTTCAATAATTTTACCACCACCTGGAGAGTTTGTCAAGGAAGACCTTTACCTTCGTAAGAGATGGCGTAAGGTGCAGCATTTAGCGAATGTGTTCTGGTCACGATGGAGAAAGGAATATCTTCTAAACCTGCAACACAGGCAGAAATGGCACAAACATCGTAGAAATGCAAAGGTCAATGACATTGTCATTCTGAAAGATGACACAGCTCCACGCAGTCAGTGGAAGCTAGCGAAAATAACAGAAGTGCACAGTGGTACAGATGGCTGTGTGAGAACAGTGAAGTTATTGATCAGTGATTCAACACTGGATAAAAAGGGCAAACGTGTTACTAAACCGACTTACCTCGAAAGGCCCATCCAGAAAATAGTTACCCTGATTGAAGCAGATTAACCCTCTGAGGTCGGCTATCGCGCCGGCGCGATAGTCTCGCTTTTTTCTTATCAGTGCAAAAGAAACTCAAAATACTCTGTTGATTTTGATCTTACATATTAAGTGTTGTACATCATTAGATCCTGATAAGTGTCTATTTTTTTTGTGGATACTCACAATAAAAACAAAGTGTTGTGCTTTTCGCCAAATAAAGAAAAACAAACATGATGCGCGTTCTGCCTTCTCTCTGTCAGTGAAGTCCATTCTGAAACGCGTCCTAAGATTATTTTTAATTCCGCGAATACTTGTCATACAGGCACGAGTGTTTTTCCATAATGAAGCTTGAACTCTCTTCTTTTAAATGAGTTAATTTATATAAAAAAACAAATATTCTTAGCTTATGTAATCTGTATGAAAAGAGAGAGATGTCAGTATTTTTCTTTCCAGCTCATTATACCTAATTACGCGTTAATGTGCCACGCCCACGGAGAGCGCGCGCTATTCAAACGCAAATGATTTTAGACAAGCCGTTCAAACATGCCAACGCCCACCAGCTGGATTATAAAACACATCGTGTTTAGTAAGTAGGCTATCTTGTACAGCTGTGTACACAGCGTATCCTTTCACTGTGAGGAATATCTAACCCTGGAAAATGTACCAGAAGTGCTGGTAGTTTCATTTCGAGGAGCAACGGATCCAGCTGATGTAGTAAGTCATTTATTCTAGTGCTTTGTTCTAATCGTGATATTGAAGTGTCGGACTGTAAACCGCAAAAAGACTGTTTAAATATGAATTGCGTGTATGTGTGTAGGCTAAATGATGAGTGAACGGCAAAGGCGCGCGCGCTTTGTTTACAGTTATACAGCGCGTGTCTGTGCCTTGTTCATTCACTCTCGCACCTACATTAGTAAACGTTATGTTTACATAAACACATCTTAGTAGGCTATAGCAATATAGTTTGTATGAGTAAAAATAGACTGAAATATGTTGAAATAAAATGTCTGTATAAGCAACAAGCTGCAAATTCACATGTATATACTAATATATCATACACAATATATGACTGTTTAGACACGATTTTGTGATTAGTTTTGGATAGCTTATAAAGTTTTGACTGTAAAAAAAGACTACTGTCACATTAAATAGGTACGCTTTTGTTCACCAATTTCTGCTCATAGTTAAATATACTATAGTATGATGTTTTGTCAAAAATAAAGTAGGTATATTGAATTATCAACTAAGATGTTATTATAGTGTTTGTTCCAATATTCAAACTAATGAATCCTTACCTTTTTTAATACGTATGATAAAATGTATAGTTTTTACAAAGAAATACACTTGAAATATTGTTAAAATTGTAATTGTTGTTGTAATTGTAACCTATTTGTAATTGGTTACAATTTCTAATTGTAAAATATGTATAGGCTATATAGATCATTTCTTTTGTCCTTGCATTCTTTGGGATCCTGTGACACACCTGTGTGAAAGGGCTAATTATTATGCAGCTCATTATGCGGCACATTATCCGGCCTTTGTCTTCTCAGGTGTGAACACGCCTCCACGCATATTGCCTTTCCAAACAAAAGGTCTCTAATAAAATTTAAATCAGTGTATGTGTTTGTGTAAATGATTAGGCAGGATGATTTTCAGATCATTTTGAAGCAAAAATTCTAGGCAACAACACTGATTAGTCACAAGTCTTGTGGACACATATTTAGTATGTGTTTTGTGGCCTTATTTCAGACACTTTAAGTTTTAGTTTTTTCAATAACCATGCATAAGCAATATTCTCTCAAAAATACAAACATGTTTCATAATTGTTGCTGAGAAATTACGGTAGTCCAGTTTGTGCTTTATTGAGTGAATTTACACCTTTGCCATTAACATGTTTATAAATAACTGAAAAAAGCACAAATGTCAGAGCATGTCAGAACACCTCAAGGACCCCAAAAATCCTTAGACCTCAGAGGGTTAAGAGCTTACCTTGTGTCTACCATTCCTTGGGTTAGTCCATACTATTTTTGATTAAAGGTTATGTCTCTAAGTTACAAAAATCACAAGAAAGTGTTTTGGTGGGAGTGTAACTGACACAGAAGTCAGTTTTATATTTCATGTTTATTTAATTCTTTTATAAATATATAGTTAAGGACTTTTAATTTGAAACTGCTTAGTAAGGAGCTTTTGTGAGTGGAGACTTTTATTATGAAAAAGCACAGAGTGACTCCAGGAAGAAAGTTGACTACACCGCATGGCAAGCTGAAGCTATATTCCACATTTCTAAAGTGCACTAAAGTTAATTTACTCATCTGAAGTTACAGAAGATATTACAAGATGCAAGATTAAGTTCTCCTTTGGTCATAAGCAGCCAATGAAGTAAGTTTCAGTTATATTGTATGTGATTAATGTTAATTGTTTGCTGTGTGGAAAAAAGTGATATCTGTACAAAGACTATAGTTTTCTGTTAAAGTGAATTTAAGTCTGTTTGAAAAGTTTCAAAGACAACATTTATTTATTTGATTTATTTATGTCTTTTTATATTCTTTATTGTAACTTTATTTTTGTATATTTAGTTCTCACGGCATCTTGAGTTGGATGGTTATCCTCATGGTGAACCAGTCAATAAATCGCCTGTCATCGGAGAATCCTTGTGCTCGTGAAATTACTGGGGGGAGCTACACAGGTCATTAAAAATGTAAAAATACTTTATTGTCTTATCTGAATGAGTAGTCAGGATGATTCTCACATAGTTTTGGAGCAAATATTCTAGGGTATGTGATACAATTTTCAAAAGTCTTGTGAAGAAATAATATGTGTTTTGTGGCCTTATTTCAACAACTTTAATTTTTTTTTTTTTCAATAACCATGCATAAACATTATTCTCTTAAAAATACAAACATGTACATACATGTTGCTTAGATATTATGGTAGCCCAGTTTGTGCTATATAGAGTTAATTTACACCTTTGCCATTAACATGTTTATAAATAACTGAAAAAAGCACAAATGTAAGGGCATATCAGAACATCCCAATGGCCCCAAAAACACCTCAGACCCCAGAGGGTTAATTAAATATATATTTTGAGAACTGAAAAACCGAGCTGAAAGAGTTTGATCCGCAATCTCGTATTTTATTAGTGGAGATCGGGAAAGACTGGAAGGCCCTGACATGGAAGTTATTAAGTCCTTGTACACAGGGTCTTCAATTTCCCTTAACTCGATGCACAGAACATCCATCTCCTCGGAGGTGGACAGCTGCAGAACCGTATTATACCATTTAATTCCCCCAAATTAAATGTAGCCAACTTATTTAATTACTCAAAATTGAATGTAGTAAAAGATCTACCAGACAAGTCAAAACGGTCTGGATGAAAGACTGAACTATATTAAAATAGTTTCAACACACAATGTACTCTTTATCTATGCATTGCCTCAGCTACTCGATTCTTATTGTATAGTTGTTGTTTTTTTTAGAAAAAGTAAACAGCAGCGGGGGAAACTCCCGATAGTGCACATACACGTCTGGAAATTTTATGAATGAACACAGCCCGTCCGCTTATTTTAATTTTTATATAGAGCTACCGTGCATGCCCTTCATAGATGAGGGTGGTAAGTTCTTATTCCCCCGCATCGATGCTCAGCACCTCTACCTCCTCAGAGATAGACTGCTGAAACACAGAGCTCTCTACCAGGGCGGAAGAAGCCACGGTGCTGGCTTCCGATCCCAGAGAGAGAGAGCGCTGGATCCCCCGGGTGAAGGCAAAGAAAAAGCGGAGCCCGTCTCTAACCCCTCCGCAAGATCCATTTGCGAACCCCACAATACCAGCTTCCGTGCAGCCTCGGCAACAATGGGGCCGGTACTGCAAGGAACGCGAGTCTGAACACACTCCTCAAAGAGTGACAGGTGGGAGTGGAGCGTGCAAAGCGAAAGTAACTCGCAATGCTCATAGTCAATGCCCTCGAGCGCCCACAGAGCATGCTCCGTTCTAAACAAACAACATATAAATCGTATGTATCCCCACCCGTAAAGAAACGAGGGCAGGGAGGAACACACGATCTAAAGTTTGTTTGTTCGCCATAATATCTATGCTTGTGACTAATATAGTGACAGACAACAATAAATAAGACAGACAGTATGATACACAGAGTGCTTGCTGAGGCACATAAGCTGACATAAGTTAGACTGGATGTGATTTTATCCTTTCCTGGTCGTGACGTTACCCGCCCGTGACGCTCACTCTCGCCATTGGACTAGTTGACACAAGTGCTTCAGACGCAATCACGCAGGGGCGTTCCCAAAGTGTCATCCACGCAGCGCGAGTTCTCTCGAAAGGGAACAATAAATTCATTATTAATTAAGCATTATTATTTTAATCTATTGACACTTCTATCAATAGATCTATTCTATCAATGAATCTATATTATCGGACAAAATATCAACTGAAAAATTTTCTCGACAACAGTGGACCTTGGAATCCAAAGAGCTGAAAACCACTAACTTAAAATGTCTATGTATTATTTTAGATATTTGAGCGTGTATTCCTAATGCACCGCACAGCCAATAATTGAAATTGTAGTGAATGACAGCAATTTGGTTAACTTAGTTTCTGTTCAAAATGAAGGTATCTTCCCTGGATGATTCTGATTTGTTTCATTTGAATAAATTCAAGTTTCAATTTGTTTTGCTGGTATGAACACAGATTAAGATTTATCACATCATGGGTAAAGATGATGTATATCAGCAAATATTGGATATTACACAAAACAAAACAACACAGCAGGTATCCGTGAATCTATACTGCTCAGAATGACTAATCGTGTTGATTCTGCCCGGAGCTAACCGTAGGTTCAAAGTGTTGAATGATTGTGTCACTCTCATGGAAAGCTCTCAAAGTTAACAACGAACAAAATCTCAAAGCTCAAGTTTCTCTTCATTTTATTGTATTGAGAAACATTTTCAGGGCTGGTGAGACCAGCGAAACTAGGCCAATTTTCACCCAGTTATCTCGTCTTCTTGAGATCTCAGGATACATTTGAAACACTAATGAATGAAAGTGTCTCAGAATGGACCTGATTTTCA
This sequence comes from Tiaroga cobitis, assembly GCA_030578255.1. Classification (NCBI taxonomy): domain Eukaryota; kingdom Metazoa; phylum Chordata; class Actinopteri; order Cypriniformes; family Leuciscidae; genus Tiaroga; species Tiaroga cobitis. Next base: position 36,655,542 of record CM060595.1, on the reverse strand, counting down.
CCACATAACTGCTGTAAATTGGAAGCCGCTTGGGGCAGCTTCATATATTTCACATTTATGCTTCAGGTAAGTGATCCAGTTTCCATGAATGGTTTCATGAATGTATTTCATTCTCGTTCTAAGTTTTCACACGTTAAAAAAAAAAACATACAACCTCACGTTGTGTCAATCACGTTAACACACTGCCTCTGAAACTTTCGGATCGTGTTTAATTTTCTGCGTTTTTCACATTCGTGTTTTGACAATTCAGAGCCACCGTACAAGTGAACGCCAAAATCCAGAACTGGTCAGGATCAATTGGTACATGGAAATTGGTGGTCTTCTTTTTAATATTTGGCTCCAGTACATTAGAGCCACATCTCCTTCCTCTCTATGGAATCTCAGGATTGGATGGACCCAATGTTTCCTCTTTTTTTCCTTTTTTAAGAAGAGAGAGGACAACAACATATTCTTCACTGCTTGAAGGCACCATCTTGCATAGTTTTTTTGCAACAGATTAAGTAATATGCATCGGACTTACTTCTTGCTGAAAGAATAACACTAATAATAATTCTTAACTACATATGTATAGTTTCTTCATTTAGTCATTTATTATTATCAGAGTTAAATGGTTGATTGCTAATGCAGTGTACATTGCTAATCATTGAGAAAGGTCTCAAGTTCAAATCTGTATGATGCTGTCATCTCTCTCATTTTTTTGGACTTTAACAGGTAAAGAGCAGACAAAGTGAAACTGCTTGGAAAAAGCAAGGTCACAATACTCTTTCAATGAGAGGGGTGAGCAGAGCATGTGAATGTGAAACTTCAGAAACAAAACAGATCTTTTACACATTTTATATGAGAGAGAGAGAGAGAGAGAGAGAGAGAGAGAGAGAGAGAGAGAGAGAGAGAGAGAGAGAGAGAGAGAGATGCATTGTCTGAAGGAGTGGACCAGAAGAACTAAGCAGGATTAAAACAGTTTGAAAGGAAATTATTTTTCTCTCTTCCCTCTCTCTCCACCCCTCACCGTTTCTTAGCCAGATCTGAAATAGTTTAGTGCTTAATTAGCCTGTTAAACAAAATCTGCCATCTCTTTGCAGCATTCTTCACAGACACTCACGCATACACAAACATTCAAGCACACACTAATACTGCAGTCTCTCATTTGCATTCCCAGTTCTCCAACTCTCAGAGCCCAGAGCTCTGATTAGTAGACTCTAGGGAGGAAGCCTTCAAGAGATTCCTGCTACTCAAGCCACAACAACAAAGTGTGCATATATCTGTGGGTGTGTGTGAGAGAGAGTGATTCCAGACAGTTGATGTCTTCTTCACAGGAATAAATGAGAATGTATAACTGATTAAAACCACATATTGCCTCGTTTGAGTTCTGCTATAAAGAAAACAATAATATTGTGAAATAGTATGACACATTATAATACGTTTTCTATCTTAATATACTTTGTAATGTATTAAATGTATTTAATCCTAAATTTATTCCCATGTACTTTTTGTCTGATACTTTTTTTTTGATGATTAGAAAGTTCAGTGGAACAGCATTTATCTTAAATAAGTGGTAAATGTCTTTACTGTCACTTTTAAATTCAATTCAATGCAATTCAATTCTTGCTGAACATTAAAAAAAAAAAAAAAAAAAAAAAAAAAAAAAAAAAACAACTTACTGACCCCATACATAGAGACATTTGCTTTCTATGCAAATTAGGCTCATTATTGATTCCGCCACATTTAGAAAAACTCCTGCCTGCCGCAATTAACGCCCTGCATCCTCCACAACGCCAACCGGCAAAATCGGGAATTGCGCTCAGTGCAGATTTTGTGGGGGCATTTTGTGCAGTTGCCTAATTTGCATAATTATTTTACTGGATCAGACACTAAAACAAAGGAGACAGTGAAAATAAACAGTGCTATCAGCCGGCACAATTCATTCTAGTGAACTCCCCCATGAAAATAAAAAAGAATGCATTCCCGGTGTTTTTTGTGCAATCCATTGTTTCTGCATGTTCAGTTCTTGTCCTAGTGTCACATGGCTGGTCATTTGGGAAATTAGTACAAACACAAGATTTAAATGACCTGTATGAGACTAAACACAGACTTTTTACAGCCAATATCTTTCTGCATTGCCCTTTCTGTTCTCTTCTTTTTTTCTTTTTTTTTTTCTTTTTTTCGTCACCTCCATCTTGCTATTAGCTTCCCTCTGCGCCAGCGGTCTCCAACCATCATTGCTTTACACTTCTGCACGACCTGCTTTACTCCCTCTCTTTTTGGTTGTTTACCAATCCTCATCACTCTTCCATCACTGAATGTGTACATGTGTCCCTCTCTGCTGCTCCCCTGTTGCCCTTCTTTACACCCCCTTCCATCTCCTCGCTCATATTTATTAATCACTCCATTTCCCTCCTCTCCGATCCCCTCTGACTCTCTACATGATGGAGCAGATGCACAGCTTCCTTCTAAATCTGGCTGGATTACAGAAACTAACAGCTGCTGCTAATGTTACCACCATCCAACAGAGAGAGAGAGAGAGAGAGAGAGAGAGAGAGAGAGAGAGAGAGAGAGAGAGAGAAGGATGATGGTGTAGAGGAAAGCAAAGAAGAAATAGAGAACAGAAAATAATAAGTCAGCAAGGAAGGGAGGGATGAGGGGAGCTATATGGAAATGAACACAAGGAAACACTAGACAGCAGACAGATGCTCTATTCCAGACATTAAAGTGCTCCCTACTGTTGCAACATTTAAGTCATAATAAGTGTGCTTCCAAAGCAAAAGTAGGCAACTTAATTATACAACTGTTTGTTTAGGCCAATGTTGAAGGCAGAATCCTATGTATTCTCCGCAGAGAAGAAAAGAAAAAAAAATTCAATAATTGAATAATTGAATAAATTGAATAATAATAAAATAATATATATTTTTATACACATTTAGATGGAAGATCTTCAGTTTTAAAAAATCTAAATAAAAATGTTGGGGTCCGTAACATGTTTTAGAAATTGCATTAAATTGATTAAAAGTGATGGTAACACTTTACAATAGTATAATTTGTTAACATTAGTTACTGCATTAATTAAAATGAACTAACTATTACAATTTTTTTACAACATCTATTAATATTTGTTGATGTTAATAAAAATACAATAATGTATTGTTTGTTCATGTTAGTTCACAGTGCTACTGATAACATATGCAACTTTTGATTTTATTAATGTATCAGTAATACAGCTAGAATTAATAAATGCTGTATAAGTATTGTTTATCGTTAGTTCATGTTAACAATCCTGCAAAATTTGCCTAAAACGCCTAAAAAAGACCTACCCAAATTAAATTGCATGCTGTTCTTGAACCATTTGGAGTATATGCATGCTTTTGGTCTCTTTTGAAAGGTGACACTCGGAATCACTGTAAGTCTTACTGGTATTGAGTAATATAACTTTGAACACACTGAAAAAAGGACAAAAAAAAAAATCTGCCTACATTTTTTTTTTTGTAAACAGATGCCTGCAGATAACTACAGCTGGGAGCTATTAGCTGGAAAACACAATGGGATCACAGCATGAAGCCTTACCAAACACAGTTTAAAATTTGATTATAATACCTTAGAAAATGAGTGTTTTACACATGTTTATCTAAGTGTATGTCTAGGCGCTTCCCAAAAAAAGCCACTTGGAGACTCCAAATGATCCTTTGTGACCACAGACACATAAAATGCTGCCATTCTTGAATGCTTTACTCTAGTCATAATTTTGGGCTCTAATTAAAGGTTACACTTAGGGCTATTATATTCCTTATCCAGATTCACTGTCAATAATTGCTGACACATAGTAACTGAAGCATAAACACATTATAGTGGGTTTTTTTTTCAATTCTTGAAACCAACCTTTCCTCAAATAAAGAGACAAAACAAGTGCTATGGTACTAAAACACTTTAATATTAGAACTCAAACTAGATTTATATATATAAAAACAAATATATATATATATATATATATATATATATATATATATATATATATATATATATATATATATATATATATATATATATACACACACATGTAGTGTGACGACCTGCAGTGCTGTGTCCAGTGATATGCACAGGCTTGTGATGTGATGTGCGTGGAGTGTGTGATGGAGCAGGTCTGCCAGCTCCTCAACAAGAGTCTCCCTAAAGGCCTTCTGGTGCATGGCTACCTCTCCTTTACCTTTAGTGATGTCCTTGTGAAGAAGGAAGGCATTCACAACAGCATGTCCATGATGTCCCTGTTTGGACATTAAAAAAAAGCCAGTTCTTCCTCTGCATCTCACCCTCCCCGTCCTCTTGTTGTTTTGCTGGCAGAACCTGGGAAGGTAAAAGATGGGGGTCCTCTCCTGATGAGGTGCTGTCATTCTGTCCCTCAGTATGTTGTTTTTTTGCTGACTGGCTCCCAGACTTCATCCAATTAATTTTCAGATGATCTGTGATATAAAAGAAAAACAAAGAAATAAGTAATTTACAAAACATTTACATTATATGCTTGTGAATACAAAAACACACAGAAACGCATGCACACAAACAACCAGGCTTATACAGTTCATGAGCACACACACACACACACCTGTGCTTGAGCCCACAGAAACAAACACACAAACAAACACGAGCTAAGTTAGCAAGTACACGAGCGCGCACGACATAAGTTAGCAGGTACACGTAAACACACACACACGCACACGCACGCACGCACGCACACGCACGCACGCACACGCACGCACACACACACACACGTGCTTGCTTGAGCCCACATAAACAAACAATGCTGCATGAGCGCACACCACAGAAGTTAGCAGGTAAGACGTTTTTCTAGTTCTCTTTGCATTTTTACATCTGTTACCTTCTTTCACTCGTCGACGCGTTTTACGCACGGGCGCATGGATTCACTCTGGTACTTTGCGCACGAACTTTCCACATGACCTGAGGATTCGTCCCACAAAAGCTGCATATCAATCTTTACAGAAATTCATTGGCTATCAGAAAATGTCCATTCTCTATTGCAACTGGATCGATTTACTGTCACTCAAAGAGAGGGCGGTACCATTCTTCATCATTGGCGCTCGTTGGCTATTGATACCAGGTGATACTTTTATAATGGACGGATTGGCTCAAATTACCTGTCTATCAAAAGTTCAGGGGTCAGCGGCCATTTTCACATCACATTTTCTTCAATGTTTACTTTTCAAATGAAGCTAGACGAAGCCGGATCGAGCTAAACCATAGAATGCGTCGAAGTTGTGATAGCGCTGTCGGCTAAAGCGAAATGTTAATTCAACAATCCGTGGAAGTTTATTGATATATACATGTGTTATGGATTAAATACTTCATTGAATTGGATTGTATGGACCCTTTACAGTGTAACCAAACCATTTTTGTTGGAATGTAATGGATCAGTGGACTAACAGGAGGCTTCATGGGTGAGTTTCTTCCAGTTTGGGTTTGTTTATTTGGCTGTTGGTGGTCTGACAAAGAGTCAGATTGTACCTGCTGTGTTGATTGTATCTTAAAATGGTTTATATAGTTCGAATCACGAGTAGATTTCCAAATAGATTTCCAGCTTTCCAAAGATATGTATTGTTTACTTTTGTTTTTGTGGAGTTTTGTCTTTCAAAAAGATAAACCTCTGAAACACACCGTGGGTCGCGGACGGCACGTCGGATTTTTTAAATGTAATTAACTAATGTTAACAAATGAAAACGTATTATAAAGTGTTACAAAAATGACAGTAACAAAAGATTTCTATTTCAAGTTAATGCTGCTCTTTTTAACTTTGTATTTATAAAAAAAATCCTGAACAAATGTACCACAGTTTCATCGAAAATATATAATGTTTTTAACCCTTAATCATTCCTTGGGGTCTAGTAGACCCCACTGGACTTTTCCTTCATTTTTTAAAAATGTTCCCTTCATCTCAGGGCCATGAAACTCTGTAACTTTTCCTACATAATCTATCTAAATATGCACAAAAAAAACTGGGTTCGATTCGGTTGTTCTAAAGGTGTGTAAATTTTTTTTTTTTTACCATTTAAGGTCTTTGGGGTCAAAATGACCCCAATTGAAAATGAATGGGAAAATAAAAAAAATGACTTTTTTTATTTTGTTTGTCAAAAAAATTAAAGTAAATCCATTATAAATCTGAAATGTTCTACATATAAACCAAGGTCTGGTCCTAGAGCATAAATAGAAAGTAGAACAAACTTTCTATCTCATACACACACGCACACACACACACACACACACACACACACACACACAAACACACACATGTCATGACTGCAACAGAGAGCATTTTTACAGAAATTGGCAAATAAAATAAACAAAACTGTCATAAGTCTAAAAAAAAAAATACATTTAAATCAAGGTCTGGTCCTAGAGCATAAACACAAAGTGGAACGAGCTTTCTATCTCACACACACACAGAGCCACACACACACAAACACACACATGTATGCATCCTGTTCATTACAGTTTATTGGTGCTGTTGTTTTGTATTATATTGGTTTATTTACTTGGTTTATTTAATTTATTTTGTTCTAAAATCTCTTGTTCTAAAAAAATAAATAATTGTTGATAAATAATTTTCTGAAATAAATAGTGTGTGATTACAGTCATGTCATAGAGCTGACTTGTAATGTTTATGCAAATGTATGAATAATAATTTGCAAAAACAAATAATTCAAAATATATCAGACAACAACAACAAACTCTAACTTTGACATATATATTTTGTGAATTGCATAAAATATTTGTATCATATATATCAAGTTGTTAGGAGAATTTGAAGCATCAAGACAAATGAAGGGAAAATGAGTCTCTATTGGACAGATGTGGTCATTGCACTTTAATTCCTTAACTATAAGAAAAACAGTTTTTCGACTAACCACCAGATGGTAGTATTCTATCCCTAACACATAGAGCAATGTCCAAAAACTATTTAGATTTAATTATCATCATCATTTAAGTGATTTTTCATGTGCCAATTTATGACCTAGTTATGTATCTGTGCAGTAAATATGTAGAAAACCTAAAAATTTCCAAAAAAACACAGCATTATTGTATACTTGAGGAGTGAATAAAAAAAATGATATATAGTTTTCCATATAAAAAATTGATATTTCCGTATGCAATCGCTCTTTAAAAGTTTGGGGTCAAAATGACCTAAAAGACCTTAAGTGTTGTCCTTTTCTAGGAGTGATTAAGGGTTAACCTTAATAATAAGAAATGTTTCTGAAGCACCAAATCAACATTAGAATGGTTTCCGAAGGATCGTGTGACATTGAAGACTGCAGTAATGGGCTTTTTTTTTTGCCATCACAAGAATAAATACATTTTTTAAAACATAATAAACTGTAAAAATATTTCACAATATTTTTGTTTTCACTGTACATTTGATGGAATAATTACAGCCTTGGTGAGCATAAGAGACTTCTTTCAAAAACATTGAAAGAATCTTGCAGACAATGTTTGTGCTATGCATTGTTATTTCTACCAGAAAGACTCGAGATAATAAATACCGTAACAATTATACATTTATTAACAGCCCAGCAAGCAATATTATGATATAAAATTATTTGGCGTAGCTCGCAATCCGAGGGTACGGACTCTGCATTTCCTGCCTGAAGACGAAGGCAGGGGCGCAGCCGACCCCATGTCAGCCATGGGAAGGGACCATCCCGGTGCTGGTGGGGAGGATGGAGGGGAAGGAACCATCTTGGTGGTGGTGGGGAGGATGGAGGTGAATGAAAGTGTCAGCATCTGCAAACTCAGACATGTGTAAACTTACACATACATTTAGCATACAGTTGGGATTGGCGGTATGGTTCTGTTCTGGGAGAGCTCCCTGCGCATCCATGCAGCCTAGCATGGATAAGAGCAGGGAGAGCAGCAATATATCCCCCCTTAGGGTAAACAGAACAGAACAGAACCAACATGAATGTATTGCAGATATCATAAATTCAAGATTTTAAGGTACAACATAATTCAAGAATTTATTCTGATTCAAAGGGCACTCAGAAGGTCAAATACTGACTGTACGAGATGAGGAGCTGGGGAGGGAGGAGGGTAATTGGCTCCTGAGAAACGCAAAAGCTGCTGATAGTGCTTTTATAGTCAGAGCCGGGCCCAGCCTTTTGGGGGCCCTAAGCAGAATCTGATTTGGGGGCCCCCTCACACTACGCGGAGTCACCTGTGCTTGATGATTATTGACACAAATATCACGCAATAATGATACATTATAAATTATTACAGTGAGGTTATGTATTTAATACTAAATAAATACTTAATAAAAATAGATTGCCTACTTAATTAAAAGTGTTTTAACATTTACTTTACTCTTTTACTAACTCTTTGAAACGTCTTAAAACAAACTGTCTCAAAACATATCAAATAGGTCATTAACAAATCTTGAGGGTTGTTAATGACCTCCGTTTAATCCGAGATGCAGGTAATGCTGCAGCACTGATTTTATTGGAGTTGAGTGCGGCTTTTGATACGATAGACCATGTGATTCTCATAAAGCGGTTATCCCAATTGGTTGGAATCCGTGGGACAGTTTTAAAGTGGTTTAAGTCGTAGCTTACTGATAGAGCATTCTCAGTAAAGTATGGTAACTTTGTTTCAACAGCAGCGCCTGTCACTTGTGGGGTTCCGCAGGGTTCTGTTATAGGCCCAATTTTATTTTCTTTGTACATGTTGCCTCTGGGTTTGATTTTTAAAAAATATGGCATGCCGTACTATTTGTATGCCGACGATGCACAAATCTATCTCCTTTTGAAATCAGGAACGAATTGTGGTTCTAACTCTTTGTTGGCATGTTTGGAGGAGGTTAAGAGCTGGATGACTCATAATTTGGTTCAGTTAAACCAAAGTAAAACTGAGATCATGCTTTTTGGCCCTGCCAGAGGATGCTTTGATATTGCAAAAAATGTTGGCACATGGTCAGACTACTACCATGAACAAGTACAAAACCTAGGTGTTGTGTTTGGCCCAGAGCTGAAATTTGATAAGCAGATTAATGCCGTGGTTAAGAGTAGCTTTTTCCAGATTAGGACTATTGCACGTTTAAAGCCTATTCTGTTGAGAAAAGATTTAGAAATGAGCTCTTTGCCTGAAAAGCACCCTCCATATCTGTGCAGTGCACCAATGCAGCGATAATGGGTGTCTGTGAGCAAGAGAGGCGCATGAGATGCTTTTCCATTAGACAAATGGTCAGTACATTGTACTTATATTTAAAAATGACCTGCATTTAATTCCAGCTGTTATTAACTTCTATATCTATAATTACACCTTTCACTTACACCTTTACCCAACCTTAAACATAACCATACCACCAAACCTGTCCCTAACCTTACCTGTATCCCACCTCAATAGCAGCAAAATTGTTTTGCAACAAAATGAACACAATAAGTACATTGTACCTAACAATATTTTTGACGTAAGTACACAGAAGTTAAAGACACCTTATATAAAGTGTAAACATACTGGTAACAGAGGATCTCCTCACTGATGGTGGCATTGCTAGATGGTGTGTGATACAGAGTGGTGCGCGCAGGGCAGTTTTGCCAACTTTCCCTGGAGTTTCAGACTGGACCAGTACTTCATATTTTGGGCTCTTGGCGTTCACACACACGCACGCACGCACGCACACACACACACACAGGCTAATTGCCTGAAACATATGAAACATACACCATATTAATAGCTTGTTGCTACTGGTGGCAAGTAATCCAAACCAGATAGAGCTGTAAACATGTCCCTAAAATAAATATTAAATATTAAAGAAGGTAAATAATTTATGTTGTGACGTAACGGAAAAAGCGCAAGATAATTTCTCCTGTATTGTGATGAACATCCGAGAGAAAGGGATTATTAAAAAAGAAAAAGAAATGTACGGCGGAACTTGGTTCTATGTATTGATTGTTGATTGGATGAAACCAGATCGGTTGCAGTATAAGAAAGGGGTGGGGTTTAAGCTGACTAAATGAATGGAGAAGCCAGACACACGACACCAGAGAAAAGTCTCAGAAGATTGAGTTATGACATTTTGATTAATAATTATGAGGTCACATTTTCCATGCATGAATCATTCATATTAAGAATAATCTAATACATTTAGAAAGCAGATGAATTTCCATTCCATGCCACCTTCTGTCATCACTCTCCTGTTTTCTGTATTACTATCACAAGGAGAAACATTTGGGCTGAGGAGGTCCAAGAGATGCTCACAGAAGAGAGACTAGCAAGGAAAAGCACTGTATAACTTGAACTTCGACATGACAAACACGCTCTCCAGATTCTGAAAGAGGATATATGGAAAATGTATCCTGTATGGTAAATGGTAAATGGACTGCATTTATATAGCGCTTTCACAGACCCAATGGCCACCAAAGCGCTTTACATTTTTGCCTCACATTCACCCATTCACTCACTCATTCATACACCGACGGCGGTGTCAGCCATGCAAGGCGCCATCCAGCTTGTCGGGAGCAGCTGGGGTTAGGTGTCTTGCTCATGGACACTTCGACACTTGGTCAGGTGGAACCGGGGATTGAACCACCAACCTTCTGGTTTGTAGACAATCTACATGAACCACTGAGCCACTGTCGCCCATTTCGACTAAGGTGTCGCCCAGCCCTCAACTCTAGAATATCTGTCAGCGAAGCACTCTGTGTAAACGCCTAAGCGGGAGCTCACACTCATTTAAGAGGAGCTCACCACCTAAGTGGACATGTGCATCTCGGGAATTTCATCAAGATGAAGGCAGCCACTTTCAGTGGGTCAACCTCGCTTAGGCTTGCTTTCTGTGCACGTAAAACCACAATGAAGCGGACGGACAGAGAAAGCCAGTGCTGGGTCTACCTCCTCCAGGCAGCGCTTGCAGGCTCACCACCTGGTCCCAGTTTAAGGGAGAGGTAGGAACCTTAGGCACATATCCAGGCCGGGGTCTCAGCTAGTGAGAGATAGCCGGCCTGAATTCCAGCCACAAGTCGTTGACTGAAAGCGAGCAAGTCCCTACCCTCTAGTAGAGACCATGCGAGCAGAAGAACTGTTAAAAAAACGGAATTTTTTACTCACTGCCTGCTGTGGCTCAGGGGCGGTCTCTGTATTGCAGTAGCACCAGAGATAGGCCCAAGAGGATAAAGAGGGGCGCAGGGATGACCCTTGCTCCCTCAGGAACCTGATGATCAGGACGTGCTTCCCATACTTCGGCATATGATGTTTGTATCATATTGAGGGTGAAGGAACAGCCTACTCCAACGCAACTCGCAGGAAAGAGAGCTCTGAAATGACCGAACGCTCTCAGGACGAATAGGTTCCACTTCTAATTAGCAAGGCACAACTGCCTATCTTAAGGGGGTGCTTTCAGTAGTGATGGTCACTACCACATTTCCTTGTGATAGTGACCTGAACCTCCCCGTCCAGTTCTTTGAATGCGGGTGCCATCATACCCTGTCCCTGAAATGTGTTCAGGGGAAGTTAGGAAGACTGTCGAGGGAATTAGATCTGGTTGGGCAAAAAAGGGGTAACTATCAAGACCTATTCCACTCCTGACTTAGCACAGTAGGTGCAAGCAACATGCACGCACAAGACAGAAGCACTGCTCAACACTAGATGTGATAATTCACTGAGCTTCAGGAGAATTTCTGCTCAACACCTGAGTGTGATGAAATTCACTGAGCTTCAGAAGCATTTCTGCTCAACACCTGAGTGTGATGAACATCACTGAACTTGAGGAGCGCCAAGTGATAATGAATCGCATAGCCACTTTCTTAGAAGGGTCACTGGGGAACGCATTTCTGCTGGGCCCCGGGGTCAGCTGAGAGCCAGTGTCTATCCAAGGGATGTCCGCTCAGACAAAAACACAACTGGCAGAGGGACGAGTCCGGAGGGGCAACATATGTAACTGTGCGGCCCCGAAGTGGTCCCTGCCCAGCTGGACCGCCAGGGGATTGGAGTCTCCACTCTCCCCTGGCCATAGCTGTCGTGAGGCTCGTTGGCGGCACGATTGAGCAGGCCGGAAGAGTTTTATAGTGGAATGAAGCGACCTCAGAAGCTTCTGACTCCAAGGAGGAGGTGACGGGCGAGTTGTGACATGCGAGGGAAGCTTAGCGCAACGGTCGAGATGTTGTCTTTTCAGACCAGTACCAGCTCGCTGAGCAGCGGTTGCTCAAAACGAGGTGAACTGCCAACTCGAGGTAACAAATACCAATGCAGTTGGAGGTCGTCCAGGTCTCCGTTAAAGCATGCCCTTTGTACATGGCCCCTCAGTCGGTGTTAGTGGACCTGAAGGTCTGAAGACGGGCTGAGAATTTGGCGGCAGGCCGGGGTGATCTTTTATCACTCCAGGTGTGCCGCTCTGCCACGGTCACCTCTGACTCGATCATAAAACTAGTGCTGAAGCGGTCTTCATATGGAGGAAGCCAAGCGGCTGCATCTGCCATATGCCCCAGGAGCCTCTGAAATTTTCAGTGGGACCCTTTCTCACTTCTAGCACTAGCCTAACACACTCTTCTTGAAGAGACGTGTTGGACCAAGTCCTTCTCCTGAACTGAAAAAGAGATACTCAGATACTGAGTGTGGTGTACGACACTTACCTGTCTCCACGAGACGGCCAGGGATGCGTGAGAAGGCGGATGACCGGGTCCTCGAACCACACCCAGCTGCCGTGCTGGCGAACAAGAGAGGGCTGTGGGGTGCAAGGCTTCGCCCTCTTGGGAGCCAGGAACAGAGGAATTTGCTCTTTCTTTGGAGTGTGGGTACCGCTTGCTCTGCTTCTTTTGGGAGCAGCGGAGGAACAGACACACACACAAACAAAGACTCAACCCGGCCCTCAGTCGGGGGGAAGGAGTGGATCGGTGACCAACTCCCAGAGCATCCTCCTCCATCCCTGAGTGACCCGCTCCGGAATGCTTTCGCTGTGGCTTGGCAGCGCCTGGAGCGGGTTGGGCGTCCCTACTGCGGCCGGCTCCATGCTGAGGCCTGGCTGGAGGCTGCTGCGGAGGCCTAGTGGGAGCAGCGGTAGGGGAACGCCCTCGGCGACGAGCAGGCGGAGGAACTGCCACCGGCGGCGGGGTGGAGGCAGCAGCGGGCCGCCGGGGCAGCATGTGCCGGATGGCCTCCGTCTGCACTAGGGCGGCAGAGAACTGTTGGACGTAGTTCTCCGCTGCATCGCCGACCAGCCCAACCTGGGAAATTGGGGAGACCAGGAACCGAACCTTGTCCGCATCCGCCATATCAACCAGGCTGAGCCATCGATGGTGCTCCTGGACCACTAAGGTGGACACCGCCAGACCGATCGCGCATTGCCATGACACTCGTGCCCGGAGGGCGAGGTTGGATGCAGTGCGATTCTCACCTATGAGCGCACGGTCTGGGCTACCCTCGTGCATGTCCATGGGTGCCCTGGCCTGACAGACCTGTAGCAGCACCATGGCACGCAAGAGGAGACGGCTTGCCCACAGGCTTTTTAACCCTCTGAGGTCTGATGTGTTTTCTGGGTCCTGGAGGTGTTCTGACATGCTCTGACATTTGTGCTTTTTTCAGTTATTTATAAACATGTTAATGGCAAAGGTGTAAATTCACTCTATATAGCACAAACGGGGCTATTGTAATTTGTAAACAACATGTATGTACATGTTTGTATTTTTAAGAGAATAATGTTTATGCGTGGTTATTGAAAAAAATAAAAATGAAAGTTGCTGAAATAAGACCACAAAACACATACTAAATATGCGTCCACAAGACTTCTGACTAATGGATGTTGTCGCTTCGAGTTCTGGCTTCAAAATGATGTGAAAATCATCCTGCCTAATCGTTCACATAAAACAAAACATTGATTCAAACTTTGAAAATCAGTTTTTTTGTCAGAAGAGGTTTATGCGTGGGAGTGGTAATGGTCGATCAATATGAATGAGATTCAGACCAGGGGTGTGACAGACACTCCCCCAATGGTTAATGGCCCATCAAGTGTGGCAGCCTGAATACTGAATGAGAGGAGATTCAAAGGTTTTGTTTTTCAATCTGTTTTATTGTAATTCCTCTATGTGGAGGAACTCAATGTTCTAAATTTGCTCTAAGCAAATCAAATGTGAGCAAAATAAAAAAAAATAATCAGTCGGCTATAAACAAAGCAATTGCGAGCGATAAATAAACAAAAGTAAAGTCAGGTATCTCACGGTAAATGCTTATGCCCCGTTGATGCGGGCTCTAAGCAAATCAAATGTGAGCAAAATAAACAAAAGTAAAGGAAGATCGCTATGTAAAACAGCAGCCCAATGTAGCGGTACATCTCACTAATGCTGACATCTGTCCATTTATATTTGCAGCCCTTTGCAGTTGCCTTGGCAGCCTGAGCATTGGTGTTGTGGCACAGAGTTGACACAGCACTTTCTGAAAAAAGTAGTTTGAAAAGACTCATGGGGGAATGTGAGTCTACAGAGCTCAGTTGCGGTCCAGTTTCCCGTGCAGGAAGGAATCGCAGTGTCTGTGGATCAATGTCAACATCAGTCTCTGTTTTCCATGACAGAGTGGACTGCCTGTTGCTCGCCTGCTTGTTTGCCTTAGCTCTCTTCAGAACAGGTGCTTGGACATATTCATTATCACATCTGTAAAAAAAATAAAAAGTGTGAGCATGCTGATAAAACAATCAAAGAAATTATTATCATTATCAATCAATAATGGCCATGGATAAAAAAAGACAACATTTCACACAAGAATAGGTACTTGTATATTATGACGTTGTTAACACAATTACATTTCATCAGTAAAATATTACATCTGTGCACTTACTCAGTATGATTCTCGATCGCACTGAGAACTGAACGACACCTGCGTGTCCCTCTGCGAAGTGCTGGAGAAGGAGAGTGTGATGCAGCCGCATTCCTAAAAAACAAACTGTTAGCATACATTATCCAAAGTAAACTGATGGACATTTAATGGGTATGGATGCACAATGTAAGTATATATGGGCCATGGGACGGAGAAATATCTATTGATGGGCCGTTGACCGCGTCACCGCGAGTATCTGTTGATGCCGCGAATATCTGTTGATGGGCCATATAGACCGCACGTATTTAGCGAACGACACATCACTAAATTTCAAACATTATTTACGCATGATAAGTAATAAACTGAACATTTATATATAAAAATATATTGTATTTAGACAGTATTGCATATTTTACCGGAGGCTGAAATATATTTGCACTAAATCACATTGTATAACCTAAGCAGATATTCGCAAACAAGATATATTACGGATACGACAGTATTTATGCATGATATGTAGTCATAGGCTAACCAAAACAGAACATTTATATATAAAAATATATTGTATTTAGACAGTATTGCATATTTTACCGGAGGCTGAAATATATTTGCACTTAATCACATTGTATAAACTAGCAGATATTCGCAAACAAGATATATTACGGATAAGACAGTATTTATGCATGATATGTAGTCATAGGCTAACCAAAACAGAACATTTATATATAAAAATATATTGTATTTAGACGGTATTGCATATTTTACCGGAGGCTGAATATATTTGCTCTAAATCACATTGTATAACCTAAGCAGATATTCGCAAACAAGATATATTACGGATAAGACAGTAGTATTTACGCATGATATTTAGTATCATAGGCTAACCAAAACAGAACATATAAAAATATATGGTGTATATATTATATATATACTAAACAACTTACTCCGAACTTGCATCCTCGGCGGGATCAATCCGTTCTTGAAAATGCAGCCGTTCGTCGTCTGAGTTGCAATCTTCCTCTGAGGAAAAGGTGAATTCTTCCTCGCTTTCCAGAATCATCTGAAGGGCATCTTTACCAGAGTAGCGTGCCATCCTCAAAACGTGATGAACTATCAGTGAATCTGATGAAGAAACTTCGTGTTTTTGTGGCATTGATTGGGGGGCGTGTCCGTGTGTGCGATGCATATATCACGTATTTACCATGTGAAAAGCGCCGGGGGCGTGGCAGCCTCAGCTCATTAAAAATAATGAAGGGAGAACGAAAAACTGTACCTCTCCTTGGTTTCAAACGGATTACATGAACTGAAAATATATATTTTTTTTCATAAATTACTTCATTTAAAAGAAGAGAATGCAAGCTTCATAAAGAGAAATCTCGTATCTCTGTGACAAGTATTGACTGAATTACAGTTAATTTTACGGACGCGTTTCAGAATGGACCTCACTGACAGAGAGAAGGCAAAACGCGCATCATGTTTATTTTTCTTTATTTGACGAAAAGCACAACACTTTGTTTTTATTGTGAGTACCCACAAAAATAATAGAGACTTAACATGATCTAATGATGTACAACACATATGTACGATCAAAATCAACAGAGTAATTTGATTCTCTTTTGCACTGATAAGGAAAAAATCGAGACTATCGCGCCGGCGCGATAGCCGACCTCAGAGGGTTAAGCTCTGCTCGTCGGAACGGACGAGAACTCACAGGCCTTAGGGAGGAGACGAGGATCCCCCCAAAAAGCAGCGGCCGTCGGACACAGGTGCTCCTGTGTCGCGACAGACCGCTCCACTGGAGGGATAACCTCACAACTCTTCACCGCTCCTCCATCAAGGGTAGTGAGGGGAAAAAGCTATTGTTAGGGGGGTAACAGTTTCAGACCCAGGACCAGAGAAGATGAAAGAAGACCAGGAGTCATGAAGTTCAATCAAAGAGTAAAATTTACTGAAGAATAGTTTGCAGTTTAATTGGTAGAGCCAGCGTCAAAGTCTCACGAGGAGGTCGCAAGCTAACTCTACCTTACATAAAAATCGTACACCAGTTATACTGTTTTCAAGGGCATACATTACATAAACATTAACTTCTGATTGGCTCAGAGGAAATAGTCTAAACAATGATACATAGATAGACGGGTACCTCGACATCGATCAAGATAGCTGTCATCCAAGTCACGAAAACTCCAGTAATGACCTCAGAGGGGCCATCGAAAAAGCGTCATGAGAGCAGCCACCCTGTGTCTTGAGACCTGCAACATATTGATAAAACCTTCCATCCTACTGATAAAACCTTCCATCCTCAGAGAGAAGAAATAACAATTACTTTATTTCTTGAGAAATATATGTATTAAAGAAGTACAATTTTGGAAACAAATCATAGAACCATACAGAAATTTACCCCTGTCCGTTAATGGGGTCAGAAGAGAAACCTAATCATATGAGGAGGGTTCTCTTTAGGCTCAACACACTGTTCTGGCTCAGGGCCACAGAAGATTAGTCACAGACATCATAAGACCTTCATGAAAGATATGCATTCAACCAACATTCATGAAAGATATGCATGAATAAAAACCCATATGTGAATCACTTTATGGCATATAGGAATGATTATATAATTTGATTAGTACTTATTATAGGAATAATGTAATTATAAAAAAAGATATACATATAGTTGAATTGAAGAGGCAAGGGATTCTGACCCCAACCCTTCACTATTCAGGCAGTTTCTGGCAGAGAAAGGTGCCATCCACAACCTGGTAAGCTCTCCATGCACTTCGGGAAAGAAAGGCACTGGGGCGGCAAGCTGAGAACCAGCGCGGCCCGCCCCGAGATACCAATCCTCCAACCGAGACTGAACGGGACACGGTGGAGGGTTCCACTCGAGCCCGGCAGCCTCGGCAGCCCGTTTCAGCATAGCTGACATTTCTGGATCTGGCTCGGGCAATGTTAAACTCTCAGAGGGAGAAAACACAGCCGAGTCGTCATTTCCAGAGGCCAGCTCACCCTCCGATGCTGCTATCGACATCTTCTCCTCTGGGGGAACCCCAATTGAAACGGCTGATCGGTCCATTACAGAGGGACCAGCACGTTCAACAGGAATTCCATCGGCTGCAGTGTGATGGAGGAGTGAGGAGCCCACAGGGAATGGTTAGCGGGCGAGACCTCCATCACTATACTCCGTTCACATATCCCACACGGCACCCGGAGTGGGGCATGGTAATGGGGACCCGCACTTTGCGGGCGAAGGCGAGTCTCAATCTCAACACCGCGACAGTCATATTCCTGCAATGGGAACATGTACGGCCCACAAAAGCTGCTTCAGCGTGCTGTAAGCCCAAACACGTGATGCAACAATTGTGATCGTCAGAGAGGAAAAGGGAACGACCGCATCCAGAAACGCACAGGTGGAATGACATCTTTTTCTTTTTTTTTCTTTTTTTCAAAAGACGCAAAACGCACCCGTGTTGCTCTTTCAGGAAATAGGACTCATCACCAGTGCCGGAGCGCACAGGGGAATGACCGCGGCAACACTGAACAGTGAACTGAAACAGTGAAGCACCAGCCGTTAACACACACAAACCTTTAGAAATTTGTTGCTGTTAAAACAGTAGTTGAGAGCTCAAAGCTCCAGCACTGGGAGAGCTTTCCAGAAGAACACAGACACACTCACTCGTTGTAAACAACAGCACTCTTCAGAGACATCAAACGATCGGCTCCGAAGCGAAAGACAACTAGTGCGTGCATCCACTTCCGTATATATACCCGCGCCGCAGGGGCGGAGTGTGTAATGCATTTCACGCACACCAATTACATTGGCTCATTTTAATAGTACCCGGAAGTAATAGTACTCGTCATAGCGACGCCTTTCGTTCCTCGTTGCCCCATCAAGCTCTCGCTGGATCCTCTCTTCGGCAACCAAACAAAGGAATGTCTGCACCTCCTCGTTTGACCACGGCGTATTCTTCCGAGTTGCCATAATAATAGTAGTAAGTTTAGTAACTATGTTTGGCCAAACTACTTAAAAATGGCGGGGTTATTTATTCTGGATACTCTATCTGGCTCGTGCAATGATGACGCAGATTCTCTGTGACCAATCAGCAGTCGGCATTGTTTTCACGTCACATTTTAGTATCGCCTTAGCTCGCTTAGAACCTCGCCGGAGGTGGTACGAAAAAAAGTACCCGAAAGCAGGTACAGGTACAACTTTTACACAGTGGAAAAGCAAACAAAGCCGAGTCGAGTCGAGTCGAGCCGAGCCGAGGCGAGCTGGTACTATGTAGTGGAAAAGCGCCATATGATTGTCGATGTGATAAAACCTAATGCTACTATCTGAAGATGCGAAGCTGCAAGTATCCACATCTTGCAGGGAGTTATTTACAGAGAACAGTGTGGTTGGTTTTAACTTTCTGAATTGAAAGAAGTTTTATACGAACAAACCATACACATACACAAACCATTCTCTAATACATTCTCAACTGTCACACACTCATAATAAACAAACATCTGTCCCCTTGTTTTGAGAGAAAATGACCTTGTTTAACCTCTTTTGTAGCAATTATGCATGACAAACACACCTGAATCTCTGAGAACATAAGAGAACACACTCAATTGAAGCCGCTGTCTCGGATAAGAGGTTGTTCTGTCAACTTGTCTACATCTTGTGAATGTTTAAGTGAGAGAGAGAGTGTGTCTGTGTGTTTGTGTTCAGAATGAACATAAAATTTGTTAAATTTGTTAAAACAGGGCTTTATGACTCATAAACAGCTAAACAGCTTTAGCTCAATTTTGTTTTGTTTTCCCAAGTACTTATTTTTTTGCAGAAGAAAATTTTAATCCTGGCAATAAATCAATGGCATTGAAGTGATGCCACTAATTATAGAAAGTGATTTTGTGTGACTCTTTAATTTCCAGCTCCTGAAAATCCCATATAATGTATTTTTGGTAACACTTTATATTACGACCCGCAAACAACTGCATAAGTAAACCGAAATTATGGTGTACGTTTCTGAATTATAGTGTACTTCTGTGTAGGTATAAGGGAACAATATGTTAAGTTTGGGGTAATAAAGGGGTAACAAGCAGATACGTACAACCTGAAAAGAACTTCGTAAGTAAACCGAAATTACGTTGTACGTTTCTGTAATTATTAGAGTTGTTCCGATTCCGATACTAGTATCGGAAATGTCGCCGATACCAATAAAAATGCTGGCATCGGTATCGGCGAGTACTTCTACCCATGTACAGATCCGATACCATTTTCTTAAACAATATCTAGTAATGCACGCTAGCTTTGCATAGCGCTGCAAATCGGAGATCAATTCTTCTTCGCTGCTCTAAACAGTGTTGCTTGTGGCGTCACAGGAAGTTGTGCTGTTGCCACTGTGCCAAGCAGCCACTGTTTAGAGCAGCGAAGAAGAAAACGCGCGCGCGATAGCAGTATGTCCGCTTTTTAGCAGTATTTCAGACTGGACCAACCAGCCAGGAAAACGGCGACATGTCTCGTATGCCATACTGCAATTTCGAGGGGTGGAACCAGATTAGCAACTTCAACACGAGTAACTTATAGCATTTGAAGACGCGTCACCCCGCAGAACACGATTACACAAAGGCAAGGGCAGAGAAGAATGAGCCGCACCAGAATCAACAATCTCTGAAAGCTTCGTTCAAACAAAGAGAAATGTTTTCAAAAGACAGCCAACGAGCGATAAATATAACCGACAACATGTATTCAGTTTATTGTTCTGGATGACCAGCCACGGTGAATACTGAAATGCCGTTTATTTAACAAAATTGTTTATGGACTTTAAATTATAAAGAGATTATTTTCTTATATTATTCATTTATCATTTTTTAGATTCCTAGATTTATTTGTTGTACTTTTTTTATGCAGTTATATTGTAAAACTAAAATACCTTTTTCAGTTTACAGTATTAGATGTGTGGCTGCATTTTAAGTTCTTTTTCACTAAAGAAAGATAAATAATATATTGCTGTGAAATGAATGTCACATAATAAAAATACTCTAGTTCACTGTATGTATTTGTTCATGTTTAATTAAGAGATAAGTCTGAAACACACCATAAAATAATTCTATCAATTCATACAGGGCTAGTATGAATTTCAGCTGTATAGATACTGTACACACCCAGGTATCGGATCAGTACTCGGTATCGGCCGATACCAGGGCCGGCGATTGCTATAGGCGAACTAGGCGGTTGCCTAGGGCGACAAATGTGCTGGGGGCGCGGGCGCGCTCCAGTGTCGCCCTTGACCTACTTCACATTCTCTGCTACTTCCTATTAATCGAGAAATGACAGAGTTAGAATGAGAAGTGAAACAAAAAATATGTTTATTAAACATGATCATCCTAAGGCCAGGGTGGGAATTATGTAATTTTAGGGGCAAGGCCATTTGGCCTCCACCTTTTCTTTTTTTTTAGGGGCACCAAGGCCATATGACAGGGCACAAAGGCCATTGAGTACAATTCGATGGTTTTCCCATTCAGATTGATACCATAACATCCTAATTTGGAATAAGACATGGATTATGACTTTCTCATAAAAAAAATGTTTTTTTATTGAGTGAGAGCGAGAGAGAGATTACATCCAGAAGGTATACACCCTCACATAACAATAGAAACAACATAAATGCCAAAAAAAGCATTCAGAAACACCACACATGCCAATAAAAGCATTCAAAATATTAACTCAGTCCTCTATATCATGTGAGTGTGAGAGAGAGAACCATTTCATCCAGAAGGTATACACCCTCACACAATAGAAACAACATAAATGCCAATAAAAGCATTCAGAAACAACACAAATGCCAATAAAAGCATTCAAAAAGTTCATTCAGTCCATTACATCATGTGAGAATGTGTGTGAGTGAGTGAGAGAGAGATTGATAGAGAGAGAGAGATAGATAGTTAAATAGACAGAGAGAGAGAGACAGAGAGAGAGAGAGACAGAGAGAGAGACAGAGAGAGAGACAGAGAGAGAGACAGAGAGAGAGACAGAGAGAGAGACAGAGAGAGAGACAGAGAGAGAGACAGAGAGAGAGACAGAGAGAGAGACAGAGAGAGAGACAGAGAGAGAGACAGAGAGAGAGACAGAGAGAGAGAGACAGAGAGAGAGAGAGAGAGTGAGGGAATGCAGTGGGTTATTTCAATCAGACTCATCACTTGAAAGAGAATCTGACTCAGGGTCAGGGTTGGAGTTCAGTCTTGACCCATATGGACGAACGCCTGGTCTCCTCAGGCAAGCTCTCCACCACCTTTTCACAGCTTTTTCACCATTATACTCCAAGGGATCACAGCCTTGAGACTTTATGAAAAGAAGATCCTCAATTGTGGACAAATTCAGTCTCAAGCGCCAGTCTCCTTGCATTCTCTTAATCGTTGAAAACTGCCGTTCCACCTGGGCTGTGGATACAGGGAACACGAGAACAATCCTGACATGGTGAAGCAGGTTGGGGTAGATGTTTTCCTTCTCATTGAGCATCCTGTTCCACAGCACAAGGAAAGCCTCCCGCCTGTGATGCTGAATGATGTCAAATTTTACCCTAAGCCACTCTCGCTCCACCTCTGCCACATTGCAGCCATTAGTTACGAGCAATGGCTCAAAATGCTCACAGAGCCTTTGTAGTTCAATGTCCCCATATGTGTTGATGGCACTGATGTTCTCTGGCATGTTAACTGGATCAAAGATCTCTGCAGCCAGGAGAACTGGGTCTGTGGAAAAGGCTGAAAAGCGGTAAGTGATGCACTCTATGATTTTGTTAATGATGTCAACCATTTGGTGACAGAATGCCTCAGAGGTTGTTGACTGGTGGTTGATGTCGACTCCCTTGTATTGGAAAACACCAACACTGGCTGTGTCTGTGAAAGCAGAGAGGACAGGACGGAGATAGGGACCAGGTTTTTCCCTCAGTCGGAGCAGAGCAGTCTGGGACGCCATAACCCTACTCCTGACAGAGGAAAGGGACAGCTCGTCTGCCTGAAAGTCCAGTGACAGTTCTGCCAGTTCCGCCAGTATATCTTGATAGACAGCTACATGGAGGACAAACTTTGAAGTCAGTTGACGGCAGTAAGATTTCAGCTTTGCTTTGTCTGGTCCAGACTCCTCCTGCTCTTTTAGAAGATGGGCTATGACACACCGATAGTTGGAGGCAAGGGCGGCTAAGGCTTTCCTCCTGTGATTAATCCACCTTGTGCCTTGAGAGCGTGTTGGCTTCACCACATGTTCTTCAAGGGTCTCTCCAAGCGCCTTCAGCTCCTTCCACTTCTTGGATGAACGTCGGTAAAGCGAGTAGATGCGCATTAGCAACTCGTCAATCTGAAGGGGAGATTACAAACACACACGCACAAACAATCTACAAATTTCTTCATATTAACTGTTAACACAATTATAAATGGACAAACATATGACATATAATTATTCAGGGTACCCCCAGGATCCTCCAACTTAAATTCAAGGCTTTTTAAGACCTTTTTAATACCATTTCAAATGAAATTCAATGCCAACTTCGTACCCATTCCGACGGAAGTATGAGGGGAAAATGTCAAATCTGTATACATTTTAAACCCTAGAAAATAATTATGTACAAGGAGAATACTTGAATTAAATAAAACATTTTACTGAAATTATCAGTCATTCTTTAGACATCCGCAACAGCATTGTAGCGCGCACGTGTGTGTAGGCCAGTGTTAATTTTGGCAGCCATTTTTGATTTAGTCTTAGTCTTCAGACGAAAATCCTTATTGGTCTTAATCGCATTTGAGTCATCCTGTTTTTTATAGTTGTAGTTGACAAAGTCTTTGCATTTTTTCTCAACTTTTGGTCAAACTGCAGTTACTTTACTTTTGATAGTTATTTTATATATTCTGAATAACTATATATTTTATATATTCTGTATAATTATATAATTATATATATATATATATTCTTTAGACAGAAAATGTCATAATAATTATTCTCTCTAGGCTAATTCAATTAAGCTTATGAGAAATTATTGACATTGCACTCTTTAGCAGTAGCACTTGTAATGATAATGATCCCTTTTCCTAAGTTCTGTGGTTCTCCAATTTTTTAGAGTGCCGTACCCCCTGGTGCCCTCTGTTCCACTTAGACTGCAGTCACACCCTTTCCATTTTTGAGATTTGCCCCCTTTAATACAATTTTCCATTTAAATTTTTCATTAAATTTGCAATGTTAAAACACATTAAAATCGCCAGTAGGTGGCAGTAACTCACTATCTTTATGAGTGAGTCTTTGAGTCATTCATTCATTGAATCTCACGATTCGTCCAAAGCCACGTATTTCGTTGCAAAACAGAGCAAGCCTAACAATGCTGTTTTAAATTTAGTACATCACTTAATTTTACCCTTTTTTCTTTTCTTATTTACTGTTGTATAAAATCAATGTCACCTTTGAAATCGTGTGGATATTCGGGAAACATTGCATTCTTGCTCGTATGAACACAGGTGGATATATCAGCCTGCATTTTGATCGCAGGTTTAGTCGCACAAACAGCGCAAGCGGCTCGTGACAGAACACAGACTGACTGAATGACACTTTAATTTAAGTAGAACATCTTAAATAAAGATCGCTGAACTCCAGCTTGTCTGTGTTTTCAGATCATCCGTACTTCTTCAGCAGTGTAGAGAGAGTGCGCGCACATGGTTGCCAGATACTATTGAAAAGACCGGGTAGAAAATATGTTCTTTTAACAGAAAAGCTCTTATTTGGGGTTTAAATTCTGTCATTTAAGGCCACAGCGGATTAAACTAGGCTAGGTACTATCTTGTTCTGTACCTCACTTGCCTAGTAACCATAGTAACGGGTGCGCACGCGATCGCTTTTTCTGCTATGACGTGGAGCGCGAGGTGCACTCAACGCTGCATACATTTTGAATTAGCCTACATTAGTAACAGTTAATTTTGTTACGGTATGAACTTAATCCTAGCAAAGGCAAAAAAATATATATAAGACCTTTGTAACGAAATCCAAGACTTTGTATACTAAATTCAAGGCTTTTAAGGCCTTAATTTGAGATGATCAAATTCAAGACTTTTTCAAGGCTTTTAAGACCCGCGGGTACCCTGTTATTCATATTGTGACAGTGTGTATACTGTAAGAAAGGGTCGCATTGTATTGTAACACACCTGGGTGAAGTATGTGTCTTTGAAAGCATCCTTCAAACAGAGCACAAGCCTGTGAGCGATGCAATGAACCCTTGTCATCCATGGGGCTAACTGCTCCTGGAGTTGTGTAAGGACACCAGTTTTTTTCCCAAAGTTGACACTGGCTCCATCTGCAGCTGTTGCAGTCAGACAGCTGCTAAGGTTTAGCTGGTTTTCCTGACATTTCTGCAATATAGCATTAAATATCCCCCGAGCATCACAGGTGTCCGGCTCTACAATTATGAAAGAAAAACATACATAAAAGAAAACATTTATTTACCTTAAGTCATTTCAATTGAGTCATATCTGTTGGCTTTGGGTGAAATGAGACACGACTGTGTTATTTGATAAACAATTTATATTATCTATAAATCCAAAATATACTAAAACCAATTATGCAAAAGCAAGGTGCATAAATTGACACAAATCAAGTACATGGGTGCTACTTACCCTAGCAGCCTTATTCTTGGTGTGCCATTCTCAATAACCTTGATGCTGATCAGTAGAGGTCGACCGATTAATCGGTTTTGCCGATTAATCGGCACTGATAGTTGTTTGGTAAAACTATCGTTATCGGCAAAATCCACACCGATAGTTTTTCCGGGTTGCGTCCGTTGCTGGAGCGGCTGAGAAGTGCGCGCGGTCATTACACAGCACGAGAGCGCTGGGAAGAGACTGCTGGCATTATACAGAGTGAGAGCGGCCTCTAGAGGACAAATAACAAACTATCACTGGCTGAGTTGTTTACGTTAACACGTGAGGCAGCGCGGCACGGAGAGAATACGCAGCACAGAGAGCGCTGACATTTAAAACACCGACAGCGAAACGGTATGAATACGTAACACTAAAGTACATATTGCCACAAAGTAATTCATTTGTTGACTAGATGCTGCATAAGCAGAGAAAGAACAGTAGTTTGCCGTCAAGGCTGTGAGGACTCTAACATTACCTCAGTCAACCGTTAATGTGACAAAAAACACACGCAGACCTGACACAAATGTTTTATGGCGCAATTGTTACCATCTATTTGCATTTTTTTATCCGGCTGGTCACTTTTATGCATTCATTAGCCGACAAAGTTGCATATTTAAAACTAGTGACGTGATTGCTTTCTCAACATTGATATGTTCATGCAGCCGACAGAAACGTAAACTTATCAGAAACGCGTTCGATTTAAGATCTTTTTAATCACTACAATAGATCTTGTTATTTTGATTAGATAATCATCACGTGTTCTAAAATATAAAAGAAAATAAAGTGAGAGACTATAGGCTGTAACATATACATAATACAGGTCTTTATTACATTTTAATGGCCATCTTTAAGCACGACTCTTTGGAATCATATGAAATGGTAACACTTTACAATAACATTGCATTTTTAGCATTAACTAAGGTTAATACAAGTTGTATAAGTATTATTCACTGTTACGGTAGTTTGTATATTTCAACATTTACTAATGCATTTGAAATGTTTTAATTCTTATTTTATCTTTTATTATCTTAGTTAATGTACTATGAATGAACTAACATGAATGCTAAAGGTACAATTGTATTGCTCATATTAATACATGCAGTAAAAAGGTATATTGCATTATGCATATAGTTCATGAAAGCTAGTTAATACATCCTTGTTTACAAATGGGACTTGCAAAGTGTTACCTATGAAATGTATGTATGTTTCTAGGTTATAGCTAACGAAACCTGTAATATTTTAATGTTTAAATTATTTTCTGTATAAAGTTTTAATATATTCATATTTATATTTAATTGAGCACATTTCAGTTCAGCACTGTTTTATTGTGAGTATGATGTTTGTTCTCTTTCATAGGTTCACTCAACGCTGCGGAAAGCGCAGTGGGATATCCTCCGGATGTGCCGATTGCTGAAGCCCTATAGAATCACGCCAATCCATTGGCTGATGGCGCTCGCGCAAAGCTGGCTCCGCCCCGACGCTCTTACGTCGTAGCATGATGTACGCGCGCGCGCCATCTTCTCCTCAGATTTCTCTGCCTTCACGAAGCGGTCACATCTCGCCCTTCGTTCGGTTTTTCTGAGCCCGAATTCTTCAATTCAACTTCAGCTTTCGTCTCGACACTTCAGCGACTGGTATAAGTGGAACTCTGTTCTCCTTACAGTGAAGTGTCATGGATTATCGACGCTGCTCTCCGCCATGCGTTCGTTTTATCTCGAACGACGACCCTCACAGTAAGTGTGTTAAATGTATGGGTTTTTCGCATGCGCGCGAGGCTGTATTAGGATTGTCGAAATGTAAATTTTGTGACAATCTCCTTCTCAAAACCCTCCGCTCTAGACTCGCGGTTTTTGAGAAGGAGTCATTCGTTCCCCCCCGTCGCGCTCCCGAGACTGCTGAGGCCTCTCGTGGATCCGCGGCCTGGGGCTCGGATGTTGAGCTCGAGGATATTGAGTATGAGCAGACGGGCCTCGCCCTTTCTCTCCCTCCCTCTCCCGAGCACGCACGCGGCGCGGTTGAATTCGCGCATGATTATTTATGTCCCAGCCCGGGAGCCCGCGAATCGGTTTCTTTCGGTCTGGATGACGTGATTTACACTGCAGCCTCCGACTCCGAAGATTTCGGGCCTGCTTTGGCTGATGACGTTATCCCGCCTAGCGGCCAGGACGCGCGGCCTACTCCGGCCTACACTGAGCTTATTGAGGTGCTGTCGCGCGCTACAGAGAAGCTCTCTATTGACTGGCCTGATGAGCCCCGCGAGTCTCAATCGTCCAAACTCGACGAGAGGTTCCTACGTGGCCCTAATTCTAGGCCAGAGCGAAGAAAGCTGCCCTTTTTCAGTGATCTGCATCACGAGATCTCCAGATCCTGGAAGCAGCCATTCTCCGCACGCCTAACTAATGCGGCAGCCGCTGACTTCACCAACCTTGTGGGTTTTGTGGAGCAGGGTTATTCCGCTAATCCAGCGGTCGAGGACACGCTGGCTAACCACCTCGCCCCGTCGTCTGCACCGTCTTGGAAGGCGCGTCCCCTTCTTCCTTCCAAGGCTTGTAGAACTACTTCCTCCCTTATTGGGAAGTCTTACATGGCGGCTGGTCAAGCAGGCATGGCCCTGCATACCATGGCCATCCTTCAAGCCTACCAAGCGGACGTCTTGAAGGACATGGATGAAGGAGAGGGACTGACGCCCGAAGCTGTCAAAGAGCTTCGCAAAGCCACGGATCTGGCCCTAAGAGCCACCAAGCACACTGCTCGGGCTGTAGGTCGCTCTATGGCGGGCTCGGTTGCTGCAGAGCGCCACCTCTGGTTGAATCTCACGGAGATCCGAGACAAGGATAAGAGTTTCCTCCTGGATGCCCCTATCTCCCACTCAGGTCTTTTCGGGGAGGCGGTCAACACGGTGGTTGAGAAGTTCCGCGCCGCTAAGTCTCAGTCGGCCGCGTTCAGGCAGTTTATGCCCAGGAGGGTCAGAGGGCCCAGTGACTCCAACCCTCCCCCTTCTCATACCCGAGAACGCTCTGCTCATAGGGCTGAATTCCCTACTAGCAGGAGTGACCCGGCTCACCACCCACCAACTACTGTCTGGGGAGCCCGAGGTCGTCCATTTCCCCGCCAGCGCCCTCACAAGCGCCTTCAGCTGAAGTGGTCCAACAAATCGGCCGCTCCAGCCTCCTCGAGTCGTTCCTGACCCGCAGGTCAGAAGGAGGAGAGCCTCTTCAGATCTACGAGGTTGGGACAGACCGCGCAAGCGTTTCTGCCCTCCTCCAGCCGGCTCTCCTCATCCAACCCTGTCACCTTCGCCACCCAGCGTGTTTCGAAGTGCAGGTCCTGTTTCACTCTCTTCACCCAGTCCGGCGCAGGAGGAAGGAGACGCGTCTTGCTTTCTCCCCTCTCTCCCGGTGCACGCTACACCCGCCAATCGCTTCCTCGGAGGCACAGTTCTTTTTCCTCTGGAGCAGGCGGAACCAGTTACTTCTATCCAGGTGGTGGTACCCCCCAGTACGTGTCAGGACGCCAAGCGCTCTCCTCCACGGTCAACCGCGCCTCCCCTTGGGATCCAGCGCGACACCCTACCTCAGGTATGTCCCTTGCACTGCAACACTCCTCTGCCTCTATCACATTTCGTTCAAGAATGGGAGCGTTTACCAGGGGTATCGCCTTGGATCCTTCGCACAGTTCGGCTCGGCTACACGCTTCAGTTTTGTCGCAACCCCCCCTGCTTCAACGGGGTCTTTCCTACTGTAGTCGACAGCGCCGCTCAGGCTTCTGTACTACAGCAGGAGATTTCATCCCTTCTGCTGAAGGGGGCGATAGAAGAGATTCCTTCGGGGGAAGTCGAACAGGGCTTCTACAGCCGTTACTTCCTGGTCCCGAAGAAGGGGGG
The DNA here is from genome assembly GCA_030578255.1 of Tiaroga cobitis. Classification (NCBI taxonomy): domain Eukaryota; kingdom Metazoa; phylum Chordata; class Actinopteri; order Cypriniformes; family Leuciscidae; genus Tiaroga; species Tiaroga cobitis. The sequence continues at coordinate 36,626,222 of CM060595.1, read as the reverse complement.
CGGCCTGCGGCCGATACTAGATCTTCGCCGGTTGAATTTCTCTCTTTACAAAGGAAAATTCAAAATGTTGACGCTGAAGGCCATCATATCTCATATCCGGCTGGGGGACTGGTTCGTGACGGTAGACCTCAAGGATGCTTATTTCCACATCCAGGTCGTACGGCGACACAGGAAGTTCCTCAGGTTCGCCTTTGGGGAAAAAGCGTACCAGTACAGGGTCCTCCCCTTTGGCCTCGCTCTAGCGCCAAGGACGTTCACAAAGTGTATGGATGCTGCTCTGGCCCCGCTGCGGCTCCAGGGCATCCATATACTCAACTACCTGGACGATTGGCTCCTTTTAGCCCACTCCAGAGAGTTGGTGACTCACCACAGGGACATTGTCCTCCGTCATATTCAGTCTCTCGGTTTGAGGTTGAATACGGAGAAGAGCGTTCTTACTCCAGCTCAGAACACGGTTTTCTTGGGGGTATGCATGGACTCCGTTCTTATGCAGGCCCGTTTGGCTCCTGCACGGATTTCCAGTCTGGTGACATGTCTGTCCCGTTTTGCACTAGGCCAACATGTTTCCGTGAGCACCTGCCGCAGACTTCTGGGCCTTATGGCCGCGGCCTCCCCTGTGCTACCTCTGGGGCTACTCCACATGAGACCTTTTCTGTGGTGGATGAAGCTCTCAGGGGCTCGGCCCACGGGGCCAGCCCTTCGCCTATTGAAGGTGTCGCGCAGTTGCTTTCGCGCCCTGTCAATCTGGCGGGACCCCCTCTTCCTTCAGAAAGGAGTCGGTGTGGGTGCGGTATTCCGTCGCCAGATGGTTACGACGGATGCCTCTCTGACCGGCTGGGGAGCGGTTTTCGAGGGCAGGCCAGCGTGTGGGGTTTGGACTGGCGAGACCCTCTCGTGGCACATAAACAGCTTGGAGCTGAGGGCTGTCTTCCTGGCTCTTTGCCACTTTCTCCCTTTCCTCGAAGGACACCATGTCATTTTCAGAACGGACAATATGGCGGTAGTGTCCCATGTAAACAGACAGGGGGGTTCGCGATCGCGCACCCTAGACAGGCATGCGCGTCACCTTCTCCTGTGGTCCCAGGACAAGTTCCTCTCTCTGAGAGCAGTTCATGTCCCAGGGATTCTGAACCTCGCAGCAGATTTTCTGTCGAGGCAGAAGCTCAGGTCTGGGGAATGGATGTTGAACCGCCAGTCGGTGGCCCTGATCTGGGAGGTGTTCGGAAAAGCGGAAGTGGACCTCTTTGCATCTCAGGAGTCGTCCCAATGCCCGCTTTGGTTCTCTCTGAGCCCTCCAGCTCCATTGGGGATAGATGCGTTCGCCCACCCTTGGCCGATGCAGAAACTCTATGCCTTCCCGCCCATCAAGCTGATCCAGGCGGTTCTGTCCAGAGTGAGGGAGAGCGGAGTCCGCCTCCTTCTGGTAGCCCCATTCTGGCCGTCCCAGCCATGGTTTTCGGAGCTGATCCCTCTGTTGGAATCCTCCCCCTGGGAGATACCGGTCAGGGAGGACCTGCTTTCCCAGCTTCAGGGCAGGATATGGCATCCTCGCCCCGACATTTGGAAGCTGTACGTTTGGCCTATCAGAGGCCGTTAGCTTTAAGCTTTGATCTCCCAACCGACGTTCAGGAGACTATTGCTAATGCTAGAGCCCCTTCGACGAGGAGGCTATATTCCTCCAAGTGGAGGGTGTTCGAGACATGGTGCTTAGCGCATGATAGGAACCCAGTTAGCTGCCCAGTAGGCTCAGTGCTGGAATTCCTGCAGGAAAAGTTTGCTTCCGGAGCGGCCGCTACCACTCTCAGAGTATATGTCGCAGCTATTGCCGCTCATAGAGAGTCGGATGAGATTCCCTTGGGGAAACTGAGATTAGTTTCGGCCTTCATGCATGGGGTTAGACGCCTGAAACCGGTTCGCCCCCCTAGTGTTCCCTCGTGGGACCTGTCAGTTGTCCTGGAGGGTTTGACAGAGGCTCCCTTCGAGCCCTTGGAGTCAGCTCCTGAGCGGATTCTGACTCTTAAGGTTGCTCTTTTGTTGGCTTTATCTTCACTGAAGAGGATGGGGGATTTGCAGGCTCTCTCTATTAGTGAGTCATGCTTGGACTTCGCTCCTGGCCTGGTTAGGGTTACCTTGAGGCCGAGGTCGGGGTATGTACCCAAGGTTCTTTCCACGACGTTCCGCTCTCAGGTTGTTAACCTTAATGCTTTCCACCCTCCTCCTTTTGCCTCTGAGGAAGAAAGGAAACTTAACTTGCTCTGCCCGGTCCGTTCTTTGAAGTTGTATGTAGATCGCTCAGGCGGTTGGAGGAAATCAAACCAGCTCTTGGTATGTTTTGGTGCTGGCCGCCGCGGGCTTGCAGCATCAAAGCAGAGGATTTCCCACTGGGTAACGGACGCTATTTCGCTGGCTTACGAGGTGCGTGGTTTGCCTTCACCTCTTAGCATCAGAGCACATTCCACCAGAAGTGTGGCTTCCTCTCAAGCTCTCTTTAGAGGGGCCCTCTTGGAAGACATTTGTGTGGCGGCAGGTTGGTCCTCTCCGCACACCTTTGTGAGGTTCTATAATTTGGATCTTGACATGACTCCAGGTTCCCAGGTTCTATCTGCTTGAACCTATCATGGTTGTTATTATTATTTGGTCTGGTACCAGTTATGGCAGCGCTTAGCTTGGCGAGTTTGGTATTTCGTTCTCACTGCGCTTTCCGCAGCGTTGAGTGAACCTATGAAAGAGAACGTCTCTGGTTACTTGCGTAACCTATGTTCTCTGAATAGGGAACGAGACGCTGCGTTCGCTGCCAAGCTCCTCGCGCTGCCGACAGTTTTTCTTTTCGGCAGAGAAATCTGAGGAGAAGATGGCGCGCGCGCGTACATCATGCTACGACGTAAGAGCGTCGGGGCGGAGCCAGCTTTGCGCGAGCGCCATCAGCCAATGGATTGGCGTGATTCTATAGGGCTTCAGCAATCGGCACATCCGGAGGATATCCCACTGCGCTTTCCGCAGCGTCTCGTTCCCTATTCAGAGAACATAGGTTACGCAAGTAACCAGAGACGTTTTTAATCCAGTATCCATTAAAAAAATATCGGTTGAATTATTGGTTATCAGCATGTATGGTCAAACCTAGATATCGGTATCGGTAAAATCCACTATCGGTCGACCTCTACTGATCAGCTCTTTCTCCATTGTTGCTTTGTCAGTGGTCCCATCAAATAACAAAGAGCAGTAGAACGGCTTCTTAGTAATCAGGTCATGGAGCTCGTCTTTCATCGTCCCAGCAATGTGTTGTATAAAAACTTGACAGGCTTTTGAATTTTGATATGTAGCTCCTAGATCCACACCATGCTGCTTTTCCATTCCCACTGAAGTTCGGAACTGTCTGAAAGGCTGCTCAGAATATGCCGTGTTGTATGCAATATCAAACAATTCCAACATCTTGTCTTTTGTTCTATCGTTAAGCCTTTGCAGAGATTGAACTGTGTCAGACACTTCTGGTGGTGGAGTTGTGAGTGCCTGAAAGGCTGCATTATGAGACTTGGACTTTCCATGGTGGTTGGCTGTATCCTTTTTTATATTTGCTGTTCCTGTGATGTACTGTTCGCTGTAAATAGGTCTTTCAGGGCACGGTGTGGTAGATTTGGGGAGTTTGCTGTAGTAATCCCTGCAAATGCAACACATGTAATCATGTTGTTTTTTACTTCATAGCGGAGCCAATCAAATCCCCAAGAGTCCACAGTGTGGGGAGTTGCTTTCCTAAGTTTATTCATTGGTAGAGCCTCTCCCTGTTCCTGTGTTTCCTCCACTCTGTTTCCCTGTTCTTGTGTCTCCTCCACTTTGTCTCCCTGTTCTTGTGTCTCCTCCACTCTGTCTCCCTGTTCTTGTGTTTCGTCCTCTGTTTTAGAGGTGGGCGCTATACCGGTATGAACGTGATTACCGGTATTATGTTGTGCCGTGATATGGATTTTGCGATACCGAGGATACCGTATTCATAAATTAAAATTTTGCAGTTATATTGTTTTGTTCAATTTGGTAGGCCTACTCTTTACAACTGTTAACACTAATGACGATACAGAATCGAATACGCTGTTTAAGGAAATGGCTGATTTGGCGCTTTATACGCGTGAAGTTGCTGAGGCGATTAACCGCTGTCCTGTGTGCGTTCAATGAAGGACCGTAACGTAGAACACATCGCTAGTGCTAAGCGGCTGTTCATAAAGGATGCATCTTTTGCGGTGGAATGGGAAATAACAAGGTAATGAGACGCAAGTTTGACTTTTAACTTGAGCGCAGCCTTTTTAGAGTGCCGTTTCATTTCCGAGACGCGGGTGCAACACCAGAACAAGTTCGTAAAGCACAAAAAAACGTTAAAGTTCTAGGCTACTGTATGTTTGAGATGTCATGTTTTCATGCAGGTTGAAAGACTGAAAGCTGCTGTTATTATCTTTGTTTTTACAAAACATTTACTGCTAATAATATTATCCACGTGGAGACATTTCCCCGCAATGTAACGTTAGGCTATGAATAACAGGAGGACACGACACACACATAAGCGCACGCATACACACACACTGGTCTTGTGGGGACTCTCCATAGACCTAATGGGTTTTATACTGTACAAACTGTAGGCCTTTATTCTGTCTCCTTACACTAATGAATTAGTTTGTATGAAAATTTTCATTGTTTTTCTTGTATACTTTTAAGTTCTGTTTATTTGGTGCTTTGTTCAATCTCAAACCATTATTTTATTTTTATTATTAAGATGTCTGCACAAGAGTTAACTGTAATCTGTGCAAACATTAAACTTAAATTAAACGTCTCGCTTTGGTCTACACTGGAAGTGTTCTGCTCGCTCTGCTAAAGCTAAACTATAACAACAGATATTCCCGGACACAGAGCACATCTGAAGACGGCTCTCACACAATAAAGTCTTCATTCGCTGCCGGTTCTCATTATTACAAGATGAGCAAAAAGTGGAAAGACATAACAAGTGCATTCAGGCCTACCTCATGTTGCACGTTTGCACTTTTTGAGAAAAAAAAAATAGCACAATAAAATAAAATAAAAACATTTCAGGTCTATGTCCAATGAAATGCCTCACCTTTTTCTAGTTATCTAGTGTTAAAATACATATGTTCCCTGTTATTTAACTAAGGTGTTCTAAAATGTGATTCCAATTTTTTTTCTCATATCGCGATATAATATCGATATCGTCCGGACAGTGAAAAATATCGTGATATGAATTTTTGCTCATATCGCCCACCCCTACTCTGTTTACCTGTTCTTGTGTCTCCTCCACTCTGTCTCCCTGTTCCTGTGTTTCCTCCTCTCTGTTTCCCTGTTCCTCCTCTCCGTTTCCCTGTTCCTGTGTCTCCTCTCTGATTCCCTGTGCATCATGATGAGCCTGACTTGCCTTACTGCAATGGATTCAGAGAAATCAAATTGTGCAATTTACAAAAACACAATTGCATCGGGAAATGCACATGTGCTGGTCTGCAATGTATTGTCTATGGAGGCCTACACGATTGTACAAATAAGAAAATTCAGCTTGAGATCAGGGCTTGTCAAATTCAGCAACCCTTGAATGTATTGAAAGAGGTCTCTGTTTCCAACTACAACCTGTTAAGCTGCAACCCCACTTTTGAAAAATCCCCAGAAATGGCATACCCAAACTGAAACAGATACAGTTCATGAACCCTTTGTACTAAAAGCACAAGTATGATCTCATTTGAAAGCTGACACCTGGTAGTTTATTGTAAATGTAGAATTACTTATGTTCATAATGAAAAAAATAGTTATAGATAAAAAAAAAAAAAAAGTTATGAGAATTTTTTTTATGAAACATCTTCATGAAAATTGGGATCTTCTGGGATCTGATTTGGGATCTGATTTGGCCTTCAGATTAAAAAAAAAAATCAGACAGAAAATATAATATTTTATGTATAATGCAACGATGATAAAGTCTATCAATTAGCATAACATTATACATATAATCTATTATTATGAAAATGCCTGACATGGCTCGAAGAACACAGGTAAGTCAAATATCATTACAAAAATGTTTATTGTCTTCAAAACGACATAATCTGCATGTTACAGCGATCTGTTAGCTCTGTTTGTGGTCGGAGATTTGTTAATGTTCAGTAGAGCGCCCTCGGGCTGCTGGTATGAATTGAAAACACAGCGCTCATAATGATTACATCGCATTTGGCTATAAATTCAATAAAATATTATTCCTGTCAATAGAAATCTGATGTAAACTGAGAATATGTCTATATTTCTCCAAATCTGCACACTTTTGAGCTAAAAGCCACGAGGGACGTTGTTTTGTGAATCGCTGTCATGACGACAGCACAGGAGTTTTTTTATGAACGGGAGCGTCTGACGCAAATTAAGACATAACTGTCTGTCAATATACATTTCTCAGAATACAATAGTGGTCAAATACTGAAACGTGAGTCTTATATCTTTTTAATGATCTATAGTTTGTCATAGGGCCCTTTTCTGAAAAGGGCACTTATCTACTTGCAAATAGATTTTTAGTAAAAACTGACTTAGAGAAAATACAACAAACCAGCACAACTAAAACACTGTGGCATAACGTTATTGCTATCCATAACATCAGCAGCAGATCAGAACATTAAGAATGTGCTCTTCTTAGTAAGACACTTGTCACTGTTGGGATTGAACTTGATACTCACCGTATCATAAATCTATCCAGACGCATGCACTTAGCAGCAGACTCCCGTAATAGTTTGTCCTTTTTGTCGCAAATTCTTTTTAAGCTTGGCATTTCTGGAAAAGACGTGCGACAGTATTAGCGACCCATCATTTAAAAGTGTCTAGCTGCAGCTAGCATAAGTTTAATGTAGCACTAACGTCAGAGAGACGTTGATTACAAATAGTTCTAAATAGTCCTACCAAATAGTGCTTCTTAAACGTAGATGTTCAGTTCAACGTAACACAACATACGTCCGTCATGTAGGCTATAATATCAATACGGCTTAGCAGGAAAAATACTAGCTAACGTTACATTCACACCCTCAGGTAACTGAGTAAACTAAAAGCTAAATGGCGCTGCAGCCGCCGACCTTTTTCCCCCTGAGGAGATGTTTAATGTTCTAAGTAGCTGCAGCTAGCTTGCTAGTTCAGCATGCAAAAATGGCAAATACCGGTAATACTAAGCGTTACGTTCAGTCAAATCCTACCACATTAATCAGTTACGTATCATATCAAACCGGCTTAGCTCGTTTGCTTACCTGAGTGTCGTTCTTCTGTTGGTGCTGACTGCTGACGTTATGCTTCTTGCACTGCTGTTTTGAGGCGCGTGAGATCATCGATGTGATTATGACACTGCACCTGCGCGAATCCATGAACTAATTGAAGTTCAGAGACTACTTGGGTGGCTCGCTGTAATTCAAAGCAAGCCCACTATGCCGCACTGGCGCTTTATACATGGAACTTGGACAGGGCCAGGGCACACAGGCCACTGTGGCCGTACGATGATTTTTTTTTCACGGGGCATGACGGCCAAAGTGTAGGGCAACGGCGGCCGTGGCCGCGGTATAATTCCCACGCTGCCTAAGGCGCCCCTCAGTCACACGTTTAATTACTTACTTAATTACTGATTATTAGATTGAATTGATGATTATTGTTGATCATTTCCGGGGGGTTGCGTTACGTTGCGTTAGACAAGTGCTCAGCTGCTTATTAGGGCCCAAGCCTTGAAAAGGCGAAGGCCCTATTGTTTTCCTAAGGATTATTTATTATTATTATTAGGGCCCAAGCCTTGAAAAGGCGAAGGCCCTATTGTTTTCCTTAGGATTATTATTATTCTTCCGACTTATTATTAGGGCCCAAGCCTTGAAAAGGCGAAGGCCCTATTGTTTTCCTTAGGATTATTATTATTCTTCTTCTTCCGACTTATTATTAGGGCCCAAGCCTTGAAAAGGCGAAGGCCCTATTGTTTTCCTTAGGATTATTATTTATTATTAGGGCCCAAGCCTTGAAAAGGCGAAGGCCCTATTGTTTTCCTTAGGATTATTATTTATTAGGGCCCAAGCCTTGAAAAGGCGAAGGCCCTATTGTTTTCCTTAGGATTATTATTTATTAGGGCCCAAGCCTTGAAAAGGCGAAGGCCCTATTGTTTTCCTTAGGATTATTATTTATTAGGGCCCAAGCCTTGAAAAGGCGAAGGCCCTATTGTTTTCCTTAGGATTATTATTTATTATTATTATTATTATTATTTTACTACCTTTTGGGCACTTTTGGGGGCCTTAACGTGCTCGAAAACTCTTGAAACTTTGCACACATCTCAGAACCCGCGGCCATCAGGGCCGGGCTGAAGCTGGTACCCGGGCGTGGCAGGGGGGCTCGACAGCGCCCCCTGGAACGGGGTTTGAACACTTGGTCCATAAATCAAACACGCTTGCATGTAATAATATGAAACTCAGTACACATATAGATCTCATCGGTTCATATATACTTCATGCTCTTACTTTTTACCCCAGCCCAACAGGAAGTCGGCTATTAAGGGTTGTTTGGAAAACACATGCAATGGAATGTGAAATACTCCTCCTAGAGAATTCAAACACACGGCACGAAACTCGGTCAGCATGAAGTCAAGACACTGAGGATGAAAAATTGCCAGGGGATTTTTGATATCTCGAACGGTTTGGCCGTGGCGAGTAAACGAAATTATGGCGAGAAACGTGAAACAGGAAGTGTGTTATAACTACTGCATACATTAACTAATCTTGATGAAACTTCAGCAGTGTGTTCGTTGTAAGAGCCCGATCACATGGATGTGACTATTGTGAGTCAAAGTTATAGCGCCACCAACTGGAAGCAGGAAGTGTGTCACTTTCAAAATGCTTTTAAATCACCCTCTTATTTTTACCCGATTTGCTTCAAACTTCATGTGCATAATGTAGACACACGCCAGATGTAGACCTGTGAAAGGATTATTGATATCTTAGATACTGTTGCCGTGGCAATGCATCAAACATTAATATTCCTTTTTTTAAGCTTTTTCATGCTTTTTTATGCTTTCGGGCACTTTTGGGGTTCTTAACGTGCTCGAAAACTCTTGAAACTTTGCACACGGGACAAAACCCGCGGCCATCAGGGCCAGGCTGAAGCTGGTACCCGGGCGTGGCAGGGGGGCTCGACAGCGCCCCCTTGAACGGGTCAGACAATTTGGTCCATATATCCAACACGCTTTACCCTATTTGCTTCAAACTTGATGTGTATAATGTAGACACAAGCCAGATGTAGACCTGTGAAAGGATTGTTGATATCTTAGATGCTGTTGCCGTGACAACGCATCAAACTTTAATATTCTTTTTGGATACTTTTGAGATTCTTAGCGCACTTTTGGGGCCCTTAACGTGCTCAAAAACTCTTGAAACTTTGCACACGGGTCAGAAACCGCGGCCATCAGGGCCGGGCTGAAGCTGGTACCCGGGCGTGGCAGGGGGGCTCGACAGCGCCCCCTGGAATGGGGTCCGAAAACTTGGTCCATAAATCAAACAGGCTTTACCCGATTTGCTTCAAACTTGATGTGTATAATGTAGACACACGCCAGATTTAGACTTGTGAAAGGATTGTTGATATCTTAGATGCTGTTGCCGTGACAACGCATCAAACTTTAATATTCTTTTTGGATACTTTTGAGACTCTCAGCGCACTTTGGGGGCCCTTAACGTGCTCAAAAACTCTTGAAACTTTGCACACGGGTCAGAACCCGTGGCCATCAGGGCCGGGCTGAAGCTGGTACCCGGGCGTGGCAGGGGGGCTCGACAGTGCCCCCTGGAACGGGGTCCGAAAACTTGGTCCATAAATCAAACACGCTTGAATGTAATAATATGAAACTCGGTACACATATAGATCTCATCGATTCATATATCCTTTGTACTTTTACTTTTTACCCCAGCCCAACAGGAAGTCGGCTATTATGGTTTGTTTGGAAGCGTATGCCCCTGGAATTCGATATACTCCTCCTAGAGAATTCAACCAATCGCCACGAAACTCGGTCAGCATGAAGTCAAGACATTGAGGATGAAAAGTTGCCAGGGGATTTTTGATATCTCGAACGGTTTGGCTGTGGCGAGGAAACGAATTTATGGCGAATAAAGGAAACAGGAAGTGTGTTATAACTTCTGCATACATTAACTGATCTTGATGAAACTTCAGCAGTGTGTTCGCTGTAAGAGTCCGATCACATGGATGTGACTATTGTGAGTCAAAGTTATAGCGCCACCAACTGGCAGCAGGAAGTGTGTCACTTCCTAAAGGCTTTGAAATCACCCTCTTATTTTTACCCAATTTGCTTCAAACTTTATGTGTATAATGTAGACACACGGCAGATGTAGACCTGAGAAAGGATTATTGATATCTTAGATACTGTTGCCGTGGCAACGCATCAAACTTTATTATTCTTTGTTGATGCTTTTGAGACTCTTAACATACTTGAAATTGCATGAAACCCGACAGACACATCACATTTATTAGACAGTAGACATGTGCAGAGTTTCAGAAACGGGCATGGTGAGAGCAATTAGAGAATAATGTTTAAGTTTAAAAACAGCCAGAATGGTTGTTTAGTCAAAAAAAATTTTTTTCCAAATCATACATAGTGTTATACTGCCCTCTTGTGTTCAAAATCAGGTAAAAAGCGAAAGTAAAATAAGGACGTCTGCACAATTCATTAATAATGGTGCAGAGTAGAGTGAGCTTTTTCAATTAATTCCTATGGAAGTAGGAATGAACTAAACAACGTTCGCTCTGTTCTGCTCGTCCCTCACCGTGGGCGCGCAGAGTTATGAATGCCCGTGCAGCCGTGAGCATTTTAGTTTCATTTTAAAATTAGCGCCATTTCGGGGGACGTATTACTTTAATTTATTTAACAAAAACACAATGTTGTGTTTAATTGCGAGTGTACACAAATATAAGTAAACACTTTGACGTTTGAATGATGTCCTGTATGAAGAAAATGACGGAGTATGTTTCACTGTTCAATCGCGCTGAGCCACCCAGACCCCCACACACACACTGACACACACACACACACACACACACACACACACACACACACACACACACACACACACACACACACACACACACACACACACACACACACACACAATAATAAAACATTCAACCTAACATATACAAATTACACTGCTATGTTGAAATAGTCAGTAGTACAATTTGTATCATTCACAGTAAGCACCGCTCCACTGTGATTTTTCCAAGCACATTTTTGCACAAGTGAAGAGGATGATTTTTTCCGTCGATATTGGAACGTGAGTGAAGTACAAAGCCTGTAATAAAGAATAGTTTAGCATCCAAATACATCGCAAATGTTGCAACATTTAGATTCTAAAGAGAGATTTACGTGAGCCTAACACCACTTACTTTTACTTTTGTTTTAAATTATTTCGTTTTGGCTTTATTATAGTTATTTTTTTATTTGTGTTCTGTTCTGAATATCATTAAATTTAAAGGATTTGTTGTGGAATATTTTGAGTGTATAATCAAATAACACTAAACCGTCACTAGGTGTCGCCAGGCGACCGTCTTAATGAGCGGGTCATTGATTCATTCGTTCAAACGATTCGTTTGAACGACTGAGTCATTCATGAATGAGACAGATGTTTATGGATTGGTCATTGAATCTTTGAGTCAACCAATTTGTTCAAAATGCTGAATCATTCAGTAATGAGAAAACACGTTGCTGTGAGATGCAATGGTTCTGCTGTGATCTTTGTTTAACTATTTTCGCTGCTGAAACAGAAGAACAGTCAATATTGCATCTAAAATGTAAGTGACTTGACACGTGTGTGTGTGTGTGTGTGTGTGTGTGTGCGTGTGAGTGCGTGTGTGTGTGTGTGTGTGTGTGTGTGTGCAATCAATCCCAGGTAAGAGGCATGAATAATGAGAATTGGACTTCTAGGAGTGAGGTTAATATTCCGGAGATGGTTCCCTCGGATTGTGAAAAGGAGGCGGCGCGGGAGTGGCCAGGCATTGCGCTACTTCTGTTTCAAAGTTTAAAACAATGCTAATATCATTTTTTTGAACGATTTCATTACAAATGTTTATTTTATATATTTATAAAATATTATAAAATATAATAACTATGTTTTGTCCTATTAACAAAAGACAGGCAATGTACTATTAACAAATGTTAATAGTTTTTTAAAAGTTAAAATGATACTTTATGCATTTGTTTTGTGTCAGATGATTAACAATATAAATTAAACAAAGCTTAAAACAAACAAAATAATAAAACGAAAACAAAGCTTGAACATTTTATTTAATTGAAAAGCCTTTTTGAAATAAAATGTGTTTTTTTCCCTCTGAAATAGCAAAAGCATCGCACACTTAGCTGTACCTGCTCTAAATAAATAATAGTATTTAAATAAAAATACAAAATCGAAATAAATAAATTATATAAAACAAAATCAAATCAAAGAAAATAAATCTTATTAAAGTTATGCAGGCACACATTTAACAATAATTTTCAAGTGACAAATAAAATCAATCAAAATTCCTTACACATGGAGTTAATCCTGACGATTCCTGAGGCGCCTTTCCTCATGACACTCGCTTTTTTTTTTCGAAGATATATTTTCTTTGGTTTGATTTTGTTTTTGTAATAATTTATTTTATTTAGTTCGATTTTGTATTTTTATTGAATTACTCTTTTTTATTTAGAGCAGGTACAGCTAGTGTGTGATGCTTTTGCTATTTCAGAGGAAAACAATAATTTTATTTAATTAATAATTTTTGTTTCAGTCCACCATATAATTATGTTGTGTTTGATCTATGGAAAAAAGTTAGTTGTGAAATGGTTGAATATTAACAAAAGTTAATAGTTTTTTACAAGTTAGAATAATACGATATATATATATATATAAACAAGCCGGTGGCACCGCCACCCCGGTGCCTTTACGGTTACTGTGCATGACGGGCAATATCGTAACTCCGCTTTGACCTTTGAGAAGATGTGTGCTATAGAGCTTGCATTGGTGTGGGCTCTGCAAAAGTGTGTGTGTGTGTGTGAGGCGTGATTGAACAATGTAGACATATATATATATATATATATAAAGGCACCGGGGTGGCGGTGCCACCGGCTTGTTTATATATATATATATATATATATATATATATATATATATATATATATATGAATATAGCTGCGAGCAGCGATGAAGGGCCAAAGCCGGCGGCACCGCCACTCCGGTGCCTTTAGGTAACTAAAGGCACCGGGGTTGCGGTGCCACCGGCTTGGGCCCGTAATCGCTGCTCGCAGCTATATTTATTATTATTATTATTATTTTACTACCTTTTGGGCACTTTTGGGGGCCTTAACGTGCTCGAAAACTCTTGAAACTTTGCACACATCTCAGAACCCGCGGCCATCAGGGCCGGGCTGAAGCTGGTACCCGGGCGTGGCAGGGGGGCTCGACAGCGCCCCCTGGAACGGGGTTTGAACACTTGGTCCATAAATCAAACACGCTTGCATGTAATAATATGAAACTCAGTACACATATAGATCTCATCGGTTCATATATACTTCATGCTCTTACTTTTTACCCCAGCCCAACAGGAAGTCGGCTATTAAGGGTTGTTTGGAAAACACATGCAATGGAATGTGAAATACTCCTCCTAGAGAATTCAAACACACGGCACGAAACTCGGTCAGCATGAAGTCAAGACACTGAGGATGAAAAATTGCCAGGGGATTTTTGATATCTCGAACGGTTTGGCCGTGGCGAGTAAACGAAATTATGGCGAGAAACGTGAAACAGGAAGTGTGTTATAACTACTGCATACATTAACTAATCTTGATGAAACTTCAGCAGTGTGTTCGTTGTAAGAGCCCGATCACATGGATGTGACTATTGTGAGTCAAAGTTATAGCGCCACCAACTGGAAGCAGGAAGTGTGTCACTTTCAAAATGCTTTTAAATCACCCTCTTATTTTTACCCGATTTGCTTCAAACTTCATGTGCATAATGTAGACACACGCCAGATGTAGACCTGTGAAAGGATTATTGATATCTTAGATACTGTTGCCATGGCAATGCATCAAACATTAATATTCCTTTTTTTAAGCTTTTTCATGCTTTTTTATGCTTTCGGGCACTTTTGGGGTTCTTAACGTGCTCGAAAACTCTTGAAACTTTGCACATGGGACAAAACCCGCGGCCATCAGGGCCAGGCTGAAGCTGGTACCCGGGCGTGGCAGGGGGGCTCGACAGCGCCCCCTTGAACGGGTCAGACAATTTGGTCCATATATCCAACACGCTTTACCCTATTTGCTTCAAACTTGATGTGTATAATGTAGACACAAGCCAGATGTAGACCTGTGAAAGGATTGTTGATATCTTAGATGCTGTTGCCGTGACAACGCATCAAACTTTAATATTCTTTTTGGATACTTTTGAGATTCTTAGCGCACTTTTGGGGCCCTTAACGTGCTCAAAAACTCTTGAAACTTTGCACACGGGTCAGAAACCGCGGCCATCAGGGCCGGGCTGAAGCTGGTACCCGGGCGTGGCAGGGGGGCTCGACAGCGCCCCCTGGAATGGGGTCCGAAAACTTGGTCCATAAATCAAACAGGCTTTACCCTATTTGCTTCAAACTTGATGTGTATAATGTAGACACAAGCCAGATGTAGACCTGTGAAAGGATTGTTGATATCTTAGATGCTGTTGCCGTGACAACGCATCAAACTTTAATATTCTTTTTGGATACTTTTGAGATTCTTAGCGCACTTTTGGGGCCCTTAACGTGCTCAAAAACTCTTGAAACTTTGCACACGGGTCAGAAACCGCGGCCATCAGGGCCGGGCTGAAGCTGGTACCCGGGCGTGGCAGGGGGGCTCGACAGCGCCCCCTGGAATGGGGTCCGAAAACTTGGTCCATAAATCAAACAGGCTTTACCCGATTTGCTTCAAACTTGATGTGTATAATGTAGACACACGCCAGATTTAGACCTGTGAAAGGATTGTTGATATCTTAGATGCTGTTGCCGTGACAACGCATCAAACTTTAATATTCTTTTTGGATACTTTTGAGACTCTCAGCGCACTTTGGGGGCCCTTAACGTGCTCAAAAACTCTTGAAACTTTGCACACGGGTCAGAACCCGTGGCCATCAGGGCCGGGCTGAAGCTGGTACCCGGGCGTGGCAGGGGGGCTCGACAGTGCCCCCTGGAACGGGGTCCGAAAACTTGGTCCATAAATCAAACACGCTTGAATGTAATAATATGAAACTCGGTACACATATAGATCTCATCGATTCATATATCCTTTGTACTTTTACTTTTTACCCCAGCCCAACAGGAAGTCGGCTATTATGGTTTGTTTGGAAGCGTATGCCCCTGGAATTCGATATACTCCTCCTAGAGAATTCAACCAATCGCCACGAAACTCGGTCAGCATGAAGTCAAGACATTGAGGATGAAAAGTTGCCAGGGGATTTTTGATATCTCGAACGGTTTGGCTGTGGCGAGGAAACGAATTTATGGCGAATAAAGGAAACAGGAAGTGTGTTATAACTTCTGCATACATTAACTGATCTTGATGAAACTTCAGCAGTGTGTTCGCTGTAAGAGTCCGATCACATGGATGTGACTATTGTGAGTCAAAGTTATAGCGCCACCAACTGGCAGCAGGAAGTGTGTCACTTCCTAAAGGCTTTGAAATCACCCTCTTATTTTTACCCAATTTGCTTCAAACTTTATGTGTATAATGTAGACACACGGCAGATGTAGACCTGAGAAAGGATTATTGATATCTTAGATACTGTTGCCGTGGCAACGCATCAAACTTTATTATTCTTTGTTGATGCTTTTGAGACTCTTAACATACTTGAAATTGCATGAAACCCGACAGACACATCACATTTATTAGACAGTAGACATGTGCAGAGTTTCAGAAACGGGCATGGTGAGAGCAATTAGAGAATAATGTTTAAGTTTAAAAACAGCCAGAATGGTTGTTTAGTCAAAAAAATTTTTTTTCCAAATCATACATAGTGTTATACTGCCCTCTTGTGTTCAAAATCAGGTAAAAAGCGAAAGTAAAATAAGGACGTCTGCACAATTCATTAATAATGGTGCAGAGTAGAGTGAGCTTTTTCAATTAATTCCTATGGAAGTAGGAATGAACTAAACAACGTTCGCTCTGTTCTGCTCGTCCCTCACCGTGGGCGCGCAGAGTTATGAATGCCCGTGCAGCCGTGAGCATTTTAGTTTCATTTTAAAATTAGCGCCATTTCGGGGGACGTATTACTTTAATTTATTTAACAAAAACACAATGTTGTGTTTAATTGCGAGTGTACACAAATATAAGTAAACACTTTGACGTTTGAATGATGTCCTGTATGAAGAAAATGACGGAGTATGTTTCACTGTTCAATCGCGCTGAGCCACCCAGACCCCCACACACACACTGACACACACACACACACACACACACACACACACACACACACACACACACACACACACACACACACACACACACACACACACACACACACACACACACACACACACACACACACACACACAATAATAAAACATTCAACCTAACATATACAAATTACACTGCTATGTTGAAATAGTCAGTAGTACAATTTGTATCATTCACAGTAAGCACCGCTCCACTGTGATTTTTCCAAGCACATTTTTGCACAAGTGAAGAGGATGATTTTTTCCGTCGATATTGGAACGTGAGTGAAGTACAAAGCCTGTAATAAAGAATAGTTTAGCATCCAAATACATCGCAAATGTTGCAACATTTAGATTCTAAAGAGAGATTTACGTGAGCCTAACACCACTTACTTTTACTTTTGTTTTAAATTATTTCGTTTTGGCTTTATTATAGTTATTTTTTTATTTGTGTTCTGTTCTGAATATCATTAAATTTAAAGGATTTGTTGTGGAATATTTTGAGTGTATAATCAAATAACACTAAACCGTCACTAGGTGTCGCCAGGCGACCGTCTTAATGAGCGGGTCATTGATTCATTCGTTCAAACGATTCGTTTGAACGACTGAGTCATTCATGAATGAGACAGATGTTTATGGATTGGTCATTGAATCTTTGAGTCAACCAATTTGTTCAAAATGCTGAATCATTCAGTAATGAGAAAACACGTTGCTGTGAGATGCAATGGTTCTGCTGTGATCTTTGTTTAACTATTTTCGCTGCTGAAACAGAAGAACAGTCAATATTGCATCTAAAATGTAAGTGACTTGACACGTGTGTGTGTGTGTGTGTGTGTGTGTGCGTGTGAGTGCGTGTGTGTGTGTGTGTGTGTGTGTGTGTGCAATCAATCCCAGGTAAGAGGCATGAATAATGAGAATTGGACTTCTAGGAGTGAGGTTAATATTCCGGAGATGGTTCCCTCGGATTGTGAAAAGGAGGCGGCGCGGGAGTGGCCAGGCATTGCGCTACTTCTGTTTCAAAGTTTAAAACAATGCTAATATCATTTTTTTGAACGATTTCATTACAAATGTTTATTTTATATATTTATAAAATATTATAAAATATAATAACTATGTTTTGTCCTATTAACAAAAGACAGGCAATGTACTATTAACAAATGTTAATAGTTTTTTAAAAGTTAAAATGATACTTTATGCATTTGTTTTGTGTCAGATGATTAACAATATAAATTAAACAAAGCTTAAAACAAACAAAATAATAAAACGAAAACAAAGCTTGAACATTTTATTTAATTGAAAAGCCTTTTTGAAATAAAATGTGTTTTTTTCCCTCTGAAATAGCAAAAGCATCGCACACTTAGCTGTACCTGCTCTAAATAAATAATAGTATTTAAATAAAAATACAAAATCGAAATAAATAAATTATATAAAACAAAATCAAATCAAAGAAAATAAATCTTATTAAAGTTATGCAGGCACACATTTAACAATAATTTTCAAGTGACAAATAAAATCAATCAAAATTCCTTACACATGGAGTTAATCCTGACGATTCCTGAGGCGCCTTTCCTCATGACACTCGCTTTTTTTTTTCGAAGATATATTTTCTTTGGTTTGATTTTGTTTTTGTAATAATTTATTTTATTTAGTTCGATTTTGTATTTTTATTGAATTACTCTTTTTTATTTAGAGCAGGTACAGCTAGTGTGTGATGCTTTTGCTATTTCAGAGGAAAACAATAATTTTATTTAATTAATAATTTTTGTTTCAGTCCACCATATAATTATGTTGTGTTTGATCTATGGAAAAAAGTTAGTTGTGAAATGGTTGAATATTAACAAAAGTTAATAGTTTTTTACAAGTTAGAATAATACGATATATATATATATATAAACAAGCCGGTGGCACCGCCACCCCGGTGCCTTTACGGTTACTGTGCATGACGGGCAATATCGTAACTCCGCTTTGACCTTTGAGAAGATGTGTGCTATAGAGCTTGCATTGGTGTGGGCTCTGCAAAAGTGTGTGTGTGTGTGTGAGGCGTGATTGAACAATGTAGACATATATATATATATATATATAAAGGCACCGGGGTGGCGGTGCCACCGGCTTGTTTATATATATATATATATATATATATATATATATATATATATATATATGAATATAGCTGCGAGCAGCGATGAAGGGCCAAAGCCGGCGGCACCGCCACTCCGGTGCCTTTAGGTAACTAAAGGCACCGGGGTTGCGGTGCCACCGGCTTGGGCCCGTAATCGCTGCTCGCAGCTATATTTATTATTATTATTATTATTTTACTACCTTTTGGGCACTTTTGGGGGCCTTAACGTGCTCGAAAACTCTTGAAACTTTGCACACATCTCAGAACCCGCGGCCATCAGGGCCGGGCTGAAGCTGGTACCCGGGCGTGGCAGGGGGGCTCGACAGCGCCCCCTGGAACGGGGTTTGAACACTTGGTCCATAAATCAAACACGCTTGCATGTAATAATATGAAACTCAGTACACATATAGATCTCATCGGTTCATATATACTTCATGCTCTTACTTTTTACCCCAGCCCAACAGGAAGTCGGCTATTAAGGGTTGTTTGGAAAACACATGCAATGGAATGTGAAATACTCCTCCTAGAGAATTCAAACACACGGCACGAAACTCGGTCAGCATGAAGTCAAGACACTGAGGATGAAAAATTGCCAGGGGATTTTTGATATCTCGAACGGTTTGGCCGTGGCGAGTAAACGAAATTATGGCGAGAAACGTGAAACAGGAAGTGTGTTATAACTACT